>CP126894.1:77417500-78617500 GCA_030440675.1 Furcifer pardalis | reverse complement strand
GTTGCCTGCCTGCTGTCTGACACTGCTGTTGCCATCGTTGCCAGCCAGCTGTTGGACTGCGTTCGTCGTTTTCCTGGTATGTTTCCCTTGCCGAACTGCAAGACATTGGGTAACATACCACTGCCACATTGTGGTGCCTTGAGAAAAGACTCTGTGTTTTGAGGGAGAGCTAAAGGAACTGCTAACTATCTTCAAAGCCGACCTTGAAGGAACGGATAAGGTTTGGACTGTGTTTGCTTTGCTTTACTGAAGATAGACGTTTGAAGCTTTCCAAAGACTGTTTATAGACTTTGTATAGACTTTGCTGCAACACATAGTCTGAATAGAAGACATGTGTAACCTTGCACATCGTGCAGTGCTTTGTATATAGTGTAAATAGAAAATTCCTACAACCCAAGCTGAAAGTTTGTTTTGTGCTTTACTCAACCAAACACTCTCACACTCTGGGGCGTGGCCATAGTCAGCCACTTCTAGCACTCTGCTATATCAATTCCATCTCACTCTCCTCCAACACCACATTTCAAAGGTGTCTATTCTTCTGCGCTCAGCTTTCCTTGTAGCCAAATAATTTAAATAACTTATAGCCATCTTCAAATAATTGTAGGGTTGTCACATAGAATAAGAGATATATTATTATACAGTTTGTTTTCTGTGGCCGATGTGGATACAGTTTGCATACAACATGTGGAGAAAAATGACGCCAAAGCAAGAATTCACAAAAAAGATATTGAGGAAAAATGTGACACGTTGAAATGACATTTCCTTGGGGGGGGGGGTGTTTGGCGGTAATCCAACAAAAAACTGATCAAAGTGATCTAAAGTGCGCTTAATGAAAAACTTTTTCTTTGCAGCTTGACTATTCAAATATTTATTAAAAATAGATCCTTTGCAGTTATTCACCTGTGTTGAATTGTTGTTAATACAGTGGTCTGCTTATGGACATGTGTGCATAGTGGGTAGAGTCAGGGAGAATGGAAAATAAAGGTTAAAAGCATCTTTATTGAAAAATATATCAGCATTTACGGCTGATGTAAACATGTCCGCTTCCACCTCTGGGTGTGGTGGGCTACATGAAATGGTCCTGCAGGTCATAAATTGGGAAACCCTGCTATAATGTTTGACTGCAAATTTAGTATTGTAAACAGACTTCTTTATTTTATTTTTTTAAAGAAAACTGCTTTCTATCAAAAATTTGTTTTCATTAATAACATTCATCTAATTATCTCCTTTTAATATATATTGGGGTTTTTTTTCAAATGGAGCAGATTTAAGGAAATTTTGAAGTGTGTTTTTACCAACCGTGAAGAAATCAGGGAAGAGTTCTTGAAGCTGGAATTGCAACTTAAAGAAAATGTCCTTAAAACCACTTGCCAGATGCGTTGCCATGATCAAATTGAAATGATTTGCTCTCCAGGGAAACTGGAGAAGGTAAGCAGTAAATAATGCCACTTTTATTATCCTTTTTACCACATTTAACAGTTCTGCTAAATCCAGCATCAGACACAAGTCGCATGGTTTTATTATAGATCTCAGAGGTTTCGTGCCAAATGTGGAAATGCATGAAAGGGTTGCAGGGTCTTGCTGATCAGTCCCCCCCCCTCCCCAATAGCCCTAATAGCAATACAGGCACCATCCACACCCTTTGTCTGCAAGCATGTTAATCCATCTTGTAAACATTAAGCCACTTCACACCGCTGCTTAAACACTCAACAAAATGGCAATGATGATGGGCCAGCCCACAGACTGCAGAAATGATGATGAGGAGGATTCAGTTATGACAAGCCATTTCAACTGTAATTCATCCCAGATCTGGTTTGCTGCCCCACAGAGATCCTAGCTGAGCGATGCTGAGTTTGCCTACCCATTCCCTACTCTATTGAACAAGCCAGGTCAACATGTTGATTCATTATCTGGCCCTTGATGGTTCTTGATTTCCCCTCTGCCAATCTGACATTTAGCAGCAGTATATTCAATCAAGGTTGTAAGGTGGGCTAATGCTAAGGCTACCCAAGCTGATTAATTTGAGCGACAGTTTGAAGGCAACCAGGGGACTGGGATGGCATCTGGGATGGCATCTGCCCGGCCCACCAGGGCGGATCGGAGAGGCTCCCTTGTTATTCCCTCGGCGAGGAAGGCCCACCTCGCCTGTACTAGGAGGAGAGCCTTCTCCGTGTTCGCCCCAGCCCTCTGGAACCTCCTGCCCACCGAATTGCGCCTTCAGACGGAGCTCCTGCCCTTCCGAAAGGGCTTGAAAACCTGGCTGGCGGGACAGATTTGGGGACCCGGGACCATGGGCTCCCATACCAAGTGGCTCATATAAGGACTGCCCCCCCTGGGTTGGATCATGGGATTTATTGGTATATATCCCTGTGTTGTTTTAATCTTCCGATTGTTTTAACTTTGACGTTTTAGTGATGGTTTTATTCTTGTTTTATTCTGGTTGTGGGCCGCCCAGAGTCGGGTCCTCCCGATTGGGGCGGGGTATTAAATTTAATAAATAATAATAATAATAATAATAATAATAATAATAATAATAATAATAATAATAATAATAATAATAATAATAATAATAATAATAATAATAGTGGTTAAGATGCTGAACTTCATGACTGAAAGGTCAGCAGTGCTGCAGGATGGAATGAGCTCCTGTCTCTGTCCCAGCTCCTGCCAACCTAGCAGTTCGAAAGCAAGAAATTGCAAGTAGATAAATAGGTACCACTTCCATGGGAAGATAAATAGCGTTCCATGCACTCCAGTGTTTACTCATGCTTGCCACATGTCTTTGGCTATAAACAGAGCTGAGCACTGAACCCTAGAGTTGATACAACTGGCTTTTGAGCAAGGGAGACATTTACCTTGAAGGCAACCAATATCCTGTTTTCTTTTACTCTTGCATAATTCCATAGCAGCCGCTCATTCTGTATCTGGCTCTGTCCTGTATAGGTCTAATGGCTACTCGGTTTCTCTCCACCATCCTCCTTTGCATGCAGTTGCATCCTTCTGCCAGCAGACAAAAGCCTTAAGCATAGCGTTTCATTCAGAGCATTTCAAAGGTGTTAATAAAGCCAGAAAGTTACAATGTTCAAATGTTGTATGGAGGAGAATTTCCATAGGTGTGGCTTATCATGCAAGTTGCATGTGCTAGAATACAATATCTGCCTAGAAGTCAAAGTCCAAATGGTTCAGCAACCTCAGCAGCTTATACCATTATTTATAGGAACTTTGCAGGAACTACGATGGGGTAATTGTGATCAGATTGCCAGTTTTACCATTAGAAAAGGGGATATGTCTCCTGCCTTTAGACATTTTTATTGATGTCCTTTTTTACTCCTGATTTTTAATCACACATCAGTGCATATTTACACATACAAGGAGGCCCAAATCATTCAGATAAATATTCCTATAAAACTTATAGTTAACCATTAATAACTTACCTTTGAAGTTCAGCTGTAAAATAAGGTTGGTTTTTTTAGCCTTCCACAAACATCTGTTTTAAATTGAGCGTAGTGATAGCCTTTCAAAACTGAAGGCTAGTGGTGTTCAGTTTTTTCTCTCTCTGTGCTGCTAAGTAAAGTACTGTACTAAATATTTTTTAAAAATTGAAATGAAGGAAAATAGGAGATTTACCATATTCTATTCATTCTTATTAGGGAACTACAGTGGCTTAGTGATTAAGATGCTGAACTTGATGACTGGAAGGTCATCAGGTCAAGACCAGAGTACTGCACAATGGAGTAAGCTCCCATCTGTGTCCCAACTCCTGGCAACCTAGCAGTTTGAAAGCAAAAAAATGCAAGTACAGTACATAAATAGGTACCACTTCCGTGGAAAGGTAAACAGTGTTCCATGCACTCCAGTGTTTAGTCATGCCTGCCACATGTCCACGGAAATATCGACAGACACAGACAGTGCTGGCTCTTTGGCTATAAAGAGAGATGAACGCTGAACCCTCGAGTCAGATACAACTGGCTTACGCGCAACGGTGACCTTTACCTTTCCTTCTTATTAGCTAAACTGCATCTTCAACTTAAAATTCAAAGAGTAATTTGGAGCCATATCTTCCATTGGCAGCTCTGTGGGGTAGTGGTGGGGGATTGGGTTCCTATGCAGATCATACATATATTTAGCCATTCAAATGCAGGTCTATACCTGAATGAGTAGTTCAGTTCTGTTATTAATGCTTTGGAAGGCTTTGGGCTGAGCTAGCTGGTACAGAGAATTCCCAGCTCCTTTTTGCAGCCACTTCATTCTTCCTTGGTTATGCCTGTGTTTTTAAAATAGCACTGTGTGTTATAGTGGCATAGTGCTCAGATATTTACTGATCTTAAATTCATTAACAAATCATGGTTTTGTGGATAGAAGAACAACATGATACTGTCATTATATGTTTTGTGTTTCATGGGAGGCTACAACAGAGACTGAACAGCTAAGTAGCACTCTCAGTAGTAACCCTATATTTGTCATATTATTTAGTTCTCCTGGTTTTCTGTCTCAATTATACAGTTAGGTCTGTTTTCATATAGGCAACTGGGAAACATGATCACCGGCTTGCTTTACTTAAAACACGCCGTTTGCATATGGAGAAGAAAAAAGAGGCAGAGATTAAATGCTTTGAGGACAATACTAGTTGGTTGCATCGTGTAGAAAATGAAATGCGTCTTCTAGGTCAAGATGGCCATATTCCTCAGGTAAATTATTGACCTTTTGTTTACGAGAAACATTAAATCAGATGTGAGCAATACATGGCCCATATGATTCAGGTGTCCCCTCTATCGTCCCCTGTGAAAAATCACTAGGAGGCTTTTCAAGAAATGTTTGAAGTAACCTTTTTTTTTTTTAAAGAGAGACCCATTTTGTCAAACTAATTCTTCAGTTAACAAATGCTCCATGAATCAATTTCTTTGGACACACCCCTTCTCTTTAGTCTCACTCCCTTTGGGAATGTGGTCCTTAGAGAGCTGGCAAATTCAAAAAATGACCTTTGCCACCGCTGAATTTGCCAGTCCTGTGTTAGATGTTCATTTTGGGCAAAAGTGAGATTTGCTGGAGTATACTTTAGCCCACAGCGCTAGAAAGATTTTCTTTAGTTCCTGACTTTCTATTTACACTGAAGAGAAAAGTATAAAACCTCTCATGACCCCCTCATATATTGAGTGAGCATGTGGGGAGAGTTTTCTATGGTTGTGTGGCCTATCTCCATAGCAATGTTGTATATCACATGACAAGTGTCCAAAGGGTGTTCATTAAATAGGTCATGATATACATAAAGTGTTTATTAAACAGAGATGTATATGAAGAGCTCCTCTCTTTTTAAAAAATGAGACCCTGATATGAGAGGCAGACTCTTACTTTGAATTTTTCTCAGTTTTCACTCACAATTCAAGGGCATACATAGTTTTACTAAACCTTATCATACATATGCACGTCTTTGATTCTGGTACAAACTTCAGTTCCACCATCTAACACAATGCTGCAGGGAAGGGAGAAGTCATCATTTCTCACTTTCCACTCCTGACTAACACAGGACCATCTGTTATAGAAGTAATCAGATACACTAGAACACCGGATAACGTTATGACTTGGTTCCACAAGTCATGTAGTTATCCGGTTTTTAGCGTTATCCGATGCATGCATCGAACAATGCTTTAAAAAAAGCCCTGACGTCAGGGACAAACTGACCCTTGGCTGGCGATTGCTAGCCTAGGGTCAGCTTGACCTCGGGGACAAACCAAAGGGTTTGTCCCTGAAGTCATTGCTCGGCTGGATTGAACACAGCCCGGGCTGTGTTCGACGCCTAGCAGTGCCCAGGCTAGCTAGCATGAGTGCTGCTAGGCTTCGTCCACAGCCCACACGGAGTTTGGAAGAAGCCTAGCGCAGCCCCGCTGGGACTGCGCTAGGCTTCTTCCGAACCCCATCCCGGCTCTCTAAGGGTCCAGTAGGGTGGGGGGAAGAGGCACCTGCTTGCGCGCCTTGTAGCGCACGAGCGGGTGCCTGTTCCCCCCACTCTACTGGCGCCCTAGCGCTTGCTAAGGGGCCAGTAGGGTGAGGGGAAGAGACTCGCGCTCTTTGTAGCTCACGAGTGGGTGCCTCTTCCCCCCACCCTACTGGCTCCTTAGCAAGCGCTAAGGGTCGTGTCGGGTGGCGAGAAGAGGAGCCCAATCACACACCTTCTCTCGCCACCCGACATGACCCTTAGCGCTTGCTAAGGGTCGTGTTGGGTGGCAAGAAGAGTTGCGGGGGGGGATTGTCACCCAAGCTGAACCGAGTTGCGGCTAGCAATCCCTAGCTGCAGCTCGGTTCGGCTTGGGTGATGCCTTTCCTCTGGACCCTACTGCGCTCGCAAGAATTGTTGCGAATGCAGTACGGTCGGGAGGTAATGCGTACTACCCAATCCACCCCCACCCCCCCAGACGATTGGCTCGGATAACGCTAAAGGATCGTTATCCAGAATCGTTATCCGATTCTAGCGTTATCTGGTCCAATCGTTATCTGGTGTATTACTGTACATAGTTATTTCCAAAGTACTGTCATGTCTGTAGTTTCTGTGTTGACTATATACTAAAGGTAAAGGTAAAGGTTTCCCTTGCTCGAAAGCCAGTCGTATCCAACTCTAGGGGTCAGTGCTCATCTCTGTTTCTAAGCCGAACAGCCAGTGCTGTCTGCTTCTGCAGACGTTTCCATGGTCATGTGGCAGGCATAACTAGACACTGGAGCGCATGTCTGACTTAAAACCAACTCTTTTTAGGAGCTTTCTGGAGATCTGGAGCATTTCCATTTGAAATTAGAAGTCAAGGATCTGAAAACTCAAATTGAATATATGAGGACTCTAGTATCCCTTCAAGAACAGCAGCATACTCAGACAGAAAAGTAAGTCCATGTTGAAAAGAGTGTTTGAATGTCTTTCTGATTTATAGCTTTTGTTTTTCTTTTTTCTCCACCACAACAATGAGTAGACATATCTTTTTTATTATTATTATATTTATACCCCGCCCTTCTAGGATATTTTCCTACTCTGGGCGGCTAACAGCATAAACTCACACATTAAAAACAGTCACACATTTTAAAAATACACATACAGTAATACCTCATATAACATTAGTATCGAATAACACGAAAATCGCATAACATCAAGGAATCTGGGGGGAAGAATTGCATCAGATAACATTAAGATCCTATGGGATGCTTCAGATAACAACCGCGAAAGCCTGTGTGGTTACAATGTATCTCTATGGATCCCATAGAGGATCAGATAACACGAAAAATCATATAACACGAAGACTTGTGGAACCAGGTTTTAGTGTTATATGAGGTTTTACTGTATCTAAAAACCAGAGTAAAATAAAATAAGTAAAATAAAATAGCTGGTGCCTGAGGGCACAGAGAATCAACTAGCTGGCTAATTTATTTCTAAAGGGACCACGCCCTGGAATGCCTTCTTGAATTAAAAAAAAAGTTTAAAATTGTTTTTTTAAAGCTATCCAGTGATGGGGCCTGGCACAGCTCCACCGGTAGTGTATTCCACAGTCTTGGTGCCACCACCAAGAAGGCTCTATTTGTAGTTCTAGACTTTCGAGCCATCCTTGTGGTTGGCATCTGGAGCTGCACCAACTGTGATGAACAGGTGATACGAGGAATTGATCTGAGGGAGAGATGCTGCGACAGATATTTACATTTTTTCAGAACATCACTGGTAACTCCTGCACCTTTCAAACAGGAAGGACCAACCGCTTTGCCCCTCTCTCATAGATCTCTAACACCTACAGTTGGAGGTAAGCTACCTCCTATGCTGAAAGTAACATCACTATCATGACTTATCTGTCTAAATCTTCTTTTAAAATTGATAGGTGCCGGCACCACTTATGAAAGCAAATTTGACTGTGTGATATGTACAGAAATATATCCTTTTGCCTTTCCCACCGTTCATTAGATAATCAGTGGTTCTAATGCTTCAATTTTAAAAAGGGGGGAGGGGGAATCTGTCTCATTCTTTGTTCCTCTCTTTTCCCTCAACACCAAACATGTGTTTATATATGTCTATTGTGTCTCTGTTCCCCTTGACCTTTTTCAAAATTAAATACAGTTGTACCTTGCTTAAAGAGCATAATGTGTTCCACAGGATTGCTCTTTAAGTGAGTTTGCTCTTTAAGCGAAACACCATTGTAAGCGACCAATTTTGACTTCGGGCGGGGGGGATTGCGAACCCCGATTTATGTTTTTGGTTGGTTTTTGTTGTTAAGCAAAGTGACCATTCAGAGAAAATTCTGCTCTTTAAGCGAGTTACTCTTTAAGCAAGGCGCTCTTTATGCGAGGTTTTACTCTAGTTACAAACATTTAATTATTCTTCTTATGGAAACCACTCTAGTCCTCTAATTACTTTGGTTACCTTATCTGCATCTTTTCCTGTTCTACAACGTTCTGTCTGAGATATAGATACTAGAGCTGCTCATGGTATTACAAGTGTCCTCACGGTTGGTTTTTTTTAATGATGCAATCTCTTATTTGGGGTGAGGCTTGTCTTTACTATCTAAGAAGTATTTTGTTGTTGTTCAGTCGCACAATCGATTCCAACCCTTTGTGACCCAATGGACCATTGCCCTCCAGAGACCTCTGTCCTCCACCATCCTTCTCAGTCTGCCCAGTTCTGTGCCCATTGCATCTACAATACAATCTAGCCTTCTCATTTTTGCATGCCCCCTTCTTTTGCCCTCTACCTTTCCCAACATCAAGGCTTTCTCAAGTGAATCTTCTCTTCTCATTTGATGTCCAAAGTACTTTAGCTTCATCTTTACTATTTGACCTTCAAGGGAGCAGTCAGGGTTGATTTCTTCTAAGATCGACCTATTTGTTCTCCTCGCTGTCCAGGGGACTCTCAAAACTCTCCTCCAAAACCACATTTCAAAGGCATCTATTCTTCTGCGCTCAGCTTTCCTAATGGTCCAGCTCTCACAACCATACATTGCCACCAGGAACACCATTGCTTTGACTATGTGAATTTTTGTTTTCAAGGTGATGTCTCTATTTTTAACTATGTTCCCCAGGTTTCTCATAGCTTGCCTCCCAAGAATCATTCACCTCTTTATTTCATAGCTACAATCACCATCTGCAGTGATCTTGGATCCTAATAAACTAAGATCTGTCACTGCTTCTACTTCTTCCCCATCTATTTTCCAAGGACTGATAGTATTAGTCTATGTATTTTAAGTTACATTTGTTGGAGGTCAGTTTATGAAATTATGAGCAGTGCAAAGTTGACTGGTGGTGCATACGAGCTACAGCTTCAGATGATAGAATGATTGTGAAGAGGTTTATGATGTCTTGGTTTTATGTCAAAAAATAAGCTATGGACATGGTAACCCAGTCTTTACTTTGTTCTCTGATGCTCCTGAAAAGATAAATGTCTTGTGTATCAGCACAGTTTTTTACATCTGTCAATAAGTGTGGGGAAAAAATTGAGATTTTTTTTCCAGACAAGTATAGGAAATAATATAGGATATGACTCAAAGAGACTGATGTGTGTGTATAAGGAATGCCAGTCCCAAGGATCTTCCAACCTTTTGGACAAAGCTTTGGAAGTTATGGGACAACCCATATCTGTGTAAAAGTTACGATCCCAGCTGTGTAAAATGCCTTTTGTAATCAGATGTTGGTCCAACAATTTCAGTTGTGGTCGTTTCATCTTACGGGTAACATTTCACTGTTTGTTACTTGTAGAAGTAACAAGCAAGTTATCTGGGTGATGATAGATAGATTGAGTCCTCTTCATTTTTACCTCACATGCAATGGTCACATTTACTTGTGGCTGCTCTTTCTTTGGCATTTATTCAAGGGGGTATTCACTGTCCTCTTGTTCATGGGCAAGCCCCTCTGCTTTTGAAAGGATAATCTCCAGTTAATGACAGGAACAATGCACTTATGGGTCATTAAACACCCCTATTTCCTAATAGGATTCTGCCCACAGCACTTTGCAAATACCTCTTGTGATTTGTCTTATGCCTCCCATGGCTTTTATGTGTCATATACAGTAAAAAAAAGTCCTGATGGTGAAATTATTTTTATCCCTTGTTTTCTGCTTGCCAATATGTTTCTAAATCTTCTGCATGGGGGCTTTGCGTTTTCGTTTGTTTGTATATCATGCCTGTATAAATTTCTCTGTGAAAAATATTTATGAACATATTGCTGTGATTCTTCTCCATTACAGAATACTGAATGCTTCCCTTTCAGTCCTAAGAAAACAGTATGTCGCTCTGAAAAATGCAGGGTTAGCAAAAGGTGATGTTGAGGATGACTTCCATGAGTTAGAACAGCTGATTCACAGAGAGAAAACTGTGGTTTGGGCTGATCAAATGGCTGAAGAAAACCCCAAGGGAAATGATAAGCCTATGATGTCTGTCCTTATGGCCTTTCCACAGCTTGTAAGCCACCGGAGTACTCCTTGTCGTAAGTAGCTACAGTATTTGTCTTTTTTGTGTATAAAGGCTTTGATTGCTAGGAGATCCTTGAAGATTTAGTCCAAGGAAAGAACTTTCCCAGGCTTTGTACAATGCCTATAGAAAAGAATTGGTTTTTCTAGCTGTTTTCCTCAATTTAGGTCCCGCCAGATGTTTTCCTTTCAACTCCCATCGCCTCCTGCCAGAAAAGTCAAATTGTCCATGATTATGAAGGCTGTAAGCTGAAGCAGCTGGCCAAATCTAAGTCAGGAAGCTTGTTCATATTTCATGAAAAGGCGTTTGAAAAGTTAGCTAAGAATTACAGAGACTGAAAATGCCCTTCATAAATTAATAAGATTATGACATCATTATTTGGTCTCCTCCAGCAGCTGTTTTTATACTTACAATTTATTCTGTTGTGTTTTCACTATCTGAGTAATCAGCTCTTGGGTTCTTGAGATGAACAAATCAAAGATGTATAGACTATATTCATCCAGCTACTGCTAGCAAAGTGGGGGTTTCTCTGTCCTGCCATTCCCATTTAATCTGTTCTAATATAGTAAGCCTTTTCAGAGAGAAAAGTTTACTGGTGTATAGGATGGGAGCAATAAGGACTCCTGTTCTTGCACCCATCTCTAAGGTCACTATATTTGAGAGAAACAAGAGGCCTTTTCATTTTGTAAAGGAATTCTAAATCATTATAGGGTGAGAGAGCTGTCTGAACTGTTCAGAGTGTGGTATGGGGGTGAGGTCAGTCAACATTTATTAAGCCTGTTAACATAACTGGCAAAGAGGAGAGAGTCTGCATCATAGGGTCTTATGTCGGCTTTTTCACTTCATCTATTGTATATCCAGCAAGCCTTTTCCACAGTTTTTTTCCCTGCCTTTTATTCTCCTTATTCCAGAGTTTGTTGAGGTAGGGTGGAGAAAAAGACTTCCTAAAAGCTTTCTCCCATATTCCACCTAAATAAACGTCTGTAAGCTCCTTATTCTCAAAAGACCTGTGTCATGGCATATCTGTTGGATCCAGCCAAAGAAGAAAATGGGAAATATTGGAGGGACAAAGAAAGAGGGCGAGGGGAACACTGGAACTCCACATCAGTAATAGCAACTGGAGAAACAGAGCTTATTACCTGAAATATTTGACTTGTTAGCCTGGAAGTCTTGATCGAATTTGAAGACCATACTGTTGATTTTATCTGTATTTTTTCCCCATGCCCAAAATGAGAGTGGAAAGCATAATACAACAGGAACAAACTTTCTAGATGTTGGCTGGGGGAGCACAACAAGGATGACAAAATTATGACATTTCCCCTTGTGACCTTTACTGCATTTTCCTGAAAACGGTAACAGCTGCCAAAAATATTGTTGCTCATCTTCAGTACTGTATATATACTGATCCCAGGTGCGATAACTAAGGTGTGAACTAGCAAAAAAGAAATGGTGTACAACACCTTCATCTCAGGGCTACCAACATACACAGATCTATATCCTCATGTAGCAGCCATGAATTCAGCCTTGGCAGGACCTGACATACACATCACTTCTGAGGTAGACATCGAAGTGAACCTGTACACAGCTTTGCTCCAGGTCATCAAAGAAACAGGGAAATGCTGTTGTAAAATTTGATCCAGATACAAATTTTGGAGACACCTGTATGGAGGAATTTAAATGCTGCAAGAACTATAATAGCTCAGAGCTTTGGGCTGTTTTGGAATGGCAAAGAAATTCTCCATTACACATTACAGCTGTATGCAAGGGTCACACTGCCTTTTGGATACCGTGAATATTTGTCACGTGGAGATGCCCATATTAGTGGCTTTGCAGGGTTTGTAAGTTTTGTCTAATTTACTGTTAGAGTAACGTATATATTTTGCAAGCAGTCTGATTCACCAGTTGCAATAAGGCCTCTTTCAATCTGTTCAAGAAGTACTGTGTCCGTTATATTGCTTTCTGCTGGGAGTGTGTTTCTGTTACAGTTTTTGTTATGGCTCCAGGGGAAGACACATGGCTCATTGAGTTGTGCAGCAAATACTTCCCATGCCGAGAGGCTTAACCTGAACTCACAGGATCTCTTTCTGTGTCTTTTTCTTACCATACCACATAGTAATCTATATCTGCTGCTTTTGGGATGTTTCCCCATGCCTACTATTTTGGAAGAATGGTGCATTGAGTTAATTACAGAAGGGTATGGGCTGGAGAAGGGACTGTGGTGGCCTAGAGGTTAAGATGCTGAACTTGAGGACTGGAAGGCTGGCAGTTCAAGATCTGAGTGTGCCACGATGGATTGAGTTCCTGTCCCAGCTTCTGCCAACCTAACAGTTCAAAAGCAAGAAGCTGCAAGTAGATAAATTGGTACTGCTTTCACAGAAAGGTATCAGAGTTCTGTGCACTCTGGCGTCTAGTCATGCGATGTGACTATGGAAACATCTGCAGATACTGATGGCACTGGCTCTTTGTCTATAAATGGAGATTGGCATTGCACCCTAGAGTTGGATACAGCTGGCTTTTGAGCAAAGGTAACCTTTACCTATAAGCTGGAGGTGAAAATTTACTTGACTTTGTACAATTGAGTCGTTGTGTTTTGATATCTTCCTAAGGAGGCAGTTTTCAAGTGTATAGAGCAGGTATTCTCAACCTGTGACTTACAGCACCATTTCATATGGCCTCCCACCTTCACCACACCAGGAAGTGCTATGTGGTAGAGGAAGGGCAAAATGGCAATTTGGCCCCCAAAGCTGTCTGAGGGAGCATGACCCGGTCCCTGGCTTAAAAAGGTTGAGAACTGGTTTAGAGCAGTGCTTCCAAATGGTTTTTGGACTTCAATTCCCAGAAGACTAAGTCAATTCCCCAAAGCACTGATCAGCCAATGTACTGATTTAGGCTTCTGGGAATTGGAGTCCCCCTGTGGTGAATGTGCCCCATGTTGGGAACCACTGGTTTAGAGGAAGTTCTATTGTTCTTTGACATTCAGAGGTGGTGAATAAAATAGAAGAAAGACATAGGTAGAAAAACTCCCCTGAAAGGCCTCCGTTCAGTGATCTTTCTTCAGGATACCTCAAACCTACACCAGTTGAGAAAATATACCTTCTTGTTGGGATCACTTCACCTAAGATCAGGAGAGAAGTAGCAGTGGACTCTGAGAGAACTAAGCAACAGAAGGACCCTCAACACTCTCTGAACAGATATGAGCCTCAAGCCTGCCGGCTCAGATTTATTTACAGTCAAACCTCGCATAAAGAGCGCCTCGCTTAAAGAGTAACTCGCTTAAAGAGCAGAATTTTCTCTGAATGTTTGCTTCGCTTAACAAATAAAACCAACCAAAAACTCGCTTAACAAGTAAATCGGGGTTCGCAATCCCCCCCACAATTGGTCACTTACAATGGTGTTTCGCTTAAAGAGCAAACTCGCTTAAAGAGCAATCCTGTGGAACGCATTATGCTCTTTAAGCGAGGTACCACTGTATTTATTTATTTATTTATTTTATTTACATTTTTATACCTCCCTTCTCGCCGGGGCGACCCAGGGTGGTTTACAACATCATAAAAACATAATAAAATCCAACCCAAACCCATTGTTAAAAACTTCAAAATTACAATTATAAAATTTAAAAAGTTTTTAAAATTTATAAAAATCCACAGGTCCCAATATTAATTTAAAAAGTTAAAAACTTAAAAACAAAAGATTAAAAAGATTAAAAGACCAGGGGGGAGAGGGAGCTCAAACAAGCCAGCGAGCTGGGGTCATGGTACCGCCAGAACCCCATACCTGTCCTGCCAGCCATGTTTTTTAAGTTCTTCCTAAAAGACAGCAAGTCCATCTGAAGATGTAGCTCAGTTGGTAGGAGGTTCCATAGGGCTGGAGCGGACACAGAGAAGGCCCTCCTTCTAGTGCCAGAGAGATGTGCCTCTCTGGCCAATGGATCAACTAGAGAGCCTCTCCGGTCCGCTCTGGTGGGATGGAGAGATGTTCTTGGGGTGATGCGGTCTCTTAAGTATCCTGGCCCACTACCATATAGGTCTTTAAAGGTAATAACCAGCACCTTGAATTGCACCCGGAGGCAAACTGGCAACCAGTGCAGCTCCCGAAGCAGAGGCGAGCCATGTGCATACCGCTCACACCCCATCACCACCCGGGCAGCCACATTCTGGACCAGTTGAAGCCTCCGGATGGTCATCAAGGGCAGCCCCATGTAGAGCGCATTACAATAATCTAGTCTGGAGGTGACCAGAGCGTGTGTGATCATGAGCAAGGAGTCCCAATCTAGGAGCGGGCGTAACTGACGTATTACACGAAGTTGTGCAAAAGCCCTCCTGGCCACAACTGCCACCTGCTCTTCGAGCACTAGTCATGAGTCCAAGAGGACCCCCAGATTACGCACCGGGTCTGTTTGGGGCAAAGCTGCCCCATCCAGAACCAAAGATGGTAGCTCCCACAATGGCCCAGGACCCCCGACCCAGAGCCACTCAGTCTTGCCAGGGTTCAGCTGAAGTCCATTGTCCCCCATCCACACCCTGACCACCTCCAGGCGCCTGGAAAGGACTTCCACTGCATCGCTTGGATCACCATGGGCCGAGATGTATAGCTGGGTATCATCAGCATACTGATGATACTTCACCCCGTGGGGACGGATGATCTCACCCAGCGGTTTCATGTAGATGTTAAATAGGAGGGGCGAGAGTACCGAGCCCTGAGGCACCCCGTATTGAGGCAGCCTAGGGCTGGATACCTCATCCTCCAGCCACACCGACTGGGTCCGGCCCCTCAGAAATGAGGAGAACCAGGACCACACAGTGCCCTGGATCCCCAATCCTTGGAGCCTTTCCAGAAAGCCGCTGAGAGGTCAAGAAGAGCCAGGACAGACGGATGCCCTCTGTCCCGCTCTCGCCAGACATCATCCACCAGCGCGAGCAATGCAGTTTCAGTGCCATATCCAGGCCTGAATCCTGACTGAAAAGGGTCCAGATAATCCGCTTCATCCAAGACTCCCTGTAGCTGCCGTGCCACTGCCTTCTCCAAAACCTTGCCCAAAAAGGGCAGGTTGGACACCAGTTGATAGTTTGCAAGCACTGTGGGGTCGAGCGATGTTTTTTTCAGGAGGGGGGGTACCAAAGCATGTTTTAAGGTAGCTGGAAATACCCCCTCCCGCAATGAGGAATTTATGATTGCTTCGACCCAACCGCCTGTTATCACCTTCAATGTTTTGACTAGCCAGACAGGACATGGGTCCAGTGCACAAGCAGTAGCATGAACAGATCCAAGGAGCTTGTCCACTTCATCAGGGACAACTGGATCAAACCGATCCCAGATAACATGGCTAGACTGCACTCCAGACAACCCCAGCTCTACCTTCTCCACGCTAGGGTTAAACTTAGAGCGAATCTGAGCGATTTTCTCCATCAGATAATCAGCAAAATCTTCAGCAGATCCCTGCCAGCCAGGGCCTGACCCCCCTCTACCGAGGAGGGATCTGGTAACCCGGAACAGGGTCGCTGGGCGATTATCCGCAGAGGCAATGAGGGTGGTGAAATATTGACGTTTCACCACCCCTATCGCCACGAGGTAGGCTTTAATAGCAGCTCTAATCAGTGTTCGATCAGACTCACTCCAGGTCTTCACCCTGCGGCGCTCTAGACGTCTCTTTGCCCTCTTGAGCTCCCTTAGTTCTTCAGTAAACCAGGGGGAGGATCGATGCCGTGGGTGCGGAGAGGTCATAGTGGTGCGATCACATCCAAGGCCGCAGTCAACCTCTTGTTCCAGAGGCCTACAAGAGCCTCAGGTGAATCGCATTGCTGGTCCAGAGGAAAACACCCCAGTTCCCTCTGGAATCCTTCCGGATCCATTAGTTGCCGGGGATGGGCCCTTAACTGGCCCTACCTCCCTACGGTGAAGCCTTGCCACCAGAAAGTTCAGGGTCAGATCCAGGAAGAGCTTTATGACACGAACTAACATGCTTGAGGGTATGCAAGGGCAAAAACAAATTAGAAGATGGAGGAAGGAGTTCATTGGACACGTAACAACATTAAAGGAGGCTGTAGCTGAGGAATTCAACTTCCCCTATATCACTTGGAGGACCCTGAATAGGCTAAAAGTCAGAATCCCTAAATGTAAGACCAACATGGTCAAGAGGGGGGGATACTGGCAAACAACAACATGTGATGTGGTCTGACGGTTACTACCAGAAACATGCACTGACAAGGACTTAGGTTTGGCCAACAATAAAGCAAAGAAAGTGGTTTCATTTTGTCAGTGTAGGGTTTATCAAGACACGAAATAAGAAGAAAAAGTAATCTTTTTTTGCAATGCACAGCAATACGGAATATGGAGTGATGTTCAGGAATGCTCTCTCAACTTGAAGCAATGATGAGGCCCAATTAATCTGACCAGTGTTCTTTGTAACCTTGCTGTACATCCTTAAACATGCTCTGGAATCATTGGCAGGACTAAAGGGACAAGCACTACCACAGAGCATGCCCCCTTTATGCTTTTCCTTTAAAAGAAAAATGTTTGCTTCCATTTGGTTCTGGTTTTGATAGAAAACTACTAAAAGTTGACTTCATTAAAGTAAGACTTGTACACTTTTCTTTAGAGTACACAACTGTTCTTGGAGGTCTACAAAATGTGCATACGTACATACGTAAGTACGTACGTATGTACATACACACACTTATTTTGTAGACACACACACACACATCTGAGGCACGTATGGAATTCCAAGACTCCTAATCTGTCAACCGCACATTACCTAAAATAATTCCACAGTAGGGGTCTATGGTATTTTAGGGGTAAACAGGCAAGTGTAGAAAAGGTTTGCTCGAGGCAGAGTTTGAAAACTCTTGTTCTGAATGAAACAATAAATGTTCCAGAAACTCAAGACTGATATGCTTTTCTTAAAAATGTGAAATTATTTCCAGCAGAGAGCATGGAAATAATCTTCATCAGTTCTCCCTTTCTCCCCAAGTCCCCTTTGACCTCCACATAGTTTTAGAGGTGTCTCACCCCTGTGGAGTGTATTAGACGTGAGGAACATAGGTGGTTGCACAAGGGGAACAAATCTGGAGAGAAATGCCCCTATTCCATTCACGGAATCCAATGAATGGAAGTACAACACTAGATGCAGTGCTTCCTCAGTAAGTAAAATGGTATTGTTGTTCCTCCCAAAATGGGAGAACAACTAATGCTTTGTATTGCTATTATTTTGTGTAGAGAATCAACAGAATATATATCATTAGTAACAGAAGCTGTTTCCTAGGAAAACTTATTTTTAAGGAAACCTATTAGGAATTGACTTATCCAAGATTTTCCAAGATTATCTAAGGAAATTTTCAAACCAATGTGTAAACAGATCCCACTATACCTTGTTGGAGCATTGCTTTATTTATTTATTTATTTATTTATAATACTTTCAAGATGTTGAACAGGAAATGAGGTTTTGTGCACAGATGCTGAAAAAACTTCAGCCGCCTATTACACAGTAGTCATTATTGCTAATTTTAAAATCCATATTTCACTTGTATTGTAATTCCATGGGTTTTGCTTGTCAACACAATGCCAGTGCCGTTTCCCCACCCCCACAATTCCTTTTTGTCTTTAGACTTTGTTTTCAATACAGGTACAAAGTTGAATACACTGAAAGAGAGAGATGCATGGTACAGTAATACCTCAGATAACGTTTGCATCAGATAATGCTAAAATCGCATAACATTAAGCAATGGGGGGGGGGGAATTGCAGCGCATAGCGTTATATCCTATGGGATGCATCGGATAACATTCGCTAAAGCCGGTGCTGGTTACAATGTATCTCTATGGAGTTTTAACGTGATCCGATGCATCCCATAGGATTTTAACGTTATCTGATGCATGCATTGGATAATATTAAAAAATGGATAACACTAAGACTTGTTGAAAAGTTTTAGCATTATCCGAGGTTTTACTGTATATAGATATATTCATGTTAAACACTTCTTCCGTGTCTATGCCAGCTGTGAAACTGCCAAAATGAAGCCACTTTTTGGGTGAATTCATTCTGTAGTTTCTTTCACCTGATGTACTGTGAGAAAAATTAGCTGGCACAAGGTTGCCATTGCCAGGGTACACCTGATTGTGGTTAAAAATACCACAGTCTATGAAGAGGCTCTTTCTGTGCACCCCATGTTAAACACTGACTTGGCAGAAATGTTTTATAAAGATTCCTATAAGAACCTTTAAAACTTTTTACAAACTCTTTATATTTAGTTTTATTCTTTATACAGTATTTAGATAGCCCAATTGCAACCTTTTATGTTAAAGTTGAAATACATATACTGTATAGTTTTAACAATAATATGTGACTTGGGAATCTAACAGGGAGGGTTTGTGTATTCATCAGCTTAGCTTCCAGGTGCAAATAGTAAACTGCTTTATTTCAAGTAGATAGTATTCTCACTTCATAAGGTTTTTACTAATGTCTTCATATGAAATATAATTATCTGTACCAAAGTCCAGTATCACTGGAACCATCCAAAGTAAATTTATCCATGAATGATATCTTACTTTTCTGCAAGTTTATAATATTTCATGAATCTTCAGTAATGCAATCAGACTATGAACAATTTGCAATGAGAGGGGGAAGTTTGACTGCCATGTTCTAGCACGGATGATGCTCAAAAGGATGAGGGTAGTTCAGCTGCCTGGCTGCTAACAAGGTTTAGAGCTACAGTAAAACCTCATATAACACTAAAACCTGGTTCCACAAGTCTTGGTGTTATATGATTTTTAGTGTTATCTGATGCATGTTAAAATCCTATGGGATCCATAGAGATACATTGTAACCACACAGGCTTTAGCGGTTGTTATCTGAAGCATCCCATAGGATCTTAATGTTATCTGATGCAATTCTTCCCCCCAGATTCCTTAATGTTATGCGATTTTAGTGTTATTCGATACTAATGTTATATGAGGTATTACTGTATTTACTTACAGAGGAGTTCTCAGGACAATGTAAACCTTAGCCTTTCTGCTAGTCTTCCCACTTCTTTGTTCTGCAGGCTGCTTATTTAACCCCAGTTCAGGAGTTGTGTTTCTTTATAATACAGGCATCATCAGGCATTAAAAAAAGTCCAGTTTCATCAACATAGAAAGTAGAGCGCCTAGTCCTCCTTCTTCATTGTCACTTTCTTTCCAGAAATGTCTAAAACAGTGGTTCCCAAAGTGAGGCACACGCTCCACGGGGGGGGGGGGGGGGCAATTTGATGGGGGGGGGGTTTCGAGAATGAGTTCAACCAAGTTAATGGCCTTTTAGGCTTCCTCCATGTGAATGGGAGTTCAGTTTTTGAATAATAAGAATTATATGTCATGGGGGCAGGGGCATCAGGATTTTAGAGATGCTTAGGTGGGGGAATGGCCAAAAAAAGGTTGGGAACCACTGGTCTAAAGAGTCAGAAGAACAGCCATTCCTGCTTCCATATGCTGATTAGGTGTTTGAAATGTAGTTTCCTGCTCATATGTAGAGCATTCAAGGAAGCAGAAATTTCTTCCCTTTTAAGTTTATCATGTGCAGAAAGTGATAATGAATGAGGATGAGGTTTTGCACTCCTTAAGCATGTGAACAAAATGAGTTTGCTAACACTTGAATAAGGTTAACGTCTCTCAGATTCCATTTTAACACTGGGCAAAGATAAAAAGCTTTGTGCAATAAAGAGAACAAAAATAATGTTATAAAAATGATTAAATCTACTAGGGAAGGAGAAGCTAAACCTTGACTTCTGGGTATTAATATGTATGTCAGAATGTACAGACATACAGTGGCATAAATATGTTTAAATAACTTCCTAGTCTACAGAACCATTGTGCTATATGGTCAGAATTAGTGAGTGCAGAGTTTCTAATATAGCTCCAGATTACATTTCTTAATAGCAACACTTTATAGACTATATTCTTTGCTAAGCTTGATTTGGCCTAAATGTAGTTGACCTAAGATGTCCTGGACTTAAGATAATTCTTTCCAAAACTGCTTTTTTTATTATTGAACATAGCTTCTCATAATGGTGGCTTCTTAGGTAGTGATGGAAGAAAAACATGGACTAATGGCTGCTATTTTGTATTACGTGTTCAGATTAAATTATGATCTTAATCTATTTCCTTATTTGCAGGGAGGAAGAAATTTCACAAGATCTTTTTTGCAAGATCTGAATAAAAAAACTGGTATTCACAATAGTTTGGAAGCACAATTATTTTTAAAGCGCTAAGCACCAAATAAATATGAAGGACCAGATCCGCTACTTTAGCGAAGGATTCCCTTCCACTCCTCCCCCCCCCCCAAAGAAAATTCTGGAATGCTGAAATTTAAAATGCCATGGCAGCTATATGCATGTTAATGCTTTTCTCCCTGCCTAGTTTTGTACAGTTCTCATGTTCAGGTTTTTATTGCTTTTTCAGAAGGTAATCTTAGGACAGTTAGGGGAGATTAAAATCACTAGCAGTCTGCTAACAGCTGTAAAGAAGTTGTAATGGCCTTAGAAGGCTTAATGTTCTGACTCAGAGAGCAAATGGACAGGACGTAATAAATCGACCCTGAGATGATTGAGTCGGCTGGTGTCAGAAAGTACAAAAAAAAGTGATACCTTGATGTTCTCATTAAGGGAGTTAAAGATGAGAGTAGGAAAAATCCCAAAGAGAGCAAGTGAGTTTAACAGGAGGCAGACTTTTGTGAAGACCAGCAACCTCATAATGACACATAGAGTATTAAGGAACTAATCAATATCTGGAGGCGAAGCCAACAAGTAGGAGAATCTAAGAATAATTATTTTTTCTATTCTTAATTAAGCAGCCAATAAGTTTGCTCCCCTCCCCAAAATTGAAAGCCACAACAGTTTACAAAACTCCACTATTTTGGCAGTATATTCCCAGATTACCCTGCCTTGAAATTAGCTTTGTGCGATTGATAGGATGTGACAAATGACAGTCACAAGGATGTTGCAACAAAATGAATTCCAGTATTTAAAATTGATAGCATACTTCTCAAAATATCCAAAGCTGTTAGAATTGTCTCGATCCCTAGGGTGGCACAGTGTGGCTGACTCAATCCTTTAGCTATCACTTTCAGGAAACTATGACGCTTTGTTGCTATAGCATTTAGGAGTCCTCAGATGTGACTGAGTGTTTGAAAACTGGGGGGTAACCTCATGTTTTGCTCTTAAAACAACTCACTTTTCAAATAGATTGTTGTCTAAAAAGACAAAGGGAAAGAGAACAACTAGCTTTTTGACTAAACCTGGTGTTATTTCGTAGCTCCGTGAAATGAGAAGCAGCTGTGATTTTTATTATATAAGTCAAGTAAGGCACAAGCTCTAACTTAAGAGTGACGTTTGTGGCTCGCATGTGGAGTTTTGATTGATAGTGCAATCCAGCCTCTCTATGTGTGAGATGTACGCAAGAGCTTTATTTGCAGGCAGGCACTTGCTGCTACAGTATTTCTGAAAAGTGGAAGGTTCTTGGCATTGTTTCAGGTATCCCATTTCCTTAATCCTTGGTATGCATTAGTGGCATGAAAATCCATTTTTAAAGACCAAGGAAAGTGTCCATTACTTCCTCCAGCAACCAGAAGCAAAGCCAATTTATTAGTAGGGAGAGCTAATTGCTATGAATTCCTGCAATAGTCCAAAGATTGACCTTAAACACAGAACTGACAGTTTCTCCATCCTCTTACCTGTAAGATTCATCATCACATCCTGGAGGGTTCTTTCTAGTCCAACTGTCCTCTTGCAATTTCCTTTCTTCATCTTGAGTAATAGCTTAGTACTAATGACTTTGTTGCCATTCTTTTGGATGCAGGCAGCTTTGTAGCTTCTTCACATTGCCTTTATAGCTTTAAGAATGTCATTAAATTGCCCAGTATAATAACACCTTTGGGCCACATGAATATTAAATAGCTAAAATTCATTCACCAGGCAACATTTGCTGTTCAAAATTCTGTGAGTCAGAAAGCTGTTAAAAGAATCAAAATTTATGATTAGTGGAGTAATTGGATCAATCACTGGAAGCCCAGAAATGCTTATTGAAATGAATATATTAATATTTGATTTCACTTTAGCTGACCAACCTAGCAGACTTAATTTAGCACAGATCCCAGAAATATCCCCTCATGCATGTATTAACATGAGTCCTGGAAGAAGAAAAATCCCAACCCATTATTTTGTCCCAAACTGAATTAGAACAAGTCCCATTCATCAGCGTCTTTTTGACATGAACTCGACATTTGCAGATTGTGACTCATGTTTGCTAAACACTGCGCACGCACTTTCCACATTACTTGATATTGTGCTAATTCTTACATTTGTATACTCCCTTCTTGATAAATGACTTCCTTATTGGTGGAGATTTTTGGAGGCATGAAAGTGGCAAAGCCTAGGCTGTCCAGGACTTTGCAAATGAAAGAGAGAGAAAATTTGTTGAATGCCTTTATGCTCAACTCCATTTTGCATGCCACTCCAAAAGCATACATAAATATGTTTTAACATATTCAGCTCAATCATATGCATGTTTACTGAGAGTTAAGTCATGCTGTCTGCAGTGGAACTTGCTCCTGGGTAAATACACAAAGGATTCAAACTTTAATATGAGCAGTATTGATTATTTCTCCCTTAGCAAAATATGTAATAAGAGAAAAAGAGTACTCAGTTTTCTATTTTCCATTAATCTTTAAGGCTGTATCCAATTGATTATTGGATTAATTTGTTCTCAAGGTAACTGACCTTTAGTTTAGGCCAAAACTTGGTTGGTTGGTTAAAATAGTTATACTCCGCCTTTCTCCTTAAGACAATCCACGGCAACTTACAGTACTTAATATAACTTTCTCCCATGAAACATTCCTTCTAAAACAGTGTTAGGCATAGGTCAATGATGGTGAACCTTGGCACTCCAGGTGTTCTGGAACTTCAGTTCCCAGAAGCTCTGATCAGCAGTAGTGATGACTTGGGCTTCTGGTAATTTAAGTCCAAGAGCACCTGGCATGCCAAGGTTCACCATCACTGGCATAGTGCGACCTTTGCAACTCATATAGTCCTCTAGGCCCCAAACGGAACTCCTCAAAATCCCTTAGGGGGCCAAGTTATCTCCTATACATGTCACATCAAATGTTGAGAACATTTGTTACATGTTCCTCACAAAATCTCTGAGGGGTATGACAGACATTTTTGGATTGTTTTCCTCCGGGCACAACTTCCCTCTACACTCATGCATTTTAAAAAAAAGTATTCGTAGAGAGTATGGAGAAACATCTGAAAAATATTTGGCAGATAGACAGAAAGGAAAAGCAGGTGTGACCCTTCATTTTCCAAAAATGAGCATATATGGCCCTCGATCCCTTCTGGAAATAGCCAATGTATGCTTTATGTCTATATCTTAAATTTTCCTCATTAAATAGTCTTGAATCTAATCAAATGCTCGGTGGTTTACATATCTGACTGCAGAGGCAGAGGATGGGAGTTCAATTCTCCACTGTGCCTCCTGGAAGAAGAGCCAGCCTGTGTACTCACAGGCAAGTTGCACAGTTCCAAAGCACCCCCATCCCCAAAGAAGGTAAACCACTTTTGAACACTCTACTTAGAAAACCCTGGAAAGGATCATTATAAATCAAAATTGACTTGATGGTATGCAGTTATTGTTAAAATCTAATCAAACAATGTAAGGTAATTTTTAAAGTTCAGCTGTCTCCCCTATCTTCAAGTGTATTTCATGTATTTTTCCAACTCAAGTATAATTTCTAATAAAGCCAAGATGCTGACTTAGCATCATGGTAAGGGTCTGCGGTGGCTCAGTGGTTAAGAAGCTCACCTTGTTAGCTGGAAGGCTGGCAAGTGAGCAGTTTGAGACCCAGGTACTGCATGATGGATTGAGCGCCCATCTCTGCCCCAGCTCTTGGGGACATGAAAGGAGCCCGATTTGGGCATTTCTTCCACAAACATCCTTTCAGCCCAGAATAATTTCTGACACGAAATTATTATTATGATCATTGTGGTTTTGAGTGTGGGCCCAATTCAGTCATGCACTTTTTAGCTATGTTCAGGGTGAAGCTAAATTACAATTTCCCACTCTAAAGAACAGACAAGGTTAGTCGAGAGATTTTAGATTCACCTTCCCCTCTCTGAAGTAGCCATGAGAAAGGGACTGGAAACCCAAAACAGTAATGCCTCTGTTGAGGCACAGAGGACAATATATATACGTAGTTTAACAATTTTATAGAGATAATACCATCTTGTGTGAAATCTTCCACAGATTAGTATCTTTCATGAATCGAGCATCCAAATGTTTAAATTGGCATGAAACAATACTTCTTCACCTCCGTAGCCCTTTTAAGGCTCCCTTTTGCTCTTAAAAAATCTTTAGAAGTAATTTCCCAGTTCACTACATAAAAAGCTTTTCGTTCAGGCTGAAATATTTCATCCCATTAATATAGCACATTGACAATCTAATCTCAAACATACTTACTAAGTTATAAATATCAATAAATACCAGAGTAGACCATATTGCAGAGTAAATATGTGTAGGATAGCACTATGAAGTGACCATAACTAAGTGTTAATAGATTCCATAACAAACAAACATATGTTGTGCTGGAATAGCCCTTTCTGAATCCAGTATTGTTAGCAATGGAGCGCTTTGTTATGCGGATTTTTTTTGTTATGCAAAGCACTATTGGCGGTACCCCACATAACGGGAAAAAAGTTCATTAACTGGGGTTCCTATTGAGCTTGTATACCCCAGGTACCAAAAAACCCACATAACGAATGCCCCTCCTCCCTGTTATGCGGGGTATCACCCTTGCATAGCAAACGCTTCATTATGCGTAGTGTTTGTTATGTGGGGTTCCACTAGATTATGAATAGGCTAAATTAGGACACTTCCCCTGGTCGATTTGCTTTAATGTATTATTTGTTATGGATTTTATTTCAGTGAGATTAAGTAGCTATTTTTAAAGTCTTGGCTTTTCTTTTACCTATCAGCTTACGTTTCTGTTACTCAAAACCTCTGCAATTTTCTTTTTTATTAATGAAATATAGCTCAATGTAATGAAGATCAACAAATTAATACTGGCAACACTTTTTTTATTGTCTGCCTATCTGATTTATAGGTTCAATGCTTATATTTACGGTTAATTTAAAAGTGGTTTCTGTTCTTAGGCTTGAAGAAGCTTCTAAAACCTGGCACTTACCAAAATGTTTCTCTCAGACTTCCTTCCCAGTTGTTCTTAGGACATTTTGCAAAACCCCAGTGCCTTACAGTAAGCAAACTTTTTTTCCTGTCTGAAAGTGGAAACCTATTGCTGTAATGTATAAACGCAAACCTATGGCCTGCCAACCACTGCTTTTCCCCGAAATAAACTTTCAGATGCATGTTAGAGTAACACCTCATGAATTAATATTTTAAAATGTTGACTAAAATGTGTAATGGATAGCTGTTTGAAAGGTTTGTGCTGGATTCCCTGGACACAGCATTTTGTAGACATTGGGGTAAATGGCTAATTAAAATGTTAGGAGCAGAGAATCACTGTTCATAAAATTGCAGGGAGGAAGGGAGAAAGAGAACTTAGATTCTGGATGAAAAATATATTTAAGGGGGCATGGTTTCCTCTAGAGAAACGAAGTGTGTAGGGCCGAAATATACAAACTGGGAAATGATGGAAATATTTCCAACCAAACGTCAGTTTGAAGTGGTGAGTTATAGGAACAGCCAGGTTAAACAGTTGACATCAGGGTTGCAATGTGCAATGCTCCAGAGATTGCTGAAATGCAATAAGGAATAAAAGCCCTACTCAGGAAAATCAGTGGTGAAGAATGTTTGGGATTGCCAACCACTGTCTGGAGGGCCATATTTTACCCACTCTGGACTTAAGGCTGAATTTTGGTAGCTGGGGACCAGGAACAATTCAGGAAACACGGGCAATACATACTAGGAGTAAGGCAATAGAAATGGACTGAATGAATAAATGAAATTCACAAATGCAAACTATTCCCCACTTATAGTAAGCAGTTGTGAGGGGTGGGGGGGTCCTGTTCTAGGGCCACATTTCCAGTCTTGCACCCTCAATGAGATGACAGCTTGATCCCATATACGTATATTTGCTCCATTATTCAAGTACCGGTAATACAACTTTAACAGTTAAAACAGTACCAACATGGGTTTGCCTAAGTTAACAATGGCATGTTCAGAGTTATTGTCTGAATCTGAGCACTGAATAGACTTCAAAATACTGCCAGTAAGGGTCCTTTTTGCAGGCTTAACTACAATGACTGTACAGGGAGGTATTGACCTTATGACATTGTGATGCCAGCCTTTCCAATGTTCTTTTTTCATTATTGTTGTTGTTATACAATAACATACATACAACCATATATAAAATAATAAAACAAAAAAAGAGAAAACCCCTTTGCATTAATAATTTCCATATTATCTATCTCTATAACATTATTGTCCACCCACCACCTTGGAACCATACATTTCCTTCCACTTCCTTGCCCCCTCCCTATTTCCAAAAACCCATAGTTTCTTTGTTTGGCCCAATTCCTTTTGAATCTTGTAGAAAGTATCGCCTGTGCTTGCCCAGCCCCTTTGTAACATTTTTTCCTTTGTAATATTTTGTGTAATGTTCCTATGTTTTTTGTAATTATTTTTGTAACTTTATTATGTATATTGGCTCTTTATTTCATTGTACTGTATTTTATAATATTTTATTGTTCTGAGTTATTGATGTATGATGCTTGATTATACTATGACATTGTATTGCTCTATTGAACTGTTACATTGTATTTGATTGTATGTTGTGAGCCGCCCTGAACGTCCTCAAACATATACATATCCTTCCTAAAACAAAGCAGGATTTGAAATCTTTTCATTCTATTATGGTGAGGCTCAAGTTTATTGACAGAATGACTGTTTAGAATGTAGGTTACTCAAAAGTGTTGTAAATCATTTGTGACCAAACAGCTGTTCTCTAGAAGATGCTGACCTACAGTTCCCAGTATTCTTTATCCTTGGCTAGTGCAGATATGGAATTTCCATGGAACAGTATCTGGAAGCCTGCACTTGGTGTACCCCTAGATGAAATGTTTTCCCAGCCCCCAAAAGATGGTTATTACTGTTGGAAGGAAAAATTTCTGATTCCCCAGGATTGATACTTTAGAAGGCAAATGTGTAAGACTGCCGGTTGTATCGGGACTTTGTGTAGACACACAAATGTGGCTCTTCTGTCACCACTGCTTTCTCAATTTGGCAAGTATTTTCAGTTTTTAATTAGCACAACCAACCCAGTGGTCTTTTCTCATCACAGGTACTCCTTCAGCTATCTCATCACTTAGAGTCAAAACACATGTAGAACAAGAGGGAGAATATGGAATACCTCCTAACAGAAAGACAAGGCGGAAACTGATGGCATCTCCCTTGACAGTTGAATGTCCTAAATGTTCTAGTCAGTCAAGTCCTGATCACCTCACAGATTCTCTGAGCAAAGCACTCCGTCCTATTGCTTATACCCCTGAGGACTGCAGGAAACCTATGGAGAGCTTATGTACGAAGATAGCGGTAAAGCAAGCCTTTCATACAACAGACCCTCAAGAAGCAAACAGCTGCTCATCACCATTAAAGCATGACACCCTCAAGGATATTACAGACCACATGAATTCAACTGTTACTCTCTATGAAAATATATCTAACAGTACAGATCACCCTTCAGATGTAGCTGGAAACAAATCAGAATCGGAGTCAACCAACAGCAACAGTGTCTTGCAAAGGTATTTTGTGGGCTGGGATTAATCTTTCCTTTGCCTTTCTTCTCTTTCTTTCACCTAAATTTGCTCCTTTTTTTCCAGATTCATCATCACCCTCGGTCATATTCCAATGTGTAATTATAAACTTGCAATGATTGTCTGGTGCCCTGCAGATATGTTACATTACATCTCATAGCATGTCTGTTAGTTGAAGTGCTTATGACTAGTAGTCCAACATATCTAGAGGATGCTCCACTCTTGCAAAGACACTAAATAGATAAAATACATGGCCTCTGCCACAGAAATTGTCTTGCTCTGTTCTCTTCCCACTCTCTCCTTCTTTTCCCTTTATGAGTTAAAGTCGATGAACGTAAACTCTGCCAAAACATGACAATAACTCAAATGAACAAGGAGCTGGGGCAGAAGCAAGTAGTTTCCAAAGAGGAGTGGAGGAAGGTATGAGGTCATTCAAGGATTTGTATTGGAATTCCTGCTATTGGAGTGAACAGAATGAGGCATTTTTTGCAGGCATCACTGAACTATCCAAATGAGTGACAAAAAAAGAGTGATGAAGTCCAGAGCTAGGCATCCTCCAGATGAATGGACATTGCTGGAATGGATTCACTTTTACTGAATGTATTCCCCATGGAGCTTCTCCAGTGAGTTGGAGAGCCCTCTGGAGCAGATATAAATGGGGGAGGGAGGGAGGAGGAAAAGCTTCAGTATTTGAGCAGAACTATTCTTTTGCCGCCAAAGGCAACTCTCCAGGCTGAAAGAAAGTAACATTTTATTTGTATTTTTAATATATGTATTGCCCAAAATAGGAATATTTCCTGCCATCCAGAAAACATTCCTATTCTGGGCAGTTTATACCTCTAAAACCAAAAACATGACAAATATCAAACATAAGTACGTAATAACGATACAAATTCATTACCAAACTGAGAGGCATCATGAAAAAAAAGTTAATCTTATCTCCTCAGTATTGTGCCCAGAACATTAAAACTAAAACCCATTTGTTAAAGGGAGACAATTTTTAAATGCCTCCCTGATCAGAGTAGATTTGATTTTTAAATATTATTATTAGTTCAAATTTATATTGCCGCCCACTCAACCTGCCCTGGCTTCTTCTTCCCCTAGCAGTTGGTGTAGGCACAGGGGGAGGGGCAGCAAGGTCCTCAACCTGCCCTGGCTTCTTCCTCCCCTGGCAGTAAATATGTCCAGAGAAGGCCTGGTGCAGCTCCACAATTAAGGTGTTCCACAATGTGGGTGCCACTGAGAAGGCTTGTCTTCTCGTTAAAACCTTTGCCAATCTCAATGTCCTCATTTGTGCCATTTGAGTGGATGGGGTGATGCAGGCAGATAATGTTTGGGAGAGATGCTTCTCAGGATAACAAGGTCCCAAACTGTTTAGGGCTTTGTATGTTAACATTAATACCTTATGTGTGATACAGAAAGAGTTGGAAAACCAGTGTAATTGAGCCAGGATTGGGGCATTCACTTTGAAGATTAGCCAGACTGTGACATTCTGGACCCAGTAGCATAACTAACAGATGAAATTCAGTGCAAGAAATAGTATGTGATGCATATTGGGACAAAGCACTCCTAAGCATGGATGTTGTTTACTGGACAGCAAAATGAAATGTCAGCTTGCATGTATGGCAGTGAAAATGACAAAATCTCTATTAGGAGTTTAAACAAAGCTGTTAGCATCATAATACATTTCTACAAATAAAAGTTGTAAGCAGTTACTCCATCTCAAAAAGGTTAATGTACAGCTGCCAGCAGTTCAGAGAAGCAACCAAAATGATCCAAGTGCTTGTGGGTACTACATGGAAAGGGATATTTAGTTTAGTTTAATCTTTCAGTTTAGGTGGGGGTGGGAGGAGGCAAATAGACATATAAAAATTGTGCATGATTTGGACAGTCTGGGGTGATGATAATGTTCAGTTAATATTGTCACACCAGACAGGTGGGACACACCTTTTAAAAATAAACAGCAAGACTGCTTTTGTCCCCAGTATGTCCCAAAATCCCTTGATGAAGCTAGTCAAGCAAAGGTCAGTGCTGGCAACGTACTTCATTTGCACTTCATCGAGTGTATCACCTTGGTTTCAAAAGAATTCCCAGTGGATTTTTATGATTCCTTGTTATTATTTCAGACTTGGGCTCCCTTCACTCTTCAGTAGGAAGCCAGGCCCTATACATGAGAAGCCATCATATATGGCAATGACATCTGCTGCTGAAAGAAAAAGGAAGTTATTAAGGTATGTAATGTTTAACTTCTGTGCGCTGAATTTGTCACCAAACTTTTCTCCTATCACAGAGGTTAAGTGACATGTTCACAGTGAAGTTTTGCAGTGGGAGGAAGATGTCTTCATCTCTTAAATCCCCGAATTCAGTATCTTCCATTGGACCCTTACCTATTCCTATCTCAGAGTGCAAGATTTGTGGGGGAAGATGGACCTGCAGAAGAATCACATATGTTTGGCAGGGAGAAGGACCTGCAAATTATTCACCCAAAGTATCAAATAGTTTTGGAAGCTGCCATTTTGAAGTGTGTTGGGTAACCAGAACTGGTGCAAAAAAAATCGCAGTCCTTCCTTTACTGCAATATTTAATGTATCCACTAAATCTGGAGAATATTGTCTTTAGAAGACACGTATGTGTAGCTCTAGCAATGGGTAAGATGGCATTCAGAAATTGTAACCCTGATCTATTGTGTTTGAGACTGCAAGGAATCCAGAAGATACCTCTGCAGCCATCTTTTCATAATCTCTTGCCCTTTCCAGTTGAAGTTAGAAGACTTACCAAGAATAACTTCAGCTGAATTTGATATAGCAAAGGGTGCTGCCCTCTCACATTTACTTTAGATCAAGTCCTATTGAAGCCAGTGGTCTTTCCTTTGCAAAGAATAATAGGATCTAGCTGCGAAAATATTCTCTGAAATGTGTATTTGCATAAATTCAAGTTTATGCTTGCAGACATTGTCCTTTTACTCATGCACAATTTTGTTATGAAGCTCTGTTCAATTATAAATGCCTGCTTCCCACCCATAAATTGCCATTTATATCTATTGATGTTTATTTTTATATAAGGAATTTTGGACTGGATTTTTAGACTGGATTCTATGCACTAGCACCTCAAACACAATGGGTTACATTCCATTACATTTGCATTACAGGACCTGGCTGGTGGGGCATGTGTGGGGTGTGGGCCAGATGGTCACCTTGGCCAGCTGGCTCTTTTGACCCCCCCCCTCCTTGTTAATCTTTTTAATTTTTTAATCTTTTTAACATTTTAATTTTTTTAACTTTTTAATGTAACTACTGTGTTTTAATTGTGTTTTTAGTGTCTTGTAAGCCTCCCTGAGTCTTTTGATGAGGGCAGGATATAAATGTGATAAATAATAAATAAACCCCAAAGGGGCTGTGGTGACTCAGTGGTTAAGAAGCTCGCCTTGTTAGCTGGAAGACTGGCAAGTTGGCAGTTTGACACCCAGGTACTGCATGACAGATTGAGCGCCCATCTCTCTCCCAGTTCTTGGGGACATGAAGGGAGCCTCATTTGGGCGTTCCCTGAGCGGAGTTTTTTCCGCAAAAATCCTTTCAACCCAGCCCAGAATTATTTCTGACATGAAATTACTATTATTACATTTACTGTGTCTGAGGCGTGTCTTTAGTTGCTCCACTATACCATCCTTTTGTATGACGCATGAACATATTCTGTAAAATTCAAATGCAGCTTGGTGGTTTAACACTTTTTCTAGAAACAGGCTGATTCAAACTTTTTCTCTCAGTTCAGAATCAAGCAGCAGGTCAACAAATCAGCAAGGTCCCGTGGCTGCAAAACGTATTAAACAAGACATCGTCCTAAGTAACAAACCTCTAAGAGTGCCAAAAACAACAGGTGAGTATCAAAGCTATGGTTTTTTGTCCCTACATCCAGTCTTAAGCAGTAGGTGGCTACATAGAGGAGGTTCAAGATTTCAGACAGTCTTTTTCAGTTTTGCTTTCTTTTTCATCTTTTGCAACATTCCATAAATCTGACAGTATCTTTAAATAATTCTCTGGTTGTTCTAATGCAGTTCTAGTTAGCAAGCTGCTGAATAAGACCATGTGGGTGTTGATTTATACAACCTGCCATAAGTTTTAGCAGCTTCCTGAGGATATGGGGAACTGACCACAAGCCTAGTAGAGCCCATTCAAACAGTAATGAAGTAAATAACTATCCAGAAGGGAAAAAATGGACTTCAGTCCACAAAGGATTGTGCCATATAAAAGTTGTTAGTCTTTAAAGTAGTGAAAGAGTCCTTTTTTTTTGGGGGGGGGGGGGGGGAGATTTCAGCCAGAAATTGGGAGTCCATTTGTTGAGGTAAGATAAATTTCATGTTAATGATCATAAGAGAAGTACAATAATACCTCGCTAAGACTTTGTTCCACAAGTCTTGGTGTTATCCAATTTTTAGTGTTATCCGATGCATGTTAAAATCCTATGGGATGGATCGGATAACGTTAAAGCTCCATAGAGATACATTGTAACCGTGCAGGCTTTAGCGGTTGTTATCCGATACATCCCATAGGACCTTAACGTTATTCGATCCAATTCTCCTCCCCAGATTACTTAACGTTATGCGATTTTAGCGTTATCAGAGGTAAACGTTATCCGAGGTATTACTGTAGCTGGAAATAAAACTACCATACCTTTATTCAGCCATAATTGAGAAAACAGTGCTTGAAATACTTTGTACAATTTTGGCTGCTGCATCTCAAAAAGAATTAAAGACAGCTGGAGATGTACCAGAAGAGGAGAGTGGGAAATATAAGTGAGCTAAACAAGAAGGAAAATATATTGTGTTAGGAGCTGCCTAGGAAAATGAATGATTTGTGGGGGAAGATGAACATGCAGAAGAATCACATATTGGGTTTGGTAGGGAGAAGGATCTGCAAGTCATGCATCCAAAGTATCAAATGGTTCTCTCATAATTTTTGTAACCTGAATAATCTACTGACAATAAATAGTGAAAGATTTAGGACTTAGATGAAATAAAGGACTTCATACATTGTACAGAGTACTTACTGTGAGAGCATAGAATAATGAAGCTGGATAGGGCCTATAAAGCCATTGAGTACAATCCCCTACTCAATACAGGAACCCAAATCAAAATATACCTGACATATGGTTTTCTGATTTTCTCTTGAATGGCTCTAGTGTTAGAACACTTGATATCTCTTGAGATAATTGGTTCCTTGTTGTACTGTTTGAACAGTTAGAAAGTTTTTCCTGATATTCAACTGAAATCTGGCTTTCTCTAACTTCATCCCATTATTTTGTGACCTGCACTGTACAGTGATCAAGAATAGATCCAGCCCCTCCTGTATGACAAGTGTTTGAAAGGTGCTGTAATATCTCCCCCTCAGTCTTCTTTTCTCAAGACTAAACATGCCCAGTTCTTTCAGTCTTTCTTGGTAGGGCCTGTTTTTGATCTCCTGATTATCCTTGTTGGCATCCTCTGAACTTCCAGTTTCTTGGTATCCTTCTTAAAGAAAGATGATACTTAACCAGTCCAATTACACAGGACTTTTTGCCTTGCAGCTGGTCACTTATGTCACTCTGATCTGTGTTGGTCTACCACAGGGGTGCCTAAACATTTTGGGCCATGAGCCAGTCATGTGGTTCAGGGGGTTGGTCACTATGGCTCAGGGGCCACATCTGGCCCCCAACACCAATTCATCTGGCCCACAAAGCCCTCGTCGCTCCCGGAAGCGGAAGTAAAACATGCCTGTATGGGAGCGACGAGGGCTTTGTGGGCCAGAAGAATTGGTGTGAGGGGCCGGATCCAGCCCCTGGGCCATAGTTTGGGCACCCCTGGTCTACCACAAGATTTCTCCTGGGGGAGAGGGTGATTTCTCTTTACCCACTCACAACATCTGTATGATTTCTCAGACAAAACCAAGTTATTTTCACACATTTTTCCTTCCTTTCTTATTTCTATTTTATTTCTATTTTTTTATTTCTATTTTTATGTGTACTGTATTTTTATTTTATTTTTTACTTTGGGTCCACCCACGTCATCGGCTCCGCCCATGACATCAGCTCCGCCCACAGTGTAGTAGTATAAATTTTGGCTGCCAACCACTGCATCAGAGGGAGGGTATCAGAGGATAGTAGAAGGGGGCGCAAAGTAAGTTAATACAGGTTAAAAATGGATTTGTCTCTCAGCCACATAATGATGGAGAAACTCAAAGAGCATCCATCCCAAAAAGCAATCAGTAGGTAACTGACCAGAAACAAAGGAGTGTAAAACATTCTGATTAGGATGAGATTAGTCACTGTGGGAAGGGGAGTTTTTGCTAACTGGTCAGCTTGAAGAACAAGCAAGCAAGCAGATTAGTTGGTGAGGGGCTCCCACATGACTAATTGTATTACTAACACATAAAGACATAAGTACTGAGGCATCTTAAGGCTAATAAATTATTGTAGTGTGAGTTTTCATGGATTGAAGCCCAATTCTTCAAACAAAACTTCCGTCATACGCTTGGGGTTAATCATATCTGTTCCCACAGATTTCTGAAACCAAAACTAATAGTAGCAAAGACCTGCTACTTCTCATTGCCTTCCCTGCAGGCAAAATTAATCTTCTTCTGAGGTTATTCATTTGATGAAGTGCTGCATGTAGCATTGTCGCTCTAGCTGATAAAAGCCGAACGCAGCTTTATCAGTACTCCACACAATGCTGTCTTCGTGTTAATTATTTGTACTAAAGGTTGGGTAATAAAGATACCAGCATCAATTACTGTAATTGTATTGTTAAAGGATCATGCAATTGAATGCCTAATGTAGAAGCTCATAACACCCTATACATCAGGGATTCTCAACCTGTGGCCCATGGGCCAAATGCGATCAGTGGCACCACTTCTTGTGCCCCCCCCCCACCGCCTCCACTACACCAGGAAGCACCATGTGGTGGAGGAAGGGCAAAATGGCCGTCTGCCCCCCGAAGCTGTCTGAGGGAGTGTGACCCAGCCCTTGGCTTTAAAAGATTGAGAACTCCTGCTATACATGTTTAGAATTTTAAAAAGCATTATATCCTAAGATACCTGTTTGGGCTTCTTGGCACAGAGCCATTAAAAAGTGGTCACAGGCAGAAAGGGAATATTAACTCTTGAAAATCAGGGCTCGCCCTGCTCAGAACCCCCCCCCCCTACACACACACACACAACACACACACACACACACACACACACACACACACACACACACACAATTCAGAAGTAGCTCTAAATTTGAGAATTGCACTATGTAGAAGTTTCTGGAAGCAAAATTCTCTACTTTTTTCTTATTGATAATACCCAATGGATCTTGAGCTGCTAGCTATGCATTTCCCATCCATGTTCTAAATACTTTACATGAGTCTTTTGGGACTACAGACTTGACATGACCTCTCACAAGGGGTTTATAGTCTGAAAAAATTTAACTTCTCAGGTGAATGTAGGTCTATTCCTATGAAAGAGAGGTAATATTGGTTTCTTGACACACAGGTTGATCAAGAGCCATTTTCATCCTTCTTAGTTCTGGCCTTTAGTGAAAATATGATAAGAGCAGAAGGCTGCATTTTACACTTCATGGTGGGAGTCATTATTTGTATCATGGATCTAGCTATGCCTGAAGTAAGATATTCTGCATATTCACAGGAAAAAACACAAGAAACTCAATTCTCCTGAGTCACACCATTGATCTATCTATCCCAATACCATCAATGCTGACTGTTGACAACTCTCCCAGGATTTTGTTTAGGGGACTTGCCTGTATCCATGTGGAGAACTGGGGCTTTCTTTATACAAAAATGAACACTGAACTACAACCCCTTTAGTTTTCAAAACTCTTCATAAGGTAGAAAGTAAATGAGTATAAGACATGTGAGTAACAATGGGCAGTAAATTCTTTATCAGCCAGGATTAAAGAAGGTTGGAACAGCAACAGAAATATCCCATTGACAAGTCAGTAGATGTTTAACAGATTGCAATGTCCAGAATATCCCTTTATTATATTTATTTTAAAAGTTTATTAGTGCTACATAGCTCTTAGAGTGGCATATAGATTAAAACATATAAACAGATTAAATAAGGCAAGAAATGCAGGGGAATAGTTGAAATGGCTGCCTCTAGCCACCACCAGCTCTACATTCAAATTGACAAGGAACCACAGAGCAGGCCTCGTGAGGTCAGCTGTAATGGCTTTGCAGGGTTTTATGGAAACAGGCAAGGTCTGAGGTTCCCTGATCCAAACCATCAAGGCTTTCTGCCTTAGCTACATAACTCTGTGAAGATCTCTAGCAAGCAGGCCCCACTTTCAGTGGGACAAGAATGTTGTTATGTGCTGCCAAGTTGTCTCTGACACATGGCAGCCCTACAAATGACACATCTCCAAAATGCCCTCCTCATTTCTTGCAAACAAGCCTATAGCTTTCCTCATGGAGTCAGTTCATCACATATTTGATCTTCCTGCTTCCTTCCACCTTTCCCAGAATAACTGCTTCCAGAAAATCTTGCCATCTAATGATGTGCCCAAAGTAGGAAATTTGTTGCCTCCAAATAGAGTTCAGGGTTGATTTGCTCTTGGACCTAATTCTTCATTTTTCTGGCAGTCAAGGATATCCATAGAGCTCTCCTTCAGCACCATATTCAGAATGAATCACGTTTTTCCTGTCATCTTTCTTTACTGTCCATCTTTTGTGTCCATATGTGGTGTTTGACAACACAATATGAATGGTCTTGGTCTTGGTGTCCAGTGACACATTATTGCCCCTGATGATCTCTTCTAATGTGTTCATTGCTACTCTTCAGAATCTCAATCTTCTGATTTCTTAGCTGCAGTCTCCATTTGGATTGATGATTGAACCAAGGTATACAAAATCTTTCACTATCTCAATTTCTTAATCATCCATTTTAAAGCTGTTTAGTTCTTCTGTAGTGATAATTGTTGTTTTCTTAATGTTCAGCTGCAATCTTGGTTTGGCATTTTCTTTTTTCATTTCCACTAAAGGTCATTTCAGGTCATTGCTGTTTTCTGCCAGCAAGATAGTGTCATCTGCATATCTTAAATTATTGATGTTCCTTCATCTAAAGGGACAAGAATACTAGTCTGAAATCCTGTTCCTTAGCATAGTAAATTGCAACTAGAGTACTGTAGATCCATTGAATTGGTGAGGAATTGGTAAGCCATCTCTTCCGTAAGCTCATTGATTCAGTGGGACTGCTCTAGTTTATTTATTATTTTGGCAGTAACTGCGGATGTCAAAGGCAGCCCCCACCCGTATACTGTGCATTGCAGTAGCCTAAATTAGATATTACCAGTTGTCATGACAGTTGACATAAAAAAGGGAAAATATTCTGTTCTCTAGCTGATGGTTAACACCAACGTTTACTGAAGTAATAAAATAATGGATTTGTTTTATCAAAGTGACTGTCTCGCTTTCTGTTTTTAATATGCCAAATTATTTTGTTTCCTTGAAAGGAACTAAAACAAGGACGTGGAAGCAGCATGATGGGCTAAGAAGACATGTCAAAAGTAGTTTCAAGGAAAACTGAACAAGAAGCTTGAAACTGGTGTCACCAAAAGAAGTAGTTTGAGTGACATATCTTACTTGAAATTAAATAATACTTTGTATTTAGCAGAAGGGAGGAATTTTTAATCTCTTTCTTAGTTTTTCCCTTATTTGTGATAGTGCTTTTTGGGTTAACATAAGAGTATTAGAATGCTAAACCACTAAGCATTCAAAATTAAAGTATCTATGTGACTATACAATATATTTTTAATGCTCACCATCTAAAGATATTGTGAATTTATAAAGAAATCTTTTTACTGCCCATGTCTAAACTATAGCTTATCATTCACAAGTTCAAATATGTTACTGAAAACCTCATGAAATTTTATCGCTGTTGTCTGGTGCCTGTCTTTCAACATATTTCCATGAAACTCATACCTTCCAGTAGTGATAATGAAGATTGTTGGTTCTATTACCAAGGTTACAAACCTTCATATCTTTTGTCTTGAATTAGTGTGCAAATTCTGGTACATGTTTCAGAATGAATGCTTTTATTTTGGTGGGAGAGGAGCAGTCCAAGTTCATGAATCTCCTATGGGGATCCCCTTTCTTTCATGTAGATCAGGGGTTCCCGACCTACGGCCCACAGGCCAGACCTGGCCCCTGATGCCAATTCATCCAGCCCATCGCTGCCTCCACTGCACCTAGAAGTGGAAGCAGATGCATTTATGCGGGCTGTCTTACATCAGCCGTAAAACACACCCACACATGCATAAACATCCACATGATTATCGCAAATGTGGAAGTGGGCACATTTACAACAGCCATAAATGTTTCCGCTTCCGGGAGCTCAGCTGTCCGGGGGCTGTGGTCAGGCCCAAGGGAGAAAAAGGTTGGCCACTGATGTAGATATCTGAAATGCCCTTGGAAAGTAGAAGGGGTAAGACATATTAATGTATTATTTGTCCTACAAGAACTGAACTTTTAAAAACTAAAATTTTAAAATCTTCCGTCGGACTTTCTGAGCAACTTCTGTGTAAAAATGCCTTTGTATTAGTCTTCCTAAAGTTTCCTTTGTCCCTGTGTATATGTATATTAGATAAGTTAACAATGCTAACTGTAAATAAAGGTGTATTAACTGTAAACTAAAAATGTCATTGTTTATCCACATATTTGTAGCTTCTCTTGTTGCTTTGCTGTAAAATTTATTTGAAACTTAGTATATAAAATTTACATCACAGTTTGAACCTAAATGTTTTTGGCTTCTGGTACAGGGCAAAAGTAAATGAGGTGACAGCTTTGGGGTTACAAACCGCGCTGCCTTCATAGGTAAAGAACATCTGATTGTTCTCTAACTTCATTCCACGGATTTACAGCGCTAATGTGGTAACTGCCCATTGTGACATAGAACTAAGACCTTTGTTTGTGCAATCACATCAGCTGTGAACACATATCTCTATAGGATTGTTTCCCAACCTTTGATTTTTGGGACTTTAACTCCCAGAAGCTTAAGTCAATTCCCCAAAGCTCTGATCAGCCAATGTAATGACTTAGGCTTCTGGGAATTGAAGTCACCCTGTGGGGCGTGGACCACTGCTCTGTAAAAATATCATTTCTAACTACGGAGCTGCTGCTTGTCTGTCTGCCATACACATGGCAGTTCCAAGTTCAGGAATAGAATTTAGAATGGCATTTAGTGCTGTGGTTAAACTTCAGCCCAAAACTCTGATGTTGTGAGTTCGATCCTGATGGGAATTGAAGTTGAGTACCCAGCATTTTTGGGGCGAAATGCTAATTACCTTGTGAACTGCTCTGAGAGTGTACTAAGTGCAATGGACGGTATATAAGAGTAATTGCTATTGCTCTTCAGCAAATTGAAACACTCCAGTGGTGTTGGGCTGTAACTAACCATCAACTGAAGCAAACACAGACAGTGGGCAAGAATGCTGGGAGTTGCCATTGAACAGCATCTGTAGGGTTGTGCATGCCTGTCTCTGATGTAAAGTCATTCAATTTGTTTAGGTTAGTCAAAAATGTCATCTCCTTTCCTCTGTCATCCATTTATGTCTCAGGGTGAGAGCATCCAGATGTGAGCTTTCTCCTCTCCAGCAATAAACACCATGGTGTATAACCCCAAAGTTGCACTTTATAAAGGCAGCAAGAAGCCAGTATCTCTTTTAAAGTCGATAACCATAAGGGAAGAAATGTATGTATTGTATGTAGGACTCTTTTACCTTCTTCAATTTAAAATATTTTTAAAAACAGAGAAAATATAAAAAGAGCCTTCTTTGGTGCCTTTTTTTTTAGAGTCTGGATAAGCTTCCCAAGCAGAATATTCCTGGTGTTGGACCCACTTCTCTCAGCTGTTCTGTACTGTCTAGCCTTAAGTAGTTCCTTTTCAGGCTGTGTATTTAGGTTCCCTCTTCATACACAATAACCAGAACAGATTATCATCTTGCATACTTGTATTAAAAAGAAGGTCACTATTGTCCACTTACAAAATATACAATACAGTATCTTTTAAAATTAAGGACTAAAGTAGATTGTAACCTATCTGTTTTGTGTTTAACGTGGAGTTTTCCAGCATCACTAGAAAGCTGATGACTGTTTAACTGTAACACGAAACAGGGCAAAGCTGACAACCTCTTTATGACTGGGCATCCGAATCTTCAGATTGCTACCTCTTACTGATATCCAATGACTGCTATTGAGCAAACCTAAAAGTAGGCTGGGTCTGGCCTGTGAATTGGGCAATCAATAGAAGGCTTGGAACCATGTTATTACAATTTGCCTCCTGCAATGTGAATCTTATATAAGTGTTCTCCCTACCACAATATCATTGAGAGAAATGTGCTAACCTGAGCTTGGGTATGACTAACCCCAGAAAGCATAAGAGATATTGCAAAGGGAAGGGGAAATAAAATTGTGAAGGTGGAGTAGGAGGAGAAGAATTCAAGGCAATGGTACAAGAATGTGATTTTCAAAGCTAAGATCTGAAGGGGGGAGACAAAGTAACATGCTTTTTAAACAGCTCACCAAGAACTAGCCTTGAAAACTGAACAATATTTCTAAAAGATGAAAAATCACTACGCTAACCAATCTTTTTTTAAAGGCTTGCATGGTTTGGTGAATAATCTTGATCAAGAATCCAAGTTCTGTTCCAAGGTATTGGAAATAACAGCACAGAAAAGCTCAATTATCTTCAATCTGCTTACATTGGTTCTGCTTCTGTAGACCATTTTGCCAGTACTGAAGCAACTGCTAGTGGGATTTTATTTGTTAAGGCAGAGTGGGGTGCTCTCCCCCCCTCCCCCCACTATTCAGACTACATGGAGCCATATGTTTTCATATGTTTCTTTAACTAGAGGCAGAAGCCCTTTTCATCTGTGTATGTTCCATTGCTTGTCCTTCCTGTCTATGTGTGGGAAAGAATGTGTCCATAGGTGTCTGTATCTAAACCTGAAAAGACAGCAAGCACTAATGGCATATATCCAGAGTTCCTTTTTCATCTTGGCTCAGCAGCTACTAAATGGCTTACTAACTTTTTCTCAAACATCTTAGAGACAGGCAACTTACCTCCTCCTTTTAAGAAAACCAAAATCATAGCAGTGCTAAAGCCAAGCAATGATCCAGAAAAGTGGAAAGCTACAGGCCTATCGCTCTTCGAAAGCATTACTATGAAGCTCCTTGAAAGGCACATATACCTTTCAGAGGCTACAGCTGGTCCAGAATGCGGCTGCACGAGTAGTGTTGGGATGCAGGCATTATGCCCGTGCCTCACCGCTGCTGAGGGAGCTGCACTGGCTTCCAGTTTGCCTCCAGGTGCAATTCAAGGTGCTGGTTATTACCTTTAAAGCCCTATATGATAGTGGACCAGGATACTTAAGAGACCGCATTGTCCCAAGGACATCTGTCCATCCCACCAGAGCGGACCGGAGAGGCTCTCTAGTTGTGCCATCCGCCAGAGAGGTGTCCGCTCCGGCCCTATGGAAACTCCTCCCAATAGAACTACACCTGCAGACGGAGCTGCTGTCCTTCAGGAAAGGAGTGAAAACCTGGTTGACAAGTCAGGTCTGGGGAATGAATGGATCATTTTCTCCAGCTAGCTGGATGGTTTGAACAAATTTACCCCCAGTGCCTCCTAGCTACAACGCCTAGTTTTTAATGTTAAGTTTTTAAGCTTCTTTTAAAACTTTTAATTTTTGAACTGGTTTTAAATTGTTGTCGATGCTGACGTATTGTGAATCACCCTGGGTCCCTTCGGGGAGGAGGGCGATAAACAAATGTAAATAAATAATAAATAGATATACAACAGAATATCTCAGACAATCAACCAGTATATCCCAATATCCCAGGATGTAGATATGGAAGAGGCTGTGATGAACAGGTCCTTGCTTTGGTCACCCATATTGAAAGATTTGAGAATAAGATGCTGAGCATAGGTGCCTTCCTAGACCTAATAGCTGTCTATGATGCACGGTGGTGAGACAAACTCCTCCTTAAATTCATTAGTATCTCCCATTGTCTAACACTTATTACATTACTCAGCAACATGCTGAGCAACAGACATTTTCAGATGCCTCTAAGAGCAGAGTATTCACAATAAATGGTGGTCTTCCCCAGGATTCTGTGTTTGCTCCTTTACTATTTAACTTGTACACACATGACCTCCCAAATACTATATCTAGAAAATTCATCTATGCTGAAGATATAGCATTGGTCGCTCAACAGCTCAACACCAAACACTGAGTCAGTGCTTTCATCAGGCTTAAAAATCTTGGACATTACCTCAGTCAAAATAGTCTCAGACCGAATCCTCAGAAAATTATTGTAGTCATACCTTGCATAATGAATTTAATTCGTTCTGCAAGGCTGCTCGCTATGCAAGTTTTTCGCTATGTGAGTCAGACTCGCATAACAAATTTTTTGCAATGTGAGTCAGACTTTTCCCTATGGAAAAACTCGCATAACGAGCGTTTCAAGGGGGAAAACTAATAGTGAAAAATGTTCGCTATGCGAGTTTTCCCCATAGAGCTGAATCAGGCAGTGCATATCATCAGAGGCTGTATTTGACCAACAAACATCCACTGGCTCCCTATCTTGAGCCATATTCTGCTAAGATCACTGACATTATATCTATGGATAAAAATAGTAAACAATCCTCCCAATTCATGCCAATATAACTGCCCCCTCAGCCCAACTATTAAAATCTAGGCACCCTGCTTGGTGCACTGCAATCAACCTACAGAATAACCATTTTAGTATCTCAGATGCCTGGATGGATGGAACTCTGGCAACATCTATCTCCAATTCTCATTTGTGTAGTCTGTGAATCCCCACTTTCTTGATTCTGCGCCTGCGCGGAGCCATGACCGGAGCTTTCAAGCTGATTGGATAAAGTTTGAATGTTAGGTCACCCACTGTACCACCCACCCTTAGGTGCCATTTCGAGCTCTTTCCTCAGTTCTCTTCTTTCCGCTGTAGTAGCAGGAGATCATTGAGAGCTTTCTTCATTTTTCATCATTTTTTCTTCAGAAAAGGCTTTCTTTCGAGGAATTTTTTTCTGGTGATATTGTCTTCCCGGCAGGATCACCTCAACTGCGACTGTTCCCCTCACGAGGAGCAGTTTTTGGCAATTTTTTACCCCATGGTCGCTTCCTCTTCGCAGGGGAGGCAGCCATCTAATTTTTTTAGGGCGTTCATCCTTCGCAGGTTGGGTGCCAATTCTCATCAATTTTCTCTGTCTGTATCAGCCCCTTTTTGCGAAAGAGCCAACATCACGGCCAGTTGTTTGTCCGCGGACACTTGTTCCCAATTTTTCATTTGGCCTCAGCTGCCTTCAAGCATTGCATCGACTGCAACAAGAAGGTTCCATCTTCAGACAGTCACAACAAGTGTCTGCTGTGCCTTGGCGAAGCTCACTAGACTCAAAACTGCTCTGTAAGAAATTCACCTGTATGGCAGTGCAAAACAGGAGTAACGATCTGAAGGCACATCTCATGGAAATGGCATTGGCTCCTTCAGTTCACCAAGCTCCTCAGTTTCCCGCCGAAACTGCTCCGGCCAAGATGATGTCTGGCGATGAGGGATGCTCCAAGATGGCGGAGTCAAGGAGGAAGAAGTAGGACAAGAAAGGGGAGAAGAAGGAAAGGTCCAAGAAGTCTGGGCTCCTTGCCTGCCACTCCTCGACCTTCACGCTCTCCATGTCCTTCGTTATCATTTCTTCCTCACCGGCTGTCCACGGAATTGTCTGCAGCCGAAGGTTTTTCTTCTTCAGGGTCTCCAACTAAGACAGACCGTACTACCAGCTCTTCTCCTCCGCCACCACATCCACCTCGGCACTCCCCATCGCCTCCATTGCCTCCACCTCGTGGTCTTTCTTTGCTTCACCGAGCCTCCATCTCTCCACCACCTCGACAGGCTCAGACTACCATTTCACGGTCCAGTTCGCTGCTACTTGCTAGTGCCTTGACTGCACTGTTTCCTCCACAGCCTCTCCAACTGGACTTTCTCAAGCCGCTTTAGAGACTGTGGTGTGGTCTCTGGGACTTCTGCTTCTGTCTCTCCAACAATTGCAAGAGTCATACGACGCGGTGCCCCCAGGCCAGGAGCTGGCCGTTGCTCCGCCACCTTCTCAGGTGTCGAGCGTTCGCTCCATCGATCAGCCCAGGCTGGACTGGTGTGGATCTGACGTTGAGGCGAGGATCCCTCCACAGTCTTCGGATAAGTCTGACTCCTCATCGGAGGAGGAGGATGTGGAGGTCGAGGCCGAGGCGGACATTACACCCAATACCTATATCTGCTGATCCGCCTTGAGGAGATGACCAGAAGTCATTCACGACCATGCTGACCCGCCTTGGTAAGGCATTGAGTCTCCAGGCCGACCATCCTCCATTGCCTGCAGAGGATCAGGTCATCACGAAATTGGACAGGAAAGCCATCTGACCTATCCATATTGCCATGCTGCCTTCGTTGCTGAGCTCTGCAAAAGAGGTTTGGAAGAAGCCCGTTTCGTCCCACACGATTTCGAAGAGGGTCGACGGCTTCTATCATGTGCTAGGCAATGATGTGGAGTTCCTGTAGGCCCATCCTCTGCTGAACTCCATGGTCAGCCGTGCTTCCCAGAGCAAGACAGCCATCAGCGGTTTCCCTCTTCCATCATCCCAAAAGGGTAAGAAGCTGGACGCGCTTGAGTGAAAATTGTACACCACTGCTTTGCTGTCCCTTTGGGCCACTAACTATTCAACCATGATGGGACTCTACAACTCCCACCTGTGGGAACGGGCAAAGGCTTTCGCCGTGAAGTTGCCCGCCAACCTCCACGCGGAGTTCAACTCCCTCTGTGAGGAGGGCGGCTATGTGGCCGAGCAGCAGATGAGAACGGCACCCCACATCAATGACTTTGCAGTCAAGGACATGTCAATGTCCATCCTGCTCTGTAGACATGCCTGGCTTCGCTTGACCAAGCTGGAGGAGCCAACCAAAAAGCTGATCGAGGACTTGCCTTTTGATGGCAATGGTCTGTTTGCCCAGGACACTGACAATGTCTTGAATGAACTGAGGCAAACGAAGACCATGACAAAGTTCTTTGGTTTGGTGTCCTCTGGCCCTTCCACCTCCAAGTCACGGTTCCAACCTTTCTCCACGTGGTACCAGGCCACTTCCTACCAGCCACCGCCAAAGCAGCAGCCTAAGGTGCAACAATCTACCTTTTATTGACCTCACCGACAGCAGACTCAACAATTCTACCAGCCCTACCAACAACAGGGCAAGCGTTCAGACAGGAAGTCTAAGCAGCAAGTTTGACTTTCCCCTGACCGAGACTCTTTCTTCCCCACTCCCGTATGTTCACCTCCAGAATTTCCTCAATGCATGGACGGATGTCACAAACGACTGGTGGGTCTTGAAAATCTTATCCGCTGGATACACCATCGAGTTCGAGCGGGTCCCTTGGGTAGGCAAGCTATGTCACACTCCTCCCTCATCCCATCTGCAGGAGGAGGTATCCACTCTGCTTTCCAAAGGGGCCATAGAGACCGTGCCCCCATCAAAATGGAACGACGGCTTTTACTTGCGGTACTTCGTAGTATAGAAGAAGGATGGAGGTCGACCCATCCTCAACTTGCGACGTCTGAACAAGCACATCCACACAAGAAATTTCTGGATAGTTTCCCTCCACACCGTTCTTCCCCTCCTCAACAAAGGGGACTGGTTCACGGTGATAGACCTGAAAGATGCCTACTTTCACATCAACATGTGCAAGGAGCACAAGAAATTCCTTTGTTTCCAGATAGGAAACCAAGTCTACCAATACCGATGTCTTATTTATTTATTTATTTATTAGTTCAAATTTATATTGCCGCCCACTCGCCATGGGGACACAAGTCTTCCATTTGGCCTGTCGACAGCACCCCATGTCTTCATGAAATGCATGGCACCGGTGGCACCCTTTCATCGTCAGAAAGGAATCAGGGTCTTCCCATATACCGATGACTAATATCTTCTTCCACAAAATCGAAGGCCATCAGAGACGTCATGTACAGGTTACGGCTGATGGAGAGTCTCAGTCTACGGATCAATTTCACCAAATCGAACCTGACTGTCTCAGTGCATCGAGTATATTGGAGCAATACTCGACTCCCTAACTCTCAGGGCTCCCCCCCCCCCCGGAAGTGTCTCAATGACATTTCCAAGGTAATTGTGGCATTTCAGCACAAAACACATGCCAGAGCCAAGAAGGCTCAACGACTGCTTGGGCTGATGGTGTCGACCACAGCGGTGGTCCCTCACGCCAAACTAAAAATGCGATCACTACAGTCTTGGCTTCTTCACGAGTTCGACCCAATGGTGGAGAGCCAATCCAAGCATCTGTCTCCCACTCAAGAACTAGTGGACAGTTGACCTGGTGGACTCTTAACTCAGAATGTGGCAACGGGGAAACACTTCTCTCAACCCACTTTGCAGATCTTGACTGACACAAGCGCTCTCGGATGGGGAGCTGTTTGTGGGACTCTGATGGTAAACAATCTGTGGATTCCAACGGAGGCAGTTGCTCACATCAACTACCTGGAACTGCTTGCCTTTTGGAAGGCTCTAAGGTCCTTTGAAACAGTAGTGTTCGGCAAGGCGGTTCGATAGCATCAAACAATACCACTGCGATAGCCTATCTGAACAAGCAGGGAGGCACGAAATCAAGAATGCTTCTTTACCTTGCCGTACAACTGCGCGAATGGTGCCTGGAGAGACACATCTTTCCCATTGGGGTCCACATTCAGGGCAAACTGAATGTATTAGCCGACGAGCTCAGCCATCTGAGCTCCATGACTCATGAGTGGGAACTGGAAAATCAAGTGTTCCGCTCCATTTGCAGGCAATGGGGAACTCTGGAGCTTGATCTCTTTGCCTCTGAGACCAACCACAAGTGCCCAAGGTACTGTTCCAGAGCGGGCATTGGACTAGTCTCAGAAGATAGTGCCTTCATGAAATGGTGGGACTTGGACTATCTTTATGCGTTCCCTCCGTTTCCGCTCATCCAGAAGGTTTTGATCCGGATGTCCCATCAGCGAGCTCAAGCGATCCTCATCGCTCCTGCATGGCTGAGACAGCCATGGTACCCTCTTCTACTACACCTGTCCTCGTAATCACTCACACTGCCAGATTCTCTGTCACTACTCCAGATGGAGGATGGCCAGATTCTCCACCTCGATCTCACAGCGTGGAGGATAACCCCAGACTGGCAAGAATACTCAGCATGAGCAGAAGATCTTCCACTAGGAGATCCTATGCATCAAAATGCAAACGGTTCCACTCCTTTCTTGTCTCTAAGAATCTGAGCCTGAACCACAACAGTCTCCAGGACATTATGTAGTACCTACTCCATTTGACAGAGACTGGCTTAGGACTTGCGTCCATACAGGTCCATTTGGCGGCTATTGTGCTGCACTCTCCGACAGGCTCTATTGCCTCCACAGTGTTCAAGGACCAAACCATGAAACAGTTTGTGAAGGGCCTCCGCAACACTTTTCCTCCGGTAAAGCCTCCAGCCGTACAGTGGTCTTTATCCACTGTCCTGACTGCACTCACTAAGGCTCCATTTGAACCACTAGCCACTACAGACATTCATCTCCTGATGTGGAAAGTGGCATTTCTTGTGGTTATCATGTCTGCCAGAAGGGCCAGCAAGCTCACAGCACTTCGGTCAGATGCGCCTTTCACTAAGTTCTTCAATGATCTTCACCCAGACATCACTTTCCTCCCTATAGTCGTCTCTCCATTTCATCTGGGACAATCAATATCATTGCCAACTTTCTTTCCCAATCCATCCTCTGATCAAGAAAGAGCATGGCACATGCTGGATGTGAAACAGACTTTATTGTTTTACATCAGCAGAACAAGGGAGTTCAGAAAAACACAACGCCTCTTCGTGGCTTATGGAGGAAAGTCCAAAGGTGACCCCATCACATCACAGAGGTTCTCTTAAGTGGGTCTCTTCTGTCATCTACCTTGCTTATAAGGCTGCATCTCTGCCTCCTCCGCTTCATGTCAGGGCACATTCTACAAGGGCTGTTGCCACATCTACTGCCTTCTTGGAAGGCACTTCAATCTAAGACATATGTAAGCCGGCCTCATGGTCCAGACCTTCTACATTTGTCAAGCACTACCGGATAGACACCAGAGCCATTGTGGACGCCAGACTTGGTCGAGTTGTCCTTGCCAGAGGGCTCCAGGCTCCACACCCGTGAGGGTCCATCCTGCCTACCTGACTTGTTCATCTGATCTATGGATTCATCTCATCCGGTTGGTCACTTACCAAGTAAGTGTGAGCTTGCTAATCTCTCAAAAGTGGGGATTCACAGACTACACAAAGGAGAAAGTTAATTTGTACTTAACAGTAATAACTTTCATTTTTTGAGTATGTAGTCTTTGAATTCACACTTTCCCACCCTTCCTCCCCATTTGAACTGCACGGATGAGATAGTTTATTTTATCCTGTGTGCAGCTTAAGTATTAACTGAGGAAAGAGTGTGAAATGGTGCCTAAGGGTGGGCGGTATGGTGGACGGCCCTAACATTCATACTTTATCCAATCAGCTAGAAAGCTTCAGTCACGGCTCTGCACAGGTGCAGAACCCAAAAGTGTGAATTCACAGACTACATACTCGAAGAATGAAATTTATTACTGGTAAGTACTACTTAACTTTCCCCCTCATCACATAACCAAGAATCCCTGTGAATGGCCAGCTGGATTTTCCCTTCCAAGACAGCAGTGGAGGATGCTGAACAGAGTGAGGACTGGCTGTGGTAGATGTGAAGCCACTCTCTTCACATGGGAATGGAAGTTCTCTCCCCAATGTGAGTGAAGAAGAAGACCAAATCATGGACCACATTATATTTAGGTGTCCTTTATGTGCATTTGGAGGTACATTGGAGGACTTGTATAGTGCCACAGATGAAGCCCTTCAATAGCTTTCAAACCTGGATGTGGAACTCTAGCTAGAAACTTGAGATTGGCAATTTGTGTTTACTGTATATATCTAGATTAATGTAGACAACTGCAGTTCATCATACGATGAATAAATAAATGCCCACTTTTGCCTTTCATTCTGTTCACCATTGGAAGTTGTGTCTTCTGCTCTGACAAACTATAATGGACACCAGCCCCCTGTGGCAACAACCCGATCCCGGTCAGCTTTCACATCTCAAGCCTTTCCTTGTTGGCTGAGAAGAAAGCTACAAGATGTTTATTAAAAATAAAAGAAAGGTCAGGTTATCTGGAGGTTGATTTTTTTTAATGAAATCAAATCATGTAAACATAAAAAACCTAATAAAATAAAAATTTACAAATCATTCCCCACCCCTCGTGGACCATTTCAGAGTTGCAACCATTTTTTCCTTTTTATGGAGCTCCACTCCTCTTCCAAAATTGCAATCTTGTAAAGAAGTAAGTCCCTTTCCCTTTATTAACACATAATGAATTCTCCCCATATATATCTATAAATATATTCTTACATAGCAACCTCTTATTAACTTTATTATCACATATTAACTTGTCACAAATAGCTATATCCTAATCCTCTCCATCCCATTCATTCAGGTGAAAATTGTACATTGTTTCCCAATTTCTAGCTATAATTAATAGTACCATTGTTAGTAAACTCAAAATTTATTATTTAGTTATCCTATTATATTGGATATAATTGGATAACTAATTATCCATTAGTATCCATCTACTTCCTTGAAGACCAATTGCCAAAATTTCAATATAATCTCGTAGCCCCATCACATGTAAAAATAATTACCTACTTTCTGATGATCTCTCCGACACAACTTAAAATAATATCTATTTGGTTTAATTTCACTGGAATTGAATATCATCTCCAAACTAGTTTGTACAATTTTTCCTATATCCTTACAGACATAGATTTCAATATTCTTATTTCCCATATGTTTTTCTAAATTTCATCATTTATTTCTTCCAGGTCATATCCCCATTACATTTTGAGCTTATCTTCTCAATCTTCTGCTTCATCTAATATTCCCCAAATTTATCTTACTGTCCATTTCATAATTTTATTCCCACCTGAATTTTCTAATACAATGTTTTCAGATTTTATAGGAGTTGCCATTTCTTTTTACCCAGTTCTTTGTCCACTACTCTAACTGAATAAGGTTCAGCCAAGATGTTCTATCTATTCCTAACACTTTTATTTGCTTTTTAGTCCCCATTCTTCTATCCAATCACTTGTCCTAATAATTTGTTTCTCTCCTGATAAATTCTCAGTCCTTCTTTTCCAGTTTCCTGGGGATTTCCCCAACTATGCCACTGGATACAGTAGATAAATTGAAGGGATAAATATTTTCTATATTCCAAATTAAAAAATGATTTTAAAGATGAGATTTTCCATATTTTCTCCATGTAATCTGAACACCCCTCTGAGTTCAGGATAAAGAAACACAGGCAGATAGGACAGGTATTGGATAGCCAAGCTGAGCGGTGAGTTTCTTGACAATGTCTAATTTTATTAGTGTAGTTTTGGAAGTGGTAGCTATGTTAGTCTGCGCAAGCATATCTGCTAAACAAAAATAAATAAATAAATAAAGACAAAAATAACTAGGGAACTCAAAATATAAAGGAATTATGTTACAAAAGGAAAGCAAATGGCATAATAAGGTGCTGAATGGAATAATAAGTAAAGTTTATAATATTTGATTGGAAGAAGAAGATCAAAAGGATTTATTTGAATCATGGGAACTCAATATAGGAAAAGAATTAAGCTTTGAAAAAAATAGAATATTGAAATCATGTCATAAAGGACAATTTTTTTGATAAATTAGTTTGGATATAGTACTTACTTCAGTGAAACTGAACCAACTAGATACCAATTACTCTAAGATATGCTGGAGAAGGTGCCAGGAAACTGGTACTTATTTTCATATGTGGTTGGAATTTCAGCAGTTGCTTATTAAGGAAATAAATGAAATAAATCAAACTTAGCTGTATCTCCTGAAATAATCCTTTTACCACTATTTGAAAAGGAGGCAGGTAATTGGACAACTAGAAAATTAGTTTCAAATTTTCTAATTTGCATGATGGATTATTATTACTGGGACTTAGAAAACAGCTTTTGTGTTACGTGATTGGGAAACTTGGCATATAGCAATCAACAATAAATTAATATGTGATTTAAAAGTTAAGAGGAGGTAACTGACAGATGTCCATAGATATTTAGGGAGGGTTTTTTGAGGTCTGGTATTTTATTTATGCATTTTGTTATTACTGAGAATATGAAGCTATCTTGGGAAAGTCTTGCAATCAGATGACAAGTAAGAGGAGATCTGTAACAGCAAATTCTGGGCTAGTAATATATATAAAAAACTGTTTGTGTTATGTAACCCATAATTTTCTGAAACAGAATGATCCTATCCAATGTGTCTGTGATCAATATATTCATATTTTATAGACATTCACCCTAGTAGGTTTCTAAATAATAATAATACAGATTTCAAAATACTATTTAACTTAAGAAACTGGCAGTTCACACTTTTTTTAAAAATCTTTTTCTTTTATAAAATCATTCTTTGTTTAAACCTGTAACAGCAGGTCAACTGTTGATTATGCTATGACAGGTGTGTATATATACTTAACTACAGTTGATTGCATACTGCATGATACACAGAAAGAGCCTCCTGGAAGATTGTGGCACATTTGAACCACAACTGGGCATACCCTGGTAACAGCAACCCTGTGTTGCTAGCTAATCTTTCTCACACTAGGTCAGGTGAAAGGAACTACAGAATTAACTCACCAGAAGGTGGCTTCATTTTGGCAGTTTTACATCTGCAGAAGGAGAAGAATTACATACAGCAATATTACAAGAAAATGAAAGAGTGTTCAAATTACCCAGATCTTTTTAATACCATTCCCCCCACCCTGAAAGCCAGTTAGAATAAGTCTCGAAGGCAATTCTCAGATACTTTTGATCATGGCATCTCACATACCTGAAGGATGATGGGTAATGGGTGACTCATCTTCCTTGCTGTGTGAAGAGGAGGTAATTTCTTCTATGTGGGTTGTTTGGCATCTTAGCTAGTCTGATCTTTGTGCATCTGGCATTTGCATTTGATGCAGATTTCTTGGCTATTGTTTGACTCCTGAACTTCATTCTCAGTCCCTGATCAGAGTTTTCCTGGAATTCCAAACAGGGCTTGATATCTTTGACATAATGTGATGATAAGTTCTTTAGCAAGCCTTGTGTGAGCTGAGGCTCTATCTAAATGAAAGACCATAATAGTGCTGCACATAAGAGTGCACATAATGAAAAGACTATTAAAAGGTTATCCAAAATATCTAGAAACTACATGTTTTAATAACACGTTTCTATTTTTAACAATTAGCATCCTTGTCCTGTTTGCTTTCTCTCTTCCTTTGTCTCTCTTACATATACATATGACCTTTAAAGCCCTACATGGTAGTGGACCAGGGTGCTTAAGAGACCATGTCACCCCAAGGACATTTGCCCGTCCCACTAGAGCAGACTGGAGGAGCTTCCTGATAGCACAAGAAGGAGGGCCTTTTCTGTGTCTGACCCAGACCTATGTTGTTCCTTACAACACCATATTTCTCCTCCCACTGCCCCTTCTTCCAGCCTGGTGGCCTAAGCATCCTATTTCGTCTATTTTGCCCCTTTGCTTTGCCTTTTGTTCTAGTCCATAGAGTTCTCTTGGCAAACTTCCTGACATGGTTTGCCGGTTTCTATGCCAGTATTTTACTGTCATTCATATTATCTGGGCCCACAACAACGGCCTGACGGGAGTTAGTTTGTGTTCTGGTTTGGTTGTTTTATGTGTTTGCATTTTATAATTTTTATTGTATTGTTGTTGTTTTGACTGTAAGCTGCCCTGAGTCGCCTCGGCGAGTGGGCGGCAATATAAATCTAAATAAATAATAAATAAATAAGTAAATTTAACACAAAGTAACAGACTAAAATTAAGTTGATTAATGCTGGATATATGAAACAAGAAGTTATATATGTAGTAAAAAATTAAAAGTATCTGTTAGTCATCAACCTTGGTGTGAAAAGGAAAACCTTGGTATGAAAAGGAAAGTTCGCTATATCAAATCAAGTACAGTAATTCAATTACTTATCAAATGCATGCAACTATGAGTCTTTGGTGAGAACATCCATTGCAGTGACTCCTTCCCTCCTCCTGGCTCTGGCTGCTGGTTAGGCCTGGAGGCCTGCATTGGTGTCCTCAGCAGAGGCGTAGCTACCGCCGTATCTGCCGTATCAATTATACGGGGCCCCTGGGTCACGGGGGCCCCCAACGTGCGTAAACAAAACAAATCTTTACCCTTCCTAAGGGCCCCCAAAAGATTTTTATACGGGGCCCCGCCAAGGCACGCTACTCTTCTGGTCCTCAGTTGCCTGCCCACCTGCACCGACTCCGCCTGGGCATCTGCAATGGTGACTGGGCAGTTGAGGCCTTGATCTCTGCCTTCTCAGCTCTCTGGCCTCAGTTTTTTTATGAGGTGGGGTAGGGTAGGGGGCAAGATGAGCCACTCACCTCCCCTTGACTTCTGATGGCGACTGGCAATTGAGTTCTTAGTGTCTGCCTTCTAAGCTCTGGTGGGGATGGAGGCAAGATGGGCCACTCACCTTTAAAGCCCTATGACCTTTAAAGCCCTAAAGATGGGCCACTCACCTCCCCTTGGGCATCTGATGGTGACTTTCCTGTGGCATATGCAAAGTCAGCAGTCAGAAACATCATGGTTTAAGACTACAATTCTCATTGGTCATGCTGGCTAGGATGATTGTGAGGTCTGTAGTCCATATATTTTCCAGGCTAGAACTGGTCTTGCTCTGAAGCAAAGGAAGTGGGAGGCATGACCTGAGTAAAATGCAAACTTTATTTTTTTTAAAAACCAGGAGAACCAAAACCAATGACAGATGCACCATTATATTAGCCAGCATATTGTTCACATACACAATTGTGTTTGGGTGATCACATATGTATTCATCTCCTCAGAACAGGTTCTGCCATGCATCGAATGCTGGTGTGATTGCAAAATTAGGTGTATGATTGTTGGCATATTTAAAGGTGCAATCAGTGCACAATTGAAACCAATGAACTGTGTCTCTTCATCAATGAAAATTCTTCCCTTTCTTCTGAAGCACCATAAACAACACATTGAGATTCTTCTGGAGCTTCTAAGTCCAATGAGTGAGGAACACAACATTGTTGTATAGTGTTTCAGAAGATTCTCATGTAAAGAAAGATGTTTCTCTTGATAAAGAGATACCCTTCAAAATGCTGAAGGATGGCTTTACAACAAAAAAGTAAATGACAGAAACCATTTTCTCCCAATTCAGCAGCAGACATGATACAGCGTATCAAAAGTTCAAGCTTCCATCTGTAAATGTAAGCTATAACCCAGTGACAACGCTAACTTAGAAAAGGTGGCTGTTCCTTTTTTAAAAAAAAAATTCCCCAAAGTCCAGAATTCTTCAGCTAGCTGACCTTGGTGGCAAGGGAATTCCAGGGGCTACTGTTCAGAAAATGGACTTTTCTGTGATCTACAAACTGCAAAAAGCCATTAAGAACAAAGCCATTCTCATGAGCACAGCCTGTCCAAAATGTCTTGTGTATGCTTTAATAAGTAGAAGCCGGGTACCAGGAGTGTTGTGATCTCAGTCAACAAGCAGGATATGGGAAATGATTACTGCTTGGACTGTAACGCCCAGAATTCCATAGCCAGCATTGTCAGTGGCTAGAATTGTGGGAGTTATAATCCAAAAAGCAAATGATTCCCAACTGTTCCTGCCACTCATTTTATTCCAAATCTTGAAGATCGACAGTGAGTCCAAGACTTCTACTAGCCACATTTCCCATGCCACAAGTAAAGGTAAAGGTCACCCTTGCTCGAAAGCCAGTCATATCCGACTCTTGGGTTCATTTCATTTCATTTATTCGATTTGTATACCGCCCTACTCGGTGCAACCGACTCAGGGCGGTTTACAGAAACCAGTGCTCATCTCTGTTTACAGGCAAAGAGCCAAAGCAGTCTACATCTGCAGACGTTTCTGTGAACACGTGTCAGGCATGCCTCAACATGGAGTGCATGGAACACTGTTTACCTTCCCACTGAAGTCGTGCCTATTTATCTACTTGCAGTTTCTTGCTTTTGAATTGACAGTTTGGCAGGAGCTGGGACAGAGACAGGAGCTCACCCTATCATGCAGTACTTGGGAATTGAACTCCAACCTTCCAGTCAGCAAATTCATCATCTTAACCACTTGAACCACCACAGTTCCTTCCCCATGCCACAACAAACTGCATAAATCCTCATCTGATACCCCCAATAGTGTGTGGAAATTTCAATTCAACGCATGCTTCAAACAGATTGTATATATTGTACATAATGTCCCAGTAGGCTATATAACAGGGAATGTGTGTCATAATGGTGAATGATCCGTTTTATTTCACAGCAGTTTGTTGTTCTCTGAGAAAATATCCATTATGATCATTGCTCTGACTTTAATTTCACTACAATTATGAAGTCTTTAAGCTTAATGTAGCATGGATATTGGCTATTTAAGCTAAACCAACTGTCTCACATTTATCATCATGGTATTAGTGAGCTTCGTTGGACCAGATTTGCAGACGCTGTCATTCTTACCCATTGAGTGTTTCTCTATTCCTGCTTGACACAGGAAACATCTCAAGGAATGGAAATGTACTGGTTTGTTACAAATGCCAATGGGAGCAGGCCATAGACATGCCATTAATGTTGTTTTGTAGCACTTAGGAATGAGAGGGGAGGGTAAGAGGTTGCAAAGAATTTTAAAAACTGGTGCCTGAATATACTTCCTCTCCTTTTGACATTCAGGAACCAAAGGGGCAGTACATCTTATCCTGCCCAGCACCTTGTCTAAGATTCTATCTATACATGTGGGCATGCATGCAAAAATCTCTCATTATCTCTCCCTCCCTCACTTTTTCCTTTTTTTTCCTTTTTTTTCCTATTTTCCTCCCCCCCCCCCCCCCCCGCTGTTTTTTGAAATATACTCCATTCAGTATGTTCCTCAGAACAAGATAATATAGTCCAGGATATATATTTACAAATAATATTAATTAGAAGTACTGTAGATCTATTTAAAAAGAATAGAATTACTCTGTGCCACATAGCATACCAAATACCTCAGTAAAATGTGAATGTATTTCAGAATAGCATCCTCGCATACAACTGATACTGTTCAGGTTTGCTTCTGTTTCATTTACTTTTTATGCAAATGAAAACAGCCAGAGCGGTCCAACCATTAGAGTAAAGGTGTGAACAAACAGGGCAATAGTTCACAATTTGGATGCCCATAAAGTGGTCTGGTGGCATCTATTTCCTGGCAAACATGTTACATGATGGGGAAATGCACTCCAGCCCATCCCTTATCTGTGTCCAAGCTGAAACTTTTTAGTCCCGCTATAAGGCTTCTAAGGGACTGTAGTGGCTCAAGTAGTCAAGAAGCTGAATTCACTGACTGGAAGGTCAGAGTTTGATTCCCGGATACTGCATGATGGAGTGAGCTCCTGTCTCTGCCCCAGCTCCTGCCAACCTAGATGTTCAAAAGCAAGAGATTGCAAGCAGATAAATAGGGACCACTTTGGTGGGAAGGTAAACATCATTCCATGCACTCCGGTGTTGAGGCATGCCTACCATGTGTCAATGGAAATGTTGCAGACACATACAGCGCTAGTTCTTTGGCTATAAACAGAGATAAGCACTTAACTCTAGAGTTGGATCTATGACTGGATTTTCAACAAGGGTAACCGTTACTTTTACGATAAGGCTTCTACTTTTCAACATGAGACTGGAGCAATTCTATGAGAGATGGAGGAGCTGCTTTGAGGGAGATTGTTAAAATAACTCTTTCCAATGTGATCAGGTATGTAACTTTGTAGCTGTCTAATCACACCCAAGATAGTAATCTCAACAGCAAATACTAGGAGGTGAGGTAAAAAGATAGAAGAGTGAGCAATGTCCCCCAGAATAAAAAGAAGGTTCCAGCTCCTTCCTTCCTTCCTGATAGGCAACAAAATAATCAAAAGGTTATAAGATGTACAGTAAAACCTCGGATATCACTAAAACTTGGTTCCACAAGTCTTAGTGTTATTTGATTTTTAATGTTATCCGATGCATGCATCAGATAACATTAAAATCCTATGGGATGCTTCGGATAATGTTAAAACTCCATAGAGATAAAGATTTGCATGCATCGGACAACGCTAAAAAAAAAGTTCTGACTTCAGGGACAAACCACTTTAAAGGCAGGCAGGGAAAGAAAGAGACCTCCCTGCCTTTAAAGCTACCCCCACGTGCAGCGGTCTCTGTGACTGCAGTAGGGTCAGGGGAAAGCGCCTTTCCCCCGACCCTACTGCAGTCGCAGAAACTCCTTGTCTCTTTCCCTCCCTGTATTTAAACTACAGGGAAGGGGGAAAGAGAGAGACGTGATTGGTTCTCTAGAGAACCAATCACATTTCTCTCTTTCCCCCTCCCTGTAGTTTAAATACAGGGAAGGAAAGAAAGACAAAAGCAGTTCTCTCTCTCCCTGTAGTTTAAATACAGGAAGGAAAAAAGACGCGATCGCGTCTCTCTCTTATTTATTTATTTATTTTTATTTATTAATTCAATTTATATGCCGCACTACTCGGTGCAACCGACTCAGGGCGGCTCACAAAACTCAAAAATATGACATTCAACACTATAATCAACAATATATTACATAATCACAATAAATTTGAAATTAAATATAATAGAAAATACAATATGATACAATACAACAAAACAGAAAAATAACAACAAATACATCAATATTATCAGTGTATATCATAGAAATAATTACAAACAATCAATTCCCTCCAGGCAGGTAACTATAATTACAAAGCAGCAGAATAGCAGCAAATACATTAATATCATCTGTACATATCATAAAACAAATTGCAATGCAAAACAATCACTTCCCTCTGAGCAGACAGATATAGTCACTTCTCTCCAAATAGACAGTTTTGGTCACTTCCATCCGAGTAGGCACTGGGCAAAGAGATCCTTCCCCAGCCCCAGGAGGGTGGGACCCAAGGCCAGCTGGGTGGTGATCTTTGGCCACCCAGCAAATTCCATGCATTTTCCCAACCCCGGGAGATTCCTCAGCGTTGGAAGACTCCGTTTGTGGCTGGCAGCAGCATGGTGTTAAAGCCTCCCAGGCCCCCACAGGTGTTGTCTTTCCCCCCCTTCCCTGTAGTTTAAATACAGGGAGGGAAAGAGACAAGGAGTCTCTGCAACTGCAGTAGGGTCGGGGGAAAGGCGGGTGCTTTTCCCTGATCCTACTGCAGTCGCAGAGACCGCTGCACGTGGGGGGTGGATTGGGTTGTTCTACCCAAACCACCCCACACCCGCAGACCATTGCATCGGATAACGCTAAGAATCATCCAGAATCGTTATCCGGTGCAAGTTTTTCCCACAAAACTTGCATCGTTATCCAATTCTAGCGTTATCCAATGCAATCATTATCCAGGGTATTACTGTACATTGTAACCAGCACAGGCTTTACCCAATGCATCCCATAGGATTTTAACGTTATGTGATGCAATCCCCCCCCCCCAGATTACTTAACGTTATGTGGTTTTAGCATTATCTGATGCAAATGTTATCCGAGGTATTACTGTAGGTAACAATGACTAAGAGATATATCTCACAATAGCTATCTAAAATAAGATCAAACTACCAAGATGTTCCAGGGTGGAGACCCAACTTTCCATTAGCTGTGCTTCTACTGTGGAACTCCTACATAAGGAGGTCTATTTGACTCCCTCTTTCCTGTTCTTCTGACACTGGCAAAGATTTGTTTACTTGTTTCGGCCTACTTCCAACTTGTTCGGCTCAATTGTTTTATTAAACTTGATTCCCTATTTTAAGGTTGCTTTATCTACTGTTTCTGACTATACCGACTTTTATTACATGTTTAATTGTCTTGATATGATGTGACATATCTTAGTAATTGGTTTTTACAGTGGAATTGTGGAAGACAAATATAAAGGGGATTATTTACTGACTTACTGACTTGAATCATATCCCACCTTTTTCCTGTTGGACTCAAGGTGGCCAGGTGGGTGGATAGATATGTAGATATAAAATTAGGACAGAACTTCTAAGCAGTGACTTACAAGGAACCTTAATATGTTGCTTGGAAAGGTGACTAGGCTAAATAAATCAAGTGAGGACATTATTTATATTTGCACTGTAATGAATAAAGTTTCTAGGTACTTTCTCCCTAGTACTTTTAAAGCATTTTAGAGAAATTTTGAGATTTTTTCCCTCCTGAGTTTTTTGCCATCTTCTTCATGAACCAAAGATTACTATTTTCCAACACTGTAATGAGGAAGATGAATTGTTTATTTGTAAAAAATAAAAACATAAACTAACTATCCTGGTTCATAGACATAAGGATAGACAAACAGACAAACAAACTGTTCTAAAGTCATAACCCTATGAGTTACTTTCAGAAAATTCATGAGTGGTGATATACCAGAACTGAATTTCCAGCTTCCACATAATCATGCAGATACAGAACTGGCATACAGAGCCTTAATTTAATTTTAGGGACCTTTTGTAGAAAAGTTCCTACATGTACACAGGGCCTGTCTATGAATAAAGGTCTGCCTGCCAAAGAATCTTCCACTTACCAGTAATACAAAGAAGTTGACTAAGGAGTCAGGGATTCATAGAGACTGGAGGAGATTGTGATATCATCTTAGAAAGATGACATAACTGAAAAAGGTTTGAGCCTCAATTATTCAGTGACATTGTCTGTTAGAGAACAATAATACAGTACAGAGAATTTTCAGGATGAAAATGCTGGATCTACCAAAGTATCACAAAGAATGTCTCATTTTGGAAAGCGCTTGTACAGATAATTTTGTTTCAGATGGACCTCATAGACAGGCCATTCTTCATAATGAACATTGTTCTGAAAAGGTTAAGGGTTTTCTCTGTATACTGAGAAAGTTATTCCACCCCTTTGTCTCATATGTGCTATACAGAGCAGTTCTGATCTCTGACTGGTATCTAAACTATATAAGACATTCCCTTGGACACCTTGGAGTCGTTATTCAGTGAGGCGTCCTTGCATGAGAGTAGACATCTCTGTGATGACATTCCGCACAACTTCTGTCCATAATGGCCTGTCCCTGCAGTTCTTCTCCATGTTGGTCCAACATTTTTCTTGAGAAAATCTTCCCATCTGTGAGGTGGTCTTCCCCTAGGTCTTTTGCGATCTCTCAGATACCAATTCACTATTCTGGTACTTCATCTATTGTCACTTGTACATGCAATGTGGCAAGCCCACCTTAATTTGTTCATCAGGTATTCTGTTATATAAGACATAATGTTTTTACTAATGGGAATACCTGAAGTGCTGAAAATATCTGATAGTCTTAGCATGAAGTTGTCCACTTCCAGTAGCTTGCAAGTTATTTTACTTTGGTTGTTGTTGTTGTTACTTGCCATAGGAAGGCAAATATGGACCTCTTTGTAAGTCTGATTGCTCAGCCATGAATCTCTGTGGAATCACTTAAAGCTTCTAATTATTTACTACTGTAAAACCTGATTTCCAGTAAAAACCCAATAACTGGATATAAATGTGATAAATCTGCATTTTGCATTTCTTATTTCTCCAATATTATTCAACGGACCCTCTTCTACTGAACGTATTCTTGCTGTTTTCCTTGGCTAGAAATGTGGCTCTGTTTCCATGAAGTTGTATCCTTAGATATTTCCATTTTTGCATTCTTTGGCTTCCCAATGAAAGGTCAGTAGCTGCTAAATTCCTGTAGAATCTTTGATATAATTATGTATGGACAGACAAGTAGGTTTTTATTTCATCATTGAAGGGTTTCTTCTGCAGGACCTTTTAAACTTTTGGTGTCAGTACATTCACAGCTTTAGGAAGATGAGCCCTTTGTGTATGATTGTGTATGTGTGCAGTTCCCTGCTGGCTACCTTTCCTACAGAAACAAAGCATCTGACGTAGCTTTCCCCAGGGCTTGTAGGTGGGGATAGGCGAGCTGGCATTTTGATTCATGCACTATTGAAATCAGCAATACCTACGTTATCCTGTCTAGAAGTTATGTAATGATCTGTGTGGGAGCCCTTAGTGGGTGGCAGAACCAAAAGTTGCAAAGACAAATAGTTGGATGTGGTTTTTAAAAAGAGAGATGTTTTCCTCTCATTGTGCTACAGCTAAAAAAAAATAAGCTATTGAGTGTTTGTCATCTCTTTGATTAGGCTTACTGCAAGTTTTCCCAGGTAACATTTGAAATATATTGTGAGATGATCTACTCAAGCTTTACCATTTGTCAGTGCCACTTACATGTCCCATTCCTGCTGTTTCTTTGGGACAGCAAATCCCTTCTTAGAGATTTACCATGTTGTCAAGACTCATGGTATTATTTACACTTTCCTACCTCTATTAACTTGCAATCACTTGCCATTTAAAGGGATGTGGGTTCTGGATATTCAAAAATCCAAATATCAGGCTGAATCCGTGTCTAGGTAAAGGTAAAAGGTTTCCCTTGCTTGAAAGCCAGTTGTATCTGACTCTAGAGTTCAGTGCTCATCTCTGTTTCAAAGCCAAAGATCTGTCTGCTTCTGCAGACGTTGCCATTGTCATGTGGCAGGCATGACTAGACACCGGAGCACACGGAATGCTGTTTACCTTTCCACCGAAGTAGTCCCTACATATCTACTTGCAATTTCTTTATTTCAATCTGCTAGGTTGGCAGGAGCTGGGACAAAGATGGTAGCTCATTCCTTCCTGCAGTACTTGGGAATCGAACTGCTGACCTCCTGCCTTCGAGTCAGTGTCTTAGCCACTTGAGCCACTTAAGTCCCTGAATCCATGTCTAGGGGAGGGCAAAGAAGCCTGGGTCATGCTTGGTCAAATTGTGCCCCATTCAAAGAGATTGAATCAAGTCTCCAACTGAACCAGGAAACTCATGGACAGCCCTATTAATTAGCTACCTTAGAAGAATTCAGGTCTTTAAAGTCAGATAACCTGCATATCAAGGTACTAAAACAAATGTTGCTGGTGTATTATCGGAATCTTGATTTTGAAAAATCATGGAGTACAAGAAAGTGATGACATGATGGAAGGCAGACAAATATCTAATCTTTTTTTTTTTAAGGAGAAAGATGAATCCTAGAATTCTACAGGGGATTTAGTTTGATTTCCATGCTAGGAAAGTTGGTTAGCTCAGTGGTTTAGGGAATCTGTTTATGAGTTTTGTTCCCCCAGGTCTTCTTGATGGGCTGGACTCTATGGTCTATAAAGGATTCTTCCATTCTTAAAAAAAAATAACACAAGTAAACATGGATTATTCTTAGGAAGAGTCATTTATTTGAAGACATCTAGAACAATATCATTTAACTGAAAGTCACATCTTCAGACAAAACATTTGGGAGACCAGACATAAAGAGACAAAAGTTATGTGAGTGAGAGAACTTGCACATAAAAACTCTACTATTGAAGATTAGATTAATCTGCAAATAAGTGAGTGATGTGATTAAAAACTCTGGAATCTGTGTGATACAGAACATCACAGCATTCCGCAAGTAATAATAATTTTGTGTCAGAAATTATTCTCGGTTGAAAAGATTTTTACTGGGAAATTCTGCTCAGGGGACACCAAAATGAGGCTCCTTTCATGTTCCAAGATTTTTTCCCACTGAAGTGGTCCCTATTTATCTTCTTGCAATGTCTTGCTTACCAACTGCTAGGTTGGCAGGAGCTGGGACAGAGATGGGTGCTCATTTCATCATGCATTACCTGGGTCTCGAACTGCTGACTTGCCAGCCTTCCAGCTAACAAGGCAATCTTCTTAACCGCTGAAACACCACAACCTCTTATCCCCCAACTGAAAAGCTATCAAGTCAATGTCCAGTTTAAATTCAGAAAGAGTCATACAAGAGGAGAGCAAAAAAAAAAACCAACAACAACAATTCGCAAAAGGATGACAAGCTGGACACTGATGTCTCGAGGTGTGTAGCTACTTAAATTACAGTAATTATTTCTAAATTTGTATCTACATATGAATAAGTCTGCAAAGATTTTTCTGGAAATCAATGTCCCTTTGTCTTCTCTTTTTGCTGAATGAGTAAGTGGCCACAGACCCATGCTGGGGTATCGGACTATACTGGGCAGAGTCCCACCATGCCCCAGCATCCCCATTACAATTTGCACCCCTGGGTGTGCACAGAATTATTTCATTCATTTATTTATTCTTAACCAAGGGGTGGGCCGAATTTTTTTTCCAACCAAGGGGCAGGCTCTTGTTTTGAATGATCTGACCAATGGCACGCTCTTTGGTTTAAAAAAAAGGTACCTTTTGATGACTAGGTTGCGGTCACATGCCTCTATTTAACAGGGACCAGCATCTGCCATGTGGTTCCTGTCCTGGCAGGGTGACCTTTCTGGGTGGGGTGCCTGCCTGCCTACCTGCCTGCCTGCCTCACTACAATGCGCTCCTCTAGGCAGCCCCTGCCAATAGACTGGACTCAGAGAGGTAGCCTGCCCTGGCCATGGAGACTTGTTCATTGGCTCTTCCTTACAGAATGGGCGGGGGGGGGGAGAGACCCTTTGCTAACTGAGGAGAACTTGGCAGCACCTTCCCTGCCTGGGATCAGCCTGCAGGGCAGGGGTGTTGGGAGGAATAGGCAGGCAAACATCTGTCTAGGGCTCTGGCGCTATTAAGCCTTGTAGCAGGGGTTCTAAGCCTTGCCAGAGGCCCCAAACCAGTGATGGTGAACCTTGGCACTCCAGGTGTTCTTGGACTGCAATTCTCAGAAGCCCAAGTCAGTAGTCCTGCTGATCAGGGCTTCTGGGAACTAAAGTCCAAGAACACCTGGAGTGCCAAGGATGGCCATCACTGCTATATAACAAAAGGCATTGGGGGCCCAATGTGGACCAACCCAGTGCTTGGTCTCACCCTGTGCCCTGTGGCGTAGCTACCTTGATCCTTCAGTCTGCAGTCTCGATGTAGGGGTGGTGGGCAGTGGCGGGAAAGTCTCCATTCAGGGTCCTTCACTCTCTGTCTCTCTTCCTCTACATTTCAGCCTGGAGGGCACTGCGGGTCTCGGAGTCACAGTCCATCTTTGCCCCAGTGCTGTGGCTCCCCAGATTCCAATTTCCTCACCACAGATTCAAATTGAGATCCTGGGGAGAGGGGAGGGGGCAGGCCAAGGGGGCCCTCCCTGTGGGGGTCCTGTGAGTGGGGAGAGATGGCCTCAAAAAGTGCCTCCCTTCTTGATGGAGTGTCTGCGATGGGCTTGAAGAGAGGGGGGTCTTCTCCCATGAGGCCCCTACCCCTTTCCCCACCACACCCAGGAGGGTGGTATGTACCACAGATCCGTGTTTGGGGTCCCCAGGGGGACATGTTACCCACAATATGCCTTTGGACTCCACCACCCATCACCACAACCCTGGCTAGGACTGATGGGAGTTGGGTCTAAAACTCCTCTCACCATGTGCTTCTGTGTTCTTTTGCCCTGCATTTTCCCAAGATGTGGGTCAGGCCCTTCATCTTCATTGCCTGCCACATGGCCTTGTTCCCTATGGGTTGGGGGAGGGGGTTCATCCCCTCAGCATTTTGTGGGCATCATCTTAGGTGTCTCCCAAGCCCAGCCCACCCCATAGGCGTCCTCATAACTCCCTGTCCAGCTCCCTTTCAAAGTGCCCAGCACAGCCAATGAGAATTGCAGTGGTCCTAAATCCAGGGTGCATTCCTATCTAAAATAGACAATTTGGATCAATTGCCAACAACACTAAAGTAAGATCATTTTTGTTGGTGTACTCTAGTTGGGGACTATCAATTGGATTTAGGCCATGATCGTTTCTGGGAATAGGTGGGAAAATTGGGGAACTCAAGGGAACATTTAAAGCAAAAATGAGCCTGATAAAAGACAAAGATGGCAAGGAGTTAGCAGATGCAGAAGAGATGAAAAAAAGATGGAAAGAGTACACAAAGGAACTCTACAAAAAGGACCTCAACACCCCTGATAGTCACAATGATGAGAACATTGAACATGAGCCAGACATTCTAGAGAGTGAAGTCAGAAAGGCCCTAAAAAGCACTGCAAACAACAAAGCCAGTGGAGTTGATGGTATCCAAGTTGAACTTTTCAAAGCCCTGCAAGATGATGGAATCAAATTATTGCATTCTATACGCCAGCAGATTTGGAAAACACAACAATGGCCACATCCCTCACGCTAGCAAGCTGATGCTCAAGATAATACAGGACAGACTGCAACAGTATGTGGAGAGAGAATTACCAGAAGTGCAGGCGGGTTTCAGAAGAGGCAGGGGGACTAGAGATCACATCGCCAACATAAGATGGATCATGGAAAAAACAAAGGAATATCAGAAACAAGTCTACTTCTGTTTCATTGATTACACGAAGGCTTTTGACTGTGTCAAACACAACAAAATGTGGCAAGTAATTAAAGAAATGGGAATACCGGAACACCTTATAGGCCTCATGAGAAATCTGTACATGAATCAAGAGGCAACAGTTAGGACAGAAAATGGAATGACGGAGTGGTTTGGAAGAGGAAAAGGAGTAAGACAAGGCTGCATTTTGTCACCCTGCTTATTCAACTTATACACAGAACACATAGTGCGCAATGCAGGGATGGAGGAATCACAATTTGGGATCAAAATTGCTGGAAGAAACATCAACAATTTGAGATATCCAGATGATACCACCCTCATGGCAGAAAGTGAGGAGGACCTAAAGAAGCTCCTGATTAGGTTGAAAGAGGAAAGTGAAAAAGCTGGCTTGAGACTCAATATCAAGAAAACCAAGATCATGGCAACAGGCCCTATCAGTCCCTGGAAAATAGATGGGGAAGAAGTAGAAGCAGTGACAGATTTTACTTTCCTAGGATCAAAGCTCACTGCAGATGGTGATTGCAGCCATGAAATAAAAAGGCAACTGATTCTTGGGAGGCAAACAATGAGAAAGCTGGGGAGCATAGTGAAAAGTAGAGACATCACATTGCAAACAAAAATTTGCATAATCAAAGCAATGATATTCCCTGTGGCAATGTATGGTTGTGAGAGCGGGACCATTAGGAAAGCTGAGCGCAGAAGAATAGACGCCTTTGAAATGTGGTGTTGGAGAAGAGTTTTGAGAGTCCCCTGGACAGGGAGGAGAACAAATAGGTCAATCTTAGAAGAAATCAACCCTGACTGCTCCTTAGAAGGTCAAATAATAAAGATGAAGTTAAGTACTTTGGACATCAAATGAGAAGAGAGGATTCACTTGAGAAAGCCTTGATGCTTGGAAGGGTCGAGGGCAAAAGAAGAAGGGGACGGCCCAAGATGAGATGGCTAGATGGTATTGTAGAGACAATGAGCAAGTTGAGGGGGATGGTGGAGGACAGGAGTGCCTGGCGGACAGTGGTCCATGGGGTCGCAGAGGGTCGGAATCGACTGTGCGACTGAACAACAACAACAACAAAATGTTTCTAAGATGAATAAGATGCTGCAGTGAAGATGTGGTATGCTGCAGTGCCAGAGATGGTATAGAACAGTGATAGCCAACCTTGGCACTCCAAATGTTCTTGAACTTCAATTCCAGAAGCCATGATCAGCAGGTGTGTTTATTTATTTTTATTTATTTATTTAAATTTCTATACCACCCTCCTTGCCGAAGGCAACCCAGGGAGGTTTAACACATCCTAAAAAACATAAAAACAGTACAGGCTAAAATTCTAAAAGTTCTCAAAATCCACAGTTAAAACCAATGAAAACTACAACTAAAACTTTGTATGATTTAAAAACTTAAGAACTTAAGGGAGCAGGGGAGGAGGTCAAACCAGCCAGCAGGCTGAGGTTGTTGTGCCCTGCCAGCCAGGTTTTTACACCCTTCCAAAAGGGCAGCAGCTCTGCCTGGAGGCGCAGCTCAGTTGGCAGGAGGTTCCACAGGGTTGGAGCAGACACACAGAAGGCCCTCCTTCTAGTGCTAGAGAGATGAGCCTCTCTAGCTGATGGTACAACCAGAGAGCCTCTCCGGTCTGCTCTAGTGGGACGGGCAGATGTCCTTGGGACGATGCAGTCTCTTAGGTATCCTGTATTGACTTGGGCTTCTGGGAATTGAAGTCCAAGAACACCTGTAGTGCCAAGGTTGGCCATCACTGGTATAGAAGGAAGTGTACCTCTGGATTTCAGTTCTCTTGTCACAGGCCAGGATTATGTGTTTAGTCAAGGACAACCCTTCATCATGTAGGAGTGGCCTTGCATTAGTAGATGGGCCCACCCAGATGCAACCTATTGGCTCTTTTGAGGAATAACTGCATGGGATTGGAAAACCAAAGGGATAAGGGAATCTAGCACCTTCACTCTCTCTCTGAATATTGACCCCAAAGTCCAAACATGAAGCAGTAACTTTGTAGCAATCTCTTAGTGATAATTACATATAATTTTGTGCTGCCTTACCTCACTCTATAACCAGCCTACTGTTCTTTCTTCTGACAATCATGCCTCCCAAGGCCTGTTTTTCTCTTCCTTTTTTTTTTGCTTCAGTTCTTTTTTGGTTTTCAGACTGAATAGCAGAAGCTACCAAATGAATGTCAAAAGATCCACATTTTATCATTCCAATTCTTTTATCAATTACACAGAGAGCAAAATACTCTGTGTTAACCAAACTTAGGTGAGGCAGCTGTGGGTGTCTGTCAATATGTCACCATTTTTGTTCCTGTTGATGAAAGTAGAGACTTTTCATCTTTCTCTTGCTTCACTCCAGCAGGATACAGGCTTTGAAAGAAGAGTGTTCATTGTGCTTAAAAATGCAGGTTAGTCTGCTGTGCTCTTTTAAAACTCTTCCTTACCTAGTGGCAAATCAGTTTGAGACCTGTTCTGTACACAGATCTTCTGTGTGTTTTCTCTGACTCATTGCTTTCCAGAAGCATTCTTTTTACTGGTGCAGCTAAATCAATGTGACTTCCTTTGAGTGAACAAACTTTTTTAAAAAAAAAAAAACAATAATACTAAGGAAATGTCTCATTTATCCTTAGTTGTATTGCCTCAATTATCAGTATGTTTGTGTTAATCTGAGCAGTTAAAAGATCAAAATCTCTGGTGATTACATCTTTAAACTTTGTGCCCAAGTTATATTTCAATAGCAATACACTCAATTTTATTATTACGGTATTTTTCATGGTCCACTATCATTCAAAGTCTTAGCAGAATCAGCTAGTTCATTGGCAGCTTAAGGGAAGAATCAAGAAAGAGGGACCTTCCTCTATTTGCTGCATTTCTCAGACTTTCATTCAAGTGGATCTAACATTCTTCTTTTCACAAAGTGGAGACCTCTCATCTATTTGCTGAAATTTGTGGGAACTACGGTACATAAAATGAGAAAATGTGGTTTCTTCCTCATGACATGGATTGAAATTGTTTTCTGGTGACTGACTTTCTGTTGTAGACTTGAAACCTTTATCAGAAGTGAGCAATTCTGTTCATAGGCTACTATCTTACAGATACACATTGGGTTTTGTTTTTGCTTTTTCATTTTTTTGCTCACTAAATCATGGGCAAAACCTCACCATCTCCTATACATTAAATGATACCCCTTGTATTCTAGCAGAAAATAGGGTAGAGTCTGAGATCTGAGACTGAGAGTCAACCATTTTCTCCATTTCTCTCTGGCTATTCAGCAGATGTCATCCAATCCTCTCTCCCCCCCCCCCTCTCACACACAATTCTGGAACTCAAGTCAAAAGATATAAGATCACACAAACAGAATAGAAAATAAACCTTTAAATAATAATTTGTTGTTTTGATGGTAGCTGAAAATGCCCTATAGTTTGTGATGATGTAGGGCTAAAGCTTGGCAGAATTGTGTACTTTGTTGATAGTATCAGCTGGTGTTAGCGAAATTCACAGCTCAAACTGAAATAGTCAGTGGTAGACTCTTCATTCAACTGTACGCTGAATAAAATGAAGAATCTTGCTTATTGAAACCATGGCGACAACAGAGGAATTGAATGTTCATCACACCTGTCTCTAGATGACTAAAGCACTGTTATTTCTTCTCTTTTCTTCTCAATGTTTCTTTAGTTGGCCCACCACTAATTGAATGCTCAAGGGACATTACAATGTGAATCATAAGTTTTTCTTCACCAGGAGCAATTACAGCAACCTATTAAAAACAGAGAAAATAAATACGGAGAAAATGAAAGACTCTGCTAATGTAAAGAAAAAACAGCATTCATTCCTGAAAATCCAGTGAAATATTATTATTTGAGACCAGCCATCCAAAAGCTGAGGAAAACAGACTCCCAGCCCTGGAGAGGGTATCTGACCATTGGGTGCTGCTATAGAAAAAGTCATGTCTGTACCAGTCTCACCTCTTTGGGAAGCAGGACACCTAACAAGATGTGAGATGATAAATGCAAGGTCAAAGCATGTTCATTTGGTAAGAGATGGTTGTTACTGATATACTTAGCTGGGTCTGTTTATTCATTGTGTAGTTACTGTTTTATGTAAATGCAACACAATGCAGAGTGCCAAGGATTCCTTTAGGATTATAATCAGATGTTAAGGAGCATTGTATATTCTCTCCAATTAACCCACAACATGATTTTTGCCCAGATGTCAATGATCTCACATTGCCTAGTTCTTGTTCCCACATTTTCAGCAACTGGACAAGGTTTGATGAATCTTTATCTAGCTGTGGTGTGACCAGCTCCTTTGCACAACTGCAGCTACTCTACAAACAATATTGCTGAAAACTCTCTCTCAGATGTTAGAGCTGAATAGTCTCTCTCAGGTGGAGAGCCAGTGGCATAGCGTGACAGCACTTTTTTGGGATGGCAAAATTTCACAATTTACAGGACTTCGCTGCCACCCCCGGACTTCCTAGTGGCTGGGGCAAAGATTTATTATTTATTTATTTATTTATTTATTTATTAAATTTAATACCCCGCCCCAATTGGGAGGACCCGACTCTGGGCGGCTTACATCCTGATAAAAAACAGAAATAAAACCTAAACACTCAACATCAATAAAAGCGTCAAAATTAAAAAATTATCAGAGGTTAAAACACTGTGGGGATGGCCGCCGGGAACCTCCACCACCGCTGGCATCCTGGGCCCCACCCAGCGGGCGGTGAATTTGGCTTATGCCCCGGGCAGCTGAAACCCATGCTATGCCACTGTGAAGAACACTATCATGTATTGTTAACGACTGCTGTTCTCCAGAGCTCTAGAAAGGGAGGGTTTTCACAAAGAGGCTTCCCTGCTTGGAGGGGAAATGTCCTTTCTGGGAAGGCCAAATTCTGTCTCCGTGTCTTTGGGAAACAGTTATCAATTGTTCTCAAATTGTCTCCTATTGCTCATCTCTCCGCCTAAAGCATCTTGTTCTGTCTTTCATCCTCCATAGAATATTGTGCCAGCTAGAGAATGATAATTACTATGTACTTCAAACCAGGTTCATCACTTACTTTATGGCCTTTACTGAGCAATCTTTTTGGACTGCCAAAATTGTCCACTTGTAATACTATATACATTTTTTTCAGATGTTATTGGTAGCCTGTTAATCAACAGTGATACAATAATTTCAGTTGGTGAGTGCTTTTCTAAAAATGTTTTCAGAGTATACATTAAAAAGCAGTGGCACTTAATCTTAACCTTGTATGTACTTAATCTTCATACTTCTATGTCTTTTGTCATCTGATATTCACTTCTCATAGCAGCTTTTTGTTGCCAATAAACACAGCCTGTTACACAAATGACTCTTTACAAATAAAACTCCATCAACTTCCCAGGCTAGAATTTGTTAAAGATTTCCTTGTAGTCAATAAAGGAAGTATATACAGAGGGTGCAAAAATGTATATACATTTTAAGGAATGAAAAAACTGTATTAATATTGTAATATTCAATATACAGTAGAGCCCCGCATAATGAAAAAACTCTGTTCCACAGAGCTCTTCGCTATGCGTTTTTTTCATTATGCAGTTCCCTATGGGAGATGCCCTGCATAATGAAAAAAAAATTCATTAACCGGGGTTACTATTAAGCGGGTATACCCTGGTTACCAAAAACCCAGCATAATGGGAAAAAATTTTTATGCGTTTGTTATGTGAGGTATCATTGTATACCAATAACAAAAGATACAAGTCACGTTTGACTTCTGCAATTACAAGAGGTGCTCAAAATGGTTACCATTGGCAGCCAGATGCTTCTGATTATGGCAAACTACCCACGGGGTAAAGTATCATCAATATGCTCATGATACCCAGCTATACATCTCAGCCCGTGGTGATCCAAGTGATGCAGTGGAAGTCCTTTCCAAGTGCCTGGAGGCGGTCAGGGTCTGGATGGGGGACAATGGGCTTCAGCTGAACCCTGGCAAGACTGAGTGGCTATGGGTCGGGGGTCCTGGGCCATCACGGGAGCTACCATCTTTGGTTGTGGATGGGGCAGTTTTGCCCCAAACAGACCCGGTGTGTAATCTGGGGGTCCTCTTGGACTCACGACTACTGCTCAAAGAGCAGGTGGCAGTCGTGGCCAGGAGGGCTTTTGCACAACTTTGTGTAATACGCCAGTTATGCCCGCTCCTAGATTGGGATTCCTTGCTCATGATCACACACGCTCTGGTCACCTCCAGATTATTGTAATGCGCTCTACATGGGGCTGCCCTTGATGACCATCTGGAGGCTTCAACTGGTCCAGAATGCGGCTGGCCGGGTGGTGATGGGGTGTGGGCGGTATGCACATGCCTTGCCTCTGCTTCAGGAGCTGCGCTAGTTGCCAGTTTGCCTCCGGGTGCAATTCAAGGTGCTGGTTATCATCTTTAAAGCCCTATATGGTAGTGGACCAGGATACTTAAGACACCGCATCACCCCAAGCACATCTGTCCATCCCACCAGAGCGGACCGGAGAGGCTCTCTAGTTGATCCATCGGCCAGAGAGGCACATCTGTCTGGCACTAGAAGGAGGGCCTTCTCTGTGTCCACTCCAGCCCTATGGAACCTCCTACCAACTGAGCTACGTCTTCAGATGGACTTGCTGTCTTTTAGGAAGAACTTAAAAACATGGCTGGCGGGACAGGTATGGGGTCCTGGCGGTACCATGACCCCAGCCCGCTGGCTTGTTTGAGCTTCCTCTCCCCCCTGGTCTTTTAATCTTTTTAATCTTTTGTTTTTAAGTTTTTAACTTTTTAAATTATTGAAACTTGTGGATATTTATAAATTTTAAAAACTTTTTAAATTTTATAATTGTAATTTTGAAGTTTTTAACAATGGGTTGGGTTTTATTATGATTTTATGATGTTGTAATCCACCCTGGGTCGCCCCGGTGATAAGGGTGGTATAAAAATGTAAATAAATAAATAAATAAATAAATTGATCAAAGTGTCCATTTGTATCGCTGGACATGCCATTTAAATTCTTTCCTGAAGTACCACCAGTGTAACCAGTACACCACATCCTTTAAGGCCCACCACAGGTAAAAGTCAAGTGGTGTTAAGTCAGGAGAACATTCTTGAATCTCAAAAACCACTTCAAAATGATCTTGTGCTCCTCGAATGATAACCGTGCTTCAGCCATTTTCTTTGAGTACCCTGCCTGACGCATGGTGACTCTAGCATTCATTCTTTTGAGCAAACATCATACTGTATATTGCTACCACAATTTAATTCAACTCTGAAAAGTAAGACATAGATTACATCTTTCAAAATGTGTATACATTTTGGCACCCTGTGTATAGCCACATCCATGGCATATCGCCTCTGCTCAAATACATGTTAGGCCGAGTAGTGCTCCATTGGTTCCAAACCCTCCTCCAAATTGAAACTGCATGTCTTCTGCCATTTTTTCATCCTCCTTGTAAAATCTGCCATTTGGAAATAAACTTATATGTGATTAAAATACTATACATTCTTTTTCTTTTGTAAACAGCCAAATTCTGGTAATGTGGGAAACATGGGAGACAAATACTGTATAATCCTAGCTTTAACTTATTACTCTTGCTCCTGCTATTCTTCTTCTTGTTTTTGTTCCTATTTAATTAATGTTGCTTTTGAGCTCTCACGAAAACTGACTCAGAGGGCCATGCCACTGACATCAATAATAGAATCCGATGTTTAGATGGATTTTACCCCATCACATCTGCTATTTCTTTCTCTGCCCTGTGTTCCAACAAATATGTGTCCAAAGCATATGTTTCCAGTCATTTTTGTTGCGTACTTCTCATAAAGAGCAAGGCTGGCGGCTGTAACCTTTTGCTAGAGCCTTTTAAAAACATTCTAGTAAGTTTTTTCTCTTATTGCCCCTGACATTGAAATGGATACTTAAGAGTTAAAGGACTCCTTTGATCTGCCTGATTTATCTTCATATTTTCTAAAAGACTTTGTATTACCTGCCATTATTACCAGAGGTGACTATTGAATATCATGCCAAATATTTCTCTCTTGTTTAGCAGATGTTTTTGCCTTGGGCATAGTTATATGCATTTCTTCATAAAGCTATGAGTAATATATGATGTGGTGTGTGTATTTTTCACTTCTGCAAATTATTCAAGAAGTGCTTTTGCTTGGATCTGGAAAAGCACTGGCAGAGATTGGGAACAAAGGAGAGAACTAGCTGAAAACAGAGCCCTAAACTGACCAGTAAAACCACAAATGAGTGTAAGAGAGATTCTTGAAAATGTGATATGGAAAAAAGGCTTTACATGTTATTTGATTATGGTAAGTAATGAAAGGTCAGTTAGAAAATTCACCATGTTGATTCCTTTACAATGTGATGCACATCTGAGGTGAATTTATGACTATGCTCACTTTCTTGACTTATGTGTTCTCCTTATATGTTATATTCTACTGCTCTACATAGCAAGTTGTGACATCCCTGTAGTTCAGATTATGCTGTGACCTTGAGGACTTGATAGCATGTATAGAAAGTTGATGACATGAGACTTGTAAGAACTTGCAACAGCTGTGTATGTAACATCATTGGGTCCTATAATCATGTTGTCAGAAAAAATATGGGGGCAGAGCTGGCATTTAGTTTTATAAGAGTGTTTAGTCCCCATCACTATATTAGTGTTGTATAAGTCATTATTTGTTAATAGTTGCTTGAGATTGGGCAACTGTTTATAAACAAGTATAGGCCTGTCACCAAGGGTTTGCAAGAATGATGCATTCTTGTCAAGGATAGGTTGGAGATCATTTATTATGCATGTGAATGGTCTCAGCTGTGGGCTGAAAGTGATAACTAATAGTGTTCTGTTATTTTCTCTTCTGGGTCTGTCTTGCAGTAAGTCGCTTCTGAGTATAGTAAAACTTCACATAAAGAGTGCCTCGCTTAAAGACTAACTTACTTAAAGAGCAGAATTTTCTTTGAATGGTCACCTCATTTAACAACTAAAAGTAACCAAAAACTCACTTAAAAACTAAATTGGGTTTCGCAATCCCCCCCCCCCCGAAGTCACAGTTGGTCACTTACAATGGTGTTTCACTTAAAGAACAAACTCACTTAAAGAGCAATCCCATGGAACACATTATGCTCTTAAAGTGAGGTACCACTGTATTGGTTTTGCCCAGTTAATTTGATCCTTAACCATATTGTGTGAGTATTATAGTCTGAGAAATGCTTAGGACCTTGAGTTTGGAGTATGTTTTATATGTCAGAGCAGATGCAATAGCATCCGATGTCTTGTCTGTAAATGATAGATTTTGTGTTGTGCTCAGAATGGAAGCTGGAGGCATGCAAGTAGATGTATCAATTAATGTGTTTTTGATAAAGCATTCTAGCTTCACAGTGGTATCTAGAAGATGTACCTGTTCTGTTGATTGGCCCAGGCTGAGGATATGTTTGGATTATAGATATTGAAATTCTGGTGGAAGTTATTTTAGGCTTCTTTTCAATGGGTTCAGATCCAGGGCTTCTTTTCCAAGCCTAGTCTACTTTCTAGTATGAATCAATGTTGGGGTATATTAGGGCTCTTCCTCTTCCTTACTAAGTATCTTTATCTTTGGAATTGTATTAGACAGAGGACATCATCAAACAGAGGACTGTTTCCCATCAGTCTCCCAAAAGAAGATTATTCATTGTATAGTAGGATATGCAGTCACCCTACATATGAATGACTATACATACTTAATCGTGCGCCCACCTTCACAGTAGACCTGTGCAACCCACATGAAGAGCAGTCCTAAAATTCAATCTCTTCCACTAAATAACAGATAGGATTAAAATTATAGAAAACTACATCAGCCCTATATAAACAACCCAGTGTATTATGAGCTCAATCTATATACTTATTGGAGTACTGTCAAGTAGTAGGCATACTTCCATAAATACCCGATCGACTTTTCATCTTGTGTGGTTACAGAGTTGTAACTAGATTTAACCTTGGGTACACGGTTGCACCGCACAACTAGATTTCTCTCAGATGGATGGATGGATTATAATCTTTATCAAGGATTTTTTAATGCAGAAAGGTATATACAGGTAATGTAAATTCCATCAGGCTATCAATAATTGCACAGCATACACAGAAATTGTATGGATCATGGGATAACACCCACACCAGGAAAAAAAATATTGACAACAGTTCAATAAAATATTTCAGTAATGTTTACATGGCCAAGGCTTACTGGCAAACAGGAATGCAGTTCCTGTCGAATGCACAGGATGAATACTAAAAGCATGAACATGACTGATGTTACCACTTCAACAATGTAATAATGATTTCCCACTTATGATATACCATTACCTCTAATTTATTACTTATTGTTCATCAGCAGATTGAGAACAAGAGATCAGCTGACTGCTCTAATAAGGCACCTCATTCTGACTCTTTCCACTTAAAAAAAAATCAATTGTCATAATGATGAACTAATTAGAAGTATTAAAATCTACTTTCTTCATTAAAAAAAGCTACATGAGCAAACCTTATTGTTCTCTCTCTCTTTCTTTCTCTCTCTATTCTATGATGCTGTTCATTAATCTTTCCCATCCTCTTTGGGAGGTTTTTTATGTCTTCATTTCCCAGTCTTTCTCTCTCTCTCCTTCTGTCTCTCATTTATCCATTCCTCACTCTGTCTACATCACTAAAAATGCATGCATGCATGCATGCACGCACACAAGCATGTTTGTATAGAAACACATTTGCAAGGGTTAGATGAGGTCACTGTTTTTTCTGCCTTTTGTCATAGCATTTTTGAACCATGAGTAATGCTTTGTACCGTTCCTTTATGTCTAGGCTGATGTTCCTAATGAAGCAGTTTTCTGTATAATGAAGTAGGCTTCCATGGTCCTTGGGAGATCAGGGTTACAAAGGCTGGAACAGGAATGATTTCCACTACAGCATCCTTGATGGCTACTAAGGCCATCATGTCATACAATTGGTTCAAAAAGCTGTCTGTTATTGAGTCACTGTAATCTGTTTCGCTGTGAAACAAGTGTCCAGAAAAAATTGTTGTTTGTTTGGTTTCTTTGTTGTTGTTTTAAAGTAAATTTGGATTACCGGTAGGTTTTTTTCTTCAATGTACAAAATGAGCATAGGAATACAGAATAAAATGAATGGAAGGTTTTGAATCACAGTGGCATTAGAGTTCCTTCATTTTTCATAGATAGGTCACACAAGATTTTACAATGGCATCTATTTTTAACCTGTCCCAGTATATCCTTTCATAGGAGAACCAGTCAGTTGTTCAAGGCATGAAGTGACCTCACATACTTCTAAATGTAGTAACTAACCAAAGCCTATTTTGTGATGTCTGATGCACACATCCTTCCCCTACCTGCAGTGATTAGATCACTGGACCCATTCATGAAAAACTTGCCAATCAGAAACACAAATGTTAAGAACACACTGAAACTCATGCTTATGCTCAAAACTGCAGGCTCTGCTCATGACCAACCCTACCATGAGCCAACCCTACCATAAGACAGTTGCCTCAGGAGCTGGGTTATTGAAGTGGTAAACTGCCCTGGCAACACCATACTGCCATAGAGAGCTTCCAGTCTGCCTTTACTATGCATAATTCTAATACTATGCAAGATGACCAAGCCATGGTTTCAGAGTCCAACTGCAAAAGAAGAGAAATGTTCCCATGATTCCTGCAGCAGGGCTTGTCATCTACCTTACTAGAAGAAGACAGGAAGCAGCTAACTGTGATTCCTTTACCTATAGCCCATTTTTAAGAGGAAAGAGGAGTACACAGAAAGACCTTCCTCAAAGATTGTGGTATTTTTGAACCATAGTCAGGTATACTCTACTAACAGCAATTTGGTATTGCCAGCTAATCTTTCTCACACTATGTCAGGCGAAAGGAACTGCAGTATGAACTCACCAAAAGGTGCCTTCATTTTGGCGGTATCATGCCTGGCCTAGACATGGAAGAAGAAGAAGAAGAAAGAAATGGGACAGAGTACTAGTGTGGGAACATTGCGTGATTATAGAATTGATGAACATCCTGAGTCACATTTACAGGACTGTGATATCTGTAGGTAGGATACAGTTTGTATATGGGGCCAACTCAGTTCAACAAATGAGTGAAGGGGCAGGGTGGAAAAATACAGATAATTGGCCTTGCACTTGGATGGGAGGAGCCCTGAGGAGCAGATTGTCACCTCATCTTTTCAAAAATAAAAATAAAGGAAGGGCTTGGAGTTAGCAAAGATTATCCCTGGAGCTCCATTTGGAATGCCTTCTTGAATCCATGGAAGGCACTAACTGAAATAGACATGAAATACCTTGGATATTTTGGAGTTGTTATTCAGTGAGGAGTCCTCATATGAATAAACATCTTCGTGATGACATTCCACACAATATCTATCCATAACTATCTGTCCCTTGCAGTTCTTCTCCATGTTAGGCCAACATTTTTCTTGAGGAAAATCTTCCCATCTACAAGGTGGTCTTCCTCTAAGTATTTTGTGATCTCTCTGATACCAATTCATTATTCTGATGCTCCCAGTAAGTGAGAACCTTGTTGGGACACGGGGGCTTGAGCGGTCTAACTAGGTGTTGTTGCCCATCTCTTGTCAATGATGTTAAGCCGGGACTAAAACTCACCAAAGCGTTCTCCATCAGATCCCTTGGACAAGGTGAAAGCGGAGGGCACACATCATGGTCCACCTAGACAGCAGGTGATGTGATATCCAAATGGCTAAAAAACTGCATGCAAATTGACTTGATATCACACTTTGCACCTACAACTGTAGAGGCTTTTCGAGGGAAGACATGAAATAACATGATATTTACTTTTGGGTTGATTTTATATCCCAATTCCCCTCATGTCGCTGAAGGCAATACCCATGGTCCTCACAATAACCGTGCAAAGTAGTTTATATGGCGAGAGGTCCCAATTAGAACTGCTGAGGCCAGGTTATTTATTACTCTTCATAAGGAAAATCTCCTGTTCACAACTTTGAGACCAAAGTCAGCTAGTGGGAGGCAAAGATAAACTTTGATAAGAGGACTTTGTATAAAAGAAACTAAGATTCAAAATAACAAAGAAAGAAAATAAAAGAAGAAAAAATTAAAAAGTTAGAAAAATGCATAGATACAAAGGATCAGAATGATAAATACAGACTAACAGCATTAAAGAAAGAATTGAAAGACAAAGACTGAGCAAAAGTACAGAGAGACCTGGTATACCGGTCAATTACTTTGAGTTTAGCAACAAAAATTCTAAATTACTAGCTAAAGTAACAGAGGATAAGAAAATTAAAAATGAAATAGTTATAATAATGAAAAATCAAGGGAAAAGATGTAATTTAACAAAGGAGAAAATAAAGACAGTACAAGAGTTCTATGGAAATTTATATTCAGCAAAAACATACAACAAGACAAGTTAAGACAATGTATGAATAAATACAATAATATCAAACTACAAGAAAATCACATACAGTGAATGGAAGATACAATTACAGATTCAGAAATTGAAACAGTTATTAAGAATTTAAAATTAAATTTATTTATTTAGATTTATTATCCTGTCCCTACAAATTCAGAAAATGAAACCCCAAGGTTCAAAATTAATTTAAAAAAATTAAACTATAAATTTACAAAAACCTCAAAAATTTAAAAGGTTTAATGGTTTAAAAAGTTTAAAAGAGAGATGGGGGTGTCTAACCCATCAGATCAGCCACCCAACATGGGACCCCATATTACTGGAGCCCCACACCTGCCCTACCAGAAGTAGATAGATTAGACTTTTTATTCTATAATTTTTTAAAAAAACTAAAGAAATTATTTAATTATGTATTAGAAGGATGTCATATTCCACCTTCATGGGGAGAATCATTAATAGTACTCGTTCCAAAACCCAGAAAGGATAGATGTAAAATTGATTCATATCATCCTATTTCTTTGATAAATCAGGATATGAAACTTTTATCACAGTTATGGCCAATAGATTAAATTAATTCATTGGGGAATACATAGGCAAAGATCAGATGGGATTTATTAAAGGTAGACAAATGTCAGATCTATGGTAATCAGGAGAGTCCTGAATATAATAGAGTACTCCAATCAAGAAAATATAAAATTGGGATTGATATGAGTAGATATTTTTAAGGCTTTTGATTCGGTTCAGTGGATGACATTGATAGAATTGGTAAAAGATACAGGTTTCGGGGTAAAAATTTTAAGGATCATACAGCAATTATGTAATAATAACCAAGCTAAAGTATTAGTGAATTCAGGGACAATGGATCAAATAGAATTGAAATGTGGCACTAGACGGGGTGCCCACTGTCACCAATTTTGTTTGTGTTCATAATGGAACTACAGTATTAGCTAATGCAATAAGGAAAGATAAAGATATAGAAGGTATAAAAGTCAGTCTTTTTGCAGATGATACCATGTTTTTGTTAAAAGACCCATTGATTAATTTAGAAAGAATAAAGAAGCATTTAAAAGGTTTTGAGGAGGTGACAGGGTTAAAAATAAATTGGGACAAAACTGAGATGATTACATGTAAAACAACAAATTCAGAAATTGCAAAAATTAAAGAAAAGTATGGAATAAAAACAAAGACACATTTAAAATACTTAGATATCTTAATGACAAATAATATCTTAGAGACAAAAAAAACAAATTATGAACAAGTATATAGGAATATCAAAGAAAAATAGATATACTGTATAGAAAAAATAGAAAATTTAGATTATCCTGGTTTGGGAGCGTTACGATGAGTAAAATGAAAAATTTACCCTTAATAAATTTTCCATTTGAAATGATCCCTATGAAATTCACTGATCAAAAACTGAAGAAACGGCAGGGAATGGTTAATAACTATATTCATTATTACAAGAAAACTAGAATAAGTAAAAAATTATGGTATAAATCCCAAAAGAAATGTGGACTAGGAATACCTGAATTTGTAGGCTACTACAAATCATTCCAAATTAGAACAATTGTAAGAATATTAGCAAAAGAGAAGTTAATCTGGGAGGAAATTGAGATAGGAGATAAGAGTGATGAAGAGACATGGCTTTTGATGGATAATTCAAGGGAGAGCAACAGAAATAAGATAAAAATCCATTTAGAAGGTTTGGGAAAAGAAGGGTTGAGAACTATTTATGCTTGGATGGCAAAATGTAAAGATAGAAATGTGAGAGAGAAAAATATATCAAAACTATGGAATTAAATTGGCTGGAGAAAATTCAAATGGAAAGATGGGATAGGGATTGGAGGAAAAATTACATTCAGGGGAGAGTATTAACAAGATTTGAAGAAACAGTAGAAGAAATATAACAGAAAAATACACTACGGAAAGGATTAGGAAACAGATTATACACTGTACTTAATAAAGAAGGAGTGACCCAGAATACATTAAGAGAGATATGTTAATCAGATATTAGGGTCAAAATAGATGAATCAATGTGGGAAAATATATGGGCAGAGAGAATTATGAAAAACCTTTCTGTGAGAATTAAGCATTGTTATAAATTACTATGGAAATGGTATATAACCAATTTGGATGCACCAAATTGATAATATTTATTCAAAAAAATGTTGCAGATGCAAAGTTGAAGATGGGACCTATTTACATTTGTGGTGGCATTGCAAAGAGATAAACATTAATTGGAAAAAGTTTTTGATGAAATCAACAAGATATTATCATTAAAATTATTCATGACACCGAGGATAGTGTTACTGATGTATTTAATTGATATTAAAATCGATAGGAATTTTAAAAGTTAGTAATAATAATGGTAACAACTATGAGACTATTGTTTGCAAAGAACTGGAAGATAAACATGAAAAATTGGTATAAAGGAATGTGAAAAATAGCCCTGAATGATAATGTAACCTGTGATTTGAGAGTTTAAAAAGGAATATCTGAAAGAAATAATTTTTATGATATATGGGAAGATTTTGTCCATTATGTTTTGAAAGATTCAAAAGGGTTTAAGCCCAAAAAAGAAAATATGAGTTTTTGGAAATAGGGAAATATATTGATATATATAGTTAGCAGCAGCAAAGTATGGTTCCAAGGCTGATGGGTTCATATTAGTATGGTAATAGAGATAGATAATAAGGAAATTATGTGTATAAAATCTTTTATTTCTTTTTTATATTTTCTATTCTTGTTATGTCCATTTCTGTATATTTTTATGTATTGTATTGTACTGTATTATGTATTGTTATTTAATTTTTTAAAAAAGGACAGATTTCCTTCTAGCCATCATTTGCACCACTACTTAACCATTAGTATCTGATGTAGCTTAAAACAGAATCATCATTTTCACTCATATATATGCAGTGTGAAAGGATGACTCACAATGGGAAGAGAAAATTGTACAGGATAGGCAAGATGGGGAACAGGAAGTAGACGTGCATGAATTTAGATCACAGTTCTCAAACCATGGTTTACTGGAAGTTACATATTACCCCTAGATCTTTAAAACAGCTTTGGCTTTCCTTGGTAAAGGAATTCCTGATGAGAGAGGGTTTTCTCCTATCAGTTTTTGGAAGCAGTACCCATAGCTAACTGTCATTCTAACAGCCAAAAAAGGAAAGGAAGAAAAATCTCCCTTCGTACATGTGCAGTGAGATCTGTTTGATTTCCTTCCAATTAATGCTGTTTTCATAACATTTGTTTAATTGTGACCTGAGGGTAAGTTGAAGACTCCTGCTGTTTTACAATACCTCATTAGGCCTTAGTCACATTTCTTGAACAACAGAAGAAATACATTAAGTAGAAATCGTTCTCCTTTTTAATGGAACTGAGGTAAGAGGAACCAAATATAACTTAATAAAAATACATTAAATGATTCACTTCCTTTACAACACCACCTGCCTCACAAGGGGTTTTGGATTATTTGTCATGCCTTAGATTATTTGGATTATTTGTCACATCTCACTTTCAGTAGCAATATGGATGATTTATCTTTTTCAGTATACTTTCCTATATATATATATTCCTAATTTAATTTATTTTTTGTGGTTTTGATTAATTTAATCTCTTTAAATTTAATTCTTATAATTGTAATTGCAGTTAATATGTTGCTTTATATAAATTAAATTAATCAAAACCACAAAAATATATACTGGGACATAAAATATAGATCTAGTGGTTCACATTCTAGTTTTAATTCCTTTCTACCAGTAAAAAAAAAATCAAATATGTATCAAGATGGGAAGTTATAACCATGTTCCATTTTTAATCTGAGGCACCAAATAGCAAAAACATTGCAAAAGTGATTTGTTACTATAACTCCATCATCAATCCTTCCAGTGCGGTCATTACAAATTTTAGTAAGATGCAAATGAATTTGAATATAATTGATTAATTGGATTTTTTTAAAAAAACCCATGGCTATTAAACTAGTACTCCTTCATTTAGTATATGGCTCTCATTATGATCATCTTCTAACACCACTTCTGTTGGACCTGACACCATTCTGTGTTCCTTTGCAGAGTAACAATGTGTTATAGCATGAAAATAGCTACAACATGGTATTAAGCACGCACATACACACAAACAGTCTTTTAAAACACAATTATCCAGTCGAAATGATGATGATAATTAAAATTATCTCATTCTTATGAGGACTTTTCCCATGTGAAATGCATTTACATAAATAATATGTATACTAATCAGCCTGTACACTGTGCTTATGATTAATGCCTTGTTAATGCTGCTGAAGCCCTGGGTTGTTCAATTTAATTAAATAGCAAGGCATCAAGAACCTCTGTAGTGGTTTGTTTTATTTATTTAAATATAAACAGTTTCTTTCCCAGTACATCAAATGTTTTCAATATTCTTCATGGCTGTGCAATTAAACTAAACGAATGGGTGGAAAGAGCAACAAAACAACTTGTTTCCAAATAGCACTTTTGGGTTTGGTAAGGTTATAGTAAATGGTTTGAAGACAGCTGCTTTAATTCTAATGTTATATAATCTCTTTAACAACAAAGAATCAAGCAGAAAAATTGATGCAGATGCAACAGCAATAGCTTTCTTGCATCTTGTTGTTTAGACAAATAATTTCCATTACTTTTAAGAGGGTATTAGCAATAATATTGGTATTGCTAGTAATTGGTACAACTGCACACAAATCATCTTTCAAAAAGAGATAATTTAGAGAAATATATTGTTTCAACGTGCTCTCAAGTTGCTTCCAATTTAGGGTTAATTTATGAGTTAGTACCCTCCACAATGTCCTGTTGTCAACAGTCCTCTTGCATACTTAAGGCTGTGGGTACCATTCTGAACAAATCCACCTCTTATTTTGCCTTCCTTTTTTCCCTGCTGCCTCCAACTTTCCCCAGCATTATTGCCTTTTTCAGAGAGTCTTGTATTCTTATGCTCAAAGTATGATAGCCTCAGTTTTGTCATTTTTGTTTCAAGAGAGATTTCCCACTTGATTGATCTAGAACTTACTCATTTGTCTTCCTGGCAGTCAATGGTATCTGCAAAGCTCTCCTCTGAAACAGTATTTCAAATGGATTGATTATGTTCCTGTAGGCTTTCTTAAATGTCCAATTTTCACAATAAAACATAGTAATTGGGAATGCCATAATATAGATTAACTTTGTCTTGGTCTCCAGTGAATCATCCTCACATGTAACAACATTTCTAGTTCTCTTTATACCTATTAATACCTGTATTCATGATCAAAGTATCTCCACTGCCAGGTAAGAAATTGCTTCTTGGGACATACAAACATATCTCTAAAACATGAGAGGTTTTGCTCTTGTGGATTTCTTGATTCGATCCAATGCATTAAATCTGATTGTCACTTATATGAATTATTTCACCAAAAATTTCTTTTACACCCTTTAAGGGATAAATTACCAACAAAGGCTGTGCACTCGTACCAATACTTATTAAGTGATTCTCTGCCTGAAATTTCACAATAGTTGCCCCATTCCCAGACAAAGGACTTAATATATATGGCAACTGTATGAAAGTTGTCTGAGAGATTCTGGTAGCAGTAGTCCAAAAAGTAACTTTGCCAATTTCTGGATTTAATCGAGTTATATTTGTAATCACAGGAAACATTCCTTGTACCTTTTAGAAAATTGACCAACCCTCAAAAGATATGTTGCATGAGTCTTTTGACTCTCCCTTATACGCTTTAGGACCAATGTCACAACAATGAGTCAAAGACATATAAATGATACGACACACAAGAAAGGCTCTTAAATGCAAGTTTAGTTAATACTGTCATATATTTGGAATGGAGACAGGAAGAACACCTGCAGAGCTGCCAGTAAGTATGTTAGTATATGCTAGGTAGTATAAAGAAATAGAAATTAAACTGAAAGCATAATGTAATTTTCTGACCAATAAAAAGCCCCCCCACCTGAAATTCCTATCCAACATATTTAATCACAATGGGAATGTTTTTTTTCTTCACATTCATAGCATCATTTTGAACAAACTCTCAACGAGCATTTATATTGGGGGAAAAAATCTAATAAATGCCAGCTGGGGGTGAGGGAAGGGGAAAAAGAAGGGAAATAATGTAATTATGTAGCTCTGGTTCCAAATAAACCTTTTTTAAAAAAAATAGTTAAGGAAGAGGTATTTTCTTTCAAAGCTCCACCGCTGCACACCTTCAAGTCTCTACTCATTATAAATTTAAGATACTTCTGTCCTGTCAACGTGAAATGTTGTCGTTGTTGCTACGTGCCACACTGCCCCTGATTTATGGCAACCTTATATATGAATGATCTCCAAAGTTTTATGTTCTCAAAAGCCTTGTTCAACTCCTGTAAACTCAAGCCTATGTCTTCTTTTAAGGAGTGAGTCAATCTCACATTTGGTCTTCTTCCTTTCCTGCTGCCTTCAACCTTTCCCGGCATTGCTGTTTTTACCAGAAAATTCTAACTTTTCATGATGTGCCCAATATAAGACAACCTCAGTTTCATCACCTTTTTGCCTCCAGAGACTTGACTTGTTTGCCTTCCTTGCATTTCAGGGTATCTGCAAAGCTCTTCTCTAGCACCATATTTCAAACAAATCATTTTTTTCCTGCCAGGTTTTTTTTGCTGTCCAGCTTTCACACCCTTTCATAGTGATTGGGAATACAGGAGTGTGGATGATCTTGTTCTTGGTCTCAAGTAGCACATGTTTACGCTTGATGGTATTTTCTAATTCTTTCCTTGCTGTTCTTCTGAGTCTCAGTCTTGCCTGTGGTCTCCATTTGGAACAATGATTTTAATCACAGTATGCAAAATTTTTCATTATTTCAGTTTCTTCATTGGAAGTTTTAAAGTTGTGTAGTTCTTATGTAGTAATGATTTTTGTCTTTCCAGTGTTCAACTGGAGTCGTGCTTTCCCACTTTCTTTTTTCACCAAGTGAGGAGGCAAAAAAGGACAGTTAACAAGTCTCTTATTTATTTGAGGGGAATGAGCTGAACAATAGTTTTTTTAAAAAAAGAAACATTTATAACCAACAGTGGTTTGTGAAGGGGGGCGAGTTGTGTGTAAGGTTCTATTTTTAGAACACCTAGTACTACCAGATTTTTTCTTCCTGTTCTTCTTCCGTGTCTAGTCCAGACGTAAAACTGCCAAAATGAGGCTACCTTTTGGTGAGTACATTCTGCAGTTCTTTTGGCCTCGCCTAGTGTGAGAAAGATTAGCCAGCAACACAAGGTTACCGTTACTAGGGTACACCTGATTGTGGTTCAAAAATAACACAAACTTTGAGGAGGCTCTTTCTGTGTACCCATACCATGAAATTCTCCTGAGAATATAATGCAGTGTTCCTTCACCAGCCTTCTGCATCACAGCATGAGCCCTGTACCGCTGATCCAGTTCCACGAGTCACTTTCTGGTCCTGAGTCTTTTTAGCACACAAAGTCCTTCTCACCCCCAGCCCAGTACTGATGAAGTTGCTGCCCTTCATCAAGATGGATTCAAGTGGAATTTAATCTACTTGGGGACCATCACCCTTCCCTGTAAACTTCGCCATCCGAGGCCATTAGACCTCAGGGTGGTCAGGTTAGTTAACCGCCACCTGACATTTGCTGTTGAGTGGCTGGCAGTATGGTCTACTCTATTACCATAGCAGGATAACCAGGCCAGACTGATTTCTTTCTGTAATTAAATAATGTATAAACATTATCATTGTAAATGCTTTCATTTGCAATCTAAGAGTCACATCATATATTATGACTAAATGCTACATTTGTTTAAGGATCAATACTCATGGGCATTAAAACAACTCTAACTGCTAAGTATTATAGAGCTGTTTTATCTATGATTTTCACATAGGAAATAATATGTACATAGCGTAATAATAATTAATAATAAGTCTAACCTTTCATAACACCTGAAACCATTTATTTGTGACAGTTGCCCCATTACACTTAATGACACTCTCTGCTCTGTTATCACAGCTGAAATGAGAGTTTCTAAGGCAGGTATTTCTGGGAGGAGTTAATATTTAAGGTAACCAAATGTGAGACAGTTTAGGCAGTGGTGGGCAGCAACAGGTTCGCACATACACTCGGGAGGGGGGTACCAAAATTGAATGGCCTCTGGGCGGGGGGGGGGTTGAAATTGGGTGGCCTTTAGGAGGGGGGGGAAGCAAAATTGGGTGGCCACATCCAATTCTCTGCCCTGCCCCATCAGGTTTTGTCCCTGCAAGTGGTTCAAGGTCTTCCTTGCTCAAAAACCAGTCATATCTGACTCTAGGGTGCAGTGCTTATCTCCATTTACAGCCAAAGAGCCAGTGCTGCCTATGTTTGCAGATGTATACATGGCCATATGGCAGGCATGACTAGATCGCCCATGATGTAGGCTCCACCCATGATACAGACTCCACCCACAGTGTGGTAGAATTTTTTTTTTTTTGCTGCCCACCACTGAGTTTAGGGCATTAAAGGTCAAGACTAGCCACTTTAAATTTTGTTTGCAGACAGGTGACATTGCAGGTGAACCCAGACTGGAGGAGCAGCTAGAATAGTGGCCATGCTAGCTGCAAGATTCGGAGAGTTTTGTTCCCACTTTACAAAAGTAACTTATTTGCACACAGCATTGGAGTTACCTGTTCTCTACCACCTGCCAGAAGCCAGACAAAACACTCACAGAGTATTCCAGGCAGTTGGGAACTGAGCTTTATAAAACAAAGGAGGCCATCTCCTTTGAACCATCTGGCTTATCTGACTCTGCCTTGACAGTGATATATTCTCCCCCCGTAGTTTGACCACCATACTTCCCAATAGGGAAATAAGGTAAGTGAGGTGGGGGCAAAGAATCTCTGCCTTCTCTATAGTCTCTCCATAGAGAAACTGGAATTGTGTATGGGGTGAGGAGGGTTCCAGGTGAAACCAAGGGAAAGGTTTGGGTTGGGAAGCAGAGCCACATCCCTGGCATCACCTGCCCTGCCAGATTGTTCAAGAGGGCCAGTTTGGCCTCTGTGGTCAAAGCAGCTAGTTATCTCTGTCAAGAAACGTCATTCCAAGTAATAAAAATATGAAACACACCCACATTCTCCACATTCTTTTTTGAGTAGCAATTAAGCTGCACATTAATTTATGCACATGGTTGCAACAACATGTCTTCCTGCTTTTCTACTATACAAAGGCAAGCTCCACCTGGAGGGATGCATAGCAAGCAATAATGCTGTTACTATGGCATAAATATTTTGTATTCTATAATCTTCTGACCCCTCATTGCTTTTAAGTGTCTGTTGGTCAAGGAAACTAGCACTGTAGGGATAGAAAACAAGATTCAGTCTGTTCAGCAGCTACTTGCATGTTTTCAGGGTCTTCATTTCCAAATTGCACTGGCCAAACTCATTAACGGGGGCATTTTAAAAAAAGTATTGATTAGCTGGTGGATCTACAGCAGTTATACAGACATGGAAAATTTGTTTGAGAAAGAAATCCACTAAACCACATTGAAAAAAATTGATCAGATTCAGACTGGAAGATACAGTTACAAGCTCATCAAATTACAGGTATTGATTGCCAGTTACTACACCTTAGCATTTGATACTATCCAGATAGCTAAATAGGCACTATCTCATTTCTTCTGCAGTTAGCACTCTGCAGAATATTTACTTTGTTTACACATTGCAGTTGCCACAGTGAAGTTAACCTGCTTTGCTACATTTATAAAAGTAGTAAAATATGTTCTCTTTTAAAAAAAAACACCCACTGGTGCTCTTCAAATTGTATTTTGAAGTCTGTCTGCCATTAACGTTCCAGATAATCATAACTATAAGACATTCTATTTTTCACTGTTAATATTTGCTTTCTTTTCCCCCTCCTACGTTGGAGGAAAGAGGACTTTCCCAAACAAACAAAAAGCTTTCAGCCTAAATGATTTATATTTTTCATTGTAAAAAAGAGTCTAAAAATCTGATGGTGACTGAGGGATTCTGGAAACTGTTTGCATGCCATGGTAACTTTCTAAATGGTTCTTGTGAAATTACGTGGTACAAACTGGTTTAGTGTTAGTACAGCCTACTTTGTATGATATACTCCCTGACATAATGTTACTATTTGTTCTTCAGTTAGAAGTAGCCACTACTTCTTGGTTGTATATATATATATATTCAAAACACCAAGTCAAATATAACTTTACTCAAATTCATTCACTTAGTTTTACATTTTATGGTTTACTTATTTCTTTCCACCATATTTTTTCATTTTTTTATACCTCAGCAAGTTTTTTTTACCTTGCATTCTAAAGAGGCTAAATATTTGTTTTTATCTAGCAACAGATTTCTGCATGAAGAAAACTAAGCTACTTGATTTTAATTTAATGTGTATTTGTGAAAGGGGATTTGCCAAGGCCAAATTTAGACCCAGGATGGGAACCTGCTTTGAAGCCTCATTCAGTACTTTTAGGAGTCACTGTATTCAGGCTATCCAAACACCACAAACAAGCTTTGTCCATCATTATAGAGCTGAATTGCTTAAGAATTTTTAAAAAGTTCTTTGTTTTTCCCTTTTATCACCTATCAAAGCCATGACTGTGAGCAGTTTCTTGCTTGCTGATAAAAAAAGGGGGACTAACATTATTTAAACTTTCCTCACTCATCCAGTGCTGCAATGATTAGTAGAAAAAAGTGGTGGTGGTAAACAATTACATTTTCCCTGCACCTCTGCAAAAGAGCAGGGGAAGTGTTTAATTCACACATCAGATATGCTGAAGGGGTTCTGGATGTTTAGCCCAGAGTCAGGATTTGACAACTGCAAGCTTCCTTTATACACTATTCCCAACATTCACAGGTACTGGGAATGGAATTTTAAAAAAATTAAAACTCCTAATGGGTTCAAAAAGAAGTATTCATGGAGGGTTTGGCTACTCCAGTGCCTACATAATGTGATGCAGGACCTACCTCTGAGAGATCTAAAAAGTGGGTTAAATGCCCATTGGGATATGCCACAACCTCTCTGTTATTCTCTTTGTCATATTCCCAATGGCAGCGTAGAGGAATGCATTTCTACTTGATATGCAGTAAATGTATGAAATTTAAAAAATGAGAAAAGGCTGTGACTTCCCTACTAATCTATCACTAGCAGAATTAAAACTTGTCTCATTTCTGCATCCAAAACGAATTCACTTCACAGAAAGAGGGGTCCATATTTGTCTTTTCACAAAGGTGAGCAAACAAAACAAAGACTGCCAAGAGTACTGAACTTTTGTCTTCCACTGACCATTGCCAGTTAGGCAGTGGTATTTTAGCACTTTCCATCCAAAGCTCTTAAAAGGCAAAGATTACTGAACAAAGCCAAGGTACACTTTGTATACAGTTGCTTGTTAGCTCTGCAATCTGCACCGGTGTGAGAGTAAGCAATAGCACTTTGCCTGTCATCGCCTCATCATTGTGCATTCAGTACCTCTCTGGTTACCTGTGTCCTTAACTTCTTTTCCAACCCTTTCGTCCTGGCAGCTGCTTGGCAGTAGCTTTTGGCTTTCATTCTTGGGTGTTTAAGTTCCCCACTTGCCTAGTGTCACTTGTACGATGATCAGTTTTCCTTACAGCCTTTAAAAAAATTGTTTGTTTCATTTTGTTTCATAAAAAGCAGCTCATGTACCCATTCTTGGTTTTAGGTCTTGGCTCAGTGCCTTCCTACAGTACCACAGGCAGTGTGGGACAATGCCAGGGTGGTAGATCAGCTTACTTGTCATCAGCTGATATGCCTAAGCTATCTCTGGTTTAGAACATTCCCTGGTCTGCACAGGGCTGTGTGTGCAATGCTGGGAAAGAAATACCATTGCTTACTTTTACATTAGATCCTCAGTGTTGGTCACAGCGTGGCAATCAAAAGTGAATTTGCTTGCTTACAACCCTTTGTTTACAGCCTAAAAGCATAGCAAACAGCAACATCACATGGTATACTCACACTTGCAATTTTTTTTTATTTCTGTTAGCAATTACACTTAGTACACTCTCTGGATGCTTCACAAGGTAATTAGCATCTCCCCCCCAAACAACAACAACAACAACAACAAACAAACTGGGTACTCATTTTACCAACCAAGGAAGGATAGAAGGATTAGTCAACCTTGTGCCTAGTCAGGAATGAACCTACAATGTCAGCAGTTTTGGCTGCAGTACAGCAGTTTAACCATTGTGCTACTGTTACTTTTGCACAATATCCTTTCTCATCATTATATGTTTTCCCTTGTATCAAATAAAGCAGGGGTGCCCAAACTTTTTGGGCCGTGGGCTGATCACGTGGTTCAGGAAGCTGGTCACTAAGGCCCAGGGCTGGGTGCAGCCCCCAACGCCAATTCATCCAGCTTGTGAAGCCCTCGTTGCTCCTAGAAGCGGAAGTAAAGCGCACCTGTATGGGTGCATTTTACTTCCTCTTCCAGGAGCGACGAAGGCTTTGTGGGCTGGATGAATTGGCCTCCCCCCACCCACTACAGCTACATGCGTTGATGAAGTTGCTATGGCTATGGGTCCTCGTAAGACTATCAGCTGGTGATATGTAAGCTGGCCCATTGCCCCCCACCCCAATTGAACAGGACAGTCCTTGTTTAAAGAACCTTCAGAAAACTGTGCTCTATCTGAAGGTGTCCTCTACTTGCAAGGCTCTCCAGACCAAGTCTGCTTTAATTACAGACAAAGACTCACAGGGAGAGAGCGTAGGGACTTTGAGATTGTGTGTCAACAGATCTGTGCCTGGACACTGGAGCATAGGTTAGTGCAGGAGTTCCCAACCTGCGGCCCGTGGGCAAGCCCCAGCCCCCAACACCATCCCATCTGGCCCATCGCTGCCTCCACTGCACCCAGAAGTGGAAGCGGGGGCATTTGCATTATCCGTAAAACACACTCATGCATGCACAAACACGCCCATGACTGTTGTAAAAGCAGAAGTGAGCACATTTACATCAGTCGTAAATGGTTCTGCTTCTGGAGGGGGGCATGCTCTGGCCCACTCAGCTATCCAGGGTGTGTGGTCATGGAGAAACCAAAATGGAAAAACTGGTTTGTCAAGGTCTAGGATTTTCAGTGCTGAACTTTTAAACATTTGAATTTCTATGTAATCAGCTACATCCCTTTAAAGCTGGGGTTCCCAACCTTTTTATGCCGTGGGCCTCACCATGCCCCCAGACAGCTGAGCTGGTCAGACCATGCCCCCAGAAGTGGAAGCAAATGTGCCTACTTCCACATGTCCAACAGCCACGGGTGCATTTATGGCTGAGGTAACCATGTTTACGCATGCGAGGGTGGGTTTTATGGCTGTCGTAAACATGTCTGCTTCCACTTCTGGATGCAGCAGAGGTGGTGGCGGGTCACATAAAATGGTACCACGAATCTTTGGTTGGGAACCCCTGCTTTAAAGCAACATTTTTTTTTGTTCTATCAGGTGCATGTCTTTGCAGATGTCTGATTGTAAATCTAGATGCCAAATCTAATTTCATACTAGCAGATTAAAAATCCCTGCAAGTGCAGGTGGTGCTAGTTTGCATTATATCTGCCTGTCCCACCAGAGCGGACCGGAGAGGCTCCCTAGTTATTCCATTGGCCAGGGAGGCACATCTCTCTGGCACTAGAAGGAGGGCCTTCTCTGTGTCTGCTCTGGCCCTATGGAACCTCCTGCCTACGGAGCTACGTCTCCAGACAGAGCTGCTGCCCTTTAGGAAGAATCTAAAAACATGGCTGGCGGGACAGATATGGGGTGCGGAAGGTATAATGACCCCAGCACATTGGATGATCTGAGCCCCTCTCTTTCTCTACTTTTAAATTAGTAGTTGTAGCACCTGGTGTGTTTTTAATCTGTTTTTTAAAAAAATTAGATTTTAATTTTAAATTTTAACAGTTTTAAGGTTTTTAGATGGAAGCTTCCACTTCCTAATCCTGGGTCCTACCTGCACAGGGAAGGATAAGACTAACGTCCTCTGGCCGGGAGGAGGAATGGATTTTAGCTGTTTGTGCTGTTGTTGTTTTTTCTGACTGTAAACCGCCCTGAGTCGCCATGGCGAGTGGGCGGTGATGTAAATCTAAATAAATAAAAACAATAAAATTATTGCTCGTCAGACAGTGTGAGATGGTTGTGTAGTCATCTGCATGACAAAACCAGTATTGTATCCTGCCCTTGTCCTAACTCTGAAAAAGTTCAGCCACCAGGACAGTGAGGTTCTGGCAGCTCCATTACCTCTTGTGGGGCAGGCAATTGTGTTTGAACAATGAGCATATTATGTTATTGTTGTAGCTTTTTAAGTCAAAGGCACAGAGACAAAAAAAAAGGCTAAAGAAACTATGAAACTACTGATCCTCAGTGCTATCCAAGATATAAACACTGACTCCTTGACCCTGGGAAGATGTTTGCTGTGATTGCTTCAAGCTTTCAAAGTTTCAGGCTCCTGTTATTAAACATTCAGCACTATGGAACATGATGGGTCCTCTGATCTAACCTGCTCTTAAGTGCATTTGATACAATCTCCAGTGTCGCTTCCTTCTCTGTATTCTATATTATGTTTCTTTCAGGTTGTTTGCAATGCTGGACATTAACCCTTCATTGCAAAAAGAGATGGATAAGATTCCATCCTAGACACCATTACCCTGACTGGCTCAAACTAGATCTTCTAGATTTGTTTTAAGGTAAATAAATCAGACAGAGCCAATATTGTATTTAGAGATTTACAGTGCAATCCATTCAGGTTAGACACAAGTTGTTGAACAGTCTGAGGTAGATAAGTAAATGATATTCAACCTTGTTAATGTTCAATGGAACCAAAAGCCACATATGATAAATTTGTATGTAACATTGTCTGGCCTTTTCATGAAACTCAGAATCTAATCTAATCTAATCTGATTTCATTTGATCTCATCTCATCTTCTGACCCTGAAGTATTCATCTCATTTTGAACTAATGGTAGAGCTGGCCTTGAATCCTACTCATGATTAGGTAATGGTCTTGCTTGCTCGAAAGCCAGTCCTGTCCGACTCTATGGGGCAGTGTTAATCTCCATTTACAGCCCAAGAGCCAGCACTGTCTGTGTCTGCAGACATTTCAGTGGTCATGTGACAGGCTTGACTAGATACCAGAGTGCATGGAACCATTCTTACTGAAGTGGTACCTATTTATCTACTTGCAGTTTTTTTCTTTCAAACTGCTGGGTTGGCAGGAACTCTGTCATGCAGCACTGGGGCTCAAACTGCTGACCTGCCAACCTTCCAGGCACCAAGCTGAGCATTTTAACCACTAAGCCACTTTCTCATGATTACTGAGAAGCAAATCCCACTAAGTTCATACTCCTAAGTAAGAGTGCAAAAATTGCATCTTTAATTACATGAAACATTTTTGGCTGGTTCATTAAACAAAACATTTGAAAAAGTAACTGTGAATCTGCGCATGGTTTTAAAACAATTGTTTGCTGATATAGCACTTGTCGGACTGCCAACCTTGCCACACACCTGGATATAGGATCAGTTGATATGAATATAAGTATTTAAGGCAAAAAATCGAAATCTTGACTAGAGTATTTTTCTTGATGCTATAGTGTCAAGGAACCTTCCTTCCAAGTTCACTGTTGGTGAATAAATATTTCTCACAGTACAATTGAGATGCCCATGACATGTAATTCTCCCATAGCAGCGTTTGATCATTACTTCCAACATAGACAACATGCAAACAGTTGTAATGCAATAGCACCAGAAAGAAGGTACTGTATTGGGAAGAAGTACCATGGAATGTTAGTTCTTTCCTTGCATCTTATTACTTTTCTCCAGGTCAAATGTACACAGTGCCAGGGATTCCCCAAGCAATATGTGTGTCTCAATAGCAGAGTAGCACTTTTAAGCTGTTACGCAGCAAAAGCTTTTAGGTGAAATAACACACACACACATCTGCCTTCAGTGAAAGGTGCGCTTTACTTAACAGTGAGGGGAAGACAGACATACACAGGTCTATATACAACAATACCAGTCTCTCTCTCCAAGCCCCACAGTTGGTACACAGCTTGGATTCCTCTGTTGGCTCCAATCCCAAGAGCATGCACAGAGTCCTGGTAATCTTCAGCAGTTCTTCCTTCTCAGTTGAAGAAACTCTCATCAACAGCACGACCTCCTTCAGCAGTCTCTCTCTGTAGTCTCTCCTTCAGTGTCTCAGTCTTTCTCAGTATAACAGCCTCCTCCATATGATGACCTCCTCAATGGAATGACCCTCCTCCCAGTGGCCCCTACCCAGAGAGCCACAGTTATACCCTGATGTTGCTGGACAGATTCTCTAATCAGCCACAGCTGGGCTGTTAATGGGGCACATAGACGAGGCAGGCACAGCCAGGCAATCAGTCTGTGGCTCTATTATGAACACCTGTGTTCAAAACACTTGCAGGGCCTTAAAGCTGTACTATCACACTGTGGGCAGCAATCTTTGTACAATACCCCACAAAAGAAAAATGTCCTAACACACAGGATGTCCCAAAAGTCACCATACATAGGGGAAATGTAGCTAAATGTACTATTGATGAAATAATCATTGAAAAATCTTACAAAATATAAGTTTGTTAATTTTTCCCATGGCCATTTTTTTTAGTGTTAAATTTTCAATTTCTCTCTTTACTAGTAGCACATTTCGGAAAATCTTGACCTCTTCAGAATGAAATGCCCATTGGAAATGCCTAGTGAAATCAATAGGAGCAATTAATTATGACAAATGGAAGGCCAATTAATTTCAGGTGGAGGTCAGAAATGTCATTTTCTCTTTCTTCTTTTTAATACTGAAGCAACCAGAATCCACCCATCAGTATTATTTATTTATTTAGATTTATATCGCCGCCCACTCACCATGGCAATTCAGGGCAGCTTACAATCAGCAAAACAACACAGCACAAAAAAAAATTAATACTTTTTAAAAAATCAATAATAGATTTCTCTCTCCCCTCTGTCTATTGGTGGGTGCCCGGAGTATCTTGAAAAGTTGTGAGAATCATATAACCATGGTTCAAACGTAGCTCCCCCTGGGCCTCTGCATTGTCAAATGGCAGTTGGGATCTTGGTTGCCACCTCCTTCCTGCTCTTGCCCTGGGATGTGGCCAGTGGTCATGGTAACTGGGAGATTTTGTGGCTTTTTGTGAAATGATGGAAATTACATAAGAGTCATCCTCACAGGCCACATGTCTCTTTGTAAAGAGGATAGTAAAAGGCTGATAGGTGCCACTGAAGGTTCTCTGAAAGTCTTTCAAAAAGAAGATTTTTTTATTTATTAATCATATTTACTATCCCGCCCCAATCGGGTATACCCGACTCTGGGTGGCTTACAACATGGATTAAAATCACAAATAAATCTAATATAGTAATTATATTTAAAACCTTAAAAATTCATAAAAAATTAAAACAATGCAGCAGATAAAAACAAAAGCAGGAGGGGGTGGCTGTCCCTTAAATCAGCCAACCTACATGGGATTCCACGTTCCTGGGACCCCACACTTGCTCCGCCAGCTAGGTCTTCAAGCCCTTCTGGAAAGGCAGGAGCTCTGTTTGTAGGCGTAGCTCAGTTGGGAGAAGGTTCCAAAGGGCCGGGGCGAACACAGAGAAGGCCCTCTTCCTAGTGCTAGAGAGGTGAGCCTCTCTAGCCGATGGAACAACAAGAGAGCCCCTCCGATCCACCCTGGTGGGACGGACAGATGTTCTTAGGGTGACGCGGTCTCTTAGGTATCCTGGCCCACTACCATATAGGGTTTTAAAGGTAATGACCAGCACCTTGAATTGCACCCAGAGACATACTGGCAACCAGTGCAGCTCCCGGAGCAGTGGTGTGGCACGAGCATAGCGCCCGCACCCCATCACTACCCGGGCCGCCGCATTTTGGACCAGCTGCAGTCTCCGGATGGTCACCAAGGGCAGCCCCATGTAGAGCGCATTACAGTAGTCAAGTCTGGAGGTGACCAAAGCATGTGTGACCATGAGCAAGGCGTCCCGGTCCAGGAGTGGGCATAACTGGTGTATTACACGAAGTTGTGCAAAAGCCCTCCTGGCCACGGCTGCCACCTGATCTTCGAACAGTAGCCGTGAGTCCAGGAGGACCCCCAGATTACGCACCGGGTCTGTTTGGGGCAGAGCTGCCCCATCCAGAACCAAAGCTGGTAACGTTATCTGATCCATCCCATAGGATTTTAACATGCATCGGATAACACTGAAAATCGGATAACACCAAGACTTGTGGAACCAAGTCTTAGCGTTATCCGAGGTATTACTGTATGTCTATTAGTCCTGTGTGTGCACTATTAAACCAAGATGAACAACAGTATTCAGTGACAGAATATGATAATGCTAGGGCGGTGGATCTAAGAACTTGAGCACTGGTGCTCCAAGAAGTATCTGATAGCTTCTGTAAGATGTTGTTTCTGGTTTTAATCTTTGCTGCCACATTGGAGAGGTGGCACTTACAAGCTGTCCAGTGTAAGTCTTCCTTAAATATAAGAGGAATACAGTAATACCTCGTATAACGCTAAGACTTGGTTCCACAAGTCTTGGTGTTATTCGATTTTTAGTGTTATCCGATGCATGTTAAAATCCTATGGGATGGATCGGATAACGTTAAAGCTCCATAGAGATACATTGTAACCACAAAGGCTTTAGCGGTTGTTATCCGATCCATCCCATAGGACCTTAACGTTATTCGATCCAACTCTCTCTCTCCCAGATTGCTTAACGTTATACAATTTTAGCATTATCTGAGGTAAACGTTATCTGAGGTATTACTGTAGTCTTTATCACCTGTGGTACTGTTTAAGTAAACTTTATGTTAATTTACTAAGTTCCAGTTGAGTCAATGAGTTGATTTTGCCTGGGACAAACACTGGATGCAGGCCTGAGAGTTGCAGCCAAACCAATAATTGATCCGGGCTCTGATTTCACCTCTAAACATGACTAAATTTGGTTCCAATCTGTTGTATGCAAATTAAGGGAGAATTAAACAACTATGTAATAAAATTTGTATGAAATGGACTGGTCTTCTTCTTCCTCCGTGTCTAGGCCAGATGTGAAACTGCCAAAATGAAGGTACCTTTTGGTGAGTTCATTCTGTAAGTTCCTTTCACCTGACCTAGAGTGAGAAAGATTAGGCAGCAATACAAGATTGCCATTTCCAGGGTATGCCTGATTGTGGTTCAAAAGTACCACAATCTTTGAGAAGGCCCTGTGTACCCCAAATGGACTGATAATGCTAGCCTAAAAGAAACAAGAGTTGTTTGTTTTGTATTTCTACTAAGTCACCACAGAGATTAATCACACAGTTTTAAAACTCTCAAGATATGTTCAGACCAGGTGTTTTGTTCTCAGCCCTTATTTTTGTAGTCCCTTTTGCACTGGAAATCCTGAAAAACAGAATGCAAAATGAGCTCCAGGACAGCGACTCTTTTCTCAGCATCTCTGAAACTTTTCTCAGCATCTCTGGGGACCTTTAACTTGGAAGTTCACTGAACCTCTTCCATTTGACAATCTGCCTAGTTTGACCTAAAACATTCAGAGCAAGCTAGGGAGATGTCATTGTAGCCCACCTGTCCTACAATTAATATTTCAGCCTCTGAAATTGGATTGTCAGAGTTTTTATTGTGTTGCTGTGAAAGCCCATCTGTGAAGTATAATTCAAGATTAAGAAATAATCCTGTGGTTTATATTATATGATCCCATAAATACTTGCTCAGAAATAAGTCACTTCAAGGTCAGTGGATTTAACTTGCAAGGCATAGTTTTTAGAATTGCAAATACAGGCAAATCTCTCACTGTTCCAGCCAGAGGGAAAGATCAGTGTAGTTCCAGGGAACTTGTGTTCAAGGGGATGTGGAAGCCTATCGATATATTTGTTTCAATTTCTATACCACTCATCTTAGCATACAAACCTATCTGGGCAGTTTACACAGAATAAGAAATACAAATGTTTATATAAAAGTAAAACACATTATAAGCAAACTAAAGTAGATGGGATAAACAGGTAAGTAAAAGACAACAAGGCAGGTGGTCATATATTAAGAAGCTTTGGAAGAGGTCTTGCCAAAGTCTCCTCTGAAAAGCAAGGTTTTATTTTGCTTCCTAAAAGAAAAGTGAGTGGGAGTTTCACAGATTTCCCATGGGATCTTATTCCATAACAAGGCTCCTACAGCCAAAAAGGCCTGATTCCTTGTTAAGGATTTACTGGCCTCTTTTGGGATAGGTGCCCTCTGCCGCTAAGACTTGAAGGATCTGGTATGATGGGCAGATGGACTGGGATGAGGACCTACTCAAATCCTATGTTCAATCATAGTTAATTCATTTCCTCAGCAAGTGTTTTCAGTCTTCAAACAGCCTTTTGAAATACTTATCTGCCCCAAGTTTCACTCGAGGACATATCCTGCTCCTCATTCCTCAAATGGAAGCCGCATGTATTTAAATGGACAATCTCCTTGTGCAGGACGAACTCAGACATCCCAGGTAAGACAGTCGGTAAATCAGTCTCCTCATCTGGTCCTGAACAGGATCTCAGCCAACATAACTTTCTTTTGAGTCGACATGCGTACAATTGTGCTGCAGTTGTTTAATATTTAGAACTTCTGGGGAAATATTGATGTGTCATTTTTGCTGTTCTATAAATGGGTACATGAAGCAACACTCAGTCCCTATAGGGGCTGATGATGCAGCATCAGCCAATTATTTCCCCTGCTTTCTGTAGCCTTCTAAAAATAACATCTAAGAGTTATATGCGGGTCTGGCCCAACCCAGAGTGAGCCAGGCAATTCAGCTGCAGATCTTTAGCATCATAGAAGGGCAACAGTCAGTCAGTCAGTATAATCCAGATTCAACACCAGTAAAACAGAGAGGGGCTTCTTTCCTTCCCTGCTTCCTGCTGCAGTTTGATAGGGTGCCAAACCATCTCTTCCAGAAGGTTCCCCAGCTATTTATGGCCCGTATTTAGGGTGCCTAGAAGGTTGTTGGAGTGAAAGGAGATGGTCAGACCAGGTGGGAACAGTGGGATGGAGCAGAGGTTGGACTGTAGGAGTTTCTTGTTCTCTTTGGATTCTGGTGTCTCATTTTGGATTGGATATGACAGCAGAAATGTCCAATTTAAGATGCATTATACCCCACTTGTCTATAATTGTTAGTTTAAAAGTGCAACCAACATGCAAGCATTGAGATATGTAAACAGTAGCCAAAGGGATACTTGTAGATAGAAGGATGGGAGTGGGTGTTAACATTTTCACTGCCTGCACATGGGCCCAGGAAAATTTTCCTGTTATTTCTGCGTTAAGAAGAACTTTCACTGGCACCAACAGCACTGCAGAAAAGCTTTTTTTTCCAACCTGAGCAAGGTAAGAAGTAGTTAAGCTCGCCTTGCCACTTACCTTCATGAATCTAAGGTAGCTCCCTCCACTCTTAAGGTGCTATTTGCATTACAAAAACTTTTTTTAGTTGTATTGACAAAACCAATACCCATCATTTCTAGTGAGAATCTCGCAGCTGTCATCCCAAAATGAATCCTTACAAGACCTGCTCTGAAATGTAACGAAGATCATTTCTCACTGAAGGCAATGCCAGATTCTCAGGTTATGATGATGATTTTTCCTCATCTCGCTGTCAGTTCTTTCATGTTTTACTTTACAGGAATCCAAAACACACTTTACACCTCTTAATAAGGCAGACCCCATCATTTATAACGTCAAAGCATGCAAGCTTTTGCCTTATTTTCAAAGCTGTGACTTAAACGGTGCTTATGGGGAAAGCTCATCCCTTTTTGCTGTATGATTCAGCCCTGCCTTGGGAGGGAGAAGTGAGCTAACAATGTGCAAAGTGGACTCCAGGGTCTGAAGCAGGGATGAAGCCAATGGTCTCATCTGTTATCTTGATGGCCTACATTGTTTTTTTTTTGAATTTCCTGAGTCTTAATCCAAGAGATGCCGTTGTTTTATTTGATCTATAAATTATGTATATGTGTCACCACCCCTCCCCCGTGCTTTACAATGCTCAGTTTTTCAGCTTCCTGTGAGACCTCATCAGTGGCTAGGAACATGCTGGGACTCTGCTAGAGTCTGACTTAAAGAAGAGGAGGGACATTAACAGAGCCGCAGTCTTGGATTTGCCACAGTCCTAATTGCCGCAGATATATAACTAATGTTGTTACCTTGTGGAGTCAGAGCAGCAGAAAAAAATATCTGGCAATTTTCTGAGAATAAAGCAATAGCTGAGATTTGTCATGCCCTGACATTTTGGGGAAATATGACCAACTCCTGCCCCTTTCTCCCTCTGGCAAGATTTGCCCCCTTCCATTTTTAGAGATGAGAGAGCTTCGTTCTCCAATGCCTCTGTCTCCCTCCTCTCTTCTGTATGCATGATTGTTCTCTGAAGCATTGTTGCCACCAGTACTTTGTCTAATCTAATTATAAAAATCGCATGGGGTGGAACTTCCGTTGCAAGGCTTGAGATGCTCCTCCACAGTTCAAAAGATTGTGCTTTAAGAGATCATGCTTCTCATCCTTTTATTCAATGTCCTTTCCTTTTTTAAAACTGTGAGCGTGATCTCAACACATACATCTGTCTTATGCTTCTTACCAGTGATCCCCTGTCCTCTTAAGGTTCTTTGCATCAGTGACAGAGGAATTATATTTCAAATCTACAACTTAAACAAAAAACACAACTCAGTAGAGGCATTTTAACAATGACTACTCACAGACAGCCACCCCCCCCCCCAAAATACACTGGAGATGCAGATGATGGGTTTACAAGCTAAAATGTGTACTTATGCCGTAGAATACAACTGGTTGGCTACTGTATGGGATGCTTAAGAACTGTACTTCTTTCAGGGGACAGGACTTGGAAACATCTGACCATTGGGCCTGGCAGCTGGAGGTTGTAAAGGATGAGGGCCTTAAAAATAACATTGCAGATTTCTGTAAAGTTTTGGTGTGAGTGGGCTAAGGTTATTGAATGCAGATCTCTTGGCCCCTCCACAAAATAATTCTTTTCTGAAAAGGAATGTTGACCACAGTCAGACCCACATCTTCTGGGGAAACTAAGACATCTGAATATAAAAATCCTTTTGTTCCATAGAGATACTTCATGTGCCTTGGAAATGGAGCTGAATGGGGGAATTTGGAGCAGTCTGTTTCATTCAGAATAGCTTCTTATATTTAATGTGATCTATTTTACCTCTAACTTGAATGATCCTTCCATTCACACTAGAGATGATTATTCTGCTGTGATGGTACTCCAATCTCTTCCCCTTTTAATTAATGGCACTCCCCTTCCTGCCCCTTTATACCTGCCTTTTCACAGGATTGACATTCTTCCATCCACAAATGACTTTCCTTTTTTGTTGCTGAAGTAACTGACATAGCAAAACAGCAATGCATCTACCTAACACCACTATATCCTGTTTATCTAGAATAGTGCTTCATCATTTGGAAAATATATTTAAAAGAATCTTAAATAAAACTGTAGAGTAGGGGTTCTTCACCTCTACCCCCACCCCTACCCGTTGGTCTCTCATCTTCCTTTCTGGTGTGTTATTTGCAAATGAATGAAATTTACCTGACTTGATCCAGACTCAGGATTTGCTTTTAAGAACAACTACCCACAAATCATGTACCCACAAATCACTCTGTAACTCTGTACCTGATGTGTATAAACTGATGCCATGAAGTCTAACTCTAATTTTATTTATTTATTTATTTGATCAAACTTTTATGCCGCCCTCCTCACAAGGACTCAGGGTGGCTAACAGACTTTAAAAACACTTAAAACACAATAAAATGCAGTATAAAAATCAAGATTAAAAATTATAGAGATTAAAAGATATTAAAAAGATTTTTTTTTAAAAAAGACACACACACAGAGGGAGGGGTCAGATGAGCCAACAGACTGAAGCAACCGTCTGGCCCATACCCCATACATGCCCCGCCAGCCAGGTTTTACCCCTCTCCTAAAGGGCAGCAGGTCTGTCTGGAGACACAATTCACTTGGCAGGAGGTTCCATAGGGCCAGAGCAGACATGGAGAAGGCCCTCCTTCTAGTGCTAGAGAGGTGCACCTCTCTAGCTGAAGGTGCAACCAGAGAGCCTCTCCGGTCCGCTCTGGTGAGAAGGACAGATGTCCTTGGAGTGATGTGGTCTCTTAAGTATCCTGGCCCACTAACATATAGGGCTTTAAAGGTAATAACCAGCACCTTGCATTGCACCCGGAAGCACACTGACAACCAGTGCAGCTCCCGAAGTAGAGGCAAGGAGTGTGCATACCGCCCAAACCCTATAACCCCCCGGGCAGCTGCATTCTGGACCAGTCGCACCCTCCAAATGGTCACCAAGGGCAGCCGAATGTAGAATGCATTACAATAATCAAGTCTGGAGGTGACCAAAGCATGTGTGATAATGAGTAAGGAGTCCCGGTTTAGGAGCGGGCATAACTGGCGTATTACATAAAGTTGTGCAAAAGCCCTCCTGGACATGACTGCCACCTGCTCTTTGAGCAGTAATTGTGAGTCCAAGAGGACCCCCAGATTACGCACCAGGTCTGTTTGGGGCAAAACTGCCCCATCCAGAACCAAAGATGATAGCTCCCGAGTTAATGCAGGACCCCTGATGAAGTTGACCAGATCCATGAAAGCTAACATCAAACACAGCAGTTAGTCTTTAAAATGCTACATTGTTTTTGTTTTGTTTATTTTTTGATATAGTTATAATGGATTTTATTCACCAAATCTCACCAGGGAGTCAGAGTGTGAAGTAGTGGGAGGGTCATATCCAACATCTACCCCTCCAATGCTCTCTGTGTGCCCTCCATATCTGTCTGCCTTCTTTTGCTCTCAGTTCTCCTAAAAGACATTGTGCAGACTTTCCCATGGTGAGTCATGGTTTATATATTACTTTGGTACTCCTGTCTTCCCGCTCCCTGAAAGATGGAGTCTTTCTTCCTATGTCTTGGCTTATCCATCTCAATGCTACAACCCACTAAACCTGTCACATGGTTGCTACTGCCCTCAGCAATATTTTGCTGCAAACTAATCACCTGTGCAGGCTACAGACCAGGCTAATTCTGCATGCTTGGAATGATGCCAAAACACATGATGCCCACAGTTCCAGAAGGGAGCAGGATAGTTCCAAAAAGGGCAGTGTGGGTGCCATAACTTGATTTGAACAAAACAGCAACAACAGCTATCAAAATAGCAAGCTATGTGACTATCTGGACAGGATTATAGTCTGTTTTTACACTCCCACCCCACAAAGACAATTCACTTCTCCAATTCCAATCGTGTTGATAGGAAAACCTATCCAGCAAAAGCTAGTCTTTAAGGTGTCACATTTTTTGTCTTTTTTTGCTGTTCTGTTTTGTTTACTCTCAGATATACTTGCACAACTAACATGGCTACCACTTCAAACATTAATGTTTCTGTGTGAAAAAGAATATAGTCTCTATGAGTTTTCCCCTTTCATAAATTTTGATTTTATCAACAAATCTGTCCAAGTCACTCCTTTTCATTTCTGCTCAAGTTCTGAAACATTTATGGGAGAATTTAGAGCTTGCTTTTGCAGAACCAGAGTTGATCTTCTGTATATTTACCACTCACTGTTTAGTCAGTCTTGTAATAAATTTGCCAAAAATAGATGTTAGAGGAATGGAGCACTAGTTTCTCTCACCTTCTGTGGATTCTCCTTCAAACTATTGCTAGTTACTTCTTCCTCACCAGAGGAGGCTGAATTTAGTGATATGGAAAGCAAGAAATTGCATAAATAAGTACCACTTTGGCAGGAAAGGTAACAGTGTTCCGTGGGCTCTGGGATCTAATTATGCCTGCCACATGATCATGGAAACATCTGCAGATGAAGGGAGAGCTGGCTTGTTGGCTGTAAATAGAGATGAGCACCACCCCTTAGAGCTGGCTTTTGAGCAAGGGAGACCTGTACCTTATTTATTTATTTATTTATCTATTTATTTATTTATTGTTGCATTTATATAGCCACCCTTCTTGCCTAGGCAGCCCAGAGAGACTCACATCAAGTTTCAAACATATAAACAACCCCAATACAAAGTTAAAACTATAAAAACTATCTAAAACCCTTTATAAAAAGACCTCCCAATCCCCTTAAAAACCCCGACAGCCCTAGATAAGCCAGTGAGGGGGTTGCGGCACCGGCCATACCCCCACACCTGCTGCCATAACCATGTTTTTAGGGCCTTCCTGAAGGGAAGCAACTCTGTCTGGAGGCGTAATTAGAACAGCAAGAGGTTCCACAGGGCCGGAGCAGATACCAAAAAGGCTCTCCTCCTAGTCCCAGTGAGACGCACCTCCCTAGCCGATGAGACCATTAGAGAGACCCTCCGGTCTGCTCTCGTAGGACAGGCCAACAGCCTTGGGGTGACGCGATCTCTTACATTTTATAGCTTCATAAAACAAATGATGATGCTTTAAGCCAGGGGTGCCCAAACTTTTCGACCTGCAGGCCAGTCATGTGGTTCAAGGAGCTGGTCACTATGGCCCGGGGGCTGGATCCGGCCTCCAATGCCAGTTCATCGAGCCTACAAAGCCATCGTCGTTCTTGGAAGCGAAAGTAAAATATGCCCGTATGGGCGCGTTTTACTTCTGCTTCCAGGATCAACCAGGTTTTTTTTTGGGGCCAGATGAATTGGCAGTGGGGAACAGATATGGTCCCTGGGCCATAGTTTGGGCACCCCTGCTTTAAGCGTACCAGAGTCCAGACATATATCATCCAGGTCCAGTGATTTGTTTTGTATCTTAGTTTTTCAGGTAACATGTTCCTTCCAAATTGTGGTTTAGGCATGGAGTATCTGACCAAGAAATCCATGGCTATTAGCCTGCAAGACCTCTGCAGGTCTAATAAGGATAGGACCTTTTGCAAGTCACTGAGTCATAGGGTCACCATAGCAACTTGAAAATATAATTATATCTAACCATGGGGTGTTTTTGTTTTTAGTGAAGAGCTATACAGACACTTCATTTACATTCTAGTTCATAATCTCCCCATCCTTTTGCAGCCACCCTTTCCTACCTTGCAATACATGTATTTTTATGGCTATTCAGAAGCAAACCCTACTAAATGCAAAGCTATTTAATCCCATGTTCAGCATGTATAGGATAGCACCATTTGTCATTTAACAAGCCAAATGCTTCACTAGCTGATTTCCTATGTGTATGCCTATGTGAAATTGTTTGTCTTTTCCCCCAAGGCAATATTTTCCTCTGTCTCTTGGTATGCTTTATTGCAATTTGCATCTGATTTGCCAGCATTTTTTTACTTCTTGTTCTTCTCCTAAATTCAGGCAAGACTCCTTACCCTGTATAACCTCTCACCACTTTTTTCTTTTCTACTTTTTTTCCTGCCTACCATCACCTTAAAGAAATTTGCCTTCTTCCTACATTTGTTTTGTGTATGGATATCTTTGTTTGCCTATGGAACTACTGGATACCGCAAAAAGCGGCCTGGCAACACCATCAAGAGCTGCATGGACTTTTTAACATCACAGCAGCCCCACAAACTGAAGAAACTTCTAATCACTAGGTAATATTTTTAATTGACTTTGAGTTGGCTACAATTGGGGCACCTAGTGTGTAAACCAAATTACAACCACAACTCCCTGATGGAGGGCCCCTGGAGTTTGCATTGCCTTTGTCTGACCACAAAAGGAAGCTACAGCTTCAACACCCATGTGAGAGCAATAAGCAGATACCTGGATTTTGGGTTACCACTCAGTATGCTGCTTTTTCACCTTCATTTCTAAGAAGAAAGTGTGGCAGAACCATCATGCCATGAATGTTTGAGAATTTCATTGATAATTTTCCTGTCTTTTTCACAAGAAACCGATGCCTGCCTGCCTAAAGAAGTGGTCTTGAATCACAAAAGCTAGCATAATGGTTGAATTTTTTAGTGATCCAATAAAGGTATTGCTTTCTTCCTATGTTTGTTTTGTGCATGGATCACATGGCTATCTTTGTTTCCTTAAAGAAATTTATTTGCCTTTCATCTGCTCATTCACAAGCTAGAACTAACCTGAATGTATGAGTTCCTTTCCAAATCTATCTTTAGTTTTCTACCTAAAGAGTAACTTTTCCATGCTCACCTCCCTTCCCAGCTTATAGTCTGGGAGAATAAAAAGTTAAAATGGTATGCTTTCACAGTCACACAGTTCTGATCTCTAAAGAGAATGATGGTGTGGCTCTTGGTTCCTTTCTTATCCAAATGAAAGAACCCTTAAATACTCTGGCATCTTTACCATCTAGTGCAGTGGTGGAGAACCTATGGCACACATGCCAGAAGTGGCAGTCGGAGCCCTCTCTGTGGGCACCTGTGCAGTCACCCCAGCACAGAGTTTGCCCTGCCCTTCTGCCCAGCAACCCAAAGGGAGCACTTCTTCCCCACAGCACAGAGTTTACCCTGCCCCTCTGTCCAGCAGGCCAATGGAAGCGTTTTCTTCCTCCCCTGTTGCTGTGCTGGCACTTTGTGATAAATAAGTGGGTTTTGGGTTACATTTTGGGCACTCAGTCTCTAAAAGGTTCACCATCACTTGTCTAGAGGCAGTTTTTTTCTTTTTTTGGGGGAAAGAACAAAATGAGCTTGTTAACCTGGAACTTTCCCATCCTGAATAACAGGAGGTATTTTGTGGAATCTGTAATATTTGGAATGTTTAGTCTGCCTTCACCATGATCCAAGAGTTTCTTCTCAGTGGGAATCATTCTGTTCAACTAGCTGCATGTCTGGAAAATGTGACGCTGAAGATCTCAGGCTGTCTCTTCCAATTCCATTTGCAATAAGTTAAATCCATGTTGGCTGGTGCAAGGGAAATTCTCAGTCCCTCCTTTCCATGGCAGTCCCTCAGTCCCCTAAATGTATTTCACAGAAGATAGATGACCCTCCTAAATAGGTGAGTTATGGCACAGTGGAAATCCCTGAAAATCAAGTAGATTCACCTTTTTTTTTTAGACGAACACTTTTGTCCCAAGATGGCAGATGCTGGATTCAATTCAACCAGTGTATCTTTGGGACTTGTTGTGAGATTGGAGATCCCACTTCAAGTCTTCACCAGCTGACAGATCCTCAGCATCTGCATTGAATATTATGCCACTGAGATTATGTTTTGAGTCATTTTGATCTTATGTCATACATTTTTGCTCAAACCCTTCTCCAAATGACCCCTTGTTCCCAAATATTCCATCTCTTGTCAGAGTTGTCATCTCATCAACTATCAACACTTTCTCTTGTTTTTCTTTTTGAAATTGCAGGCTAACCAGAACCTTCCCTGCCCCCTGAGGAAACAGACCTCTACTCAGAGCCTACCCTGCTCCATCCCAGAGGGAAAAGGCATGAGTATTGCTCTTTCAAAGAGGCTGATGTAGAAGAGAAAGCAATAGTTGATGAAGATGATCATGATGCCCTGTAAGAACTGTCTTTGAAGATTCCCAAACAATCAGAAACATTTGTTTCTTTTCAGCAAAAGCTACCAGAGGAAGGTCATCTGATTCATATCCATCAAATGTTCAAGAGATGACTCACATGGAAATAAATCACACTTTAAAACTTGTCTTTGCACACATGCTGGAAGAAAAAGCACTCTCTTCATTTAAAAAGGCTTTTCATTGTCTCTCCCAAGCTACCAGATTATACAATAGCCTGCCCCAAAGTTACCTCTTTTGCTTTAATTATCACTAAGCTTATACCCCTACATAAAAATAATACATAATGTTCTAGTAAGCTCCATCTTTTTCTCACTTTGGGGCCCTTATATATTACCTTCATGTTATATCAAGTGCCTCAGAGTGACAGAGCACATCACTTCATGATGGGGCAAGGTATTTTTTTACAACAATCTAGCATCTATTTTGCAGCCTCTTATATTTGAGAAGTTTATGTCTCTTCAACCCAGAGGTTATGTTGGCCAGGGATTCTAGAAGCTGTGCATTGGATTGAAATCAGTCTTATACAAGTGTTTTTCACACTGAATTCAGTGGGGCTTCCTCTCAGTTAGGTGAGTTCAAGGCTATCAGCTATACAGTACTTGGGTTTGACTTATTGTAGGAGTGATGGAGACGCAGCTATGGGGCCACATGCAGCTCCTCAAAGCCCTTGAATCTCCAGAAATTCTACCTTCTCTTCTCCAAATGTGAATTGTCGATCTTCTAGGAATGATAATTAACTGTGTAAAGAGGATGCAGTATCTGCTTCCACCATTTGAAAGCCCAGGAAACCCATTCTTCACTGCCAGAAGTAGTCTTCCATCCATTTCTGATTTCATTTTTAGTTTGTATATAAGGTAATTTGTACAGCTCATGGAAGATCCCAAGCAGTTGGGCCACAGGGCCTAATGAAGATGCCTGTCTTGGTCTCATGTTTTCTCTTTGCCCTTCTCTCCATCCTCTGGTTAACTATTTTTTTACCACATGCTTAAGGCCAATATACATCAGTCAATGACCACCAGAAGTCTACCTGATTCTCTGAGACAGGCTGGGAGTGATTAGTTAGCATTGGAATTGGCATTCAAGCATTCATATGAAAGGAGCAGCTTGTGTACATCATGTTGTTGTTCAGTTACAGTCAATTCCGACTCTTTGCAGCCCCATGGACCACTGCATGCCAGGTACCCCTATCCTCCACCATCCTCCTCAGCCCACCCAGCTTTGTGCCCATTGCACCATCAATGCCATCTAGCCATCTCATTCTCTGCTGCCCCCTTCCTCTTTTGCCCTCAATCTTTTCCACCATCAAGGCTTTCTCAAGTGAATCTTCTCTTCTCATTTGATGTCCAAAGTACTTTAACTTCATCTTCAATATTTGACCTTCCAAGGGGCAGTTGGGGTTGATTTTTTTTAAGATTGACCTATTTGTTCTCTTTGCTATCCAGGGTACTCTCAAAATTCTCTTCCAGCACCACATTTCAAAGGCATATATGAGATGGAATTGATATAGCAAAGTGCTAGAAGTGGCTGACTAATGGCCACACCCCAGAGTGTGAGAGTGTTTGGTTGGATAAAGCACAAAACAAACTTTCAGCTTGGGTTGTAGGAATTTTCTATTTACACTATATACAAAACTGAGCACGAAGTGCAAGGTTACACATGTCTTCTATTCAGACTATGTGTTGCAGCAAAGTCTATACAAAGTCTATAAACAGTCTTTGGAAAGCTTCAAACGTCTATCTTCAGCAAAGCAAAACAAACACAGTCCAAACCTTATCCGTTCCTTCAAGGTCGGCTCTGAAGATAGTTAGCAGTTCCTTTAGCTCTCCCTCAAAACACAGAGTCTTTTCTCAAGGCACCACAATGTGGCAGTGGTATGTTACCCAATGTCTTGCAGTCCGGCAAGGCAAACATACCAGGAAAACGACGAACGCAGTCCAACAGCTGGCTGGCAACGATGGCAACAGCAGTGTCAGACAGCAGGCAGGCAACAGCAACAGCAACAGCAGTGGCACGAAGCACACAATGGCACGAAGCGATGCAACGGCATTCAGGCAAAATGGCATAAGAGCAAAGAGTCTGAGAATGTTGCCTGAATTTATGCTACCTACAAACCCTTAATGATAGCACCTGGCTGGGGTAACATGCAGAGCCTTAAAGGTACAGTCATCGGTTTGCTCTTGTTGCAAATACTAGCACATGTATCCTAACAATATATTCTTCTGCGCTCAGCCTTCCTTATGGTCCAGCTCTCACAATCATACATTACTACCGGAAATACCATTGCTTTGACTATGTGGACTTTTGTTTGCAAGGTGATGTCTCTGCTTTTAACTATGTTCCCCACATTTCTCGTAGCTTGCTTCACAAGAATTAGTCTCCTTTTTTTTCATGGCAGCATTCACCAACTGCAGTGAACTTAGATCCTAAGAATGTAAAGTCTGACATATATCATACACAATTTCATTTTGTCTGCTTTAGCTCTGGTTTCCAGGACCTGTATTCTAAGGATGAAACTCCAGTTTCATCTTTTTATGGAAATAGTAGAGGTGTGGGACAAGACCAAAACTTTGTACAAAGTAGGTTTTAGAAACAGCTAGATAAAGGGTGAGTGGCAGGATCTTAATTCCCAATATCCATTTTCACATTTCATTAATGTTTAGCACAAGTGTGTCACAGGTTATTTTTCTTGAGTTCCAGGCTCATCCTTGCTTATTCTCTCAGGGGGCTTGACTCTATAAATATATTATTATGAACCATTCAGGTTATTCCAGTGAATACAGTACAGGAGTAGAGTGTGGTCCTATTATATTCACTATTTAGGGCCTTTAAAAACCAAACCAGTTACAAAACACCAGCTGGATTTTCAAATTAAATCTGTATTATGGATGCTCTTTTGATAATCCATTGCAGATGAAGGGATGAGCATTTGAAATATCTTGTGCATCGATGGAGAATCACGGCCAGTTTGTTAACGTAGGATGACTGGAAAAATCTAATCTTATGACACAATGTTGTATTATTGCTGATGCTTCCAAGGTCTTTGAATATGCTTCAGTTCTCATTTTAAACAGATTTCTATAAATGTTGGTGAAATATTATACAGACAGAACATTACAGAGTAATAAAAGCTACATTTATAAATTCATGACAAAGTACAGAAGACTAAGGCTGTGTTTGTCTCATTTATTTGTATGTTTATTTTATTGGATTTACATCTCCTTCCCCTCTCAAGGTAGCTAATAACAATAAAAATAATATTTGTGAACTGTCGAATTGATCCCAACAGGTTACTACCAATAAATGAACAAAATTGAACAAATGTAGTTAACACATAAATCAGAATAAAACACAATTAAAATACATCAATATAAGAAAGAAAGGCAACCACACATTTAAAAGATCCTTTTACTTGGATGTAGCTTAGCTGAGTAAAAGCTCTTTGCCAACCTGAGGATGGGCAACAGGTTAGATCAGTTTTTCTTAACTTTTGGTTTTTGGACTTAAATTCCCATGAATTTCTCAAAGCTCTGAGCAACCAATGTATTGACTTAGGCTTCTAGGAATGGAAGTCCCCCTGTGGGGTGTGGAGACCACATTGGGAACCGCTGGGCTAGATACAACTTCTTTAATTTTATGTATTCCCTATTGTTCTTGGAGATTTAATTCTTGCTGCCCCTTTCTGGAGGCATTATTTGGGTAATGAAATCCTCAGAGGAAGGACAGAAAGAATGAAATCTCTCTTTTTCTAGGTACCTGCTGTCCTGTAGAGTGTTATATCTGTGGGTAGTACTATATGAATGAGTTATAACAATGGGCATCATAATACTGCCCTAAACAACAGTAATTTTTGTGGTGTTTGTGCATTTCAGCAATGCCTTATGCTTCTCCCATACACCATACTTCTAACCTTTATATTCAAGGACAATATAGGAATCTAATAAATACATTAAATGTATTAGATTTTGGTGGGGCATGGGGGAAATCTCATGTTGTAACTATCGCTTATAACCACAAGCAGTACAGCAAACAAATAATGCAAAAACCAGCTCTGCCTTTGGATGTTTCATTTGATACCAAAGAATGAATCTCACAGAGTGAGTCAATATATTAGAGAAAGATATATAAAATAAATGGTGAAATGTAAAAAAATTTTGTTGTTCAGTCGCACAGTCGATTTCGACCCTCTGCGACCCCATGGACCACCGTCCGCCAGGCACTCCTGTCCTCCACCATCCCCCTCAACTCGCTCAGCTCTGCACCCACCGTCTCCACAACACCATCTAGCCATCTCATCCTGGGCCTTCCCCTTCCTCTTTTGCCCTCGACCCTTCCAAGCATCAAAGCTTTCTCAAGTGAATCATCTCTTCTCATTTGATGTCCAAAGTACTTTATCTTCATCTTTATTATTTGACCTTCTAATGAGCAGTCAGGGTTGATTTCTTCTAAGATTGACCTATTTGTTCTCCTCGCTGTCCATGGGACTCTCAAAACTCTCCTCCAACACCACATCTCAAAGGCGTCTATTCTTCTGCGTTCAGCTTTCCTAATGGTCCAGCTCTCACAACCATACATTGCCACAGGGAATACCATTGCTTTGACTATGCGAATTTTTGTTTTCAATGTGATGTCTCTACTTTTCACTATGTTCCCCAGGTTTCTCATAGCTTGCCTCCCAAGAATCAGTCGCCTTTTTATTTCATGGCTGCAATCACCATCTGCAGTGAGCTTTGATCCTAAGAAAGTAAAGTCTGTCACTGCTTCTACTTCTTCCCCATCTATTTTCCAGGGACTGATAGGGCCTGTTGCCATTATCTTGGTTTTTTTGATATTGAGTCTCAAGCAGTGATGGGATGTAACAGGTTCTCACCAGTTCGCCAGAACCGGTAGTAACTTTTCCCAGTGTCCCGGAGAACCGGTAGCAGCTTTTTGGGGGGGGGGGGGAACCACCTTTGGTTTAAAAGCTCTGGTTGATTTGTGCTTGGGGTGGGTGTATTTTAATGTATTTTTATTTTATTTTATTTTATATACGGGTTTGTGTTGTGGGTGGGTGCGTGGGTGGGTTGAGGGGTGTGTGTGTGCTTATTTTTATTTTATTTTATTATTTTTTATTTATTTATATTTTTTCTTTGGCCCTGCCCATGTCATGATGTTGGCTCCACCCCCATAATGATGTCATTACATTAGTTCCACCCACACTGTGATGATATCACGGTGGGGTAGTACAAATTTTGACATCCCACCACTGGTCTCAAGCCAGCTTTTTCACTTTCTTCTTTCAACCTAATCAGGAGCCTCTTTAGGTCCTCCTCACTTTCTGCCATTAGGGTGGTATCATCTGCATATCTCAAATTGTTGATATTTCTTCCAGCAATTTTGATCCCAAATTGTGATTCCTCCATCCCTGCATTGCGCATTATGTGTTCTGTGTATAAATTGAATAAGCATGGTGACAAAATGCATCCTTGTCTTACTCCTTTTCCTATTCCAAACCACTCCGTCATTCCACTTTCTGTCCTAACTGTTGTCTCTTGATTCATGTACAGATTTCTCATGAGGCCTATAAGGTGTTCCGGTATTCCCATCTCTTTAATTACTTGCCACATCTTGTTGTGGTTGACACAATCAAAAGCCTTCGTGTAATCAATGAAACAGAAGTAGACTTGTTTCTGATATTCCTTTGTTTTTTCCATGATCCATCTTATGTTGGCGATGTGATCTCTAGTCCCCCTGCCTCTTCTGAAACCCACCTGCACTTCTGGTAATTCTCTCTCCACATACTGTTGCAGTCTATCCTGTATTATCTTGAGCATCACCTTGCTAGCGTGAGGGATGAGCGCAATTGTTCGATAATTTGAACATTCTTTAGCATTACCCTTTTTGGGGAGTGGAACGTATACAGATCTTTTCCAATCCTGTGGCCATTGTTTTGTTTTCCAAATCTGCTGGCATACAGAGTGCAATAATTTGATTCCATCATCTTGTAGGGCTTTGAAAAGTTCAACTTGGATACCATCAACTCCACTGGCTTTGTTGTTTGCAGTGCTTTTTAGGGCCTTTCTGACTTCACTCTCTAGAATGTCTGGCTCATGTTCAATGTTCTCATCATTGTGATTATCAGGGGTGTTGAGGTCCTTTTTGTAGAGTGCCTCTGTGTACTCTTTCCATCTTTTCTTAATCTCTTCTGCATCAGCTAACTCCCTGCCATCTTTGTCTTTTATCATGGTCATTTTTGCTTTAAATGTTCCCTTGAGTTCCCCAATTTTTTTGAAAAGATCTCTAGTCCTACCCCTGATATTGTTTTCCTCTATTTCTTTGCACTGTTTGTTCAGGTAGGTTTCCTTATCTCTCCTTGCTTTCCTTTGAAATTCTGTATTCAAGTGATTGTATTTTTCCTTTTCTCCTTGGCATTTTGCATTCCTTCTGTCCTCTGCTATTTTAAGAGCCTCATCGGTCAACCACTTAGCTTTCTTACGCTTCTTTTCTTTTGGTATGGTTTTCCTTGCTGCCTCCTGCATGATGTCCCGCATCTCTGTCCATAATTCTTCTGGCACTCTGTCTATCTGGTCCAAGCCATTAAATCTATTCCACACCTCCACTGAGTATTCCCAAGGAATGTTTTCTAGGTCATATCTTTCTGGCCTAATTGTTTTTCCTATTTTCTTTAGTCTAAGCCTGAATTTTGCAATCAGTAGGTTGTGATCTGAGCCACAATCTGCTCCTGGTCTTGTTTTTGCTGATTGTATGGAAGTAAAGAAGTTAGTGCTCAAAATAAGAACATTGTTTAGTCTTTGTTATTGTCTTTATTGAGACCAAAGGTTAAATCAGCTTATGCTGAACATTGTGCTATGACATCAATAACCATGGCTGATATTTTTTAAATGAATGCCATTGTGAATTTAAGAGAGACTCACACACAAGAAATGGGGAGAGCGGTGTTTAAACAGAAAAAAGTCTGCTCATTTCAAATTTCATAATTTGGAGATCCCAACCATTACAACCCAGACAGTAATTACTACTATTAAGGAAACCCACTGATGGAGTTTTAAAATTACATTTCCTTCAACCGACAGCAAGACTTGTCAGGAGCCCTAAAAGGGGATATCGTTCAAGAACCAACAGTGTAGAATCAACCCATCTGGTTCTGTTTTTTTGCTAGCTAAAGAAGCACCAGGAAATTGTTTCTCAAGCCTGGTAGGTTTTCAGCAAGCAAAATGCATGTAGCATTCCCATCATGCAAACATTTGTATCACACAAGTGGTCCAAGGACTAGAACATCTGTATTTACTCATCTGACACATCTCTTTCGGCTGATATATATGTTTTTTACATGTAGATGATTGTACACTATATTGTTCCAGGGATTTCTCTCTCTCATGGTAATGTATACTGTATGCAACCTTAATGAAGAGGATAGAATGTCAGTCTCTCTGCCGGTTCAAAGTACAAGTGAGCCTAAATTACAGACAGTGCTGTTCTCAATTCATAAATATAAACTAAAGTGTTTCATCAAAACATGCATGTTCAATCAGCCTAACTCTTGCTATTCTTCATCTCTAAGCTGACAAACAAGTTAAAGTAATGACATTAAAATACCTACCCAGTACCTAAGGCAGTACCTGATGTAATGAGTTTTTGGGGGAAATAAGTAGAGGTACATGAGACAATTGGTGGATTTAAGGACATTGTATTATGGCATAATGGTGTTTAAAATGAATATTTGAGTGAAATCATGGATGGTAATACATCAGAGGATATATTAAAAATTTAAACAAAAGTAGTAATTATTTAGAATTAATTTTGAGAAATGTTGCTAGATATAAATTATAAGAAATAAGAGAAATAATGTATTGAAGCTTGTATTGTTTTATGTGTCTTTATTGTTTTTCCTTTCTCTTTGTTGTTTATGTTGTGAATTTAAAAACCTAATAAAATTTAATTTAAAAAAAATAAAAATACCTACCCAATATCTTAGAGGTGTTCTTTCCTGACATTTCTGCTTTAACAAACAAACAAACAGTATTTTAAACCCTATTTTAGTGGTAAATAAATCTACCTCATATTGCATGATATTTGAATACTAAGGAAAGTCTGAGAAATTATGGTATGATTATTGTGCAGCAATGATTTTGTGTGACAGAGCAAATCAATATTCTATAAGACAATTCTAAAAATGGAATCCTCTAGTACTGGATAATTCTACATGATAAAGTTTCTGTTGGAACCTGAGTGTAGTCTATGCATACTTAAACTTCAATTTTAAAAAGCCAGAAAATCCAATTCATAAACAAACTTCCAGTTTATGAATGTAGGTTATTGTGCTTTTATACCAACAATTCAAAATGGCCCAATATTGCTGCACAAAATCATGCACATGTTGCTAACAAGAAAAGGGATGACAATCTTCACACAGAAAAGGGCAGCCTTAATGTTGACAACACTAAAGTTGCCCCCCCCGCTACTGTTTAACTATTAAAGATGAAGAGCATGTTGAAAAGAAAAGTCAGCACCACCACCTTGGATGAATATATATCCAAAACAGTCAGTTTTGGATTTCTAAGAGCAAAATGCTCAAAACCCATGTGGATCTGTCAGTTTCGCTTTCTGACAAATAGCAGCAGTCAAGATAGTCCAGCAGGGGTTCTCAATCTACAGCCCACTGCGCCAAATAATCTGGCCCCCACCCTCACTTCAGCTGCCACTGCCACCGGAATTGGCTGTGGACTCATTTACAGCCATCGTAAATGCGTTTACAACAGCCATGGACTCATTTACAGCTGTTGTAAATGCATTTACAGCTGTTGTAAATGCATTTACAACAGCTGTAAATGCATTTACAACAGCTGTAAATGAGTCCGTAGCTGATTCTGGCAGTGGCTGGTCCACCAGTCTGGCCTACCAATTGTTTGAGGGAACATGACCCCCCCCCCCAACTTGAAAAGGTTGAGAACCTCTGGTCTACAGGATACTCTCATGGGCTCACTATCATTCAGATTTTTTAAAACATGGCCATGACAATTGCTTTGTGTTAGAGTAGTTAACTGATGAAGGAGTCATCATCTGGGTTTTTGCCTTGCTTGGTGTGTCTACTTTTGAGCAGTGCTGGCAATACCTAAGCAAGTTACTCTTTTTCGAGCCAGGAGTGGGAGGGTGGGGAAATCCAAATATTTTCATTTAAGCAATGGCAAGGCTGCATTATTTGACCATCATTCAAGTTCTCTGATCCATCTCTGTTTCAAGGTCTATTTCACCAGTGCACCACTTTCTGCCTCTTATCTTTCTCATCATAGAAATCCATTTATTCTAAGTAATTGCTCCTTCATAAGACGCTTTTCCGTAATGCACAGCACAATGAGCCAATGTCAGAGAATCCCCTTAAAATAAAGTGACTGTCATGGGAAAGGTTGTGTTTTATTTTTAAGGCTGATAACCTGCCATAAGGCTGATTATCTTCCCATTACAGACACATGAATAAAAGTTAGTATGGCTCTTGAAGCAAAGTCACATAGTCTTTACTAATATAAAAAAAATTACAGAGCTGTCATTATGTACTTACTTACTTATGCCACTGAAACTGTAATCATGGTAACAGGAGTCTGAAGCAGTATCAATATTACTGTTCAGGTATGAATCATGTATGGTGTTGTAGGTCATTTTTATTCCCATGGCAACAATACTGCTAATGGATCTGTAGGTAGTGGATGGACCGCACTCTAATGAGATAAATATTATAATGGAAATGCAGAAAATTCATTGGTATGATGCTAGAATCTGGTTTAAATAGGAAAAGGTAGACCACATAGGCACCAAAGCAATCTTGTAACAATTATTATCTCTGGAAAAAATTGGGTATAATAATAATAATAATAATAATAATAATAATAATAATAATAATAATAATAATAATAATAATAATAATAATAATAATAATAATAATAATAATAATAATAATAATAATAATAATAATAATAATTATTATTATTATTATTATTATTATTATTATTATTATTATTATTATTATTATTATTATTATTATGTGTCAGAAATTATTCTGGGTTGAAAGGATTTTTGCAGAAGAAAATCCACTCAGGACACCCAAAGGAGGCTATGTCTCCAAGATCTTTTCCCACCAAAGTGGGCCCTATTTATCTACTTGCAATTTCTTGCTTTCAAACTGCTAGGTTGGGAGGCGCTGGGACAGAGATGGGTGCTCAGTTTGGGACTTGAACTGCTGACTTGCTGGCCTTCTAGTTAACAAGCTGAGCTTCATAACCACGGAGCCACCACAGCCCTTAATTGGACATAAACGAGAAGTAAAAGACAGGGCAAGAAAATAAAATTTGTTGTTGTCACATGCCACCAAGTCACCTCTGGTTTATGGTGTCCCTATGAAGGAGAAATCTCCAAAATGTCCTCTTCACAACCCTGCTCATTTCTTGCAGATTGTAGCCTGAAGTCTCCCTCGGCTCACAGAGTCAATTCATCTCATGTTTGGCTTTCCTCTTTTCCTGCTTCCTTCTCCCTTTCCCAGAATGATAGTCTTTTCCAGTGAGTCTTGCCATTTCAAGATGTGTCCAAAGCACAATAACCTCTGTTTCATTATTTTTTCTCCAGAGATCATTCAGGCTTGATTTGCTCTAGAGCCCAGCTGCCTGTCATATTTTGGCAGTTCAAGATATCCACAGAGCTCCAAAGAAGCCTCTAAAGCTATGGTTCCCAACAATGGAGCACACACCCCACAGGGGGGCAATTTGATTTTTTAAAGAGGAGCAATTTGAGAATGAGTTATTAACAGTGAATAGACTTCTAGGGTTCCTCCATGTGAATGGGAGTTCACTTTTTGAACAATAAGAATTATATGTCATGGGTAGAGTTGCCATCATTCTCTCCCACAAAACTAGGACAGAAGTATACTTGACAAAAATGGGCAGGTTATCTACAAAATAGCCTTTTTTAAAACAAACATAATGACAGCTATAAAACACTTTCACATTAAATATATCAATACATAAATTAATTTATTTACAACAGTTAATTCTTGCTGTAAGATGATCTGTTGTACTTTTGAGAAGTCACAATGTGGTCAACTCTTAACATCCTCAGTTCCAGGAAACTATAAGGAATAGTAAGCTAGGAATGGATGGGTAAAAACAAGATCTCTTAAAACTTGTTGCTTGCAAGACTCTTCAAGCATACAGTCATAGCCATAGTCAGAGTAGAGAAACTTTATTTATTTAGTTATTTGTTTGATCGAAGAAACCATGGGTGGACAGAAGGTAGACCTCGATTACTACTAGCTTTTTGGTTCATTTGCAATAGCCTGGGCAAGAATTTCTCACTCTTGTTTGTTTAATGATTAAGTACAACAAAACAACTCTCCTTCACCATGATTTATACTGCTAAAATGAAGAAAGCAGTACAGAATAGATTTTTGTCTCTGTGTGATCTCCATTTTCCTGAAAGGAAAAAGAATTCCCAGCCTTCACTCATTAGCTTGTCTTGATAGCCATGCTGGAGGACACCCCATGTGCTATCTCTGTTAATAAAGGAGAGCAACATGCCTGGAAGTTGCAATTTGTGTATCAACATACTGTTGTTGTTACTAAGAGAAGAAGGGACACATAGTGGGAGAGGGAGAGAGGTGTTAGGGCAGTGATGGCGAACCTTTTAGAGACTGAGTCCCCAAATTGTAACCCCAAACCCTCTTATTTATCGCAAAGTGCCAACATAGCAACAGGGGAGGAAGGAAACAATCTCATTGGGCTGCTGGGCAGAGGGGTGCATGAACTTTGCTGAGGTGACCTCATGGGTGCCCACAGAGAGGGCTTCAAGTGTCACCTCTGGCACACGTACCATAGATTCGCCATCACTGTGCTAGGGTATATGTGTGGATGCTTTGGTTTTCAATGGCTAGCCCTAAATGTTCCTTTAGGATCAGAGCCTTTGCCTTTTAGGTGAAGAAAAGAATCCAGTGGGAGGATTGAGCTTGTATATAAAATAGCTTTATGGGGGGGGCCCTTTCCCACCAGTGTTCTCATTCTATTTCTGTTTATGGACATTTGTAAAATATAAGTATGATATCATGTACTTCTTTCTCTCTGAAATGCACTCTGGAAGTCATGTACATTTTAATGGATATATTTTAATTCAATTAGGTGTTGTTCATCCTTTAGAATAATAATTTTATCTGGGGTAAAAACAGAAGCATAGCCTAGAGGTGAAATTTGATAAGTGTATGGCTTTGTTTCAAATCAACCGAAGTCAATGTTTGCTCAAGCCTAACTCTGAATAGAAAGGGCTACAAGAGAAAAGTAGCACATATTAGCTGTGCATTTCTCCAGCTTCTGTTGGCCTCTAATGCTTCCACTCTTTAGCAGTAGCTGGAAATGAATGTCTCTAGCATGTTATAGATTTCTATGATTAATTATCAACTATATAATAATTAACATACTTTTCTACCTTACAACACATTCAGCATATGAAAGAACTGTAGGACCTTCCTGTAAAGGTAACTCCCAATGCACACAGTAGCAATTATACATACTCATTAATCTTCCTCCTGTCACCACTGGTCTCTTAAAATTATGATAATTTTTATTTGTTATGTATTATTAACATACAAGGTACAGAATCAGGCTTATAACAGACACAAGAGCAGATAGGTTGGTCAGATATTATTTAAAATAGATGGATATATAGTGGAACGTCAGTTAACAAACAGCTCGGTTAACATAAAAATTCCATAACAAAAGGAAATCCACAGAAAACAGTGGCACGATTTATGGATTTCCCCCCAGAATTGATTACAGTAATTGGTTTTCAATGCATTCCTATGGGAAACGGCATTTCGGTTAAAGGATTTTGGTTTTCAATGCATTCCTGTGGGAAATTTGGTTAAAGTAATTTTCACTGTAAGAAACATCCTGCGGGATGCATTAATTGCATCAACTGAGGCTCCACTGTAGTAGCCAGAAGGGGGCCAGGGGAGGCGAAAACCCTCCTGAGCTAGCGGCCCCCCACCCACCCCAGGATGCCAATGTTATATATGTGTGTGTGACATTGGTGTCCCTCCTGAAAATCTCCCCCCCCCATCTAGAATCCTGGCTACGGCCCTGTCAAATGCCATTGTAGGACACTGTTCTTTATACCCAACTCTGAATTCTGTGCATGCATGTAGCTTATTTTCCTTTGCTGGTCAATTCAACTGATTTTTTTTTTAAAGAAAAACTCAAATCTTCCTCATCTATAAATTGCCTAGGTTACAGAGAAACAGAGACAGAGAGAATGTGAATGTAAATATTGTGAAATGTATATTTTAAAGATTATCATTCCTTTCACTTCAGGACTGCTGCCTTTAACAAATTAAGAGGATCAGCACTCTAACCTCAGAGCAGTCAAAGCCTATGTGGTGAAAGCGGGTGCTCCAGAATAAATTCTCCTGACCAATGGAAGACCATTGCTGTTGCCCCATTTCCAGCATAGATAAAACATGCTCTCTCATGACCCCCGGCATTGTCAAGAAAATAAAGTGATGCTTATGATTCACAGCGAATCCTGCATCCTCCGCAGATGTCGTCGTGTTCTGCAGGCTTCATACTTTTAAATCACAGGTTGGTTTTCTGCTTCCTCAGATACATCAGTGCAGGGAATTCCCTCTTTGCCTGCTGTGGAATGCTGCCCCCCCCCGTCTTTCCTTCCCATGACTTAAGGAGAAAGGAAAGGAAAGGAGGATATCAGAGACTGAAAGCCAATAGGGGGGGAGAACATATCAAAAAGCATCTCTCTGTGTGGACATGTAGACCTGTGTGCATGTGTGCGGACAGCTGGCATAGGCTGCGGGCTGGGATCCTGCACCCGAAGCTCTCCCCAGGCTGCATGACGTCAGGATGTGCCGCTTGGCTCCTGTGGCGGAGGCAGTGCGGCAATCCTCTCCCGCTCTTCCGCCGCAAATCAGGCGTCGCTCCCTCCCTCGCCCCCTTTGCCTCCGTGTAGGCGGAGAAGAGGATGCCCGAGAAACCGGAGCCGGCGCTCCTTCGGCGCTCTCGGGAGCTCCCTGACAGCCCCAGCGGCTGCTGCTTCTGTCGTGTCCAGATCAAACTTTAACCTGCTGCCCACATTGAAGCCAGCTTCCTGGCTTTGTCTTCAGCCAAGCTTAAATCCTCATCGGTACAGTCTTTCTGGTAGTAACTGGCAGGCTAGGAAATGAGCCGGATTCTCTCTCTCTTTCTCCACATTTACACAGCGTGTTGTTGTCCGCCAGCAGCCCCCACTTGAGCATGTTGGTCTTGCATTTAGGGACTCCAACCCTCAGCCTATTCAGGGTCCTCCAAGCAGGGCCATAGACAGGATTGTAGATGTGGGTGGGTGAATATTTGTTCAGGATGGGCAACAATGTCATGTGTGTGTGTGTGTGTGTGTGTGTTGTATATATCTATAAGCAGCCGGGAGTTTGAGGGTGGGCAAAGCCAACCCTGACCACCCTCTGGCTACAGCCCTGCCTCCAAGTGAGGTAGGGGAGGTTGAGTTCCTCAGCTGAATCCTCCTTTAATATTGTTCCTTATCCAGTGAGCTCCTACCTCCGTCTTATAATTTGGTTTTGCTCCTACCTCCGTCTTATAATTTGGTTTGTACCCTCAACCATGTTAGTTCTTGCCATAAAGCTCTTCCTGGATCTGAGCTGGCAGACTTGAGGCTCATATCCATTCAGAGGCTGTTGAGGGTTATCCTCTTGCTTGGTTCTCTCCTTGTCTGCTGTTACTTCTCTCCTTATCTTAGGTGAAGCGATACCAACAAGAGGATGAATCATTTTCTCAACTGGTATAGGTTTGAGGCATCCTTTCACTATATACATTGCTTCGTTAACAATAATGTCAACTTGTTTTGCATGTGTGGATGCACTCCATGCTGGAGGAGCTAGTATACTCTGCTGCAGAGATGCTCAGGGCCAAATCTGATATGCACAGTGTGGATGGTTTATTTATTTATTTATTTATTTATTATTTTTTTCAACTTATTATCCCGCCCAATCGGGTAAAAACCCAACTCTGGGCGGCTTACATGAACAATTTAAAAAATACATAGCTAAAACCACAAATCAATATACGGTACCCTATTAACAGTTAAAAATGTGAATTAATACAATATTAAAAGTTAAGCTAAAAGAAATTAAACATTTCCAAGTTATAAAATTACGCAAATTATTAAAAAACAGGACGGTAAGAACAAAGGGTGGCTGTCTCATCTGATAAGTTTAGTTCTCCATTTATAGTTTGTGAGTTTCCTGATGAAGAACCCAAGCTAAGAGCCAAGTTTCTTCTTGTTGGACAAGCAGCCCTTGCTTGGAAGGCACTAGATTTTCATTTTTGAACTTAAAACAAAACCACAGGTTCTGTCTGCTATCTGCCCCTGTGCAGCTTAGTACAGCTTGAAACAATCTTCAGCTTATAATACATGCTCTTCCACCACTAGATTCCCATGTTTTATTCATTTAAATTTTTTGTTTTGATATGGTTCAATTTCATATCGTTCACAAACTTCACACGCACCATAACCACAAATACACAAATACTGCAAGGTAGCAGAAAATAAATAGATGTTTTGTATAACATCTGCTCAATGAAATGTATTTATTTTCAGACACTACAGTGAGATCACTGGGCTGGAAAGCTGACAGCTAAGCAAGCAGATGAATAATATCCATGTAACAAATAAATGATTAAAAATTCTGTGGAATACGAGCTTCCTGTGGAACAAGGCTACAAGACCCAAGTGCAAAAGTATTCCCATGTGGCTCAACAGAGCATTGTTTCTTCCTTCATCCACCTTGTATTTTTTTTTTATTCCAAAGGAAGTACATGTGGGCCTGATTTGGATTGGATGAATAAGGTACCGAAGGGGAAAACATAAACCTTTCTATAATTATAGAGAATTTTGTTGTTGTTCAGTTGCACAGTTGATTCCAACCCTTTGCGACCCTATGGACCATTGCCTGCCAGGCACCCCTGTCCTCCACCATTCTCCTCAACCCACCCAGCTCTGTGCCCGCTGCATCTACAACATCATCTAGTCATCTCATTTTTGCCGCCCCCTTCTTCTTTTGCCCTCAACCTTTCCCAGCATCAAGGCCTTCTCAAGTGAATCCTCTCTTCTCATTTGATGTCCAAGGCACTTTAGCATCATTTTTACTATTTGACTTTCCAAGGAGCAGTCAGGGTTGAATTAAATAAGACTGACTTATTTTTTCTCTTTGCTGTCCAGGGTACTCTCAGAACTCTACTCCAACACCACATTTCAAAGGTGTCTATTCTTCTGCACTCAGCTTTTCTAATGGTCCAGCTCTCACAACCATACATTGCCACTGGGAATACCATTGCTTTGACTAGATGAATTTTTGTTTGCAATGTGATGTCTCTACTTTTCACTGTGTTCCCCAGGTTTCTCATCACTTGCCTGCCTAGAATCAGTCGCCTTTTTATTTCATGGCTGCAATCTCCATCTGCAGTGATCTTTGATCCTAAGAAAGTAAAATCTGTCACTGCCTCTACTTCTTCCCCATTGCAATTATCTTGGTTTTCTTGATGTTGAGTCTCAAGCCAGCTTTTGCACTCTCCTCTTTCAACCTAAGCAGGATTTTCTTTAGGTCTTCCTCACTTTCTGTCATTAGGGTAGTATTATATCTCAAATTGTTGATGTTTCTCCCAGCAATTTTGATCCACATTTGTGATTCTTCCAGCCCTGCATTACGCATTATGTGCTCTGTGTATAAATTGAATAAGCAGGGAGACATAATGTAGCTTTATCTTACTTCTTTTCCTATACCAACCCACTCTGTCATTCCATATTCTGTCCTAACTGTTGCTTCTTGACTCATGTACAGATTTCTCATGAGGCATATAAGGTGCTCTGGTATTCTCATCTCTTTAATTATTTGCGGCATTTTGTTGTGCTCCACACAAACAAAGGCCTAGGTGTAGTTAATGAAACAGAAGTAGACTTGTTTCTGGTATTCCTTTGTTTTCTCCATGATTCAACGAATGTTGGCAATGTGGTCTCTAGTTCCCCTGCCTCTTCGGAACCTGCACTTCTGGTAATTCTCTCTCCATGTACTGTTGCAGTCAATCCTTTATTATCTTGAGCATAACCTTGCTAGCATGTGGGATGAGCGCAATTGTTCAATAATCTGAACGTTCTTTGGCATTACCCTTTTTTGGGATTGGAACGCATACAGTACTGATATTTCCCAATCTTGTGGCCATTGTTGTTTTTTCTAAATCTGCTGGCATATAGAATGCAATAATTTGATTGAATCATCTTTTAGGGCTTTGAAAAATTCAGCTGGGATACCATCATCTCCACTGGCTTTATTGTTTGCAGTGCTTTTTAGAGCCTTTCTGACTTCACTCTCTAGAATGTCTGGCTCAAGTTCAATGTTTTCATCATTGTGATTATCATGGGTGGTGAGGTCCTTTTTATAGAGTTCCTCTGTGTACTCTTGCCATCTTTTCTTAATCTCTTCTGCATCAGCTAACTCCTTGCCATTTATGTCTCTTATCATGGTCATTTTTGCTTTAAACGTTCTCTTGATTTCTCTAGTCGTACATTGTTTTCCTCTATTTCTTTGCACTGTACATTTAGATAGGTATCCTTATCTCCCCTTGTGTTTCTTTGAAATTCTGCATTCAATTGATTGATTTTTGTCCTTTCTCCTTTGGCTTTGATTCCATCTTTCCTCTGCTATTTTAAGAGCCTCATCAGACAACCACTTTGCTTTCTTATGCTTCTTTTCTTTTGGTATGGTTTTCCTTGCTGCCTCCTGTATTATGTCCCTTGCCTCTGTCCATAATTCTTCTGGCCCTCTGTCTATCAAGTCTAAGCCATTAAATCTGTTCCACACTTCCACCATGTATTCCTTAGGGATGTTGTCTAGGTCATACCTGTCTGGCCTAATTGTTTTCCCTATTTTCTTTAGTCTAAACCTGAATTTTGCAATCAGTAGATTATGATCTGAGCCAAAGTCTGCTCCAGGTCTTGTTTTTGCTGACTGTATGGAGGTTCTCCATATTTGGTTGCAGAGTATGTAATCAATCTGGTTTTGATTTTGGCCATCTGGTGGTGTCCATGTGTAAAGTCTCCTCTTGTGTTGCTGTAAGAGGGTGTTTGCTATGACCAGTATGTTCTCTTGGCAGAACGCTATTAGCCTTTGCCCAGCTTCATTCTGTGTTCCAAGACCAAACTTGTCAGTTATTCCATTTACTTTTTGATTTCCTATTTTTGCATTCATATTTCCTATGATAATGTGTACATCATTTCTTGGTGTCTGTTCTATGAGGTGTTGTAGGTCCTCATAGAACTGGTCAACTGTGGCTTCATCTGCACCAGTGATAACTGTTACTTTTTGAGGGGTACCACATTTAAGGACAAAAAAAAAAAATCCCAGCTGAAGTAGATTAAAACTTACACTCCTGTACAACAACTCCAGTCAAAGTGAGGCTTCATCTGGCTACTTGAGAATAAAAATATGTGGCTCAGTAGCAAAATATCAATTTAATGTGGCATTTTGTTGACCCCTTCGGTGTAGCTATATTGTCATGGATCAGATCTTGGATCCTCCTCTTCCTTCATCTTTTTCTTTTCCTCCTCCTCCTCCTTCTCCTCTACAATTCCCAGAATCCATCTGCCAGTCGGGGGAGGGAGGTGTAGCAGAACTATCACCAAGCTCTGAAGCAGATATAGTCATTATAACAAGATTCCATGGTGCTATTAGGAATAAGAGGGTTAGCAAAGCAAAGCAGTCACACTTAGTGCACTCTCTGGGCTGTTCACAGATTAATTAGCATTTTGCCCCCAACATACTGGGTACTCATTTTACTGACTTCGGAAGGATGGAAGGCTGAGTCAACCCTGAGCCCTGGTCAGGATCAAACTCGCAACTTTCTGGTTGCAATGCAGCAGTTTTAACCACTGTGCCACCAGGATTAGACCATCCCTGTAGTCCTTTCTGATTATGTATCTCAAGCTACCAAAAATCCAGATTGCACATAAACTGGTATTCAAAGAAAAAGGAGTTGGATAAGGGGGGTGGGGAAGGAGAAGGTCAGACAATTCTCTGTGTCCCTAAGAGCTAGAAATGCCAGTGCTAAAATGCTGATGTAGATGGAGAAAAACAGAGTTTCTTTTAAGCATTAAAGCTGAGGGCAGAGAAAGGATGGAAACTGTGGCAAGCAAAACATTTTGAAGGCATCAACATCATCTGGACTCAATATAAAATTATGTAAATGAGACAGGATTATTTCCCACAAAAATCCCTATTTGAAGTGAAGGGTTGTGACATTTTTATTTTTCCATCCAATGAACCTGGCTTTATGGAATGCCCTAATTTCTACCATTTCCACTACCCAAAATACTATCCCCAGATTTCCATAATATGGGCAAATGAAAACTTAGCATGATCTGACATCAGATTTTGCTGTTAAAGCGGAGTCTTTGCCAGGCTCTTGCCAACAAGATGGATTGGAAAATGACTCTCCTATCCTTTCTTCCCAAATGTGGGGTGGGAGAGGGGTGGGTGATTTGATCAGCTTCTTGCCCATTTCAAGCAAGAAGAGAAAACTGTTGGGGATATCCAAGAGATAAGGGCTATGGGCATTTCTGGTAAGGCTGGAAGGAGACGATCCAGTGTTGGCTGTCTTCCTCTGAACCCATAGCTTTCTCCCCAGTCATGACTGAAAACATGGAGTTGTAGAAATTAAGGTCAGTTAATTAAACTAAGGTCAGTTTGTTTATTTAGTTATTTATTTAATCAATCAAACATTTATGCCACCCTCCTCACAAAGACCCAGGGTGGCTAAGAAACTTTTAAAACACTTAAAACACAGTAAAGACATGGTATAAAAACAGTACTAAACAGGATTAAAAAGTTACAAAAATTAAAAGAGATTAAACAAGTCACACACAGAGAGGGAGGGGTTAGATGAGCCAACAAACTGAGGCAACTGTCTGACCCATACCCCACACATGCCCTGGCAGCCAGGTCTTAACCCCATTCCTAAAGGGCAGAAGCTCCATCTGGAGACACAACTCACTTGGCTGGAGGTCCCATACGGCCGGAGCAGACACGGAGAAAGCCCTTCTTCTAGTGCTAGAGCGGTTCGCCTCTCTAGCCGATGGTACAGCCAGAGAGCCTCTCCGGTCCGCTCTGGTGGGATGGAGATACCGGTATGTCCTTAGTTTCTATGCATTTGCTTGATGCTCTATAACCACAGTCATAGAGTGGCCTTGGTTTATATCAGAAACAGTACATTAAAAGCGCACTGCCATAGACTTTTCTTTTCCTCAATCCATCACTTTCTGTGCCACCTATATACTAGTGTGGAAAGGTTTTCTTCCTTGCCTAACTCAGAACACAGAGCAAGGCCTTACATAAACTCAGAGCGTTTGTGATACAGTACATCTCTTTGGATCAATCCAGTGTGAATCACTTCCTATTGAAACAACATCCAGCATATTTTCCTTCTAAACTTTGGGAACTACTGTACTTCCTTGGGAGGTGGGTTGACTGTCAGATCATACCTTAAAGCAAAAACAAAATTGCTTTCAATTTAAAGTTTTGTTCTGTATTAAAGTGCAACAAAAGTGACTAAATCCATAGGAATTTGTGTTCATCTTTGAATATCAAAGGAAATAATAACAGTGAGGATCTGGAAATCACAAAATCTCACAGGTATACTTACTTATAGGTAAGTATAAGGAGGGAAGTAATCCTCAATGTTTGGTTAATTTGCACCACAGAGTTTTCACATGCTCCAGGGATAACAGCTGATATTATTTTTTGAAAATAGCAAATCCTAGTAAGTAATCCCTCAGTTTGACAAATATTTTCCTATTTGCATCTAATTCCACACAGATGTGGAAGGGACACAGAGGGGAATTCTTGTACATTTGATCATTATTAAAATATGAAATTTTTACAGTCTTTGACTTTCTGCCACCTATTGGTAACCTGTAGGTGCTGAAAGTGTACAGTGCCCTAAAATGTGCAATTTAAAATATAATCCAAATTTCGGTCTTCAATTAGCACATGTTTTAAATGTGCTTTTGAGCACAGTTTATGCAGTTAGACTTCCTTATGGATCACGTTATGTCTGAGGTGGGGGAACACTCAGTCATTTGAACAACACAATCATTTTCCTGGCTGCTTCACTTACAAAACAAACTTGGAGACTCTGAGTTATTATGCTTTCCATTAAGATGTCTGAAACTTTACACCTTAACTTCTGGATTTAATATGAACTTCATTAGAAAATACAAAAAATGGGGATTCAGTGCTTGTCTATGGCAAACATGTTCATTTTGCAAACCAAGAATGTTCTTCATTCACTGAAATTATAGTCGATAATGATTTTAATGAACTTTATTGGACAGGCTGGAATAAATTTTAAGTGCATATCCCTTGATGCCTTGGCAGCTTATGTTGTATTTAGGAATCTTAAGAGGGGCTCCTTATTTTTTTAGTGTTAAATCTGAGACTGTCAAGAGTGTCCTTAGGAATTGTTCGACAGAGGAGGGCAAAACTGCATAGCAGTATGTTAACATAATTCATTTGCACAGCACACACCAAAATATAGTCTGTCTGTATTAATAAATTTAAAATTTCTGAGGAGGTATGTGTACATAATGAACAAACATACTGTACATGCATACACAGTAAACATCTATGACATCAATTTGTTTGGGATTAATGAAATGTATTATCTTCCTTTGTGGGGGTTTTTAAACTCAGTTATAAACATATACTCTGCAGCCTTTGCTGTAATTTATAACATAGGCTTAATGTCACTTCAAAGTACTGAGTACAATGGAAAAGAATAGGGCTTGGATGAATCAAAGATCAAGAATGGCCAATTCATCAGTATTTTGTACTTACACAAAGGAAAGAGGGACATTCCTCCTTTGAAGATTATGGATGTGAAATGTGAACCTGGTCAACAACAGAACACAGACCATTTTGACATGGGAAGATGTTTTCTAAGGCTGCAAAGTTATTCCAGTTTTAAAAATCACAGGGAGCCTTCTTGCATACAGGTGCATACAAACAAAATATCTTTAAGACTCATCAAATATGTGACATGATCTGAGTGAATTCCTGAAAGTTTCAAGAGTGGCTTTGTCAAAAGCATCAAGGCTGTGAAGGGAGAGGATTAGATTCCTATCAGTTTGAACTTCACCAAGCAACAGTTGGGGAAACCACATGGCTTTTCAACAACCAAATGCCAAGGCTTGTTCTTATAACAGTTTTTTCTCCACACCTATCAGGTTCAGATGGAGAAAACACCATAAACAACCACCAATATGCATTATTGAGCTGAAGGGAAGGTCACATAGACAAAGGTGGTGACACTGATTAATAATGCCAGGCATATATTTAATTTACTATATTACCCATTCAGCTTTTTTTCAATGAAAAAAAATATCCAGGAGAGGAATGAATTTCAAGAAGCAAGCCAGTGTAACAAAGTGGTTAGAGCAGGGGTTCCCAAACTAAGGCCCACAGGTTGGATCCAGCTCACAGCACCATTTCACGTGGCCTCCCATCCCTCCAAGGGCATTGTAAGAATGAGGTTGTGGGGTGGTAGTGTTGTAAAGGGACAGCTGCCCTTCCCCCAGTCTTTTGATCTCAACAGACACCAAATCAAGCAGGAGACAGCATCTTCAGTAGTCCAAATGTTTTATTGAGGATGTAAAGTCACACAGAGAATTCATAAGCAAATAGTGCCAAAATAAGAATTCTAATTAGAAAGCCAGGAGGACTTTCACCCTAACCCCCAGAACTCCTGTACACACCAGGCGTGATTGGATACAAGCTCCTTCCCACCATAGAAAAAGAAAAGAAAAAGCCAAGCCAGCAAAAGTCCACCACCAACGTGTTATATTGAATATATATTGTTACATCACTCCAGAACCCATTCTCCACCTCCCTCCTGCCTCTGACAGTTGTCACCCAATCCCTAGCCTCTTTAGGGGTAACTAGTTGCCTCACTCATCCTGCCACATCTCTGCCCATCTTTCCCACTCTCTCTCTCTGGCCTACCCCTTCCAATGGAATTTCTTCCCAATAACCTTGGGCAGACCAGGGCGCATCTCCAACCTCCCTCTCCCTCCCATGGCCACCTGGGTTCCCATGGGAACAGAGAAGGGGGAAAACCTTTCCTACGGGTGGGACAAATCACTCCTATCCTCACAGGCATTTGAGAAACAAAATGCCCACCTCTTTAAAGCTGTTTGGACAAAATGGCTGCCCCATTGTGCAGGCAGGGCCAAATGGCCGTATGGTCCTTGAAGCTGACTGAGAGAGCGTGACCTGGCCCTTGGCTTGAAAAGTTTGGGAACCCCTGGGTTAGAGTATTGGACAGGGATCTGCAGCCAAATAGGGAAGTTCTCAACCTGACCTTTAAAACAAAACTAGACAAAAGCTTCCAGGAACAAGTTTTCCATTTGTCTTTTTGTTTTTCACAGAGGTACAGCAAATATTCACTGCTCTGATACACACTTTGTTTTAAAAAAAGTCCCTCTATGGATCTAAAGAAGTGATTCATTTGCCGATACCCTGAAGTGGCTGTCTTATTGGTAAATTAGAGGAAGGCTCACTTTTGGTCTGTTTCCAGCAATCACATGTTCTGGAAATGAACTAAAACAGAGCAATTCTAGCAGCACAAAAGAAAAAAAATAGTAGAATCACCTGTAAGATACATGTAGGGTCACTTTGGAGCCAGGCTTGTTCACTCCAACTACTGGTAATACATTATCTGAGTGAAATCTGCCCATGCCTGCAGTGGACCAAACAGCAGGCTAAGTGCCCATGTAGTCACCTTCTCATTCATTTGAAATTAAACATGTTGTGAGAATCTGAATGTTTTTACCATTGAAACAGGTAAATGAATGTGCCAATGTGATTTACTTAGTCTGTTGAGTTATGCTGTGAAGAAACAAAACTGTTTCGAGCTGTTATTGTTTAGAATTCCTGAAAAGGAGGGCTTTGTGCCAAATTTAAAAAGAACCCCTAGTGGCTCTCTTTATCATCAGGAGAAGAATCTACCCAGAAGCAACACGCATGAGTTCACACACTTTGATCCCAAGGATTCACCTACCCATGAGTGGGGGAAGGGCGACCTTGAAGAGTCGGGGAATGGTTCTACAAGGTTAAAATCACCTTGTAGAACCCTATAAAAAGGGCAGTAAAAAGAGAGTTAGAGAGGTCTTTTGGAGTAGCTATGGAAGCATTTGAAGTTGAAGGGAGCACATTCCTGAGAAGCCAAAGGATGGACATCTGAAGTGAGATGCGACCTTGAAAGAATGTTCTTTCGGAGATTATCAGCGAGAAGGAGGGAAGCCGTTAGACTTAGAAGAAAATCTGCAACTTTGACTTTTAGGTTATTTTTCAGCTACCACACTTAGAAAGTTTTCCCAAGTTTGGGACTTAGAATTTATCAGCTCACAGACTGAGAAGTGACTCGTAGAAATATCCCATTTTTATTTTCCAGTTCAAAGTGCTAGGTAGGATATTGCGCTTAGGAATAGGTTAGCAATAGAGAGAGATTTAGAAGCTTAATGGCTTAGATTTTACCCAGGAATGGGATATGTCATTTTGGTTTTGCTGAACCAGATTTTATTCTTAGCTGTAGCTATGCTTTGCTTGCTGAAGCAACGATTAGCCTTATGGACAATGCTTTGCCTTTTATTCAGTAAATATTGAGGCCACACTGGGTTCTTTTGAAAGCATTTTGGAAGTGTCTTGTCCGGTTCAGAGAGACCCAGAGAATCAGTATTTTGAATCCTTTACTTCATGCTATCCTGGAAGCCTTCCACAGCTTGTGGGAAAGTAGCACACCAGCAGGGTTATGAGGAGGTCACCTTTCCTGGACTGTGCTGGCTCAAGTGGTTAAGATGCTGAACTTGACAACTGGAAGGTCAGAGTTCGATTTCCGAGTACTGCATGACAAAGTGAGCTCCTGTCTCTATTCTAGCTCCTGCCAACCTAGCAGTTCAAAAGCAAGAGATTGCAAGTACTGTAGATAAATAGGTACCTCTTCGGTGAGAAGGTAAAAAGCATTCCATGCAATCTAGTGTTGATGCATGCCTGCCATGTGTTCATGGAAATGTCTGCAGATGCAGACAGCACTTGCTCTTTGGCTATAAACAGAGATGAGCACTTGTATTCTAGAGTCGGATATGACTGGCTTTCAAACAAGGGTGACCTTTACCTTTACCACCCTTTCCTTGCATAACTGCCAAGGTTGTAACTACAGAAATGAAAGTAATTTTCATTATGATACAGTTGCACTGACAGTTGCATTGTATCTTACTCATGTGTTCAATCTTACAAAGAAGGATTAATTGCCAGTAACTCATTAGTTGTAACTATTTGTTCTTAATCACTAATGTTCCTGAAAATTTCATTCTTTGGACACAACACCTCTGAACGTAATGACAATGACTCCTGAAGACATATATCAAGGCACCTGTGCTATTAGTGCCACTTCATACACCTGCTGAATATAAGCACTACAATATGGAAACCACTCACTGACCTGTAAAAGGGGAGGAAATCAAGCCTTTATCCCTGGAAAGACTAGCCCATCAGTGGTGTAAGTTGAGAAAAAAAAATCTAAGGCAGCTTGTCCGCTGTAGAACATCCTGCCCTCTGGTTAGAAGTTGACTTTGAAGTGTAGAGTGCTTCTCTTGCTACTTAGCTATAAGTGCTGCTTTGGGACTTGACCTACTACTTGCTTAAAACATGGGAAATGGAGTATTACTTTTCTTCAGGAGTCATTTTGGAGGATCGTGAGCACTAGGTTTGCTTCACAGCACTCATGTATTTCTAGAAGGGCTACAACTTCAGTTGCACCTGATTTAAAGCAGCAACAGAAAATCTTTTACTCAATTTAGAAGATGCCTCTAGCCCAACTATGCTTAATAAATGAATTCTAAAACCCTACGAAGGACAAGTCACTATTTAAATAGGGTGTTTTCCTTTCAGTAACAAACAAGTTGAAAGGGGCTGTCGTGGCTCAGTAGTTAAAAAGCTCACCTTGTTAGCTGGAAGACTGGCAAGTCGGCAGTTTGAGACCAAGGTCCTGCATGACAGATTGAACGCATGTCTCTGTCCCAGCTCTTGGGGACATGAAAGGAGTCTAATTTGGGCGTTCACTGAGCAGAGTTTCTTCCACAAAAATCCTTTCAATCCAGAATAATTTATGACATGAAATAATAATAATAATAATAATAATAATAATAATAATAATAATAATAATAATAATAATAATAATAATAATAATAATAATAATATTGATACAAATCAACCATTTGATTCACAGTTGAGGACTGGAATAAGATTAACAGTTCAATCCCTAACCAAGGACCTAAGAACTGTTAAGGTAACAACTGAGTATATATGCAGTTTCTAGTAGAGTTGTATCATTATCAGCATCAGCATCATTACAAACAAGTTTCTTCTTAACTGTTGCTAGCCATAACATGGGCAGCATCTGAAAACAAAGATACCATACTTCAGCTATGACAGGATCAGCAGCAGGAAATCCCTGGTGACTGAAGGCTTCCTTTGGAAATCTCAGGATGCACACAATTTTCCTGTATTGTGTACAAGTCATGTGCACCTTGAAATTTCCAAAGGAAGCCTTCAATCAGTTGTGATTTGCAGCTGCTGGTGACATCATTCCCATTTGTATGTACAAGCTGCTCAACAGGATTTCAGCCAATAAATGAAGCAACTAAATTAACATGATTAATAGATGTAAATATCTTTAACTGGAATGTGTTTCTGACTTCTGACATAATTGAAAGCACTGGCTTCATTTCTCCTCAGAATTGTTTATCCAGAGGACTTAACATTGTACTTTTTTGATTACTCTCAGCTGAGCAGACGAGAGTTTGGGTAAGTTACTCTTAAGCAGTCATGGTAAACATTAGGGATGTGCACCAGATAAACATGACCAGATGGGGCAGTGCAGGGACTCAAGTAATGCTTGAGCATTACTGAAGCGGCTACAAAACAGTTTAGAAAGCCAGGCGGCCACCCACTCACCTCCAGGTCAGTTCACATGCCCCTGTAGATCAATAATGTTTGCTCCAGTGTTATATGAGTTAGAAAAGCTGGAGTCTGAACTTTGTCGCAGTTGTAGCAAGGGAAGGAAGTGCCAAAGGAGGAGACTGACAGCTGAAGCTCAGATGAAAGCTAAAACCTTTCTTGGAAATTCAAGTTGCTGAGTTCTTGAAGACAATTCAGATTGTATATTCTGTCGACTTCTATGACAGACCTTTTTGAATCCAGAAAGGACAACAGAGGGGTGTGCTACACCACATATTAGACTGGCTACATTCTAGAACAGGGGTGCCCAAACCTTTTGGGCTGTGGGCTGGTCATGTGGTTGAGCATGCCGGTCACATGGTTCCTCACACCCAGAAGCAGAAGTAAAATGTGCATGTGTGTGTGCAAAATGTGCAATGCACAGAACGCTGTCATAAATGACCCATGGTTGTCATAAATGCATTTACGACAGATGCAGGTAATTTATGGCAGCATTCTGCACATGCACGGGTGCATTCTGCATACATGCATGCACATTTTACTTCTGCTTCCAGGAGCACCAAGGGCAGCGTGGCCGGGATTAATTGGCATCATGGGCCTGATCTGGCCTGTGTGCTGTAGTGTGGGCATCCCGTTCTAGAATGTTCACTTCTTCATCCCCACCCTGGAGTCCACAGAAAGAGCCTCCTCAAAGACTGTGGTATTTTTGAGCGACAATCGTGCATACCCTGGGCAATGGCTACCTTGTGCCATCTAATCTTTCTCACACTCGGTTGGGCGAAATGAACTGCAGAATGAACTCACCAAAAGATGGCTTCATTTTGGCAGTTTCAAATTTCCCCCTCTCCCCCCTTTTTTGTGTCTTCAGTGGATCCCAGTCTCAGGTTATTTTTCACACATAGAAATTTGTAATAATTTTTACCAATTTTCCTAAAGTGGATATTTATTTTCCTAATGTATATATGTTCCTAATGGCAGTGTGTTTCTGTATATTTTTTCCAATTGTATGATCCTGGTGCCATTCAATTTTTTAAAAAATGTGCTTTGCTTTACACCAGGGATGCCCAAACTACAGCCTGGGGGGCAAATCCGGCCCCCGATGCCAATTCATTCAGCCCACAAAGCCCTCATTGCTCCCGGAAGCGGAAGTAAAACACCCATACAGGTGTGTTTTAATTTCGCTTCCAGGAGCGACAAGGGCTTCGCAGGCTGATGAATTGGCATCAGGGTAGATCTGGCCCCCAGGCCATAGTGACCAGCCCCCTGAACCACGTGACCGGCCTGTAGCTTGAAACATTTGGGCACCCCTGCTTTACACATACTTTATTTCTCTGCAACATTCTTTTTGGGCCTAAAAAGCACAAGCGTTCTCAAGGCAAAGTGTCTCTCTTCTTGGAATAAGCTTTGAGAGATGCACAAATCTGCTCTCCCAAGACTCTTAAAACTAGCAAAGTTATTTTCCATCCCTAGAAATATGAGTTTTACTCCTTAAAGAGAAGCAATAGGAAAAGTTCAGCACAACTGTTAATTTTCCGTCAGGTTTTTTTTTTTTTTTAACAATAAGACCATATGAGTGTTAGCTAACATGAAAGAAGAAAGGCTTTTGTCATACCGGTTATTCCAAAGAGAAAAAGCTACAGTCAACCTCGGCTTCAGGGGAAAACTGGGGATTGACTCTACATATATATTTCTTAATATACTATGACACTACTGTATATCTGTAACACTACAGAACCTAGAAAGTAGTTTAATGGACCTACTTGCTGTCAAAATCGGATTCCAGAAGTGACATCATCGCCATGTGCTTTTGTTTACCCATGTGACCAGAAGTGGCGCCGCCGCCGCCATGTTTGTTTACCCACGTGGTCGGAAATGACATCACTTCCGGTCACGTGGGTAAACAAAAGCACATGGTGATGATGTCACTTCCAGAATCCGATTTTGACAGCAAGTAGGTCCATTAAACTACTCTAGAACTCTCAATGTTATTGCTGCTAGTTATTCCTGAAAGAAGGTTAACATCCTGCCTTTCACATTAATTGAACCTAACTGCTCCAACTTCCTTTTACCATAATCATTTCTTCATTCATATATACTTCCTGGATCTATAAAGGATTGTGAAATGGGTGAACTGTATTTAAGGAAGACATAAATATAGTTTCACAAAATGAAGTCTGCTGACACAGAGCACTTCTTGAATAATTCACTTTGAAATTAACACTCATAATACCATTTGCCTTTTAAGTCCAACTCAGTAGAGCTAGAAAGAATAGTTCTCCAGAGGGGGAATTAATGGCAAACATTAGTCTCTCTGACTTGCTTCATTTTAATAAAAATGATCAGATGATTACCTATAATGAAAAATAAACTAACCTCAGTCAAATTGATAGCAGTTCAGTGCCTCTCGGCTTCTTTTGCCATTGCTATGTAATATATAAAATAATGATCTGATGAAAAATGTAGGAAAGGAACATGAAACTTCAATTCTTCTTCTTCAAGTGCTGGTATCCATTCCGAATATTAACTATCATCATGGCAACAGTCTTCCTGTTCTAACTCCTCAGATCAGTTCTTCCGAGGACCTTCCACACCAATCTCTTGGGTTCAGCTGAAGAACCTGAGAGAAACTTCAATAGTTTTATATATATTGAAGACAAATCAGTTTCCACTGATGTGGCTGGAGAGAAAAGCTGCTCACAAGCCCATTCATGAAACATGACCACACACCATGCATGGAGATACCATAATAAATATATTAGAAAGAAAACAATATTTTGGGCGTGCTTAGAGGCACTCTATAGTCAACATACTCTTTATCCCAGGGATGAGCAACTTTTGAAGATCCAAGAAACACTCCTCATTCCACAGATCTACCACAAGCTGGACCAGCAAACTTACAGTAAAAATAGAAGCAACAGAGGGGGATTATTAAGAACGCCACAACCCACACAAATGGACAGATGAAGAGGCAAGTGATTCTCTCCTTTGTTTTCTGTGAACATTGGGCAAGGTTGGATAGAAATCTGGGCAAAGGGTAGATCTTAGATGTATTTGAAGAGAGAAATGGCATCAGCTTGCTCATTTAATTGACAATCCAGGTTCAGAAATCTATTTTGCTTGTAGTGGTGCCCAAACCACTCTATCTCCATTCTTCATATGTTGATTGAGGAGCTCTGCAGGGAGACTTATGGCCAATCTTTACCCCTCCATTTCCTATGGGTGGATAAGACAAAGGGGGAATGGAGAGGGAAGTGAAGTAGGTGGAAAGAGGGTGGAGGATGTAGGCAAAAAGAAAAGGCATCCATGCTGGTAGTGAAACATCTGTGAACAATTCTGGATATACACAGGCAGTGGTCCTGGGACAATCCAGTGCATCTCAGATGCTCTCCCCATGTGTAGACACAAATCCTGGGATCATCTCTTTTCACACTTTCTGCAAGATCCTCATTCCATGTGGAAAGACAAATTACAACAGAGCAGAGCAAGCATGCACAATGTCATAGTCAGTGGTGAAATGTTAAATGCACAAGCGCACATGCTCATTATCCCAATTTCCCTTTCCATGCCCTCAAGGAGAGCTCAAAATTTGAGACAATGATCTCAGATCTACAACGTCCTACCTGTTTTTTCATCTCCAGGAGAACCAAGTCTTCTTAAAGCTCATAGTTCTTAGCTTCCCCACTGAAAACCAAGTCACTCCATTGCATTACAACAGAGGTAGCTCATAGCAATATATTTTCTATTCTCTTTAACCTCTCTTTTCTACAGAGCTATTGTGATGATAGTAGTAAAGCTCAGAGGGAACACAGGAACTTTGGGTGGTGTTTGGGAAGCAGATGACACCCTCCTTCTGGCTAATCAAAAAGTTCTAGTGGTTTGACTCCTTCAATTCTTCCATGGATCTATATTTTTAAAAAACTAATTAGAGCTATTGAGTAGCAACTCAGTCCACTGGTGTTATAGAGAAATAAATACAGGCATATTTCCCTCCTCAAATAACATGTGAGTTACCTAACTAGATATAAAGGTATATATGACTGTTCAAATTCATGATTGTCTTTCTTTCAGGAGAAAGAAAGTCTTTGTGGAGTGGGGAGCCCTTTGAATCACGTCATTATCTCTACCGGCCTCTAAAACAAAATTCCATTTCACACATTATTGGAGGTACATGATAGAGGTAGTGGGTGCAGGGAAGTTCTTCATTATGAGTTACAGGAGGCTGTGGGCAAATATTGCTCTTCAAATAGAAGTTCTCCATTTTAGCCTGTTAGAAAGATCTCAGGTAACAATTCTATTAAGATGGTTGCCAGGAGAACAGCTGTTAAAGTAAACAATACTAGAAAACATATGAGTAATCTGACTATGCAGTGACTAAAACGGTGAAACTCAGTCAAGCAGTACAAATGCAATATAATTTTTTAATTACGAAGAAATCTCCCTCCACCTACATCTGAACACTGTTTGGCAGTAATGTTTGACATCAAAATGAAAGCTGACGAGGTCAGACATTTTAATATATTAGCCAAGATATCTGAGGAAAATGGTTGTAGACTGCCTTAATACTTATCAAACTAATGGTTAGATCATGTTACAGTAAATGCATATTTTTCTTATTCTTACCTTATCCCTACCATGGGGTAGACAGAAAGAGTCTCCTCGAAGATTGTGGTATTTTTAAACCACAATCAGATGTACCCCAACAATGGTAAGCTTGTGTTGGCTAAGCTTTCTCACAGTAGGTCAGGGGAAAGGAACTGTCAAATGAATTCACCAAAAGGTGGCTTCATTTCACAATTTCACATCTGGGCTAGACATGGAAGAAGAAAAATCCCTGAATCTTTCAGTACTACATGCCTGACACATCAGACATGCAAATAGAGCCATGCTATATCTTCCACCTGATTATCTGAAAAGCAAAAGTGGGCCAATTTGTCACATGCAGACTGACAAAAGCTCAATTTAGAATAAATATACCATCTTTCCCATGATAGGGAGAATATTTTCCAGACTACACAAGTTTAATACACATAGGAGGACAGTGTAAAGAATTTCCCTAAAGCGATAGAATTGGAGGGTGGGGGCAGTGAAGACCTTCTAAGGTATGCTGTTTTTAGAATGAGCTGTACATTCAAACAAAGTTGTTAAGCAGGTAGACATTTTTAGATGTTTCTGAATGCTGCTCCAATAGCAGTTGATTCTATTACATTGATAAAACAAATGCATTTTAATTCACCAAATGCTCCCTCATGTGGCTTCTTTGCACTAATACTGGAATATTTTAGACATCTTGGAGACCATATCATACAAGAAAACAAACCACAAAAACAGGAGAGCCCTTTCATAGATGCCTCTGTATTTTAAAATTGCAATAGCATCCCTACATGCAATCTATGTGTTTTTTTACACCTGGAAATTACTAAATTACCCTGGCATTATGTGGAAACAGAAGTTGTTGTTGATAATAGGTTGTCCTTTGATTACAGTTTAAAAAGCATGATTAAAGAGAACTGATCGAGTACTTTCTGTTTCAGTCTCCAAGAGCCTTTTCCACACAACACACTCAGATATCATGCTGTGCCTTGTGTGTCCATTCAAATGTTTAAAAAGATCTCGATTCAATATGTGTAAATAGTGGAAACAATGACAGAGTTAAATGTGATTTAACAGATATGGAAAGGAATAAAAATACAAGCACTCACAGTAGGGGAAAAGTATGTCGTTTTTTTCTCCATATTAGAGTACTGTACCTGTGTACCTCCTTAGCAATACTTGCTTACCATTTATACACACGAGTTCTTGTGAACTGAAATGAGATCTGGGTTTAGACATGGATCCTGCAATCTGTTTAACTATGAAGCTCACTAACCATGACTGCTATAGATGTAAGATTGGAAGCAGAAGCTTTGTAAGTTCTTATAGTGATGCTGTCAATTGGTTTATCTCTTGTAGTGCTTTTTACATGGACTTCTAGCAAGCCCAGTCCAAGATCTCAGGTGGATTCCCTAGGTGCAGTACCCATGATCTTTTCATGGATATATCAGGGTTTGAAATCAAGAACATATGCAACCAAAAATACTACCTTTCCACAATGTGGAGCCCTTCAGAAATCCCATAATGCCCAACCTGTCAGCACAATTGAGGATCCTTAACACTGAAAGGAATTCATAGCCACACACAGCAAACAGCTTCCCACAGTAATACCATGTTACAATGGCCATCTTGCCTGTTGGGTTACTGACTGGGCAATCCTAGTCCAAAGCTACAATATTGCTGTTGTTTATATAGGCAGAATTACAGATTCCCAGATTAATCAAGCAATTGGGTGGGGGGGGGGGAGAACCAAGAGAAAGCATGTCCTTTGAATATGGATTCCCTTGAAGAGGTCTTTGGCCAATTTATTCATGTGTAAGGTGAGTGCAGGTGGCAGAAAGTATCACAGGTGTATTTGTAGGCGTATTTGTAAAGCTGCAAATCCACAGCCTTGCATAGGATTCAACACTTTGGTAGGCATTTGGCACCCAAGATCTTCAGCTGTGTCACTCTATGTATACCGCATATACTCGAGTATGTCAGGTTTTTTAGCTCTTAAAATGATGTCCTAAAATAGGACTCAACTTATACTCGGTCAATGTAAACATTCAAAAACATACCCACACAAATGTCTAAATTAATTAATTTTACCATATTTCCATGTATTTTAATTATTGAAACTCACTAGCAGCTGCTGCATTTTCCACCCTGACTTATACTCGGGTCAATCTATTTTCATAGTTTTAGAGGTCCAAATTAGGTACCTCAACTTATATTTGGGATGATTTATAGTCAATTATATACAGTAATTGCTTCAGGTTCTTAACAGGAGAGACAGCATGGTGTAGTGAGTAGATTGTTCCCAGGGTCTTAGGAGATCAAACTTCTAGTCTCACTGAGCCAAGAAACTGTTGGCAGCAGAAAAAGAGGAATTCTAAACATGAGAGGGGTTGACACAGGGCTGTTGAGGAGAGGACATATTAGAGAGAGTGTGTGCATGCGTGCACGCACACAAACACACTCACACACACACACACTGAGAGAAAGGAGGAAGAGGACATAAATACACATCTCATACCAGCCCCCTTCCTTTAACTGTTCTATGCCCATGTTACTTTCTATGTCAGTTATGTCTTGAGACAAAGATTTAGATGTCTCCCAATCATTTGTTCACATGGAGAAAACAGGGGCTGTGGTGGCTCAGTGGTTAAGAAGCTTACCTTGATAGCTGGAAGGCTGGCAAGTCAGCAGTTTGCATGACAGATTGAGCACCCGTCTCTCTCCCAGCTCTTGGGGACATGAAAGGAGCCTCATTTGGGTGGAGATTCATCCACAAAAATCATTTCAACCCAGAATAATTTCTGACATGAAATTATTATTATTGAGAAAACAACCCATTCTACTCTTCAAAGAAAATATGTACCCTGCCAGGCTTGATGCTGCTGCTTTGGGAAAAGCTAAATGTTTATAAAGCAGATGTTTTAACTGATTTAAAAGAATTGGGGACAGCCTGAATGAAATGTATCAATGATGTTTCATCACGTAGTATAAGATTGGGATGGGGAAGACCTTTGTTTCATCCATTTAAAAATATGATTTGGACTAATTTGCACTTCTAAAACTAATACATAAACTAGAGTCAATCTCATAATTCTCTCCTAAATTTTGTGCTGCAAAATGTGCCCTTTAAGAAAAATTGCATATAAAATTTTTTATTATTGAAATTAATGCGCTGTGTGTGTGTGTGTGTGTGTGTGTGTGTGTGTGTGTGTGTGTGTGTGTGTGTGTGTGTGTGTGTGTGTGTGTGTGTGTGTGTGTGTGTGTGTGTGTGTGTGTTTTAAAATATTATATGCACAAAACACATTAGGCACATTAGGCACAATCACTTCTGAAAATATGTACAAAATTTGGAAATGCATGACAATTTTAAGTAAGAGTTTAGGAAAAAGGAAACTGTATGATATCGAAAAAGGGTGGTAGGAAACTGTACCTGGAAAAAACTTTGAGAAATGAAAACAGAGATTCACGTCTCCTTGTTATAGGGATAATAAAACTTAATAATTTTCCCCATAGGGAAAAACTAACCATGACAACCACCTTTATTACAATAGGTAACTGCACAAAGGAAATATAATGCTGTGAAAGGTTTACATAGATTGGCTTGGCAAAGCTTTTTCAAATGCAGGCATTTTTCAAGCTATCCATGACCACCTGTGGGATTTCCTCTTTTTGCAAAACACTGTCTTCCCTCATCAAAATTCTTTCCAAAAAATTCAAGATCTGTTGCAAAGTATCTACATTTCCACCATGATAATATACTATGTCAAATAGATAAATAAAGCTTGATCCGTCCCTTTTTTCCTTCCCAAATAGAATTCCAAAAGTACAGGTTTTTTTTTTGTCAACATCGTATATTCACATGACCAAATGGCTACAGGGGATTGGGCAGAGCCTATGTTCACGATCCTGTTCCTTTAATATATATATATTAAGCTTATCCAAACTGCATAACCAGTGCTAGCATCTTTGCTTCAGCTAAGCTGCAGGCAAACACATTGGTGTGGTGCCCTACACGTGTCTCATACAGAGCATTCCACATCCAATGACCAGCTCCTTTAAAAAATTATTTAAACCAGGCAGCAGACAATTGGGGGTGGGGAATCTCTACAAAGGACCCTGTAGAGCAGAGATGGCCAAACTACAGCCCACGGGCCAGCCCCGGCCCACAGCGCCAAATCATCCAGCCCTCGCCACCCCTGCCACTACCGAAAGCAGAAGTAAAATGTGCCCACGCATGCATAAACGCTGCTGGAAGCAGAAGTAAAACGCACTCTGCATGTGTAAACTCTGTCATAAATGCACCTGCAGCTGTCGTAAATGCATTTACGTCAGCCACGGATGTATTTCTGGTGGGAGGAACCACATGACCAGCCCACTCAACTACTTGACCGGTCAATAGTTGTTGGCAAATTCATTTCCCATGCCAAGGCCCACCTGAGGGATAGGTAATCTGAAGGCCTCCAGATTTGCAGTTCCTCCCGTTCTGCAAATTTCCAGTTCTAGCTAGGGATGTTGGGTGTTACAGAGCTCAACAATATCTGAAGTCTCATACCTTGCCCACTACTTTCCTACATTTCTAATATATATGTAGGAAACTTTAGTTTTCCAAATACATGCTTGTTTCCCATATTATTCCAAACAATGGCACAACAATTAAAAATAATTGTGTGCTATCAAGTCAATTCTGACATATGGTGACCCTTACTAAGATTTTTTTGGGGGGTAGAGAATACATGAAGTAGTTTTACCATTCCTTTTTTCTAGGGGTATCATGGGACTGTACAGTTTTCCTATGACTATACAGGCTGACTCTCTCTTTTTCCTGGGAGCATAGTGGGGAATCAAACTCCCAACCAGATAGCTAAACCAGTGAGCTATCCAGCTAGCTGGTTCAACATTACATCAGGTAGAAATGGTTAGGCTCTTGAAAAGAGGCTTCTGGTTAAAAGTAATTGTAGGAGGTAAACGCTAGTAAGCAAAATGCAAAAGGGGGGTTCGTATCCACAAGCTCTTTTGCAAACTGTCTATGACAAATCATTTTTATTTTTGCTTAATTAGGAAGAGAAGCAAAGACAGAATGTTCTGCTGATATGTTTATTCTGCACAAGAGGCACATAACTTACTTGTAGTTCAGCACACACACACACACACACACAAGCACAAAACACAGAAAACCATATAAAATCTTTCCTGGTATTGATTACATGCACTAGGGATGTGACAAATTCTTATTCTCAGTAATTTTCCATGTCTTTCCATACAAAGATCTCCTCCTGAGAGTTCCTGGACCACCAGTGAGATTTTTAGACTTCCTGCAAAAATTAGGCTCTAGTCTTTTTCTTTCTATTTATTTCTTTCTCTATTTGTGGCCTGTTCTTTTGTGCAAAAAGAACCATACTCTGTGCAGACCAGTGCCCTTTTCCAGACAACCTTGCACATGGGAAATGCTGTTTTGGACAGAAATTATACTAATTCCACACTCACTCATGTTTTGTCCACCAAAAATTGCCAAAAAAACCCACACCCAAGATATTTCCATAAGAGTCTTTGCACTAAAAAAATCTCATACAGACGAAACTCAGTGTGAAGAAACAAAATGGGATTTCACCTCCACACTTGCTTTTTCACTGAGACCAAAAGCCTATAAGATAACCCCATTCAGATGTTCATACTAAATGCATAAGTAGGAGGAACACAACTGCTCAGCCTCCTTCATAATCAAACTCTGTATGCAGAAGGTAATAGTTTGGAGAGCCTCCTCTGCATGTGAAGATTTACTATATGATTGGAAGTCCTAGTTTTTATCTCTTCAGACTGTCGCTCTCCTAAAAGAAGTGTGAGAGTTGACGGATGGGAGGTTGAGATGTAGGACAGAAGGGGAAATGTGCTTCCTCTTCTCATGAGTTCATCATGAATGGTTTAATAATAGCATGGTCAAGTGGGTGATCAAAGCATATTTTACACTTTTTGAGTACTCCCTTTTTGTTCTCTGGTGGGCCTCTTCTAACTTTTATTCAAGCGAAACCCTACATAGGTTCCACAACTGAACAACATCAGCATAGGCAGATTATGAACTGGGGAGGCTTCCCTTCCCATAAACTGTCCGTGAAGCCTGGTATGTTGTGGTTTTGCCATTTTTATCACGTTTGTTTGCATGCTTTTTTTAAGTTTAGGAAAGGTCATGTTAATGTCTTGCTATGCATATTTTATGCAGAAACATTTGTTGGTTTATGTCTCCTAGAACAGCTTATAGTTAAATGTTATTAAAGCTGATCATCACACAAAAGAATGCCTTAAAGCAGGGCCAAACCTATGACATATAACACCAAAGGAAAATATCGTCTCTGGCATGACACATCATTTGTTCAATGTTCAGATAACTCATAATCTAAGAGGAAAAGCCTTTGTCTTAGAGCAAAGTTAAAATTATTCCAGCTCCCACCAGCTTCAGCTGCCATGGATGTTGATGAAGGATGATGCAGTCTTCAGTTCAAAGTTTCTAGAAGAATGCAGGTGGGGAAAATCTAGTTCATTGCATTTGTAACCCATTTTTTATTTCTCAGGCACAGTTTCCAAGCATGACTTATTTCTGTCACATAAAATGATCAATTTGCATGCTTAGGTTTGATTACAAGTAGCCATATACGTGGTGTTCATTGATTGTGAACTGGAGTGTGTGTGTGTGTGGGGGGGGGGGAATTACCCGCTGAATTTAAATGTAGTGCTGGTTATGTATGTATGTCAGTTTTTCCAATTGAGAGAAGACAAACTGTTTATATATTTTTCTTTTTTCTCTCCCCCCCCCCCAGCAGCTGAAAATATAGTTGTAAAGGTAAAGGTTGCCCTTGCTTGAAAGCCAGTTGTATCTGACTCTAGGGTTCAGTGCTCATCTCTGTTTATAGCCAAAGAGTCAGCGCTGTCTGCGTCTGCAGATGTTTCCATGGACATGTGGCAGGCATGCCTGAATACTAGAGTGCATGGAACACTGTTTACCTTCCCACTGAAGTGGTCCCTATTTATCTACTTGCAATTTCTTGTTTTCAAACTGCTAGGTTGGTGGGAGCTGGGACAGAGACAGGAGCTCACTCCATCGTGCAGTACTTGGGAATCAAACTTCAACCTTCCAGTCATTGAGTTCAGCATCTCAACTACTTGAACCACTGCAGTCCCTTAGTTGAGCATGTAGGTAATGGCAAATGCTGCCCTTAGACCAACCACGTCCATGTGCAAAGTTTTCTAAGCCCAGTGCTCCAGAAGCTGATTACTTTGCATGCGTCTTGAGTTCAGCTGTGATTCACAGCACCATTTAAAACTGAATACAAATGAGAATCCATCTCATTTACTGGTCTGCCAAATGCTGCCAGAGACATGCACCAATGAGGACTTAAGTTTGGCCAATGACAAAGCGAAGAAAGTGGTTTCATTTTGGAGCAGGGTTTGATCGGGACAATTATTGTAAACTGACCTGAGATCATTTGATAAAGAATGGTATAGAAATCTTCCAAATAAATAAAGCAGCATGTAACCTAAATAAGGGAACATTAAAAAAATAGCAATAATTCTGAACGAGCTGGTATTCTAAAATAAGAGAATGCTGGTTGTAAAGCTAGTGATGTCATTTCTTACTTTGCCAAAGCCTGATCTTCTGAAGAGACTCCCCAGACTCTATAGCCATGATGGTGAACCTTGGCACTCCAGGTGTTCTTGGACTTCAATTCCCGGAAGCTCAAGTCTCTGTGAATCCACATGAATGGTTTTACTGTGTGTATGTGCATCACAGGGACTTGGGCTTCTGGGAATTCAAGTTCAAGAACATACAATAGCAGTGGCTACCAATGGAGGGGAATTCAATTCCCAGAACTCTAAGTCAGCATATTGGCTGAACAGTGCTTTGGGAAATTGACTTAGGCTTCTGGGAATTGAAGTAAAAAAAACCCCAAAGGTTGGGAAACACTGCTCTATAGTGACTTTGAAGCAAAGGTCTGGGGTCCCATTTAGCAGAAAGAACAAGAGGTACCTCAAATGACTCTTGAATTAAGTGATGTAACAGATATTTGGATCTAAAGGAGGAGACCCACATAGCAAAAACCAAACAAAAACCAAACCCATGAAGTCCACATAGCCAGGACCCTGATGAAGTTGTTCCAAAAGTGAGTGCCACCACAAAGAAGGCTCTTCTCTTACTTTTCAGATACCCATATTCAAGGGATTCTTATAGAGCTGTTGTCAAGGAGACAACTGAGATGCCATTTTAGTAATGAGAGGTAAACAGGAATTCAGTTTTGAATCAGTTTCTTCTTGAGTATGCCCTCTTGAACACAATGGGATTTCATGCTAAGTAAATCCACATTGCCTACAGCTGTTGCACAACAGAACAGTACTCATTACTTTCAAAAGTAATTCCGTGTCACATACGATATACAGGGAGCTTATTTGAAATGTTCTCAGAGCATTGTCCTCATTCTGTTCAGTGCTAAATAGGACCTGTTTTAATTTTTCCCAGCGATTTCCTCTTTTACTCAGGAGCTTAGTAAATTCCCTGTTTTCCATTTTGTCCAAGACACTGATTCACATACTGTGATTTGCTAAGCAGTGGAGGAGTCTCACATGTCACTTTGAGACTTGTTTCCTGCTCAAAGAGTGTCATCGGGACCTCCTGAGTGCAAACAGCAGCCTTCCCTGCCTAGCTGATCTCTCCTTCTCCTTTCTTGTTCCTTCCTTCCTTTATGCTTGGCCTATTGCTTTCTTTTATGTGCCTCTAAAGAGAAAAAAGGGTCAGTTCTAATTTTAGAGGCTGCTTTCCAGATTCAAAAGAGAAGGTGTTCCTTATTTAGACTACTGTGGTACAGACAAATACTAACATAAACCATAAGCTACATGCCTCAAACCACTGAGAAACAGCATTAACCTGGAGATGCAGGGACCCCAAATTTGAGCTTCAAAATAGCAGCTCTCTATGAATAAACAAATTGGATACAGTAATACCTCAGATAACGTTTACCTCGGATAACGCTAAAATCGCATAATGTTAAGTAATCTGGGGTGGAGAATTGGATCGAATAACGTTAAGGTCCTATGGGATGGATTGGATAACAACCGCTAAAGCCTGTGCAGTTACAATGTATCTCTATGGAGCTTTAATGTTATCTGATACATCCCATAGGATTTTAACATGGATCGGATAACACTAAAAATCAGATAACACCAAGACTTGTGGAACCAAGTTTTAGCGTTATCCGAGGTTTTACTGTACAGGGATGTGTTCTCTCTCTTTCCATCCTCCTCTGTTTATGTGTGTCCATTTACCTTCTTTGTATGGCTGTTTAAAGGCAGGAGAAATAAAGGGCTGAAACAGCCACAGGCAGCTCAAAGTCCAGGCTGGAGTGTGTGTGTGTGTGTGTGTGTGTGTGTGTGTGTGTGTGTGTGTGTGTGTGTGTGTGTGTGTGTGTGTGTGTGTGTGTGTGTGTGTGTGTGTGTGTGCGCGCGCGCGCGCCTGTGCGCCTGTGCGCGTGTGTGTTTCTGAAAATCGACAGTAAAATATTTTTCCTCCAGTACTTAGAGTCCTCTAAAAGGAGCAGTGTTTGGATTTACTATGGTGGCTGCAAACTCTACAATAAAAAATAGGAGTAGTCATCTAGTGGAAGAGTCAAAGGTTCCACAGAGCTGAAAGCCCACAAGATGTTTCTTGTGAACCTGAAATGGGCAAATTTGGATGGGAGTGAGAGGCCATGTTTTCATTCCTTGTGGGCTACACCAGATGTGGAAATTTTCATGGAAATTTAATAGAAGAAAGGGCACCTTTTCTTGCTGAACCCATAATGTCCCGAGTGGGGCGGGGTATCAAATTCGAACAAACAAACAAATAAATAAATAAATAAATGTCCCCACCAAACCAGAGTCTAGTGGTCTAAAAAGTTAACCTGATGAGCTCTGGCTGGAAAAGATAGATAACTGTGAAATGTGGCACTTTTGGTGCACAAAATGATGTAAAGAAAAGCACCAGGAGTGGGTTTTTGTGGGGAAGGATTGCAATTTACTATTGAGAGTTATTCTGGCAAAGGTCATAGACAGTGCTGAATTTCTGACAAAAGACGTGCTGGGGCCTACAGAGAAATTAATAATGAAATCTACATTTTCAATCTGTTTTCAATTTTTTCCCACCCACCAATCACATAGCAAGATAATTACTATTTTATTTGCAACTGTCCCCTTTTTAAACAGTAAAATGGTAATATTGCCACATTGTGACTTGAGAAAATATTTTTTTTAAAAAACCAACAACAACACAACAACAGTATTTGTGTCTTCAAGTCAGGAATAGAAGTCACCAGCAGACAAATTGTTATTAATCTCCTAAATGGAGCCATGAAGAAGAAGTGATGAAAAATATAGAACACAGGAAGCTTTTAATTAACAATGAAACACTTTGCTGAATGGGAACTGTGGTTAATATTATGCAAGAATGATGGAACATGAAACATCACTACTGGATGATATCACAATACATATTGAATGTTACAAATGTACACTTTAATTCCACTACCAGTTAACTAAAGAAATGTAGTACCTCAAGCAGCACTAAAGGGATCCATTATGGATGTGAACATTTAAGTCTTGGCTGTGGATACTTGATTTATTCATTCCTGAATTTTGTTAAGGATTTATCATCATCATCATCATCATCATCATCATCATCATCATCATCATCATCATCATCATCATCATCATCATCATCATCATCATCATGCTGCAAAACTGGAAGGAACTCTATGGATCATTGAGGAAAACTCTGCCTTGGAAGCAGAGTAGGGAATTGGTCTTTGTTTAAATCACTAAGTTGACCAATGGTTTGTATGAAATAAATTGTGATACTGGTAGCAAAGATAAAATGTAACTTTTATAGTAAGTATTAGTGAACTAGCAACTACAATATTACTATCAGGCAAATGTTCTATGTGCTGGTGTGTGCCTGCCCATGGTTGCTATATTTATTTACTTCCCCAGTATTGACTGTAGGATTACAACTAGTGAAGCACTGATGCACTAGAGAGTCAAAGGGATGGAGACTCCAATTAATTAACTAAACCTTTAGTATAACAGTAAAAGAGATTATAAAATGGATTTTTTATTTGTTTATTTACATGCCACCCAGAGTGGGAGAAATATCCCAGATACGTGGGAAATAAATAAATAAATAAATAAATAAATGGATGGATGGATGGATGGATGAAATAGATATAAAATGAAACAAATATGTAACCAGAATACAGCTTACCTATGGTTTTATTAACACCTGGCTAATTAGAATCACAGGACTATAGAACCAGAATCAAACCAAGGGCCATCAAGTCGAATATGAAATTCAACCAGGGGTGAGAAGAATTAGTGCACATAATTCCTCTCACCAAATGTATTGCAGTGCAAAAAGAAATAATGGTTGGGATCCTGAATATTAAACCTGAAAGGCCAAGTCTTAAAAAGGAGGGTGTGAGTAAGAAATATTCTCTGAGAGGCCTCTGATGAGGCTAACATGTTGTAAGAAACCAAGTGCTTTGGCTCTGCCTAACAGAAGGCTGACAAGAGAAGCAAAAGAGAAAATGGGTTTTTGGTTTGGGATGGATGAGGACAACGTGACAGACTACGAGAAAAGAAAAAAACGGGAGCTAGGTAATCAGCAGAAAACCGTGGCTTAAAGAGAAAAGAGGCTTTGTAGAAGTTTGAGGTGGAAGAGAAAGAATAATAACCTGAATGGTACATAGGCAGACTTTCACTATACAGCAGTGTTCCCCAACCTTTGGTTTTTGGACTTCAATTCCCCGAATCTTAAGTCAATTCCCCAAAGCACTGATCAGCCAGTGTACTGACTTAGGCTTCTGGGAATTGAAGTCCCTCATGTTGGGAACCACTGCTATAGTGTGGGGAGTCTTTTAAGTGCTGTGCCCAGTAAGATGAAAAAACTAAAGCACTAACCATCCTTTCCAGTTCCCTAACTTTTTCCCAAAACTTCTCCTACTGACTGCCTCCCCAATTCCATTTACAGAAGCAGGTTAGACCAGCAGTTGAAAGTTTCCTTCACTTTCATTTCCTTTCTCTATCTTTACTTCACTTGAGAACAGAAGGCTACCTGAAGGTGTCAGAAGGTAGGGTATATGGTGGATGATGTACATGCAATTCTGTTCTCTTGACAGCATTTTGCTGTATCTGCCCTCCAGATTTGTCACCTGAGATGGACACCTTTGTCACCTAGTGGAAGGGCTAATCCTAATTATCATCATTATAACCGCATGTAAACACTAATAGTGTCCTCAGTTTGTACTAAGTGCCTATGAGCAGAGAAGGACAATATCCTGTCCAAATAGGCAGGTTTTTTTTGTTGTTGTTGTTCAGTCGCACAGTTGATTCCAACCCTTTGCGACCCCATGGACCACTGTCCACCAGGCACTTCTATCCTCCACCATCCTCCTCAACTCGCTCAGCTTTGTGCCCATTGTGTCTACAATACCATCTAGCCATCTCATCTTTGGCGGCCCCTTTTCTTTTGCCCTCCACCCTTCCCAGCATCAAGGCTTTCTCAAGTGAATCCTCTCTTCTCATTTGATGTCCAAAGTACTTTTGCTTCATCTTTACTATTTGACCTTCTAAGGAGCAGTCAGGGGTAATTTCTTCTAAGATTGACCTATTTGTTCTCCTTGGTGTTCAGGGGACTCTCAAAACTCTCCTCCAACACCACATCTCAAAGGCATCTATTCTTCTGCGCTCAGCTTTCCTAATGGTCCAGCTCTCACAACCATACATTGCCACCAGAAACACCATTGATTTTACTATACAAAATTTTGTTTGCAATGTGTCTCTACTTTTCACTATGTTCCCCATGTTTCTCATAGCTTGCCTCTCAAGAATCAGTCGCCTTTTTATTTCATGGCTGCAATCACCATCTGCAGTGAGCTTTGATCCTAAGAAAGTAAAATCTGTCACTGCTTCTACTTCTTCCCCATCTATTTTCCATTGACTGATAGGGCCTGTTGCCATGATCTTGGTTTTCTTTATATTTTCTTTCAACCTAATCAGGAGCTTCTTTAAGTCCTCCTCACTTTCTGCCATTAGGTTAGTATCATCTGCATATCTCAAATTGTTGATGTTTCTCCCAGCAATTTTGATCCCAAATTGTGATTCCTCCATCCTTGCATTGCGCATTATGTGCTCTGTGTATAAGTTGAATAAGCAGGGTGACAAAATACAACCTTGTTTTACTCCTTTTCCTATTCCAAACCACTCTGTCATTCCGTATTCTGTCCTAACTTTTGCTTCTTGATTCATGTACAGGTTTCTCATGAGGCATATAAGGTGCTTTGGTATTCCCATCTCTTTAATTACTTGCCACATTTTGTTGTGGTCCACACAGTCAAAGGCCTTAGTGTAGTCAATGAAACAGAAGTAGACTTGTTTCTGATATTCCTTTGTTTTTTCCATGATCCAAAGTATGTGGGCATTGTGGTCTCTAATCTCCCTGCCTCTTCTGAACCCCGCCTGCACTTCTGGTAATTCTCTCTCCATGTGCTGCTGCAGTCTATCCTGTATTATCTTGAGCATCACCTTGTTAGCATGTGGGATGAGCGCAATTGTTCGATAATTTGAACATTCTTTGGCATTACACTTTTTGAGGATTGGAACGTATACTGATCTTTTCCAATCCTGTGGCCATTGTTGTGTTTTCCAAATCTGCTGGCATATAGAATGCAATAGTTTGATTCCATCATCTTTTAGGGCTTTGAAAAGTTCAACTTGGATACCATCATCTCCACTGGCTTTGTTGTTTGCAGTGCTTTTTAGGGCCTTTCTGACTTCACTCTCTAGAATGTCTGGCTCAAGTTCAATTTCCTCATCATTGTTATTATCAGGAATGTTGAGGTCCTTTTTGTAGAGTTCCTCTGTGTATTCTTTCCATCTTTTCTTAATCTCTTCTGGATCAGCTATCTCCTTGCCGTCTTTGTCCCTTATCATGGTCATTTTTGCTTTAAACATTCCCTCGATTTCCCCAATTTTTTTTTGAAAAGATCTCTAGTCCTGCCTCTTGTGTTGTTTTCTTCTATTTCCTTGCACTGTTCATTCAGGTAGGTTTCCTTATCTTGCAATTGATAGATAGATAGATAGATAGATAGATAGATAGATAGATAGATAGATAGATAGATAGATAGATAGATAGATAGATAGATAGATAGATAGACAGACAGACAGACAGACAGACAGACAGACAGATAGATAGATAGATAGATAGATAGATAGATAGATAGATAGATAGATAGATAGATAGATAGATAGATAGATAGATAATGACAGTCTAAAAACAGTTGTGAATTTTATCTTTTTTCTTTCTTTACAGAACTGGTTTAATCTTATTCCTCCATTTCTCTTTTTCTAGAAAGACATATTACATGCAGCTTGTTATTAAATTTATAAGTGTATTAAAGTTTCAAAGACATAATTGAGGGAGTACTTCCATTCAAACTTTTTTCCCTTTCAGTTTTCAAAGAAATCAAACAATTAAGGCTAATTTGCAGAATCCTAGTTGATGAAAGGTCATCTCGTGATACTCAGATGCTCATATTAGTCAAACATTTTTTCTCTTCCAGACATGGACTAGCTTTAATGTCTGTTTCTGGCCCCATTCCCACCACTTTGAGAGGTATATTTGGTTAGAAACATGAGACGGTTTTCTCATTGGCTGCTTTCAGACTATTTCACAAGAGGTTTGGCTACTCCTGCTTGACAAAGAAACACTGCTTGTTCAGGTGGGCTTTTGGCAAAGAGAGTAGCTGAGGAAGTAGCTTTTAATGGGTGGGTACTTTACCTTTTTATTGTGGTGCTTATAAATGATTTCTAAGTAAACTGTGTTTTAATAACGTTCAGTAATTTGTTTAGCTATACAGTTATACCTTGCTTAAAGAGCATAATGTGTTCCATGGGATTGCTCTTCAAGCGAGTTTGCTCTTTAAGTGAAACACCACTGTAAGTGGCCAATTGTGACCTGTTTTTTTGGGGGGGGATTGTGAACCCTGATTTATTTGTTAAGCAAGTTTTTGGTTGGTTTTATTTGTTAAGTAAAGCAAACATTCAGAGAAAATTCTGCTCTTTAAGCGAGTTACTCTTTAAGTGAGGCACTCTTTATGCGAGGTTTGACGGTACTTTCATGTAACTTCTTATGTATGTGTCTGTATATTTTTAGTTAATTTTGTTAGCTGCCTTGAGTCTCAGTGTTGATAGAAAGGCAGGGTTTAATGCAGCTAACTAAATAATTCAGTTTTTTTTCCTGATTTAATTTTCTCCTTCCCAAACCTGCTATTTGTTCAGGAATGGTAAGTAGAATACTGTATAAAGATATCCTTCACTGAGAAGGAGATGCAGTTGAGCAAGCTCAAAGCTGGCTTTAATGTTTTAAAAGGCAGTCAGTCCTGTTCATAGATCTTCTGCATCCCATCTAGTTTGGCCCCATGCCTTGTCATTGGCAAGCATGCCATCTTTCTGCCAAGCTTAAAATGCCAACATCGCTCAGTCATACAGCCATCAACAGCAGGATTAATTGAGGAATCCCTTAAAGGGAGGGGAAAAGCAAATAAAACAAGATAATATATTAGGAAATGTTTTACAGGAACATTCTAACAGATGAACATCACAATCTGTTTCAGTTTTCAGAGAAACATGTTTTCTTGAAATTATACATGTGTCAACAGAAGACAGTGTTTCAGAGCTATTCAGATGCAGTTTTCTTGTATTTACCTTCATAGTTTAATTCTTTGCATTGTCAAATAGCTGGCAGAGTCCCCCCCCTCCTTTTCTATTTATTATTCTCTCCAAAGATTTTCTTCTAGCCCTTCCGGGGAGTGAGCATCAATGAACTCAGTGGAACCTACTTCTGTGTATTCAATATTGGATTCCACAAATCAAATCAACTTGAATTCTTAAAATCAGCCAGCCAGCCAGCCAGCCTGCCTGCCTGTCTTTGGAGAACCAGGAATAATGTATTACATAATCCAACTTTTTTATCATTTCAAAGATGAAGGCGGTATCCAGTTTGCATAGCCACTTTGTTGCCTATGCTACAAGAAAAGCCTTCTACATCCACCCATCAACATGGTTGGTAAAATAAATATTTTTTTCTGTATAGATTTTGGATCATACCCATAACACTTATTATGTATTATTTATTTATGTATTCATTCAACCCTGATTGCTCCTTGGAAGGTCAAATAGAGAAGATGAAGCTAAAGTACTTTGGATATCAAATGAGAAGAGAGGACTCACTTGAGGAAGCCTTGATGCTGGGAAAGGGCAAGGGCAAAAGAAGAAGGGATGGCAGAGAATGAGATGGTTAGATGGTATTGTGGATGCAATGGGCACAGAGTTGGGTGGGTTGAGGAAGATGGAGAATAGGGGTGCCTGGCATGTAATCAACTATGTGACTGAACAACAAATTCATTCATTCATTTATATTCTGCCAAAGCTAGTGTTATACCACTACTTGTGGTGGTAAACAATACAAAGAATAAAACATTTTACTGCAAATGAAGGAAAAGATACAATAAAAAATAAGAACAAACAATAAAATAAACCTCTGTGACAACAGTAGAGATAAATGGGCTCAAAATTCCTAAAGTAAAAATATGGTCCAACTAGCAAACCAACCAGAAATCCTAACCAACAAAGTTGGCTTCTTTAAATAAATATCTCATGAGCAATTTCTCAAAGACCTGGAGGGAATTTGCCTCCCAGATCATTCCAGGCAGGGGATGCCACCACTAAGAAGGCCCTTTTCGGTGTATCACAGCTCCTACCTTCTTTGGGGTGACTACCTTCAAAAGCATGGACAGAACTACTATCTTTTATTAGGAACTATTCCTCAGAAAGAATCATTCTGTCATGTAACAAAACACTTGGAACTGCAGTGCTCAATGGTGAGAATAATTCTTTTCCCTGTCCCAGAATGCCTGTATAGGAAAGTCCTCAAGAGTTTGCTACTGAGGAGGACAAAATGCTTCCTGCAGCTCCATAGGCAGAGGTAAAAGTTGACTAGCTCAACACGGGCAATGTGACATTTTCTTAACATATATGAGGATGGCAGGCTAACTTTGGAGTGGGGGGATGGAAGACAAGTTATAGAAAGCACATAATTCTGCCCTCCAACCAAGGACAGTAGCCATAGCAATTCACACATATAGCACATGTTTATTTTTCCTTAGGGCAGACCCTGTGTTTTGTTCCTAAGGGCACTGCAACCCAGAAATGTGGGAAGGCCTTGGAAGGCAGAGTGAAAAAACTCCTTGTCCTTTACAATGGCAACTTATGCATCACCAAATAGGACAAAAGAGAACACTGACTTGCTTTGAAAGGCATAGGCTGACTTCTATACACAGATACAAAGTTATAAATGATCTCCACAATGTAAACAATGTTACAATGTGTTTAACTCAAAATTGTAAAGACTGTGAACCAGGTGACCTGTGCGTCTCTTATGTCTGTTCTCTAGGTTTTCACAGTGGACAAAAGAGAGATTCAGATTCTCTCATATCCTTCCTTATAATTCCTTACCTTAAAAATAAGACTTGGACAGGACATGCCTTGAGGAGTGCCTTCAAAAGAAAGACTATACTCTAGAGCAGTAGTGAAAAACCTATGGCACATGTGCCAGAGGTGGCATGCAGAGGGTTGGTAGGGGAACCCACAGGTGGCATGCCCCCCATAGGGAGGGGATGTGCACACCCATAGGACCCCTGCACACCTACAGGGGGTGGGGGAACCTGCATGGTTTGTGTATATCTGCGGGGACAGTAGAAGAACCCATGGAGGTGTGCACAAAAAGGGGGCAGAGAAACCCACAGGGGGGGGGTGCAGCCATGGGGGGGGCATGTACACACCCCACGTGACATCACCAGAGGCACTTCGGCAATGTCACATGTGGATGCGTAGGCACACGTGGTGCCTGACCATACACCGCCGCCTCCTCTTTGGGCATTCTGTCTGTAAAAGGTTCACCATTTACTGCTCTAGAGGTTGTTGAGATGGAGATGTGTCACTGCCATAGCCTCATTCTTCCTTTTTTTTGGCCACAAATATGCTAGAAAGTATTTTATATGAGTATATAATTATGTGTACATGGAATATTTTGTACAGTTACATTGCAAAGGGGCCGTTAAAAAACAATGCCCTACATTCTTATAGTAGAGAGACTATCTTCTAGCTAGCTGCATCTTTTGTTTATGTGCAGCTTGCCAAAAATTAAAAAAGAGGGACTTTAAATCTGCAATTCTATATGCATCTAAATAGAAATCAAGTGGAACATTCACTGGGTAAATACATCAATGCATGGAAGTCCCAGTGGCATGTTAAAGCAAAATGGTGTTTGAGCATAATACTAAATAAAAAGCACCATGCAAATTACTGGTGGACTTTGAATATAAGGTTCTTTTTATTTAGCATTATGCTCAGACACAATTTCTGTTTTGACATGCCCAAGGAATTCCTATGTATTTGCCCCTATATAAAAAAGATGAGTGAACAATGGGTAGCTATTTCATCCTAAATGCCTTGTGTGAAAAGCATATGATGAAGGGGCAAAACAAACATCTTAGCCAGGAAGTCCTAAAGCCAGGACAAAAGGAATAGGAAAAAAACACCACTCTTCGAACAAGCCTGGGTTTGGCATTGTGAAGAGAGTTTCCGTGAATGATCTTAATGGGCAAGCAGCTTCTTATGGGAAGAGGTGGCCCTTCTGATTCTCTGCTGCTAGAGTGTACACTGTAGTATTAGGTTTAAAAGCCATCATTGGCACTTTTGATCTGCATGTGGATATGTAAGGAGGCAGTTGTTTTTAGCAGTAGGATGCCAAAACCTCAGTCCCTCCTTGTCTTGCTTTTTAAATGAAGAAAAGAGCTGTTTTGGTAACTTTTATGCCTCCTTTTCTTCTTACACAAGACATGTTTTTGGCTAAACTATAGTCTTACAATCAAACTAGAGGTTCATTGTCTCTTTTTCTTTGCAACACAGACACTTTACAGGGTTCTCGTTTCGTCATAAGCACACGTGTTTGTGCTTCGATTCCTATTTCCTGTATTACCTTGATGCCAGTGTTAACTCCCTCTCCTTTCCTTTCTTTTGAATAAACCCCAGAAATTATCACATGCAAGTTGTTTGTTCAAACATTTGCTCTCAGCTTGTGTTTTTAGAAACATAATGCACTCTGCTATGGTTCTTTCTTTATTTTCTGAATAACTCTGTTCCTCCCATTTGGTTAAGTATTTGCACTTATAAGTAAATCTGCAGAGGGTTTCTTCTTCTTTGGTGTCTAGGCCAGATGTGAAACTGCCAAAATGGGACATTATCAAATTTGATACACATATTATTGTATGCTGCTAGATATTTTATATACTGTACTATACTTTTGTGTATTATACCACCTTCACTAACCTTCCTGCAAATTCTCTTTGCACAAAAGGATGTGCCCACACAAGTAAGAGGTTAAACCAGTAAGAGGTTAAATTCATTAGCATATGCTTTGCTTGGAAACTTCATGCTTTTAAGATTGAAATTGGGACATTTAAAACTAATCTGAATAATCATTTGTTACTGCTAGCTGTAGGAAGCTGTATTGATATGCATGCTTGTATGTCATTCTGCTTGATTACTCTTTACCTCATTGCTTTGTGATCCATTAGCCTTGTGACATCTTGACTCCTGCATCTGGTGTATATAAACCATGCCTGGAAGTTTTACTCCTTTGTCTGAAGAAGTGGACTTGATCCACGAAAGATCACAGTAAAAATATAGCAGTTAGTCTTTAAAGTGCTGCAGTGTTTTTATCTTTATCTTTTTTGTTTTTGTTTTCTGGTATGCCAAAATGAAGGCACCTTTTGATGAGTTCATTCTGAAGTTCTTTTTGCCTGATCTAGCATGAGAAAGATTAGCTAATATGCATGTTAGTGTACTGAAACATTTTGCAATGTACACCAGTAACGCACATGGTCTTTTTTGTTTAGTATTATACTCAGATGTAATTTTGTTTGTACACGCACCTGGAACCTCCATATATTTATGTATTTACCAATGCATTTTCCACTGAATTCCTATTGAGAGGCATAAAAAACTAGCCTTGAACTCATCTTTTTTTCCTCCTGGTGAGCACCACATAAGCACAAAATGCAGCAGGCAATTAAAGGATACTCTCTATACTACGAGATAACAAGGCATTCTCATTTGTGGCCCATTTGCTATGGAACTCTGCACCCAAAATTACACATAGTCTCCTCCTTAGCATTTACCTTATGAATACTGACAAAAAAGTTTTCTTTGAAAATTAACTGCTTTCTTGTTCTGCTCTTATATAGACTTTGCTATGTTTTTTTAAGCATTCTAGTTGTTCAGTTTTTTATATTTTCTTGATATATATGTGTGTGTGTGTGTGTCTAGTACAGTTGTACCTCGCTTAAAGAGCATAATGCGTTCCACAGGATTGCTCTTTAAGTGAGTTTGCTCTTTAAGCGAAACACCATTGTAAATGACCAATTGTGAGGCGGATTGCAAACCCCAATTTATTTGTTAAGCGAGTTTTTGGTTGGTTTTATTTGTTAAGCGAAGCGAACATTCAGAGAAAATTCTGCTCTTTAAGCGAGTTACTCTTTAAGCGAGATGCTCTTTATGCGAGGTTTGACTGTATTATTTTATGAAAATGTTATTGTTACTATCATGGGTGAAATGCTTTTGAAATTAATGTGAGATGTTTTATTTAACATGGCAATAAAAATAATAAAAAACGTTCTTATCATTTGAGATATGCAGATGATACCACCCTAATGGCAGAAAGTGAGGAGGACTTAAAAAAGCTCCTGATTAGGTTGAAAGAAGAAAGTGCAAAATCTGGCTTGAGACACATTTTACTTTCTTAGGATCAAAGTTCACTGCAGATGGTGATTGCAGCCATGAAATAAAAAGGTGACTGATTCTTGGGAGGCAAGCGATGAGAAACCTGTAGAACATAGTGAAAAGTAGAAACATCACATTGCAAACAAAAAACTTTATAGTCAAACCAATGGTATTTCTGGTGGCAAAGTAAGGTTGTGAAAGCTGGACCATAAGGAAAGCTGAGTGCAGAAGAATAGATGCCTTTGAGATGTGGTGTTGGAAGAGAGTTTTGAGAGTCCCCTGGAAAGCAAGGAGAACAAATAGGTCAGTCTTAGAAGAAATTCACCCTGACTGCTCCTTAGAAGGTCAAATAGTAAAGATGAAGCTAAAGTACTTTGGACATCAAATGAGAAGAGAGGATTCACTTGAGAAAGCTTTGATGCTGGGAAGGGTGGAGGGCAAAAGAAGAAGGGGGCAGCCAAAGATGAGATGGCTAGATGGTATTGTAGACATAATGGACACAGAGCTGAGAGAGTTGAGGAGGATGGTGGAGGACAGAAGTGCAGGGCGGACAGTGGTCCATGGGGTCACAAAGGTTTGGAATCGACTGTGCGACTGAACAACAAAAATAATGAAGACAATATTCACCTGTCCAGATGTTCTCATAATGTAGAAGTGGCTAACATGTGACTCATGTGCCTCCCATCTACTCCTTTGACACCCTATGAGGTAAAAGAGGAAGAAGCCTCCCACCTACCATCCCTCAGCTCTCAATGAAGCTTCACTCCTGAATTTGGTGGATTTTGCTTCAGTAAAGCTTTCTGGATCAAATACAAGCTATAACCACCTGATTGCATCTCCTAAAGCAGCTCAAACCACAGCTTCCCATCTAACCCTATCATGTCTGCATTCAGCACCAACTACATTGTGGTGGACTGCAGTGGTTTAGTGGTTATGATACTAATTTGACAACTGGAAGGTCGGCAGGCCAGCAATTCATGACCAGAGTGCTACATGACGGATTGCGCTCCTGTCATCTGTCACAGCTCCTGTCAGCCTCGCAGTTCAAAAGCAAGAAATTGCAAGTAGATAAATAGGTACTCCCTTGACAGGGAAGGTAACAGTGTTCTGTACGCTCCAGTGTCTAGTCATTTCTGCCATGTGACCACCTTAATGTCTGCAGACGCAGAAACTGCTGGCTATTTGGCTGCAAATGGAGACAAGCACTGCACCTTAGAGTTGGATATGACTGACTTTCAAGCAAGGGTGATGTATCATGTTGTGGACTGGCTGTAGAAACCCAACCTAGTCCCCATCTTCCCCCAAGGTTTTAATCAAATGTGTGCAGATTTTTGTTATTGGACTACAACTCTCACACCTCCACAGGAGCACAGAACTCTGAGAACTGTGGTCCACTAACATATATCTACACACCCTTAAAGTTAACTTGTGTAGCTTCTCCCTCTATTATTCCCATCTCATGCCATCATTTTCAACAAATGGGAAACTTCCTCTTTAGCCTGAAAAATTACATGCCAGGTCTCTGTTGTCCTGAGCTTGTTCTGATGGAAGCACTTCTACTTTTTACATACATCTCATTCCTTTCTTCTCATCACCTTTCCACATCGCATCATGTACCCTTTTAAAGACAATTGTTAGCTGCTTCAGTTATTGCTCTCTCATTATAAAGCTAATAATGAGAGAGAGCAATAACTAAAACAACTAACAATTGTCTTTGAAAGGGTACATGATGCGCTGTTTGTTATTCTCAAGTGCGGCATTGGTCCCAGACAGCTTCACTAGCAACCTGAACTCCTGACTTTAACCACAAATACAATTGTCTTTCTAAAACACAGATTATAAAGCCTTCTGTCATAAAGCTCTGTTGTGGAAACAGTCTGCCTTAAAATTTGCGTTCAGATCACAAGGAAGGCCCTGTGGCCTTTGGGGTTATGTAAGTACCAGATGTTCTCAATTTTATAACTTTCTAATTGTTACCAAGCACTGAAGCTGTGATAGAGTTGTCAGGTCCTGCAGAAGCATTTTTCATGAAATATCAGGGCTGACCCATTTGGGCAGATCTTTTTGGTGTCTGTAGGGCAGAGCAGGCTAGTGTTTAGAGCAGGGATTCTCAACCTGCGGCCTACAGGCAGGATGTGGCCCACAGTGCCATTTTATGTGTCACTCCACCAGTGATGGGATGTAACAGGTTCTCACCAGTTCTCCAGAACCGGTAGTAACTTTTCCCAGTGTCCCGGAGAACCGGTAGCAGCTTTTGGGGGGAACCACCTTTGGGGCTTACCTTTTCACTGGTTCCCCACTGCACATGCGTGCCAAGCACGTGGTGTGCATGAATGCCTACAGTGCTTGGTGCATATGCACGGCCTCCTTACTGTCCTCCCAAGCAGGGAGGAGGAAGATAAGCTGCTAGCCTGAAACTCCCTATAGCCTGCTTCCCAGGGTAAGTGACTCACCTTTGGATGTGGTGTGTCTGTGTGTATTTTAATGTGTATTTAATACCTTTACCTATATTGACGTACTACCACAGTTCCTAAAAAGGCCTGGCAGCCATCAGGCCTGGCGGCCTGGCTTGGGTGTTTTAAGCAAAGTCTTGGAGTTACCTCATCAATTATAAGCTACACCTGTGCTGTTCCAATTGCTGTTCCAATTGGAGAACCCTTAAGGAGGTACAGCTGTTTTACATTTACATTAAGGCCAGTGGTGGGATGTCAAAAATTTTACTACCCCACCGTGATTTCATCAGTGTGGGCGGAGCTAACATCATGATGCCATGATGTGGGTGGGGCCAAAGAAAAATATTTAAAAATACATAGTAATAATAAAATAAAATAAAAATAAGCACACACACACATACCTCAACCCACCCACCCATAACACAAACCCGTAAATAAATTAAATAAATAAATTAATTAAAAATACATTAAAATACATCCACCCAGTGGGGGAACCAGTGAAAAGGTAAGCCCCGAAGGTGGTTCCCCACAAAAGCTGCTACCGGTTCCCCTGGACACTGGGAAAAGTTACTACTGGTTCTGGTGAACTGGTGAGAACCTGTTACATCCCATCGCTGATTAAGGCATATTATCCTAGAGAACCAGTACAGTGACCATATCCATCTTGCAACATGGTGCTGCCCAGGCACTTATACTAACAGGTAAGTGATGGGTTTGTAGTGGGGGGGTGGGTGGAATGATTTATGTTTGGGGTGGGTGTTTGGGTGGGTGGGTGTATTTTAATGTAATTATTTTTTTATTTATTTATTTTATTTACGGGTTTGTGTTGTGGTTGGGTTGAGGTGTGTGTGTGTGTGCTTATTTTTATTTTTTTATTTTTTTCTTTGGACCCACCCACTTCATGACATCATGACATTAGCTCCGCCCACACCGTGATGACATCATGGTGGGGGTAGTAAAATTTTTGACATCCCACCACTGCACTCCACCACCTACACCACACCAGGAAGTGCCATGTGGTGGAGAAAGGTCAAAATGGCCATCCAGCCCCTGAAGCTGTCTGAGGGAGTGTGGCTCAGCCCCCAGCTTTAAAAGGTTGAGAACTCCTTGTTTAGAAGGGTCAGAATTATTGGAATATTAGCAGTCTCGCATGAACTAACACTGGGTATCAGTCAGAAGGGGCTTTACAGCAAAAGATGATTATCTTTTACCACTATTTCCAGAGCTAGTCATAAACAGGATATTGTAGTTTTGTCTTCCACAAGATCAGAATTGGTTGCTGCAGCAGAAATATCCAGATAACTGCTATGGCTACAGAAGCTGATAAAAGATTTTGGAATAGATTAAGAGATGTCAATTCAGGTAATGGAAGACAAACTGTCAAAGAATGAGAAGGTGAATGTGCACACAAAATACACTGGTGTAATGTACCAAATGGTCTGTGACCTGAACAAGAAATGGACTTCCGAATGGTCTTCTCTCCTAATTCAGAGATGACAGCAGACATTCTGACATAGCCTCAACAAAGAGATTGTTTGAAGAATGTATGATAGGACTTGGATGTGTTGCATGCAAGCTTAAAAATGGATGTAGAGATAACAGCAATAATCAAAAACATATTTTTTTAAAAAAAAAGCTAAATACCATACTATTCAAGGAGGCCTTCCAAAATGTTATCTCTATACCCAATTCGTTTTTGTTGATTGATTTAAAATTTGTTAGTTTTTTTTGTTGTTGTTCATTCGGTTAAGTCCAATTAAATTAAGCTTTTCTTACTTTTTCTTTTTTTGGGTCCATCAACATCTGAAGTGGAGGGTCTGATGTTGAATCATGTTTGTACTGTATTTGGATGTTAGTATTTTAACTATGTGAACCACCTAGAGTGGGAGCACATTCCAGACGGGTGGTATACAAGTATGATAGATAGATAGATAGATAGATAGATAGATAGATAGATAGATAGATAGATAGATAGATAGATAGATAGATAGATTAGATAGATTAGATAGATAGATAGATAGATAGATAGATAGATAGATAGATAGATAGATAGATATTGCATGCACTAACACTGAGTGTCAGTGGGAGGTGGCTTTACAGCTTGATGTGATTGTCTTTTGTCACTAACTTGACTGTTAACTTGGCAATTCATCTACTGCTTGATATATGACCCAAGCTCCTTTCCCCTCTTCCTGTTTGTTACCTTGCTTCCATTATTTTGCTGATGTTCCTCTTCTTCATCGTCTGAATTCCAACCTAGCAACAAGCATAAAGTTCTCTCCACATGCTAGAGACCTCATTTTCCCTTTCTTCTTCTTCTTACAGTAACTGTAAATAGTACCATAGAAGCCAGCATATAAGACACATCGGAGTATAAGATGCACTCCATTAGTACCAAAATAGCCCACTATAGGCCGCTATATACATTACAAGGCACACTCCATTTTCCAGTGTATTTTAAGGGGCAGGGGGAGTGAGTCTTGTATGCCAGCAAATAGGGTAACTGTAAATAGCTGTGAAAACGTACCCAAATGAGTTAAATTTCACCTGAAAGGGGTTTAAAGAGTGAAGCCAGATGGCCTTGAAGGTACAACATTGTACAGGGTGGCCCGTAAATCCCTATCCATCCATATGTATTATATATATATATTTCTTTTTTTCAGAGAAAAATGGCCAATTTAAGCCCATTTGCATTTGAAGAGCGTAGTGTGATAAGCATGTGGGTACATGAGAACAAGAATACTGGTGATACCCTGGATACAATAAGTGGCAAATTTAGAGAAAGATTCAATAGGGACTTACAGGCTACCCTGTAGATGGCAAGGGCCACTGGTATGCCACCTCCTTATCTCCCTTGATTCCCACTCTAACCTTGACAATAATCACCACAGCTGAGGATAGACTGATGGTAGACACCTGTGTAGGGATAAGCTCCTCATAGGGAAGACAGTAGTTGGGAAGAAGAGGGCAGTGCCGGATTAAGCCAGTGCAAATCATGTCAAGGGGCCCTTGCTTAGATTTAGGATACCTATAAAATAAAACTCACTAGTAAAAACAAACTTTTCTCGATTTAATGTGGGCAGATTTAGAGATGACCCTAGTCAAATCAATTTCTCTAAGTAAATCACATTCAATGCTCATTAAGATGAGGTTATTTAGACTATCTTGCCCCCATCGTGTTCCTTAACTGTTTTTTTATTCGCTTTAATTTTGAAAAAGATCATTTTGAGTTTATGAGCATCAAGAAATGTATAAATTTTTAACAAAACATTAAACAGTGTCAGAAAAGCTGTGCTGGCACTTGGTGAATAGGTCACCCTTGCTCAAAAGCCAGTCATAGCTGACTTTAGGGTTCAGTGCTCATCTCTGTTTATAGCCAAAGAGCCAGCTCTGTCTGCGTCTGCAGATGTTTCTGTGGTCATGTGGCAGGCATGACTAGACACCGGAGTGATGTTTACCTTCCCACCAAAGTGGTACATATTTATCTATTTGTAATTTCTTGTTTTCGAACTGCTAGGTTGGCAGGAGCTATCATTTCTGACATGAAATTATTATTATTGCTTCTACATTTAACACCACCCCACCTCCCACCCCAATACTTAAAATGTATTAAAAATATAACATATCTGAGTTCATAACATACTGTGCTGATACATTGATGTATATATTTGAAATTATGAAAACTACATGTAGGAGAGTAAAAATAAGAATCTAAATGTAATATCAAAGGTACGTGAAATACATGAAATAATATTTATTAATAAAGGCATGGCTGAATTATACAATAGCATTCAATTTAAACAGAATTTTGAATTTAAATAAAATTATGTCTCTTTAACATTAAAAAGTCACTTAAAATATAAACCTTCTTAAAATTCAAAAATCAAAACTATAACACATTAATGTTACTTTTCTGTTTGGCTGGCCAATCGTCGTGTGTCTGTGTAACTGATGTGTACAAATTGATACCATGAGGCCTCACTCTTATATCTGATGATTTAGTCCTTGAAAGCTCACATTTAAATATAGGAGTTAGTTTTTAAGGGGCCACAATATTTTTGTCTCCTGTTCATTTATTTTCATGTAAGAGGGGTGTTTTTTTTTGGGGGGGGGGCACTAACATTAAAATAAAATTAAAGGTCACTCTTGCTTGAAGGCCAGTAGTATCCGACTCTATGGTTCAGTGCTCATCTCTGTTTATTAGTCAAAGAGCCCGTGCTGTCTGCATCTGGAGACGTTAACGTGGACATGTGGAAGGCAAGCCTCAACACCAGATGCTCTTTATCTTCCCACTGAAGTGGTTCCATGAGGGCAGAAGAAGAGGAGGAAGGAAGGAAGGAAGATAAGATCACCATCAGAGACGATAATGCCTAAAGGGGGTGGGCTTTCCCCCTTTAAATCCATTGGCTTGCTTTTGAGCGAGAAAGTGTCTCCCCTCCTTCCACCTTCTCTTTCTCTCTCCCCCCTCCCCCAGCCTTGCACTTCCCTACTGGGTGGGCAACAAGGAAGACTGGCAGGCAAGGAAAGGAAAGGGAAGGAAAGGAAAGGAAAGGAAAGGAAAGGAAAGGAAAGGAAAGGAAGCTCTCTGGCCAGCTTCCTCTCTTCAGAATAAAACCTATCAGCCCGAGGACCCAGGCTTAGCGCTGCCCAGAGCCCATCCTGGAGGAAGGGAAGTGCGAGTGGGTGGGTTGATAGCGTGGTATGGGGCCTCCAGAGGCGCAGGGCCCATAGCATTTTCTACTCTTGCTATATGGCTAATCTTGCTATATGGCCCTGGAAAAGCACACACCATGACTCTTCATACCAAATCCCATTGGTCTGTGGAACATAATGAGAAGGAACAATGGATGTAATTCTCCCTCAGGACAACATGGATGGTGGTTAGCTCTGGGTTTCTTATGCAAAGTACTGGTCAGGTCAGGATGGCCATCTGACCTGAGCTGCAAGGAGCTTCCCACAAGGGTGGACCCAATAGAGCATAAGGTAGTTTAATTGTTTTGTAGTTGGAGAAAGATTTGTGCATTAGCTTGGCCAAGCAATCACAAGGCTTTGCCAGGTCCCACTCTTTTGCTCCTCTTAGGAAGGACAGAGGTTTGGTAAACCCAAAGTTTTGGCTTGTCAAATCAGAACGTTTTGTTGTCTACGTCTGAGTCCTTGTGGCTGCAGGTCCTGTTTATGGGGGGGGGGGGGGGTTGTGCCATCCTGTTTGGTCCATTTTTGCTTTTTAAAATTACAAAAGAAAAAATAATACAAAGCAACAGTTGAACGGAAAAACAAACCGACTTGCTTAACAGTGTTTTCTTTGTTTTTCTTTGTTCAATAAATTGTTATTGTTTGCAAGCCAAAGTCAGTTGCTGAGGCATTTACTGGGTCATTCTCGAGTGTTTTATCCAGAGGCCTTGGCTCTCATTAGTCTGGGGTAGATAGAGAGCAGTAGGTCAGAACAGCTACTGGAGAGCAAGGGCAGGTACATTTAGGTCTTACCTGGTTTTTGCCTTTTCCTTTGGTGCAATTTGGCTTCAGAGCAGGACAAGCAGGCGGAGCAAGGAGCTTTTCCCTTGGCTGGGCTGCCAGGGCTGCCAGATGCTATACCATGGGCCCAAGAGTTGTGCCAGGGCAAATCAACTGGATCCTCCTCACTAGACCTTAGAAAACACCCACCTTCACAGAAGCAATACTGCTTTCTTCTTTAAATCCTTCTAGATCAGTGGCTCCCAATTCTTTTTTTTTTTTTTTTGGCTATGCACCTCTAAACTCCTCATGCAACCCCCCTTCCTGGTGACATGCAATTCTTATTATTCAAAATGTGAACTCCTATTCACATGGAGGATGCCTACAAGGCCATTAACTTTAATAACTCATTCTCGAATTGCTCCCCTTAAAAATCAAATTGCCCCGCTGTGGCTTTAGAGTGATTTTACCACACTGGGTGATTTTTGGGTGGAAATCAAAGTGGAGTTTAATGATGATAGTGGGTAAATCTCTCCACATTTTTTGTGATGTCGTTGCTTTTCTGCCTCATAGTGTGCTAACTAAGGAGAATAACCAAAATTCCCCAAAATAAATGCTTCTGGACCAGCTGATTATGGAAATAACTACAAGAAGAATCCAGGTAAATGGGCCAAGAATCCAAGTAAAAACCCCTAATATAACAACCCAGGGGAAGAAGTTACCTATTTCTGTCCCTCCTCCACTGTAACCAGAATTTTTGTTGTTGTTCAGTCGCATAGTCGATTCTGACCCTTTGCGACTCCATGGACCATTGCCCACCAGGCACCCCTATTCTCCACCATCTTCCTCAACCCACCTAGCTCTGTGCCCATTGCATCAACAATGGTGTCTAGCCATCTCATTTTCGGCCGCCCCCTTCTTCTTTTGCCCTCCACTTTTCCCAACATCAAGGCTTTCTCAAGTGAATTCTCTCTTCTCATTTGATGTCCAAAGTACTTTAGCTTCATCTTCACTATTTGACCTTCTAAGAAGCAGTCAGGGTTGATTTCTTCTGAGATCAACCTATTTGTTCTTCTAGCTGTCCAGAGTACTCTCAAAACTGTCCTCCAACACCACATTTCAAAGGCATCTATTCTTCTGTGCTCAGCTTTCCTTATGGTCCAGCTCTCACAACCATACATTGCCACAGGGAATACCATTGCTTTGACTATGCAGACCTTTGTTTGCAATATGATGTCTCTACTTTTCACTATGTTCCCCGGGTTTATCGCTTGTCTCCCAAGAATCAGTCACCTTTTTATTTCTTGGCTGCAATCGCCATTTGTAGTGATCTTAGATCCTAAGAAAGTAAAGTCCATCACTGCTTCTACTTCTTCCCCATCTATTTTCCAGGGAGTGATAGGGCCTCTTGCCATTATCTTGGTTTCTTGATGTTGAGTCTCAAGCCAACTTTTGCACTCTCTTCTTTCAGGCTAAGCAGGAGCTTCTTTAGGTCTTCCTCACTTTCTGCCATTAGGGAAGTATCATCTGCATATCTCAAATTGTTGATGTTTCTCCCAGAGTTTAGGCAGCAAGAAGATTGATAAGTCATCAAGCTGTCACTCAACTTCCAGTTTGGCTCTTGATGACAAGATGGGCCCAAGTGCACAACACCACTGTAATACTCACAAGTTCCTTCCCCTCTTTCCTGGTTACTAGGTTACAATGGACAGATGTGACACACAACCACTTTTCTGTTGAGCCAGTGAGTCTGGACACTACCTGGCGATGGAGAAGAATGGATGTCTAGACTTTAAAGCAGTATTTCCCAACCTTGGGGCCCCAAATGTTTTGGACTAAAATTCCCAGAAGCCTTCACCATTAGTTGTACTGGCCAAGATTTCTGAAAGTTGTAGTCCAAGAACATCTGGGGGCCCAAGGTTGGGAAACCTTGTGTTAGAGTTGTGTCACATGTAAAAGTCAGACTTTCTGTTCCTCCAAGAATACTTTCCCTAAAATTTGTCTCTTTGCCTCCACTTTGCCTGGACTAGCACAGCAACACCTTTAACTGGTGTTCTGAGATTTGCCAACCCTATACACAGTTTATATTCATGATATGTTTATATTTGTTATATACAGTACTCAAATGATTTTTGTAGAGCTTCATGTCAAATGATTACTGCCAATGTATGTTGAACTCAGACCTGTTTTTGTGGAAACATTTTCTACTTGTTCTCTCAGTTTCACTGAGTGCTTTTGAACTAAAAGTATATCTTGTACATTCCCCCCAGGTCATACATAAGACATTCTGAGACCATAAACTATATCCAACTTAAGAAGCCCCACAAATTTGCATTATTTTTTGCATATGGGTGGTGTTATTTTTGGGTGGGGTGATTGTTAGAATTTTATTTGGAAGTACCTCATGATGCAAGGCACAAAACTGTAGCTTACACATTAACACGCACACATAGGCCTTGTTCAGTGGTGGGCATCAGCAGGTTCACACCAGTTCACCAGAACCGGCAGCAGAAATTCTGGCTGGCACCATCCATCCAAGTTTTGAAATAAAGTAGGCCTAATTCAAGTGCAACACAGGACTTTCCCTCCTGGCCATGCACACCATACCGCGCCCACAGTGTGGTAGTAAATTTTTTGGGAGCCCACCACTAGCCTTGTTGCCTATGATTTATGTTCAAAAGCTGACAATTCATTAAAATTATGTACTCTGGATCTCTTCCAAGAAATCTGCAGTGCACACGGCTTTCACGACAGAGGTTTCAACTGCTATGTATTTGTGTGTTGTTCTTTTGTAAAGTCCTTCCTAATTTATGAACCAGATTGATTCATGATTTCTAGATAGAGCTAGATGATCAAAGATGACACTTAAAACAAAAATAAAACCTTCTGTCCCACTTTTCCTCTGTGGTCACCAGTTAGCATATCTGTAAAATATCCATTAACAGTTCAATTCATTTGGGTTATTCATTTGGCAACATATGTCCTTAGAAGCAGATTGGAGGGGTTGCTTCAGTCCACTTCTTGGCCTGATTTTTTTCCTCTCCTTTGGATTAGCGAACAAACATGTACATATGCTCCAATGGGCAAGTTAAAATACTAAGAGCTCTGAGTTACAAGAGCTGCTATGCTTGGTTTGGCAGAACACAAGCAGAAGGCCAGTTTCTGTTCTCATGTGCAACAGTGAAATCAACAGAGCTTTGGCAGCATATTCCGGACATGTGTCAATTCCAAATGCAGAAATGTAGATTCTTATTCACTGTGACCTCATCCAAAGGCTACAGGGGGTTCCTTGCCAAAGGAAGCAATTTTCATGTATTTCTTACTGTTAAGGGAGGGATGCACATGGAACATGTGCAAAAATAAGGTAGCTGCCTATGTGATGTATGGGTGGGAGAAAAGCCACATCACTGCCGCCCATGCTTTATGGTATTCTAAAAATTGTTTGATCTTTTGATGCCCCAAATGCTGCTGCCTCCACACCCTCTGGTGTTGCTATGACTCTAGATCGTCTGGGGGTGGGATGGTCTACAGCGGGAGCGGGGAGCCATGTGTCATGCTGAAATTGATCTAGATACATGTCTAAAGGAAACATGGCAGGAGATGATGAAAGAAAGAGATGCAGAGAAATGTGGTTATTAAGCCCTAGATCAGGGTCCTCAACCTTTTCAAGTCAGGGGCCAGGTCACGCTCCCTCAAACAGTTGAGGAGGCCAGACTGGTTGTTTCCCTACCATTTATGATTGTCATAAACACATTTATGATGGTCATAAAGGATTCCGTGGCCGATTCCAGCGGAGGCGGTGGTGGTGGCAGGAGCGAGGGTGGGGCCCACATATCTTCAGGTGTTATGCTGCATTTGTTCCCAAAACAACCTAGAGCCATCAATGGATGCACATGTGCCAACGCACATGTGCAACCACAGGCTTCTATTGAAGAATCACATGAAACTTTTCTACCGCATTGCAATTTTAATGAAAGCCATTGGTGCAGATTATATTCACGTTATATTTTCTTGATGCAAGAGTATACTGGGGAGACTTGAATGATTGGAGGAAACACAGTTGTTGAACTGATTTAACATTGGGGAGTGATGGATTCTCCTACTGGCTGGGGTGGGAAGAATAACACCACCTCCTCCCCTACATTGTAGCTTCTCTAGTTCCACATCAGAAGGGCTCTACATAGAGCTAAGCCATGCAGAAAAGACACATCTAGGCTCTTCATAGAACTGACTCTTTTCCAGATGCCTGATTCACTGGGATCCTAGAAAAATAGGCATTATTTCCAAAAGAACCTGGGAAATTGCCAGTACCATGAAAAAGACCATTTCCCTAGTCACCTTGTCTATAGCGCCTATCTCTTAAATACCCTCTCCAATAGTCAGCTCTGAACAGCAGTTAAGAGCTACAGCTGCTCTTTAGAGTAGCAGGTGTCCTTTCTAGGGTGAATGGAGCATGAAAGGAACTCACTACTCCTAGTGAACTGGGAGCTGTAGTTCAGTTGATATTTCTGAGAAGAGAATTAGCAGAATTGAGAAAATCCCAAGAGTCCTGGGAGGGGAAGAGAAAAAGGTAGTTAAATTGATATAGCCCATATGTAGAATGTTATGACTATGAGAGAAGACTAAGTAGATGTTTCTACCAATAACAGTTAGCACTGTAACCAGTTGCCAGCTCTACTGCAGTTTTCTGTCTTTCTGGCATATCAAGTTTGTGTTCATTCTCATCCTACACTATTTCTTTATTGGAATAGCTCAGCATTGTATGCTCTAAAGAGAGTTTTCCCCTTAATTTCCATTGTAATAATTTATATCTGCAAAGATAGACTTCTAAATAACTTGTCTCAGATCAAAATCCAAATTTAAAAAAAGATAAGTATACGCATGTAATGAATTAAAATGGGGCCTTTGTTTTTAGTGAGTTAAAGCCCTGCCGCCAACAGAGGCTCCTGGAGCCGGCCTGGCTTGCAAATGAGGAGCAGGAACACCTGGGCGGCAGGGCAAAAGCTTTAAAAACTCGGACAGTTCGTCGCCCTTGCCCCACTGCCAACAGAGGCTCCTGGAGCCGGCCCGGCTTGCAGATGAGGAGCAGGAACACCTGGGCAGCAGGGTGAAAGCTTTAAAAACTGGGACAGCTCGTCGCCCTCGCCCCGCCACCAACAGAGGCTCCTGGAGCCGGCCCAAACAGATATTGTTAAATCAATTACTGTGTAATTTTTGTATTGGCTAGTGATTGTATTGTGATTATATTGTTTATTGTCTATTCTGTACTGGGTATTGTTTATGGATGGTATTCTGATTATATTGTGCTTATATTTATTTTATTGTACTATATCTTATGATACTGTGATATTGTATTATTGAACTGTTACATTGTATTTTATTGTATGTTGTGAGCTGCCCTGAGTTGGTTTTCACCAAGTAGGGCGGCATATAAATCAGAATGAATGAATGAATGAATGATTAGTTTACTTTTGGAAATAGTCAAAACAGCCTGAAAACTGTGAGAAGAGAATTAGGAAGGAATGACATTGTATGCTGTAATTTTATTAGTTAGTATTCAGGAAGAGGTGGGAAGAGAAATGAAAATTGGGGTTTGTTATATTGGAATGTGAAGAAGAAGCACTACACCCCAAAAATTGAGATGAGGGGATGCTATCATCTGTTTTGCCTCAGACAGCAAGATATCTTGAGATGCCTGGTGAAAGGGCATCAGTTGAAGAGAATATTAATATCTATCTAACTGGGGTGTAAATATGTACCTGGGCTTTACCATAGCATTCTCCAGAACACAGAAAAGAAGCATGTCTCAGGGAAATTTTATTTCTCCAGCCTTGCTAATGTAACTATGCACAGAGAGTTTTCATAAGAGGAGAATTAAACCATGTGAACCGCCACTGGCATGACTACTATAGACCAGACAGACACTTACCATCTACAAGTGAAGTAGACCTAAAACGTAAACTATACATTAAATGAAGTTATGAGTCTATTTCTTTCATGTTAAAAACAAACAAAATAACTAGATCTTCTTACCAAGAATATGATGAAGACTGTCATCCAATCCAAACAGACACTGAGTTTGGCCGAGGAAAAGTTTCTGAAAAGAAACTGTTGAGCTAATAAAAATAACCTTGCCCAAACTATACTTATATCTTTCTCTTAGCAAGTTTGTTTGTTTATTGTGTCAGAAGCACACAAAGGTGCTTTCTAGGTTGAAAGGATTTTTGCTGGAGTAACTCCTCTCAGGGGATGCCGAAATGAGGCTCCTTTCATGTCCCCAATATCTTTTCCCACAGATGTGGTCCCTATTTATCTACTTGCAATATCTTGCTTTTGAAATGCTAGGTTGGCAGAAGCTGGGACAGAGATGGGCACTCAAATTGTCATGCAGTATCTGGGTCTCAAGCTGCTGACTTGCCAACCTTCCAGATTACAAGGCAAGCTTCTTAACCACTGAGCCACTCTAGCCCCTCTTTGGAAGCGAAAGAACATCTTTAAGAATGCAGCCTTCTGGCTGAAAAAATAATCAGAGGAGAAACAGCTGGATGATTCTTGCTCTTCTGTTCTGCCCAACAACTAACTATGTAGGTTTTGGCAACACCAAAAAAGCAGAAGTTGAGCTTTGCACATCCATGCAACCAAAAGCTATGTGACTCAGTCTGAGTTTACATAGAATGTGTTACATCAGACCACCAGTCCATCTAGTTCCATATTGTCCACACAAGCAATCATTAGTTTTGCTAGTAACTAGATTCCAATAGGCAGACAACTATGGTATTTTCTGCCTGAAGTTCAACCTTTTTGGCCTGTGGGTGAAATTTGCTTTTTCACCTCAGGCAGCTAAATATTTTGGGCCACCTCTGCTTTGACTAGAAGAAAACATTTGCTGTTCTGTCTGCCTCTGACTGCAAAACTTAAGGCACTGCCTCTGGTGTGCTACTTACCATATTCCCTTTATATCCTTTGGCAGAAACTCACAGGGCTTGATTACATCTTTGTCTGGATGTCAGTGGACTAAACAGCTTCTTTCAGAATGGTTGATGAAGGAAGCTCTCCCAGGTACAATGGTACAGGCCTCAGGCCTATAAATTGGGCCTCAGATTCTGTTTACCTGATGATACGAAAGACTACCGGTTGACTCATCCTGTTCATGTTTAACTGGAAATCAGACTTGCTAAGTTCCGAGGGAGTTCTTCCACAGGTTGCTGCCTCTATTATTCAAATGATACTAAACCATGGATTTCTTTTTTGTTTCTTTCTTGTTACCAAAGTGATAAATGTAATGCCAGATATTATTTTGCCTGGAGGCTAAGTAGCAGATTTCTCATTGACTCAGTTTTCTACAGCTTAATGTAACATGGTGCAGTACGTTGAATACTCCCATTGCAGTGGAGAAAATTGGACACATATGACATCACTCATATACTGCTCATGGACACCACCAACTGGTGGGAATGGTTTTCGTTTTGTGCGTGCAACATTGTGGGAGAGCATTTGCACCATGGCTTCTGAACACAAACAGCCTAATTAGCCTCGACAGCTGAGAGCAAACATGAAATTTCAATTGCAGCCTTCTTAAATTTATGCAAAATGCTTGACTTACCTTTTACCAACCTGAAGTGTATTTCCTTTTAGAATGCACCTAGAGCAGAGGTGGCAAACCTTTGGCATGCCAGATGTTTTAGACTAAAGCACCCAGAATTTCCAGGCTCTATTGCCAACAATAAAGGATTGTAGAAGTTGTTGTTCAAAACATCTGGAATGTCAAAGATTCACCACTCCTACCCAACAGCAGGAGGTTGAGGGAGATGGAAACCCTTCCACATGGGGAGCAGAGTTTTGACCATGAATGTTCACGTTACACAGCCAGGAAGCTGAACCTAGCCTTGAAATAGTTTAGATGAAGAGTGTGAGGGCTGGTGGTTGTTCTGTGGCTACCAGAGTGGTCCAAGGAATGAATGGAAAAAGTGAGAGGTTTCTGGTGCTGTTGGATCGCAAGCCATGGCAGCTGTAACCATCATAAACAATGGTGAAGGTTGGGTAGGGTTGCCAGTTATGTAGCATCCCATTCTCTTAGACTTCAGGACCAAACATGAGGCTTTGTGGCAGTTCTCTCATAGGAGCAGATTCTTGTGATGTCTTAGTGGCAAGGCACATAAGGCTTTATTTCAAGGATGATTGCAGTAACAGAAACAAGATACTGTACTCCATTCTTTGTTTTACTTCAAATTTGCACAGTAGCATACACACACCAGTTCCCTTCTTCTTGTCACTCCTGGCTTTGGATATCTTGATTTTTCCATAGCGCTTAGTGCACTCTCTGGGTGGTTCAAAAGTTAATTAGCATTTTGCCCTCAACATGCTGGGTACTCATTTTAACAACCTCAGAAGGATGGAAGGCTGGGTGAACTTTGAGTTTTGGCTAGGATCGAACTCACAACCTTTTGGTTACAGTATAGCAGTTTAACCACTCTGCCACCAGATGCATGAGTGCAACACACATCTAGAACTCAGTGCATTGAGCTAGTAAGCCCTAGTAGTGGTAGACTGAAGAAAATGAGGATAAAGGCTTTAAAGCTATCTCACAAAGGGGAGGGGGTCAAAATTTGTCATCTCCTAATTCTACCTTCACTGAGACTTGGCCCGCTGTTTGCAAATCAAGAGAACCATAGCAATTCCTCCAGACTCCAAACAGCACCCTGAAACCTGACAACTCTGATCTTGGAATTCAACAACATCCAGAGGCTGACACTTTGCCCATCCTAGTGCAAAGGCATTGGTTTCCAAATGGTGCTCCAGAAACCCCTGGGCTGCCTTGGCATTTGTAAAGATTCATCTTTCACACTATGAGTAGTGGTAGAAAAATATATATTGAAACCTGGCTTGCCTTCTTTTCACAACCATCCCATGCAGTGCTTACTGGAGGAGGAGGGGAAGAAATATGATCTTCCTGCAACATCAAATAATTGTACAGAGGGAGTTATTATGTTACTTGCTGGTCAACAAAGGTCTTTCTTTGCCTTGCACACGTGGAGAACTCCATCAAATGAATGGCAATTGAACATTCACCAGTAATGCATAGCATCAGTCCAAGAACAGTATGGAGGACTAACGCAGCACAAACTTTTCCATGCTTTCATTATGTCAAGTATTGAAATAGTGGTACTGAGTATTTCATTGTATGAATGTATGTGTCTATAGCTTTAAGAGCCTATATCTGTATTGCACAGCTGATACCACTGATATGGTTAACCACAGTATTGTGCTTTATAAATGAAGTGCTTCTAGAGCACTTATTTGGAGTACCAGTAATTATCAAGGAGTTATCGAGGAGTACTGGAGTAATCCGAAAGTTCATGTTGGAACTCACGCTGGAGTTCAACACAACGTGCGTGGAGTGTCATGGACAGAAGTGCCTCAAAGTCAATGGATGCCTGTTCAGAATCATATTATATTGAGTTCAGTGAGACTTTGTCAGGTAAGTATGTATATAATTGCCATTTGATTACCCACTTGTAAGAAGATGTGTCACTAAAGAAAACCCTCACACAACTGATTTCCATTTTTAAATCACTCACAACATTTTTTTAAAAAGTATGTTTATATTACTGAAGCTAATAAGTATATTGTAAATTACTGGCAAATGTATTGGAACTTTTCAATATTTGGGTTCTTTTAAAAAAAAAAAATCTGTGCTATAGGAAACTGTGCCAGTCATTTCATAAACTGCATCTGTTTCTGTTTTGTTGTGTAAAGCTTCCTATCACCCAGTAAATACTGGGGAACTTTGGTTTCTCCTCTTAGTTAACAGAATATGAGGTAGAAAACAACAACAACAGAAGAAAACATGGAGAGATCAACTCGGTTTTGTTAGCCGCTCCCCTTTTGTTTCACACACACACAAACCAGCACTTTGTATGATGAAATCATACTAGAAACATTTAAAATAGAAACAAGGTACTGTATCTTTATTTACAGTTACTGTTTGTAGTTGTTATTATTATTTAGAGGAAATGAAGAGGAAAATGAAGTTTCTGACATGTGGAGAGAACCGCCATACTTGCTGCTTGATTAGTGGTCAGAGAAAATGGTCTCTCCAAACCTCTGCCTTGTGCAGTGGGATGAAGGGGGGCCCTCCCCCATGCAGGGATGTAATGACACAGTGATACTGAAGTATCACCACACATAAAGGAAGGCTCAGGGGTTTTTAAATCCTGCCCCAAAGTAGTCATAGCCTCTTTGCACCTACCTTACATCAGCCCACCCTGCAGTTTAGAGTGCTTAATGGGTCACCATTTGGGCCCTGGTAAGAATTTTTGGGTTTAGCTTCAAGATTGGCTGTGTGAGACTGTGCTGTTTTTTGCCTCTCCCACTCTGGCTGTGCGGGGTATTAATGGCATTATTGAGCAGGTCATTTAAACAGGCCACATTAGTTTGATGGGTAGTGCTGGGTAAGGGTGGCAGTGGTGATTCCCTCAGGATGTCTTTGGACTTGGTGGGCTGTGTATGCTTGACACAATTTGAGAAGAACACACAGAAAGAGGCTCCTTGAAGACTGTGGTACTTTTTAAATGTGCCCCAGGCAACAGCAACCATGTGCCAGCTAATCTTTCTCACACTAGGTCAGGAGAAAGGAACTGTGGAATGGATTCACTAAAAGGTGGCTTCATTTTGGCAGTTTAAAGTCTGACCTAGACATGAAAGAAGAAGACATGATTCAGGCAAATCAATTGGGCATACAGGGCATTCCATGAGACTGACATGCAGTACAACCAACAGCCTTTCTTGCAAATAGAATTGGAAACACACATGTGGATGTCTCTCCAAAAAAGCCAGCCTGTCAGTACCTGGCAAGGACCAGCACTGCACATGGGCTAGAGATTTGTCCATCTGGAACAGAGAAGGTGGAAATAGCCTCCCCTCCCCGGTTTTGCACTATCAGCCCCTCCACAGATCTAGGGTTTATACATTTCAATAAAAGTACCCAGAGTTTTTATAACATAGCAATGGTGTCTTGCCTCTTTATTTCACAGTGGATGGGGGAGAGTGGGAGAGATAACAATGAAACAAGGAAGCAAAAGAAAACAAATGGGGTGGGGTCTTATGTCAAATGCTAGAAGTGGGGAAATAATTTTTTTAGTCAGGTAAGTGACAAAGGACAATCGTATTAAGCTGCAAAGATGCCCATTGTGAGCACATGCAAGATTGCTTTTATCCCAATGGTAAACTCAGTCATTCTGTTTATTTACATTTTCTCAGCATATTGTTCTTCTGCCTAGACTCCTCCATGTAGGCATCCCAATCTTGTTTTTCTCTTTTTTTCTGTACACAAGTTTTACAGTATATATCAGAAAATAAAGACACTGGTAATTAAAAGCTTCCCTTTTTTGTGCTTTCTTTCTCAGCATTATGAAATGTACATTTTTAAAAATATCTTCCCTCTTCCCCTAACCCCCCCTCTCTACAGAGGCAATTTTTTTGATAATTCATTTAAAAGCGTTGCTTGTTAAAGCCCCATTGATTGGGGGTTGTCATTGGGGGGAAACCAGCCATTTCTGCAATGATATTAATTGAAAGACATGCTAATGCAATAATGTGTATTCCCACTGTATCTCTGTCATCACCCACACAATTCTGCCAACAGCCACCCACAATATAATTTGCCAGTGAAGCCTCCCCAATAGTTGTGCTGACTCATCTTGGGAAAGGACAAAGAAGTCATGGGTTGTTTGGACTGGAATGGAAATAAACACAGTGGAATGCCTAGTATTCACCAAAAGAGGTGTCTATGCTTCATATAGTAGTGTATGACAGAAACCTAACTACAAGCTGGCCAAATTTTTCAATTGTTCTAATGAAAACTGTGTCTGTTAGTAATTTTAAACTTTTGAAAAAAATTTCCTACTCATACATTGAAAGTCATGCTCCATTTGGACCTCAAGGCTAAGATTGTACTGTAATTGTCCCCTGTGAAAATCAAGAAGGACTTTATGAAATATGCACAGTCCATGATTTTACTTGTATTTGTGATAATGAATCAAAATTGAGCTTTTGCTTTTAGTGAGTTAAAGTGGTTATTATCAGTCTGGGGAAATGGCCTTCAAAGCCAGGTGCTGATTAGTTTACTTTTAAACTTAGTCAAAACAGGCTGAAACTGTGAGAATGAAAATAAGTAGGATATACATTTACTGTGGAGGCTCAAGTGGTTAAGTGCTGAAGACATTTACTGCCATGGCTCAAGTGGTTAAGACTCTGAACTCACTGAATGGAAGGCCAGAGTTTGATTTCTGAGTACTGCACAATGGACTAATATGAAGAAAAAGCGCCATGATTAGTACTACGTGTTGCATGCCCTTATCAGGAGAGGAAAGAAGCATGCTTATATTTGCTTGTAAGCAAACAGTACAAGGATGTATTCTTAATGTGTTCCTGGAAATATAGATACATATGCCTTTCTTGTTTTATTCAATGAAAGGTGACAAGTAAACATGTTCCTTTTTATTTTGTATTTGCTTTTTAGAAATTCTGAAATCTGAACTATTTTTTATGTAAGTAAAAGGTTTTTTTTGATACAGAAGACGTCACATTTTCTACACAGAGCTTAGATGGTGGGAATATTCCAGTTTCTTTATTGATAACACCAAGGGTGTGCTAGCTATTATTATTATTATTATTTATCACACTTGCTATCCCGCCCCAATCAAGCAAGCCTGACTCTGGGCGGCTAACAGCATAGATTTAAAAACATATCCATATTAAAAATTTAAAATTCAACTAAAACAGTATCTGGGGTGTCGTCAGAAGGGTGGTTATCCCTAGACTAACCACCCCATATGGGATCCCCCATCCCTGGAACCCCACACTTGTCCTGCTATGCTAAAAGGGCGCTGGACAGGAAAGGAGGAGGAGGCTATGGGGGGAACTGTATGATATAATGTATTGTAAACTCCAGGTGACGTACTTCTGCCCAACTCTGGGGGCGCCAGTCACTGGGGTGCACCGGGACTTGTCCCTGTGTCCCAAATGGCCAGCACGGGTCTGAGTAATGCCAAATAAGATACATACTGCCTGTCCTACCTGATCTGGCTGTTTTGTAAGCATAAACCATCAGTGATTGAAACCTATCATAGATTTCTGTAGCCTAGAGCAGGACCACAGGTACTCTGAAACAGCAAAAAAGTTTTATGTGGGCTTCCTGAATGGGTGCAGATCTCTGTAAGGTGGAACGAGTCCTATGGTAGTGTGATAACGTGAATGTGTTATCCTTACATTTGTAAAAGTGGACACACTGAGAAACGATTATAAAACACACAGAAACAAAGATATTGATTTGGGTCCAAGATAATGAAAGAAACCCTACAATTAAAAGTGGAGAGTATTAAGACTAACTGAATTTCCATAGAAACATGTAGATGCTGAGGTTCCCATGGTTTTAAAAAATTGGGCAGGAAACTGGGAAGCCCCCAAATCTGGCCAAATGTTTCGGTAGTGATAAAGTCTGTTTGCTAAAGTCATGTTCCAAAATGAAAAGTGCAGAATACAATGGATCACTAGAAGATGTAAAATACTGTAGTTTGATTTCATTTATCAGTGGATACTAACTAGGACATTGCTTCTTGTTTATTAAATCAGTTAGTACTATCATGCAAATTCAAGGTTTTACTCAAACTAACTTTTTGAAAAGATGATTATGCTGACTGGACAGTTCCCAGAGAGTTAAATTTTTAAAAAAGCAGCAAAATAAGACAAAAAAAATTGTGACACTTTAAAGACTAACTCCTGTATTTAACTGTGAGTTTTCACGGACCAAGTCCACTTCATCAGATAGTGGACTTGGTCCACAAAAGCCCACAATTAAATACAGGAGTTAGTCTTAAGGGCCACAACATTTTTGTCATTTTTTGCTGTTCTGGATTATTTACTCTCAGGTATACTTGCACATACTAATTTGGTTACCACTTCAAACATTTCAAATCAGAATGGTATATCCTGGCTGCTGCAACTCTGCTAAGCTATTCAGATGAGATTCAAGTATCTAGTGGTCCAAATAATTCAGAATTAGGTGTGGTTTTAGATTGGGCCAGCCCTACCAAAAGAAATAGTGAAACAGGCAACTCAAGTGACACGAGGCAGAGCATAGTAAATTGACCTGATTGCATCCGCTGCTATTCGACCTCTTCTCTCTATCTCTGGGAATGCTATCATTCTCAGGGTCTTCAGAACAAAGAAACAAAAGGAATGCTGGCTTGGAAAATCAGATTTCATTAAACACATGCACTTTCCCATTAAGTCTTCACTTCAAGAACCTTGAACGAAGCATTCCCAGAAAAAGAAAGCAAGAGAATGGCAGCATGCAATTTCTTGTTCTTCTCCTTTTATTCTTCTGGTATTAGGTTCACAATTAAGTGTTATTTTGTTGTTGGTGGTGGTGGTGCTCGTGATATTTTCTTCTCCTTGTCTTCTGTCATGATAGCGCAAGCATTGGAAGTGTGCACTCTGACACACACACAGTTATGCTAGGGTGGCACTAGGAGCAGGGATGTCCAGGCTGTATTCATCTTCCTGCCATAAGCAGCAGAAAAACCACCCCTTCAGTATGATTTCTTCAAGTCAGATGTTGAAATGGAGTTTGCTATTGGAATCTACTCTCATTCCTTCCTGAGGCAAATAGGCTAGTTATTTACCAAGATTGGTAAAGGATGGATTTAAGTGGGCTTATCTTGCCAGTCACTCTATTTTATATGTTCAGTTTTAGATCCTGCCTTTAAGCCAAAAATTAGCACAGAGAACATCTTATAACAATAAAACTGCAAGGACATCTGCCCGTCCCACTAGAGCAAACCGGAGAGGCTCTCTGGTTGTGCCATCAGCTAGAGAGGCTCATCTCTCTAGCGCTAGAAGGAGGGCCTTCTCTGTGTCTGCTCCGGCCCTGTGGAACCTCCTGCCAACTGAGCTGCACCTCCAGGCAGAGCTGCTGCCCTTTTGGAAGGGTGTAAAAACCTGGCTGGCAGGGCAGGTGTGGGGTACTGGAGGCACAACGACCTCAGTCTGCTGGCTAGTTTGACTCCCCCCTCCCTTAAGTTTTAAAGTTTTAAAATCATACAAAGTTTTAGTTGTAGTTTTAATTGCCTTTAATTATATATTTTAAGAACTTTTAGAATTTTAACCTATACTGTTTTGATATTCTTAGGATGTGTTAAACCGCCCTGGGTCGCCTTCAGTGAGGAGGGTGGTGTAGAAATTTAAATAAATAAAAAATAAATAAATAAAAGTAAAAGCATACAATTGAACATTAAAACAAGCTAAAAACACATTGATAAAAAGAAAAACAAACACATGTTTTCGACTAAAGCACATCTTAGATGCTAAAGACCTGTTTGAATTAAAAGGTCTTTGACTAGCAGCAGAAGAATTACAGAAACTCGTCCAAGCTGGCTACTTCAGCAGGGAGCTCTAGACTGGGAGCAGCCACTGAGAAGTCTCCCATCCTTCTGCCCTATCAATCATGCATCCAAAGAGGACAGAACCAAGAAAAGGTCTTTCCCTTGCACATCTTAAAATATTGTTAAGGAGTATACTACTTAGATCTCACTAAATTGAGATGAGCACTGAACCCTGGAGTCAGATACAACTGGCTTTCAAGAAAGGGTGACCTTTACCTTTACTATTATCTATCAAGTTCTCCAACCAGATCTTCTGAGATTATATTAACTCTGCTACATATTTTCTCATGCCTCTGCCTCGACAAAGAATTAACATCCTTATTTATTTTTTTAAAAAAGGCAATCGTGTTTGCAATTATGTTGATACTTTCAGTTTTGTTTTATATTCAGTTGGGCTTCAAAATTTTTTAATAGCAGATGGTCTTCTCCCCAGTCTTGGCATCATGGAGTCATAAGAAGCTTTGCCATTAGCTATCTCTTAGTTTAGTGGGGGGGGGGGGAGGCCAGTAGAACTTAACAACACAGGTATATAGATAATAAGGAAAATTGAACTTCGGGGTGGTGGGAAAACATTAGCTATGCTTAACATACAACATTGTCAAGATATTAGGATGTAATTTTATGCATCTTGTTGTTGGCATAGAGACAGTAATGTGATTACCCAAAGGTATAGTGTAATTCAATCCTCATGCTTGCCTATGCAGAAGTAAGCCTCAGTGAATTCATTAGGATTTACTTCCAGGTTGTTGTATGCAGAACTGCAGTGACTTTACATATACAGTGGTACCTCACTTAAAGAGCATAATGCGTTCCACAGGATTGCTCTTTAAGCAAGTTTGCTCTTTAAGCGAAACACCATTGTAAGTGACCAATTGTGGGGGGTACAGCAAACCCCAATTTATTTGTTAAGCGAGTTTTTGGTTGGTTTTATTTGTTAAGCGAAGCGAACATTCAGAGAAAATTCTGCTCTTTAAGCGAGTTACTCTTTAAGCGAGGTGCTCTTTATGCGAGGTTTGACTGTATACATACCTGAAGAATACATGATGCTGGTCTGCTTTTGTTATTGTCTAACACCTGTGGTTCCCACAGGATGGGGGATTTGATTTTTATTTATTAATTAATCAAATATAATTCCGCCCTACTCGCACAAGCGACTCAGGGCGGAGCACAACAGGCATATGGTATACCACAAACACACTAAAAGAGCAATAAAAATTAAAACCCATTAAAAAGGGTGGCAATTAAGTGTGGCAACTTGAGAATGATTTATTAACAGTGAATTGCTTGCATTTCTTATGGTTCTGGGAGCCTAATATAAAAATATATATTGTGACATACACATGTTGACATGAATTCTATGAACGTCTTACGTTTCGGTTGGGTGGTCTGGCAGCTTTTGCAATGTAACGAAAATCATGTACTTTTGCCAAGCTGCAACACTAAAACTAAGGCAGCCATGAAAAAAAGGGTTATGTCATTTGAAAGACTGTCTCGGCAACTTTAAGACTTGGTAGAACCCAAAAGCCAAAAATGCAAATCGATGATATCATCGCTTTTGGAATTAGCATCGGAAAAGTGACAGTTTTGCTGGGGGGGGTGTTGGTTGTCAAGGGGCCAGCGAAAAAACAACACAACCAATTTGGATGATCCAAAGTGCATTTGAAACAGGAAAGATTAACCTTTGTAGGGACACTTTAAGATTTGGAATTGGAATTGGGAAAAATAATCTATGAAGTGTTTTACAAAAACCCACTCAAATGAGGTCACCAAAAAAAAAAAAAAAAGAAGGGGAAACCAATTTAAAAATTGAATATGACAATTTCCCAATATGGATACAGTTCATGTACAACATGTGGAGAAAAATGATGCTGAAGCAGGAATCCACAAAAAAGATATTGAGGAAAAAACATGACTTGTTGAAATGACATTTCCGCGGTCAGTGTGTGTGTGTTTGGTGGTGATCCAACAAAAAAAAAACTTGAAAGAGGACAGAATAACCTTTCTTTTGACACTTATACAATTTGGACTGGACTTCAGAAACATTTTCTATGAAGGTTTAAAACAAAAAAAACCTTCCTTTCTAACCTTCTTTCCTTTAAAAAAAAGTATCTCCCCACACCAGAATAGATACATTGGTGTGAGAATGGATACACTGTAGCAAGTTCCTCCTTTGAAGTCATAACCAGTTTCCTTTTTGGCTTTCCCTCTTATTGAAGAATTTCTTTCAAGGAATTGTGAAGTAAAAACTCTTTTTCTTTGTGGTTTGACTATTGAAATATTTATTTAAAATAGATCCTTTGCAGCTATTCCCCTGGGGTAAATTGTTGTGTTTACAGTGGACTGACTATGGACACGTGTGCATAGTGGGTAGAGTCGGGGAGAATGGAAAATAAAGGTTAAAAGCATCTTTATTGAAAAATAAAATATAAAAAAATAAACAAAAATGAATTTGGGATTTTTGGTTTTGGGTTAAAATAACGTAACAGTTCAAAAACAAGAAATTGCCTTCCACATGTCCACGAAAATGTCTGCAGACACAGACAGCGCTGGCTCTTTGGCTATAAACAGAGATGAGCACTGAAACCTAGAGTCAGATATGACTGACTCTTGATCAAGGATGACCTTTACCTTAGCTCAGAAAACCTTAGATTTAATGAACATTTTATGAAAACCTTAATTTTATGAACATAATGTCTTTATTTGCCCTCATTTGAAACATCACCCTTAACTAATGAATGAAATAAAAGAAATAAATGAACTAATGAGCATAATTCAACACATTGAGTTCACACACTAAATCCCTGATGGTAGTGTCCTTAGACTCTACATGCCACTTTAAAAAAAATTAAAAATTTCTCTTTAAATGGATGTCATGTTCTTTGGAAGCTTGTGTAGTCTAAATTAATGGCTTTTTTTAATAATAAGAATTATATGTCACTGGGAGGGGGGCATCAGGATTTTAGAAATGCTTAGGTGGGGCATGACCAAAAAAAAGTTGGGACCCAGTAGCCTAACATATGATAACACCATAACTACCATACTAATTTTAAATGGCCGGGGGGGGGGGGATCCCTTTATTGTTTGTTCAGAGGTAGAAATGTCACATGGGACAAGTTCATATGAAAAGGTCAGATGTCAGCAGTCTCCATTATTGAACTGCTGCAGAATAAAATATATGGGGGGGGGGAATGTTTTATTAAAACACACGTTGTGTGTTATGATCACGGATCATGTCAGTGTTAAGATCAAACCAGACATTACAAGGAAACCATTCCAGTTTGGATTCCCTGTTAATTGCAGAGTCACTTTTGGAAATTCCTTAAGCTTCTGCTTGGATGAGCCAAATTAGTGTAACACCCTCCCTACCCACACCCCCATGAAACTGACAAGTCTTCAAATGCCGCTTCCATTCACTGGAGAATAATCTACAAAATCTCCACCAAACTATTTGTGAGCCTAATTATTTGCTATTACTTCATTACATTAAGCTGAATTTTCCTCCAGGCTGGTGGCAGGGAGGAATGAAGGAGACATTAGTCCAGTGGTGCCCAAAACTTTTGGGTTGTGGGCCGATCATATGGTTCAGGAAGCTGGGTACTAAGGCCTGGGGGCCAGGTGCGGCCCCCAACGCCAATTCATCCGGCCCACAAAGCCCTTGTTGCTCCTGGAAGCGGAAGTAAAACGCACCCGTATGGGCGTGTTTTACTTCCACTTCCAGGAGCGACAAGGGCTTCGCAGGCCGGATGAATTGGCGTCAGGGGCCGCACTCGGCCCCCAGGCCTTAGTTTGGGCACCACTGCACTAGTCAGTAACTGAGTCAGTATCAGCTGCCTCTTTGCTAAACTCTGCATGTATTCCATAGTAAGTTGTTTGTCTTAGTGAGTCAGCATACTGGGCTCCTTTTTAATTTTCCTCTTTCACAGCTGAGCCAAGAAAATCTCCCACCTCCCCATGCCGTATGCTACTGAGATTGCTGTGAGCTGCCATCGCCTAAATAAAAAGATAACTGATTTAAATTTATGCTGGGAACCTTATACGGCCAGCAACATTTGTAATTCAGGCTGAACGTCAGAGGAAAAATCCGGAGAAAGTGCCAATAATAGATCCCTTGTGTTTGTACATTTTAAAATGACTATCCGTACCATCCGTGGGTAACAGAGTGATATGCCAGACAGCAAAGTGTTTAATTTAATCAGTCATCAGGCTAAATCTTGATACTGTTACGCAGGTAAGTAGCCACAGTTGCTGCAAATGCCAAAGGCCTATTCCTGTTCATGCTACCTTGCAGCGCTGCAACATTAACCCGGAAGAGCAAATTTCCTTTCACCAGGATGGATTTAAAGCAAGGGTCTCTGGGATAAAGAGGAAGGCTCTCCTATGCCAAGTTGACATCCATATTTTCCACTAGTGGTGGAATAACTAGAAATAGGCATGCAATATTTTGGCTGGTGCATTCTGCACACCATGATGTGGATCAGGTGAGACACACTTATGAGAGAAAGGATGACATCAGCAAGCAGTCATTAGAAACAAAAGCCCAGTCCTATTGTGACATAATAAACCCTTGAAGATTCTCCTCTTCTAAAGATAGCATTTCCCGTAACATCTGTTCCCGCAACACCTCTTGTTCAGTCAGACAGTTGAGTCTGACCCTTTGTGACCCCATGGACCACAGCCCATCTCATCCTCTGCCACCCCCTTCTCATTTTGCCTTTGATCTTCCCTAACATCCAGGCCTTCTCCATTTTCTCTACTTAGATCTCACTAAAATCAGTGTGATTAACTCAAGTCCCAGTGATTTCAAATGAAATGTAGGCCACAATCTTTATACCCACATACCTTGGGAGTATGCCTAATGAAACCAGAGTGACTTAGGTGGACATGTACAGAGTTGCAATGTAAACACAACTTTAGGGAGCAGCTACATTATTTATTTATTGTTCACATTTGTACCACTACCCACTCACCGAAGCAACTCCGGGCAGTGGTGGGCAGCAAAAAAAATTGCTACCACACAGTAGGTGGAGCCTACATTGTGAGTGGAGCCTATATCATGGGCAGAGCCTACGTCATGGGCAATCTAGTCATGCCTGCCATATGGCCATGTATACATTTGCAAACACAGGCAGCACTGGCTCTTTGGCTGTAAATGGAGATGACCACTACACCCTAGAGTCAGATATAACAGGCTTTTAAGCAAGGGAGACCTTGAACCACTTGCAGGGACAAAACCTGATGTCAAATTTGAATACCAATCAGCGATCTTTTGTTATTGGGTAAAGGTTGCCCTTGCTCTAAAGCCAGTCATTACCAACTCTAGGGTTCAGTGCTCATCTCTGTTTATAGCCAAAGAGCCAGTGGACCTGATCCACAAAAGCTCACATTAAAATACAGGAGTTACTCTTTAAGGTGCACAACATTTTTGTCTTTTTGTTTTATTTACTCTCTGATATGCTTGTACAGAACAAAACTTTTTAAATGATAGCTGTGTTAGTCTGGGCAGGGCAGGGAGGTGGATGTGGCCACCCAATTTCGCTACACATACACACACCACACATGAAGGCCACCCAATTTCCCCACCACCCTGCCCGAAGGCCACACAATTTTGCTAACCAGGCGGTGCGAACCTGTTGCCATCCACCACTGACTCTGGGCGGTTCACAGATAAAGATATAAAAACATATACAAAAAATATTCCATGACAATAAAATCATTTAAAACCATCAACGTTAAAAGCCTTAAAAATACAGTTAAATTATATTGACAAGGAATACAGGAATTGATCTGATATTGGGTTGGTCAAACTCAGATTATTTTTGATTGACTACATGACAATGCAATCAGTCTGAAGTTCCTCCCCCCAATTAATCTGCATATTTTTTCTTGCCTTATTTTTTTTCTCCTCCACACCACCTCAGTTCAGACAATGTGATGTATTTGTGCTATTACATACAGTTTGAAGGGACTGTGGTGGCTTAGCAGTTAGGAGACTGAACTTGACGACTGAAAGGTTGGCAAGTCAGCAGTTCGAGACCAGAGTGAGCTCCCATCTCTGCCCCAACTCCTGTCAACCTAGCAGTTCAAAAGCAAGAAATAACAAGTAGATAGATAGGTACTGCTTCAGTGGGAAGGTAACAATGTTCCATGTGCACTGGCATCTAAACATGCCTGCTACACGACCACGGAAAGGTCTGCAGATGCAGACAGCACTGGCTCTTTGGCTGGAAATGGAGAAGAGCACCACACCCTAGAGTTGGATACAACTGGATTTTGAGCAAGGGCAATCTTTATCCTTACTGTACAGTTCAATCCTCCTATGTTGGGGTTTGTATGCATTCTTTCTCAAGCCATTCCACCTGGCTACATCACAACAGGGGAAAAAACAAATTTAAAAAAGGAGGCATCCAGTCTTTGACACACATAAGCACAAAGGAGCTTAATCAGTCAAAGGCTGTTTATTTCTTTTATCATATATTTAATTCTGTTTTAGCTGACATGTTTTAAAATTTTGCCTAATTAGGGCAACAGGTCCATTCAAATGGGAAACTGGATGCCATGTGGTGAATTGGTTCTTCACCCCACCCAGTCCTTGAGTCTGCATCTTTCCCCCTTTTATTTCTTTATTGCTTTATGATGTTGTACTGGAGCATTTAGGAGACAGACCTGTTGTGTCTGTAATCTGCATTTCATTGAAATTAGCAGGGCTTCTTCTATTCTTTACAATGTTGCTGAACTGAATGAGTTAATCCATAGTGTAACTCTAAACAATGTGTCAGGCTTATTATACAGAAATTTGATACCAGTAATTTAAAACACAAACCGAACTCTTTCAGACAATGCTAGACAGTGTATTTTCCCTTCCCTCTGTTGCAGATTATACGTGTGTGCACACACAAACAAACTGAATTCAGTGAACTCTAATAAGCTCCTGAGATAAAAAAAAATCTGTTTAACTCCTCAGCATGAGGAATTTTGGAAAGGAAATTAATGTACAGGTGATTTTCCTTATACCATTATATTTTGAAGTCACAGAAGTTGGAAGAAAAGTTTGCAGCTTCAAAGTTTTTATTTACTAATGGAAATAACTGGTATATATATATGGATCATGATCCTTTATTACTGTTGTTGTTGTTGTTGTTGTTGTTGTTGTTGTTGTTGTTGTAGTAGTAGTAGTAGTAGTAGTAGTAGTAGTAGTAGTAGTAGTATACAAATCAACTATTTTTATTCACAGTCAATTATTGGAATAAAATCAACAGTTCAAGCCCTAACCAAGGGCTGAGTATATATGCAGTTCCTAGCAGGGTTGTTTTTTTAGACTTAGGATATTCAAGTCTGATAAGTCCAAAATTTCACAATATCTAGGGAGTTCTTTAGGTATTGTTCCAAGGGATCCAATCACTATGGGTACAAAAGCAGATTTCTTCCTCCATAGAGCTCAACTTCAATTTACAAACCATGATATTTTGTAATTTTCTCCAGTTGTTTGTCTTCAATTCATGCGTGTCCTGGTATAGCAATGTCAATAAACCAGAGCTTCTTCTTTTCCACAACAGTTATATCAGGTGTGTTGCGGGGCAAATGTCTATCCGTTTGAATTTTAAAGTCCCACAGAATCTTAACTCTCTCATTTCCTAAAATTTCTCTACTTGTTATTCCCAATTAATTTTACTTCATTCAAATCCAAACTTCTGGCAAAGTTTCCAATGGATAATTTTTGCAACCTTGTTATGCATTGCAACTAATCAGTCTCAAATTTTTGCTGCATCTGCTGATCAGATGATCTACTGTTTCATTCTTTTCATTACAAAGTCAGCATTTACTATTGTCGGATACATGTTGTATTTTTGTCTTCATGCAATTTGTTGGCAAAACATGTTCCTGACCTGCCAAGATAAATCCGTTTTCTTCTTCAAAACTCCTACGCTCAGCCATCCCCATGTCAGTTTTGGGTCAGCCTTGCTTTCTATGTTTTTCAATTATTGACCATAGATAGGCTTGTTTTTCCAGTTTGCAGCTTGACTTTCTATCCTTTCCTTTCTATATTCAGCTTTCTTCTTCACTGTTTACAAAAGTCCTCCTTTGTTCACTTCCTGAAGCACAGGCTCTTCACTTTTCTTACTGTAGTTATTCAAGCTATGCTTTTCTTCCTCTACTGTCTGTTTCACCTGTAGGAGTTCTCTGCCACCCTCAGCTCTTGGTAAGTAGAAATGATCAACATCACTTTTTGGGTGTAGGGCTTGATGGATGGTCATTTGCTTCCTTGTTTTGGGTCCAATCAATTATTCCAACTGTCCAGGTATTAATTGCCTTGATGATATTGCCTCCACTCAGTTTTGACTTCAAGATTTTCCGGACCCTCTTTATGTATTTTGTAGAAGTAGTTCTTTTGACTTGGTTGTGTAGCAGGACAGAAGCTTCCAGAACTCCCAGGTACTTGTATCCCTCTTCTGATGTTATTGCTTTTATACATTCTTCATTATTTAACTCAAATCCATGACCTTTGACAATTTCCCCAGCCTTAACAGTAATTGTTGTGCACTTGTCAATTCCAAGTTGCATTCCGATGTCTTTACTAAAATTCTTTGTAGTTTCCAGTAATTCAGCTCTTGTCTTTCCAAACAATTTTAGATCATCCATATAGAGCAAATGTGAAACCTCCAGTCCTTTCTTAGCCAATTTATATTCACAATTTGTTCTATTTTGAATAGTTGTCAGCGGTGCCATTGATAACACAAATAGCAAAGGTGATAGTGAGTCACCTTGAAAAATTCCACACTTAATTTCAATTTCACCAAATTCTTCTCCACAGGCCATTAACTTTACTCACCATAGCTTCATTGAAGTCTTCATGAAACTTTGAATACTGTTGCTAATTCCAAAAATGTCAAGGCATTTCTCAATCCACCTGTGTGTTGTCATATCGCTTGATCATTTCTGCGACAGCCACAACTTTTTATTTCAACTCTTTGTTTCAACTTTTTTTAAAATTATGACTGCAATCCCTTGTTGCTCAAGTCACACCTTGTCACCAGGTTGTTTTTGATCTTCCTATCTTTTAGATTTCCTTGACTCAGATTCTTCAGTTTACTCAAGTCCGATCGAATGTTTTAATTTTCAACTCCAAGCAAATTTTCCATTTTGGTTTTCTTTTTTAAATCCCTTGACTCTTTTGGACTTTCAAACCCAGTTCTTCAGTGCTAACATAGGCTGCTGCATACAGTAGCTGATTTGTTTGAACTAAAGTTCCTGTTAGAATGTTTTGGATAGCTTCATTCACTTTCTTCAATGTTTTGCCCAAGTTTTCCTTATTAACTTGGTCCAGTTTTGGCAGTTGGACTCTTTCTGTCATTTTCATTTGAACTTTAATATTCTCCACTAATTCATCACTGGTCATTGGTTCTACAAGATCTTTTCTAGTTGTTGTTTTTAGTTTCACAGTAGCCCTATTGGTCTCCTCACTTTCCTCCACTACTTGCTTTTTAATTTGTGAATTAGCTGCCTTATAAACTATCCTCGGGTCTGGATCTTGCACTGGTCTGCTTTCAATCTTTTGCAATTTGAGTTCAGTGAAGAACTTGTGTTTCTAAATAACACCTCTCTGGTCCATTAGTCTTTTCTCACCAATTTCCATATCTGGGTGATTTTCTTTCCAAATTTGGTACATACGTTTTTGGCATCCACATTTTGATGGCTCATACTGGTAATAGGCTTCAATAATCAAATAGTTTTCTTACCTCATCCAGATTCTTCTGGGTTTTTTATTGTCTTCCAGTAGTTCATCAACTACATGCCCTGGTTGCCATGGAGAGAGAGTTGACCCTAGTAGTCCATTTCTCAATAGATGCCCAGGAACCATAGCTACCATTGTGATCCTTGTTAATCCAGGTGATGACCAAGCCAATTAGTAGTAGTAGTAGTAGTAGTAGTAGTAGTAGTAGTAGTAGTAGTAGTAGTAGTAGTAGTAGCAGCGGCGGCGGCGGCGGCGGCGGCGGCGGCGGCGGCGGCGGCGGCGGCGGCGGCGGCGGCGGCGGCGGCGGCGGCGGCGGCGGTGGCGGTGGCGGTGGCGGTGGCGGTGGCGGTGGTGGGAGTAGTCGTCATCGTTGCAGTCACCGCCGCTGCCGCTGCCGCCATCATCAATGAGGAGGAGGAGATGAAGATGAAGATGTAGATGAACATTGAGCTAGAAGGGATCTCAAGAGTAATCTAGATCAGTCTCCTGCCAAAGCAAGAAGAAGAACCTTAACAGTTTTTAGGTCCTTGGTTAGCGTTTGAACTGTTAATTTTATTCCACTCCTCGACTGTGAATCAAATAGTTGAGTGTATCCAATAATAATAATAATAAGAAGAAGAAGAAGAATTGACAAGTGTGCAACAATTACTGTTATGGCAGGTAAAATTGTCAAAGATGATGGATTTGAGTTAGATAATGAAGGATGTATCAAAGCAATAACATCAGAAGAGGGATAGAAGTACATTAGTACCCTGGATAACGTTATGACTTGGTTCCACAAGTCCCGTCGTTATCCGGTTTTTAACGTTGTGCGATACATTGATAACACAATATTAAAAAAAAGCCCTGTTTCCCTGGAGGCTGCAGCAAGCCAGAACGTCGTGATTCAAATCCTGACATTTTGGCTTGCTGCAGCATCCAGGGAGGTGGGGGAACTTTGGAAACAGCTTGGATCGGGTCTCCCCACCTCCCTGGACCCAGCCGGGGGGGGGTCAGAGACCCCAAAATTGGTTAAAAAAACGGACTTTTTAAAAACCAATTTTGGGGTCTCTGACCCCCCCCCCCCGCCGCCGCTGGGTCTAGGGAGGTGGGGAGACCCGATCCAAGCTGTTTCTGGGCTTCCCTGACATCCTCAGCCAGTGCAGCAAGCCAGAATGTCAGGATTTGAACTCTGACGTTTTGGCTTGCTGCACTGGCTGAGGACGTCGGGGAAGCCCAGAAACAGCTTGGATCGTGTCCCCTGCCTGCTCCAGAGAGATCAGAGGACCCAATCTGCAGCTGCAGGGTGGCTGGGGAAGCTGACGGGGACTCCCTGTCGACTTCCCTAGCCACCCGCCCTTGCCTCCGCAGCTGTGGGGTGGCTGGGGAAGCCGACGGGGGGACCCCCCCCCCGGTCAGCTTTCCAGCCTCCCTGCCCCTGCCTCCGTAGCTGCAGGGTGGCTGGGAAGCTGAACGGAGAACCCCGTTCAGCTTTCCAGCCACCCTGCTGCTAAGAACGACTGTATCGGATAACGTTAAAAATCGCGTTATTCGATACAAGAGTTTTCCGAAAATCTTGTAACATTATGCGGTTTTCACGCTGTACGGTACTCGCGTTATCTGGGGTATTACTGTACCTGGAAGTTCTGAAAGCTTCTGTCCTGCTACACAACCAAGTCAAAAGAACTACTTCTACAAAACACATATAGATGGTCTGGATAACCTTGAGGTCAAAACTGAGTGGAGGCAATATCATCAAAGCAATTAATACCTGGGTAATGCCTGTTATTCTATATTCAGCTGGAATAATTGATTGGACCCAATTTGAATTAGACAACCTTTGCCTGTTCTTGTAAAGCTTACAACATCCACCCTGCTATGGAGCGCCATTAGGGATACACCAAGCCAAGCGGAGGAAACAAGGATTGAGGTGGTAGCAGCAATGGCAGCAGCAACTGGAGCGAGTGTGTGGGCCACATGACATGGTGTCACAGGCCGGATCTAGCCCATGGGCTGTAGGTTGAGTACCCCTATCCAAAGGGATAACTAACAAACAGCACACTATAGATATCTGAGTATGACTAGTAACCAAAGAATACTGGCTGAATATTGGAGAGGAAAAATATGGGAAATTTGACTGGGGACAGGACTGAAATGTAGAAAAGGCATGGATAAAGAGCATCACTCTGCACTGTAACATTTTCTTGTACCTCTCTCTGTTTCATAATTATTTCTTATCCATGCCCTCAGTCTAGCCCAAACCCATTTCCGTATCCTCTTTTCCCTAATTTGACCACTTTCTTCTTTCATATCTTTCTTTTCTTCCTTAGTTGAGTGCCAACAGAACTTTAAACAAGACAGCTCTCAGTGTATAAGTCCCTCTTTTAATGTTGTTCCCCCTACAAAACTGTCCTTGTTTCCATCAATATTCTGTGGAGCATTGCCTAACCTCTGTGACTATGGCTCTCTTTTCTCCTGTCCTACAATCTAGAAAACACTTAGTCTATTTGGGTCACTTTGCACTTTTCCCAAGCTGCTGTTGGAGGAATTATTGATTCCAGATATATACAAGGTTTTGCACTCTGAGAAGAATTTCTCAAGCCCTTGGTATTTTTTGGTCTGACCTAGGTACTTTCTACCCATACATCTGCTACTGATAATATTTAAGGCCTGATTTAAATTATTCTCATTTACAGAGAAAGGTTTGGCATGGCCTCAGCTAAAAAATAGGAATAGTGTTATAAAGCATGGAGGTGGGAGTATATGGTGGGGGGGGGGGGAATAGTTCCCAAGTCTGGAAGCTTTTCCATCACAAGCCAATAGCAACAGTGGGCAGAGTCTAATGGTGTGACCAGGAAATCACCCATGGGGCTCTGAACTCATAAGCTCTATCTAAGTAGAAATGCTGCTGCTTAAATATAGTCACACCGGTTATGAGAAAGTGAAAATGAGAAACTAAAGAAACTCTTTGAACAGCTGTTGCTTGGCTTCTCAAAATAAAAGACCAAAATTGATGACATAGATGCAAAAGGACATTGTCACAAGGCCTTATGTCTTCTGCGTCAGAAGGAAATGTCTTGGCGTAGTGTGTCAGCAGCAGGAAACCATTATCCTGTATCAACATTCAGCTCCATTCATGATATGTCAAAACTAACTATGCTGTGAGGAGGTTTGGAGAAACCAAAATGGGCATAAGCCCACAAGCACTGCAAAAAACAGTTGCTATGAAGTATAAGATGAAAAATGTAACCAATACTGGGGTCTTGTTCTTAAACATGTATTATTTATAATCTTAGTCCTTTTCATCTATTCTGTATTTTGTACTGGATTTCAGAGTAGACAAAGAATACCACATAATTAGCTGGGTACATTAGCTCAGATATTCTTGCTCTGATAAATTGTTTTTACATACTGTCAAGTTGTTTGTGAGCTAGGGTGACCCTAATAGGGTTTTCATGGTGTGTGAAATCTTCAAGGGTTGGCTTGCAATTGCTGCCCTCCAGTGAGTTTTCATGGCCAAGCTGGCACTCCCAATCTGACACTCTATCCCACTGTCCCAATCTGACACTCTATCTGCTTCACCACATGGGGTTTCCCTCAACTTAGATTGTCACAGTAATCCTTTCCATCACATATTGTATACCAGCATTATCAGACAGAGCATGCATGCTGAGTATAAGAAAACTTGGCTTGGATGAGGCTCAAGTAACAAAATTTCTAGTTTGCACTATAGCCACTGTGTTAGAATATAGGTGCAATGTACTTCTGCTAACCCACTCTATAAGGACACAGACCATGGTGTCTAAATATAGATGAAGCAGGGAAGAGGAAGGGTGTGTTTCAAGATGAACTAGTAATCCCACCATTCCTCCTCTTTGGTCATGTGGTACTGGGCTGGTGATTTTGGAGGTTTAGGGACTCAGCATGACTCAGAGCCCTAGCCAGAGGGGGGCAGGGGGGGGGCTTGTCCCACTTTGAGTTAGCAGTTTGCCCACTCTGGCAAGGCGTGGTTTCCCATAAGAATGCATTGAAAAGAGGCTTTGTTGCCCACCCTGAAAAATATTTGTCCACCCACATCTAGAATCCTGGCTATGGCCCTGACATGACTCCATTGCATGACAAGAATCTAAAAATACAGGCAGTTGGGTTGTTCCATATCAATAAATGAGGAGCATGTCTTTTTGTAAAGTAATGGCTCTATGTTGTCCTTTCAAGACCAAGCTACCCTGAAATACTTTGCATTGCAAGATGGAAAGCTTGCAACAACATTCTTTTCCTAGGAAAATCCATTTCTAGGGTATTTAATTATCTATATTGTACTGTGCTTCAAAATAATAGCAATAGCAATTACACTTATATACTTCCCCAATAGCACTGAGTGCACTCTGGATAGTTCACAAGGTAATAAACATTTTGCCCCCAACATGCTGGTTACTCATTTTACTTACCTTGGAAGGATGGAAGGATGAGTCAAACTTGAGCCCTGGTCAGGATTGAACTCACAACATTTTAGATGTAGTACAGCAGCTTAACCAATGTGTCACTAGGGTTCCTAATTATAGTTGAAATAATTGGAAATCACAAATGGCATCATGTCAACCAATAATAAAACAACAGATTCCCATTTTCAAACCAAAAACATTAAAAATTAAGGAACAATGCAAGGCAACCTGACTCCAAACTGTTAGAAGGGAAAGTATCAGTGGATATGTCCTGTCTTGTGTGAGCTCATCAAAAGTAGCCTGTCAAATGTGTGTTTAAGTTTGCATGAATTCATTGGATGGAATGGAAGGATCCTAAAATGCTCCACTGGCCGTCAATTTGGGTGCCTTAATCCCAAGTCATCGCTACAGTAGCCTACCTGGATGCCCAGGGCCTGAATCTTCACTATAAACCACTTTATGACTTTTATTTTGAACATTGGTGATGATTTAATGGCAAAGTACAAAGGCATGTTTTAAAGCAATAAGTGCATTTTCCAACTGCCTGTCTTTCATTCCTCCCTAGTCTAGGCATGAGTCACTGAACTGCAGATGCTGTTATTAATACATTGCCCGGCTGCGGCACTTCCAGATGAAGATCTTAATGCACTTGAAACTCCATAGTGAGATCTGTGGTGAGGCAGGTGCCATTGTTCCCTTGTCACAATAGGAGGAAACTGGAGGCCAGACATTATTTGCTTGCTTATACAATATCTGAATGGCTGCTAGGTTTAAAGGACAAGATTTACTGCTTGATTCAGCCCCAGTACTCATCTGTTTTCTTGCCTTGGCAGTTGTTGTCAAACCTTGGCTTATGGCATGTCAAGCAGAAATCTTTCTGGTGTTCTGAACAAAAGAAACTACGAATTTGGTCAAAAATAATAAACGTTTTCTTCCAAAGCTACAACTTATTCATAGCAGGGTCAGCTTTACCATTGGACACAAGTAGCTGTTTCAGACCACAGATTTCAGGTGGCATGAAATTACTAACTCCAAATTGTTAGTGCTTTGGTTTATTGTGACTGCATTTCCACTGCCAAGAAGGAGGAGAAAGACCTAAACGGTTTTAAGCCAAAGACAATGAAATTACAAGACTAACCAAGGGTACTATGCACCATGAATTTAGAAGGGTTTTTTTCCCCATTTGTTCCTCTCCTCCAACTTGCAAAATGCCTTGAGCTGACCTTCTGCCAGAGGTTTCTGCCTAGCAACCCTTTGCCTCTTGTGTCCTCATGGGAAGCCATCTCAATAATTTAGTGGTTTGATCTGAGACTACATTCCCATGAGGATTGAAGAATCTGACAAATATATCGCCTCACTATCTTTTGAGAAAGGAAATTGGGAGGCATCCTGTGGTCACTCATGTGCCTGGTTGGAGGGGTGGGGTGGGTCTGGGTATTTAATGCCATTTAAAACCTAGAGAGGGTTTTATCTGGTTGTGCAAAACCCAGTTTTGAAATGTCTGAAAATATGATTGTACTCTAGAGAAATATTGTATAGCACAGTTGCCACAACACAGTAGACTTTTAGAACATGGCAGCTCACAAAACTAGCTTAGAAACATCTGAGAAGTCACTTTTTATTGGCTCAAGCCATTTGGTTCAGAGGTGATTTATGGACTAAGCAGGGAAGTCACCTAGGCACAAAATCCCACTTTATGTTAATGTTCCTGCCATGTGGTTTTGGCGGGACACAGTGGCCCACAAATTTGCCTGTGATCCAGCTATGTCTATAGGTCAAAAAATCAGGTGTGCAGAGTTTCTCATGCAGGAGTCAACCCATTCCTCTTACTAGAATACTTCTCAATGCACATGTTGGCCGTTTCCTCTAGAATTTCTTGGGATTTAGGATAGCATATTTGTCCATCACTTTTAAACTGGTTACACATGAAGAAGCAGAAGCTTGTTACACAAGGTGCAGCTTTACATTTAATATGTTTGAAGTCTGTAGAGCTGTCACAGGCAAATTAGAGTTTCATGCTGTCTTCCTCCTGCCTCCAGTTTACAACATTTCTTGCTGAGCTTTACAGCAGGTTATCCCATCATACTCTGTGTTTGTTTTACATACCAACATGGAGATAGGAAGGATCAGCATTTCACAAACATAGTCATTGCTTGTTTTGAATCTAAACAGATAATCAGCAGGCTAAATGTTTCTTCCCTCCAAAAGTAACTGCTTTCCACTTGTCCCCCTGTGTTTGGATATGTACTAGTTTAGTTCAGTCTGTCTGTTCAGTTTAATTCCATTTCTTTATGACTCAGAATCTGTTAGTCTCAGAAGGTTAGGAACTCAATATTCTTTTGCAACCATCATTTGCTTTAGAAATTTTTCCTCCTGCCTTTTTGCAACCAAAGTGAAGTGATGTGTTCTATTATATTTTTGTCACCTACTGAAAACTTAATTTGAACATTAGACTTTTAAATAAACATTCTTTTTCTTTCTGCTAAAGCTGTGCCTGAATGTTGAACTAAGAAGAAAAAAGAGGGGAATCAAGTAGGGCTTTCATTTCATAGTATTCAGCCTTAATCCTTTGGGACATGATAGGTGCACCATTCTGCAAAGATTATCCAACTGTTCTAGCCCAACTCTAAGAATAAAGTTACATTCCAAGAGTTGGAGAGACTTTTCTCTAAGTCTGTCGAGACCAGCCTTGGTCTGATGACACTATTCTGGGAGGTAGTCAAGGGGTAGTGTTGTTCACAGCATCTCTTTTTTCTTGCTTTCACTACTTCTGTAGATCAGTTGCAGGGGAAGATGAGTCAAAGGGTATGATTGAACTCAGACTGTGATCACGGGCTTCCTACAGATGGATTGCTTGGCCATTGGATAAGAAAAAAAATGCTGGGCTGTGTAGGAGTTTGATCTAACCTATCATGGACCTTCCTGTGTTTATGTGTTCACTCCACATTCTGGGCTCCAAGTCTTACATTGGGACAGACATTTAAAAACCAACAGTCTCACTGGAGAATGAATTAGGCTCTGTGTTGTTTCCATTTGCAATTCATGGGATTTAGAAGCAGAACCAACAGGTCAGTTGTCAGCTTTCCTATTGATTAAGTAGGTTGGTCTTTTGAAGGTGAGAGGCCATCAACATCTACTAGCCCCCTGTGATCCATTTCTAGACTTTCCTCACCCACTCAGCACTTGGAGAGCATGGCCACTCTACCCTATTTATTTGCAATAAAATTTAATTGAGGAGGGTAATACTGATGTGTTTCTTCATGAGCGGGATGCACCAGCTAGTTTGTGGAAAATTCAATAGTCATTTGGGGAGCCATAACTTAGACATCCTAACTCCAAACTTGGGTAGGCTTGAGAGAAAAGTCAGCAGAAAACTTTCACCAATTTTAGTGAATCTAGTGTTTCAGGGACTGAGTTATACCCTCCCAGGTCATTGAATTTTCCCCAAACAAACAAGTGGTGGCCTAAGACTTTTGCAAAGTACTGTAAATAGAAAATAAGTTGATTTTGAGCAGGATCTAGACTATGTGGTTAGGAAACTAATTGGGATAATAGGTAAATTATTTGTTTGTACACCACCCAGATTGGGAAATTTCCCAAATGGGCTGCATAAAAAATTAATAAATAAATAGAAATATTAATTAATTAATTAATTAATTAATTAATTGAAATGATTTGAGTGTGCTGGGATGGGCTGTGAATTTAATCAAATTGTGATTTGGGTTTACTTGGATATGAAATTTGCTTTCCATGAAATGTAAATAGCAATAATTATTTCAAATTTGCATGAACTAGACCAGTGGTTCCCAATGTGGTTCCACAGGGGAACTTCAGTTCCCAGAAGTCTAAGTCAATACATTGCCTGATCAATGCTTTGTGGAATTGACCTAGGCTTCTGGGAACTGAAGTACCAAAACCAAAGGTTGGAAGCATAGGTCTAGTATTGTGTTAATAGTCACAAAAAGACTTTCCTTCTCTCCTTTTCTCACTGTAACACTTCATACCAGCTGAAAAGCACCTCTGGAAATTTCTCAGCTCGCCAGAGCTAGTTTCAGGTTATATGTGTTTGTGGGAGTAGCAGAGGGTGGAAGAGGGCACCTCTTCAAATTGGTCCACAAGACTCCATTGTTCTGCCGGTGGACATTCCCCATTGATTTATCTTTCATACATTCATATAAAGTGGCATATGGAAGCTTTATGCAAACAGTCATCTGTGTGCCAGTGACGCAGATCTTTTGAGTACATAGCCATCTGCAAGCACAAAAGAGTTGGACAGCCTAAACTAGTAAGATCATCTTATGCTAAGTTTTTTTAAAAGCATCAGTTCTTTGCATCCAAATGTCTGCTTACAAAGGCAATCTGCCTTATAAAGTGGGCTTCTTGTTTGACTCTTTGACCACTGTCAAACAAGAGTAATATTTATGAACAAAATGGATAGATTTGAAGATTCTTGGCTAGAGCACCTGGGGACAACCAATAAACTAACTCAGCTTTCCAAAATGCCAAATTATCCTCCTCAGATGTCAGTCCTCCTCAATGGAAGCTGACGGCCCACTACACAATGATTCACCAGTGCTCATAATTATTCATTCAACCATTTTAAATGTATCTTTTATTTTCCAATAATGTGAAACCAAGAGGTAGAACTAAAATACCATTGAGAAGCATGCTTTTGTATACTAAACACCTTACTTATTAATGCAATTTGTTTGTCATTAGTAATGAAATTCTGTAGTTCTCTTGAGTGTCTTGCTTATTCTAGCAGTATTGGCCCTATATCTCTCTTTTTTGCTTGTGTCTCCATTCATTTGCACTTTCACTTACACAGACTCAAAATCCAATTTCCTTCCTGACCTTGCTGCCATACAAAAACAAGATTACCTGTTTGAAAGTCAAAATGCAGAATTATTATTTGCTTGGAGAAAGGATGGGTGTGTCAGGAGGTGGATTAACTACTGACAACACGAGTTTCTGAGACATCCATATATCTTTTTTTCTTCCCCCCCAAAGCTATCAGCATCAGATTCTTTTTTCTTCCTTAAATTCTTCACAAGACATAACAATTGTACAACAAGTATTGTTATCTGTGTGCAATACAGAGGAAACTATTGATATGCAGTGAGTAGAAACAGTAGTATGAATACAGAACCTTCTACTATATAAAGCTAAGAGTTATTTATGTAAATCAAAGTGACTTGCAACAAACTGTTATGATCTCATCGGTTCATATATGGTTTATGGATAGAAGTTGCACGTAGACGTTGTATATAGGAGTTGTACAAAGTCATTCAGCTTGGATATGTCAAGATTTGCTCCCATTTGTTGCAGACTTTATAACCTGGGTCATTCAAAAGCTTTGGCCAGGATTTGATTTCAATCAAGCCATGTTTGAAATGCCAAGAAACTCTCATTGCAATCTTCTCGTGTTCATGACCATTTTAAAAGAAAGTGGGAATTCACCTAAAACATGGAAATCTATCCATCTGTCAAAACATTTGCACAATAATGGATTTATTCATGAGGTCCTAAAATACAAAGCACGGTGTAATGCAGGGATTTGCAAATTATGGGATATCCCCACTGGACAGGATATAAAGAATTCAGGGGAGGGATATTCTGGTCAAAAACATATTCAATGCTCCAACACGTTTTCTTATTTGGAAAATGGGGGAAGTGCTATAATTACAAGTTCTTAAGAATACAGAAAACAGTAATTTTCTCGTCCTGTGACATGCAGTAGTTTGCCTGTTTTTTTCTTTTTAAATCTCTTTTATTACTATTATGGTATAATTGATGTAAAATATCTGAAGATTGAAATAAATATTATCTTTCTAAATGTACAAATATTTTGATTTGGTTTTAGCTGTGACATTTCTAACTTCTAACATAATTACCAGGGGAGGCAGGTGTGAAGGCATGCATAAGATTTTTGATTTTATCAGAAAGAGGATATGGGTTTTGAAAAATACTAGCATAATGATTATATTAAGAAAAACAAATCCTCCTGTACAACAAACTAAAAAAATAGATAAGGCCATGAAGGAGAGAGAAAGAACATACAATGCCAAGGATATTTTGATTAAAAGGGTGGAATTCAGCTTGCAATGAGGAGGCACATAATGCTTGGGAAGTTGTAGGAGGGAGACACTTTTTCCAGTTTTCCTAGATCATCCTTTACCTGGCCTGATTTGTGCTAACCTCCATCATAAATGATAATGAACTTATTGTTGCTGACTTCACATCCTCCTTGTCTTCCAGATGGCCTCTTGTATTGGAGATAAGATATCCTAGGTATTTCCACCTTTGGCCAAACTAGACAATGTAACTAATGTCACTAGAAGCAGAACTTTAAGTCTCTAGTTATCCTATCACAAATTTGACTTAATCTAAATTTAGCAAATTAGCTTTTTAGAAAAATCTGATTAACCAGGAGATAGCATAGTTTTGTTTCCAAGCCTAGTGTCTCAGGTATGAAGAGATAAAGTTGTTTGAGGAAGAAATACCATTTATCAGACTTTGACTTCTGGCCCTTAGTTGGCTAAGGCTAGGATTTTCTTTCATGTGTCTCAACACATTGTATTTCTTACAACTAACTATAGTTTTCTTTCTGTCCTGAATGGAGGACCTCAGCATGACTGGTGACCAAAGCATGGTCCTACAGACCTAGAATCCATGTTAGGATTGCAAATAATTGGGCATTATATTAAATAAAGACTCAGTCATGGAGGAATGAAAGGAGAAAAAGGAAACAAAAAATAAAAATTATTATTATTACCTACTATCAAGTCAGTCCTGATTTTTCAGGGTATTCTAGGTAAAGAATACACAGAAGTGGCTTAGCATTCTTTTCTTCTGGGTACACCCTGGGACTATACAGCTAGCCCAAGGTCACACAGGGTGCCAGACAAATGGAATGCCCAGGGTTGAGGTGGTGGGCAATAAAAAGGAAAGGAAATAACTGGAGATATAATTCAAGAGTATTGAAAGAAAAAAAAGTAAAGAACAAATAATTAGGAAATGGGATGATAGTTGGAATTGGAACAATATGGGGGAAGTAAACTTTGATATAGTCTGGGATACCATGAAATCAATATTTAGGGGAGAAAGTATTAAAATGACAAGTATTAAGAATAATCAACTGAGGGGTAAACAGGAAAAAATTGAAAAAAAAATTAAACAATTGCAAGATGAACATATAAGGACTAAAGATAAAAGAATTTTTGATAAGATACAAAAATTAAAGGGAAATTGTGGGGAAAATATAGAGAAGGTAAAAAGGAATTTAATTTATTTTAAAAGAGAGTATTTTGAATACAGTAATAAAAATTCAAAATTATTAGCAAGGGCTGCCAAAGAAAAACTAAACAGTTGTAGTTCTAATTAAAGTAGACCCTCTGAACCAGTTATTTGAATGAAGGCAACACTTACATAAAATCCAGGAGCCCTGGTAGCACAGTGGTCAAACTGTTGTACTACAGCCAAAAGAGTTCAATCCTAGTGGAAACAAGGTTGACCCAGCCTTCCATTCTTCCGAGATCAATAAAATGAGTACCCAGCATGTTGGGAGCAAAATGTCAGTTACCTGTAAACGGCCCAGAGAGTGCACTCAGTGCTATGGGGCAGTAGATAAGTATAATTGCTATTGCTATAACATCCATCTGTTTTAATTGATCTGCTGTAGTTGGTAATACTGGTAGGATTCAGTTCAAAAAGCAGTAGCATTTCCTTTGATAAGCAGATGGAAGAAATCCAGTGGAAGGAATATAAGAAAGGGGAAACATGGAAGAAACAAGTTATGGAGTGAAGGACTAGGAAATAGGATTGATAATAACTGAATGAAGAATAAGAAAGAAGCTGTGATGAGGAAGAGAGAAGAAAACACTGGTGTATCTTTGCAGCAGAATAAAAAAAACAAATTAACCTATTTACCAATATTTAAAAGTTGAAATGGCACAATATTGGTATAAAGAAAGAGATAAGTAATCAAACAGGCAATAGAAGATTTTAGGATTGTTTATCTGGTAAGATGGAAGAACTGCTGCATGTTCAGGTGACAAGAAAAGTAAAATGGTACAAGAAAGAGCTCAGAAAAGTTATGTTTGGGACATCAGTTCAAAAGGCTTTGTTTACTGTCAAGTGTAGTTTTTTTTTTTAAAAAAGATGACTCTTCTAAGTTCTGGGTACAGAAATCCAGAAGCAGATAATCAGGTCAAGTATTCAGTTCTGAATAGGCTAAGCTTAAGCTAGCAAGAAAATATCCACTCAAAAGATGAGGAAAGTCAAGCCTTGATAGCAATAAAACAAGGACAAAAATGAATCAGAAGAAAAGAACTATAATTTGTCATCACAGTAAAAAAATTAAAAATGAATAATAGGACCAAGAGGAAGAGGAGGAAAAGAAAAAATAGCAATACAGTATTTTTATTAGTGTCCTTGTAGTAGTAATAGTTCTTCTAGTGATTATGTAGTAAATAGTCAAATATCTAGCCATGGAGTTAAAAAGAGAAGCTTAGAAATTACTTCTAGGCATGGATATCTGCAGTAGGCTCACGGAGGTCAAATGGAGTGGAAATCCATAGAGTGGAAATTCACCCTGGGAAAGGGGAAAAAGAAATAGTGGCTCTGGGCCATTTTGTAGCATTTGTATCTTAAAATGTACCTGTTTTATAGCTGATGTTACCTTCTATTAACAAGGTGGTTCCCCCCCCCCCATAAAAATAGTGAGAAATGGTGACAAAGTCCCTAGTTTCCCATGGATTATTGTACCCCACTGAAGGCTAGTTTATTTTAAATGCTGTTTGCTTCAGAGGGGAAGAGTTTGGCAGTATCAAACTTCCCATTAAATTCATTTCCTCAGCTTCTCAATCAAAAGCATTCATCCTTTTTGCTCTTTTTTGTTAGAGACTGAGTGCCCAAACTCAACAGTCTGCTATCCATGTTGCAGAAGGGCGGGGTGAACTCTGTACTGGGAGGAGGGAGGAAGTGCTCCCATTGGGCTGCTGGGCAGAGGGGCAGGGTGAACTCTGTGCTGGGGTGACAGCATGTGTGCCCACAGAGAGGGCTCTGAGTGGCCCCTCTGGCACTGTGCATTAGATTTGCCACCAGTGCCCTAGGGTTTATTTCTTTTCCCTCCATTATGTTTCTGCCATTTTCCCTTTTCTCCCCCCCCCCTTGGTGGTACAAATCTTACTACCTGCTGACTTCTGAAAAATTGTTAAAATGGTTCATGGAGACAGAAATAAATGCTTCTTGTCTTCTGCAGCCATATGCCTGATGTTTCAGTGTAGCCATATACCATCACATCTCAGGTTGTAGCCATTTATGTTCCCCCCTTTGGCCAAAATATTTTCTTTCTTATAGTTCAAAAACACAATGATGCCTGAACAAGGACTGGCCATGAAGCAGCACCTACCAGACTTCATTCAGCCATGGACCAGGTTATAAGCCTCCTGCACATCCCTAATAAAAATGTATAGTTGTTCATAGAGAGACTTTTTTTTCAGACCTCATAATATATGCACCAAATAACATCCAAACAGGGTTAGAGCATGGATAGATCATATTCATGCTTGGATGTGCATTTGGATGCACATCTCAGTGCACATCTGGGCCAACATTCCTCATGGCACTTCTGCATTTCAGCCAGTTGTTCTTTGCTCTCCAGCACAAAATAAGAAGTGAAGACTTGTTTGTGCTGGTGACATAAGGAGGGGTGACTTCATTTTCCTGGTCTTTGGGCAATTCTTGCTCACAAAAGAAAATGTTTGTTCTCTTTTGAGGACTGCTAAACAAATTACTTCAAATGGTGCAGAGATGCCTTACAAATAGGCTTCCCCATTTGGCTTCACTCTAATCTTTCTGCAGATTGCAAGTTAACTACTACTACTCTTTATCTTCCTAGAACAGAGGAAGAAAGGAGAAGGGAATTGCAGTTAAACTTGTACTCCCAGCTTCTACTCTCCAAAACAAATGCATATCCATGTGTCCATTCTTCCCAAGAACAAGGGAGGTTTTTAAAAATAGCAGCCATTAGGTAAAAGTAAAGGTCGCCTTTACTCGAAAGCCAGTTGTATCTGACTCTAGGGTTCAGTGCTCATCTCTGTTTGTAGCCAAAGGGACAGAGCTGTCTGTGTCTGCAGATGTTTCCGTGGACATGTGGCAGGCATGCCTCAACACCGGAGTGCATGGAATGCTATTTACCTTCCCACAGAAGTGGTCCCTATTTATCTACTTGAAATTTCTTCTTTTGATCTGCTAGGTTGGCAGGAACTAGGACAGAGACAAGAGCTCACTCCACCATGCAATACTCATGCAGTACAGTAGCAGTAATTAGGATTTAGTTTTTTTTAAAGCATTTATTTTATGTGTGGGTTTTTTATTTTTTGCAAACTGATAAAACCATAATTTACTTCTTGATATTTTCATTCTTTGATTTAATATTATATCACCACTCTATCTCTGCAACCATTGTGTACAGCCAGGGCTTCTCCACCCCATTGCCTTCCAGATCTGTTTCCATAGCCATGGTAAAGCTGCATAAAGCTGCATAGTCCTGGGGCAACCCCAGAAGATAGGAATAGCAAACCACCTGTGATTTTACATAGCAAAATCCTAGAAAGGGTTACAATAAATCAGAACTGACTTGACAGCATGCATTATTATTAAACCAGCATCTCCATGGGGCTGCAGTCTAATCTGTTTCAGGGAGCCTGACTGATGAAAGTTGCCCTAAATGTTAGCCTAAATAATACTTTTTAAAAATGACTCTGTATGCCACAAATGTTAACACTTTCTTAATCTGTATTGCATAGTGTTAACACTAAGGTGCAGAGTTGAGCCCTTGTGATCCCAAAATTTCTATAAACCACTGAGAAACGAGCACATTGTTAGTGGAAAACATATGAGATAGCCCATTTTTGCACCTGCTTTACACAAATATTCTACCCTGCACAAGGTAAGATGGAACTGTTCTTCCCACTGACTCTTTTTGATGGCCACTTTCACAGAGCTTGCTCTAGCTCAGGGGTGCCCAAACTTTTCATGCTGTGGACTGGTCACATGGTTCAGAGAACTGGTCACTATGGCTTGGGGGCCATATCTGGCCCCCAATGCCAATTTATCCAGCTCACGAAACCCTAGTCACTCCTGGAAGCAGAAGTAAAATGTGCCCGTACGTGCCATAGTTTGGGCACCCCTGCTCTAGCCTATTACAAGAAGCCAGCACCCTTTTAAACAGCTGATGAGTCAATGTTATGATGATTTCAGACATTATATAACATCAGAGATCTTGTTGGATTGCTGTAGTCTCACAATATGACATGTTTAGCAGAGCTTTCATTAGTCGGAAAGTTAGTCATTTACAGTACCTTGATTCGTAAAATCACTAACTAGTCTTAACTGAGAGCTGTCAATCTTTTCTTTCTTTCTTACAATGAAAAGTGAATTCAGCCTTTGGGGCCTCTTCTCTCCAACCATTTACACTATATAGCTTGCCTTCTGTTGAAATCCTAAGCCACCTGGTTATCTAGGGAAAGCTTAGAGTATTTCCTAATGGAAAGACAGTGCTTGACTCATTTCCTCCATGCTCTGAAGATTTATTTCTAGACATTTCCTCATTGCCTTGTAAATATAATGTTACTTTATTTTCATATCATTCAGAGAGGCTTGAAATTGTCCTCGTGTACAAATAGACCCTTATCCAATAGGCATATAATTGCCATGACCCAGTTTGCATGTGGTGTGGCCTTTGCCACAGAGTGAAGAATACAGAATACATGCTAATGGTGTCTTCCACTAATAATTATTACAGTACAGTGGTACCTTGAGTTACACATTTAATGTGTTCCAAGGCATTTTTCATGTTATGAAAAATTTGTAACTCGATTTTCCTATAGGAATGCATTGAAAACCAAGATTCATAACTTGAAACATGGTTTCCCATAGGAATGCTTTGAAAACCAATTAATCTGTTTGGGAAAATTTGTAACTTGAGCCATTATTTTCAATTGATTTTCATTCATATTGTGAAAATTTTGTAACTCAAACCATTTGTACCTCGAGGTACCACTGTACTTTGAAAGGAAGAACTTGCAAGTAAATAAATAGGTACCATTTTGGTGGGAAGGTAACAGCTTTCCATGTACTCTGGTGTCTAGTCATGCCTGCCACGTCAGCATGGAAATGTCTGTAGATGTAGACAAGGCTGGCTAGTTAACTGTAAATGAAGATGAGCACCAAATCCTAGAGTTGGATATGACTGGCTTTCAACCAAAGGTGACCTTTACCTTTACCTAAAGGCAAAAATATTGCAAGCCAAAAATGTCTTCCATGGGTTTAAGCTGTTCTTCATTGAATGGGAAGGTTGTTTGGATTGGCCTAGGGATGAAATAAATACAGAATTGTATGACCAAAATGTAGCTACATATCTATTACTTATTCATGTGGAGGAAGCCTAAAATACCATTAAATTGGTATAAACCAGTGGTTCCCAATCGTTTTTTGGCCATGTCCCTCCTGCAACATATAATTCTTATTATTCAAAAAGTGAACTCCCATTCATTATTAATAACTCATTCTCAAATTGCCCCCCCCCACTTAAAAACCAAATTGCCCCCCTGTGGGGCATATGCCCTATGTTGGGCATCACAGGTTGATCCAGTGTAGTTTTATTTTATCCTATTGATGGTAAATAACTTCTGATTCATTTTTCTGTTAGCTGCTACTTATATCTGAGTATGCATTTTTCCTGGATAACAGGAAAATTACCACTAGCATGAATTTATTTAAGGTGGATCGCAGCTTGCCATGAAGTCATCTCCTATGGCACATATGAAATGAGACATGCAGAATTTAGCACCTGGACTCCAATGGACTGCTGCAACTTTGAGGATATAAACAAGGTGCACCTTCACAACTAGTCCATCTGGCATGGCCTCTTCCGCCTCCATGACCATTGGGAATCAGAATATTGAAGTGGTTCTTCCTCTGCTCATTTTGCCATTGAGTGCAATATGTTGGTTTCCAGTGGCATTTCCTCCATTGAGGTGACCATCACACCACCTAAAGGGGCTCATCTGCCCATTGACGTTGGCCCCTTTTAGAGAGTCTGGTTATTTACCACCGCCCAACACTCGGCATTGAGTTGCTGGCTGTATGGTCTATTTCATTACCATAGCAGGATGTCCAGCCAGACAAACATTTTCCTATATTTGATTATGTATCTCCCGATTTACAGGATCATCACTGCCCATACAAGCTGGCAGTTGATGACCTTAGGGTTCTGGACAGTTCCATTTGTTTGCAACATGGATGTGCAACTGTGACTCCCCAGATACTTTTGTGGGCCACTAGTCTAAGAAGCCCTATGCAATATATTAAATGGTGAAAGATTTGGAGAGTTGCAAGCCAAAAACATCTGGAATGCCCCTGTTGGCTTCACCTGCTTTACAGTCTCACTCAGTGTTCTAAAACATATTCAACTTTAAGCAGTGTGCTTGCTTGTTCTTCCTTAGAAATTCTTCCAGTCTCCTTTTTAGCTGCTAAGCATATGGCCCCAGGATATTAGGTGTCCACTGACTACTCTGACTAGTCTACTAAAGGTTTCCCTCCCTTCTTGTTGTGAATTCCATAAATGTAATGGATTGGTGGGTGGCTTACCTGACTTACTGCAGCTGTTTCAGTGTTTTGTGAGTGCCTCAACAGGTCACAGAAGGTTTGGAGAAAGGTGAGAGTAAGGGAAATATGAGAATGTCTGGTACAGGCTCTTTGCTGAAATGGGATATTTAAAGGTGACAATCAAATAAATTGAATAGCACGGTAAACATAAACCTACACTTCATTGGTAGACAGTATGGTACAGTCCTAGATAAGGTCAGAGAAGTCCCAATCCCAATATGATACAGTTTTATTTGTGACAACATATCCAGGGGGTGTTTTCAGCTGGTAGGAATGCTGCTTGGGTGTTTTTCCTCATGGAAATTCACAATGGGAGGATGCTTAAATTCTTATCAGACCCAGCACTCCTTTGAATTTCTAATACCAGGAAACTGCCTAGGTCTATGAATGTTTGAAGGGAGACAGAGTGATATACAAGACTGCCACACACACAAGTTCATGGCATCTGGCCCCATCACTCCCTGGCAAATAGAAAGGGAAGAAATGGAAGCAGTGACAGACTTCACCTTCTTGGGATCTAAGATCACTGCAGACGGTGACTGCAACAATGAAATAAAAAGATGCTTACTTCCTGGAAGGCAAGCTATGCCAAACATAGGCAGCATAATAAAAAGTAGAGACATTGCCCTGCCTACAAAAGTCAGCATAATTAAAACAATGGTCCACCCAGCACTAATGTATGGCTGTGAGAGCTGGACCCTAAGGAAGGCTGAGCACAAAAGAATAGATGCCTTTGAACTGTGGTGCTGGAGGAGACTCTTGAGAGTCCCCTGGACTGCAAGGTGATCAAATCAGTCAATCCTAAAGGAAATCAAACCTTGGAAGAACAAATACTGAAGCTGAAGTACTTTGGCTACCAAATGAGAAGAGAGGACTCACGGCAGAAGGCTCTAATGCTGGGAAAGATCAAAGGCAAATAGAGAAGGGGGCAGCAGAGGCTAGATGGCATCATTGATGCAGTGGGCGTAGATCTGGGCAAACAACAGAGGATGGTAGATGACAGAGGAACCTGGCATGCTATGGTCCATGGGTTGGACTCGACTGTGCGATTCAACAGCAACAGCAACAGCAACAGCAACAGCAACAGCAACAGCAACAGCAACAGCAACAGCAACAGCAACAGCAACAGCAACAGCAACACATAGATGTTATCTTCACAAAAGCCCCATGAAATCTATTTGGCTACAGGAAAGTGCTTGCAACAGTGCGAGTATTGTGGCTAAGCAGCAATAGAATTCTGAGATCATGCCCCTGCTCCTCACTTAAGATGCCTATGTTTACAGGAAATATTGCTACTTATAAGACATTACCTCCAAGCTTATTAACATGTTACTTCCCTATGGAGCACTTAACAGTGCTGCTGGACTCTTGTTCCAGAGCATGTCCAGCACGGGTTGTCACTGTGTTTGGTGCAATGACATACAAAATTCTGTGGATTATATAATAAGTAAATGAAAATATATAGATTTTTAATTTAAAAACTGTCATAAAAATGAAACAAAATTAAACTGGCAAAATAAGGAACTACAGTAATACACCGGATAACGTTATGACTTGGTTCCGCAAGTCATGACGTTATCCGATTTTTAGCATTGTCCGATGCATGCATCGAACAACGCTAAAAAAAACCCTGAATTCAGGGACCCCACTGGACTCTTAGCGATAGTGTGCCCAGGAAAGAGGTGCCTTGGCCAAAATTCCCCCCGCGCAGGGGGTGAGGATTTCAGCCAAGGCACCCCATGCCAGGGCGCGCTATTGCACACCTGGGTAAGGATCAGCTTTGGCGACAATCCTCCCCCTGCGCGGGGGAGGGTTGTCACCCAAGCCGAACTGAGTTGCAGTTGGCGATCCCTACCAGCAGCTTGGTTCGGCTTGGGTGACAATCCTCCCCCCGCACAGGGGGAGGATTGTAGCCAAAGCCAAGCCTGTTGGGGAAATGCGCTTGTGAGCATGCATTTTCCCCACCCTACTGAGCTCGCAAGAATTCTTGCAAGCGGAGTAGGGTCAGGAGAATGCGCACTCACGAGCACCCTTCCTCCCGACCCTACTGCGCTCACAAGAATTCTTGCAAGCACAGTAGGGTTGGGGAAATGCATGCTCATGAGTGCCCTTCCTCCCGACCCTACTGAGCTCGTAAGAATTCTTGCAAGCGCAGTAGGGTTGGGGGAATGGGCACTCTCGAGCACCCTTTCTCCCGACCCAACTGAGCTCGCAAGAATTCTTGCAAGTGCAGTAGGGTCAGGGGAATGCGTGCTCACGAGCGCCCTTCCTCCCGAACCTACTGCCCTTACAAGAATTCTTGCGAGTGCAGTAGGGTCAGGTGGAAAGACGCTCGTGAGCAGGCATTTCCCTCGACCCTACTGCTGCGAGCGCAGTAGGGTCGGGGAAAACGCCCGCTCATGGGTGGGGGTGGATTGGGTAGGCGGTCTACCCAATGCACCCCCACCCCCCAGATGATTGAATCGGATAACGCTAAAGGATCATTATCCGATGCAAGTGTTTTCCAAAAAACTTGCATCGTTATCCAATTCTAGCATTATCCGATGCAATCGTTATCCGGGGTATTACTGTATGAGAAACATAAATTGAAAGATTTGCCAAATTTTCTGTCAGGAAATTATTTTTACCTGTTATTTTGGAAATGTTTTTAAGGCAATGCACAACACATTAAGGTCCATGCCTCACAACATGTCAGATTTGAACATGTTTTTGCGCTATTAAATTAATGCATAGAGGATCTGATGTGGCCATGAATTATTGATTTTTTTTAAGGCTACGTTTTAAGAATTGCATGTGATCAGTGTCAATAATAATGTTTAAGTAACTGGCAGGGAGTACCAGAAAAACATCTGTTTCATTGACTACACCAAAGCCTTTGATTGTGTGGACCACAATAAACTGTGGCAAGTCCTTAAAGAGATGGGAATACCAGACCACCTCACTTGTCTTCTGAGAAATCTGTATGTGGGTCAAGAAGCGACAGTTAGGATAGGATATGGAACAACTGATAGGTTTAGACTAGGAAAAGGAATACAACAAGGCTGTATATTGTCACCCTGCTTATTTAACTTATATGTAGAGTACATCATGCATAATGCAGGGCTGGGAGAAGCACAGGCTGGGATTAAGATTGCTTGGAGAAATATCAACAACCTGAGATATACAGATGATACTACCCTAATGGCAAAAAGTAAAGAAGATCTAAAGAGCCTTTTGATGAGGGTGGAATAGGAGCGTACAAAAGCTGGCCTGAAACTCAACATCAAAAAAACCAAGAGCATGGCATCTGACCCCATCACTCCCTCATAAATAGAAGGGGAAGAAATGGAAGCAGTAACAGACTTCACCTTCTTAGGATCCAAGATCATTGCATATGGTGACTCCAGCCATGAAAGAAAAAGATGCTTACATCGTGGGAGGCAAGCTATGGCAAACCTATGCAGATTAATAAAAAGTAGAGACATTACCCTGCCAACAAAAGTCAGCATAGTTAAAGCAATGGTATGTCCAGTAATAATTTATGACTATGAGAACTGGACCATAAGGAAGGCTGAGCACACAATAAGAGATCCCTTTGAACTGGGGTGCTGGAGGAGACTCTTGAGAGTCCCCTGGACTGCAAAGAGATCAAATCAGTCAATCCTAAAGAAAATAAATCATGACTGCTCCTTGGAAGGACAAATACTGAAGCTGAAGCTCAATGGAAAAGGCTCTGATGCTAGGAAAGATCAAAGGCAAAAGGAGAAGGGGATGGCAGAAGATGAGATGGCTAGATGGCATCATTGACACAGTGGTTATAGATCTGGGCAGACTATGGAGGATGGCAGATGACAGAGGAGCCTGGTGTTCGGTGGTCCATTGGGTTGCAAAGAGTCAGGCTTGACTGCCCGATTCTTCTTCTTCTTCTTCTTCTTCTTCTTCTTCTTCTTCTCCTCCTCCTCCTCCTCCTCCTCCTCCTCCTCCTCCTCCTCCTCCTCCTCCTTCTTCTTCTTCTTCTTCTTCAGGACAATAATTTACCATTATTGCAAGGCCGAGGAATGGCTTCTTCAGGAGAGGGCACACCAGAGCATGTTTTAGAGGTGCTGGGGGAAAAACCCTCCCGCAGTGAAGAGTTGATAATTGCCTCAACCCAACCACCTGTCGCCGTCCTGGTAGATGTAATTAGCCAGGCAGGACATGGATCTAACACACAGGCAGTGGCACAGACAGCTACCAGGAGCCTGAACACTTCCTCAGGGACAACTGAATCAAACCAATCCCAGATAACACGGCCAGTCTGCACTTCAGTCAAACCCAGCTCTACATTTTCCACACGGGATTCAACTTTGAGCTAATCCAAGCGATTTTCTCTGTCAGATCAGCAAAAGCCTCAGCCGTCAGCCAACCCTTGCCAACCAGGGCCAGATCCCCTTCTGAGGATGGACCTGGTCACCCAGGCAATTATCTGCAGAGGCAATGAGGGTGGTGAAGTACTGGCGTTTCACCACCTTCATCATCACTAGATAGGCTTTAACAGCAGCTCTAACCAGTGTTCGGTCGGACTCACTCTGAGTCTTCACCCAGCAGCACTCTTGGCATCTCTTTGCCCATTTGAGCACCCTCAACTCCTCCATGTACTATGGGATTGAGTGGGTGCCCATGAGCATAGAGAGGCTGTAGTGAAGTGATTACGTCCAAGGCTACTGTCACCCTCTTGTCCCAGAGGTCGACAAATGCCTCAGGCAGATCGCATTGCCAGCCCAGAGGAATATCCCCCAGTTCCCTTTGAAATCTGTCTGGATCCATCAGTCACGGGGGCAGGCAAATTTAATAGGACCTAATTGGTGGGAGTTGCTGTCCAGGTCTATCTAGACAGCCAGAGACTGCCAAAATCACTCAAAAATTGTCCTACATACCAAGTAATGTATAATAGAACCCATATATGCAACTAAGATTTGGGAACAAAATCTCTGACACATGGAAGTCGATACCAACAGCAGTTGATGTTTATAGTATTTGCTCTGTCCCAGAAGGTATCGTGCCAACTGAATGTTGGATTTAATGAGCATAAAACCATGGATTATTTAATTAAATTATTTTGCAGCTGGTAGCCCCAGCTTTGAGGGTGCTGTGAAGCCACTAGTGCCCAAACAGGAGGAGGAGGAGGCAATGCATGGGCAGGCACCACACGTGCCCACACACTCATGTGATGTCACCAGTGTGCCTCCAGTGATGACACATGGGTGCATGAACACACACCCATGGGTGCACTGCCACTGCCTCACCTCAGCTCCCCTGCCACCTCCTAGGCAGGATTTCAGCCTCCCCTTTCACCTCCCCATTGGTAGAGGGAGAGGTGTGGATGGAGAAGTGGTGGTGCCATTGGCACCAGTGGCGTGGTGTGGAGCTTGCTCCCAATGGCACACATGCCAACAGAATTGGCTTTGCATACCACCTCTGGCACTCATGCCATAGGTTTGCCTAAACCAGTGATGGTAAACCTTGGCACTCTAGCTATTCTTTGACTTCAATTACTAGAAGCCCAGGTCAGCACTCCTGCTGATCAGGGCTTCTGGGGATTGAAATTCAAGAACATCTGGAGTGCCAAGATTCACCATCACTGGCCTACACTGCACTAGAGCCAGTGATGGGATGCAACAGGTTTGCACCAGTTCTCCAGAACCAGTAGTAACTTTTCCCAGTGTCCTGGAGAACCAGTAGCAGCTTTTGGGAGGAACCAACTTCAGGGCTTACCTTTTCACTGGTTTCCCCACTGCGCATGTGCACCAAGCACTTGGTGTGCATGCATGCCTACAGTGCTTGGTGCGTATGCACAGCCTCCTTGCTGTCCTCCCAAGTGGGGAGGAGGAAGAGAAGCTGCTAGCCTGAAGCTCCATATAGCCTGCTCCCCAGGGTAAGTGACTCACCTTTGGATGTGGTGTGTCTGTGTGTATTTTAATGTGTATTTAATACCTTTACCTATATTGACATACTACCACAATTCCTAAAAAGGCCTGGTGGCCGGCAGGCCTAGCAGCCTGGCTTGGGGTTTTTAAGCAAAGTCTTGGAGTTACCTCATCAATAAGCTACGCCTGTGCTGTTCCAATTGCTGTTCCAATTGGAGAATCCTTAAGGAGGTACAGCTGTTTTACATTTACATTAAGGCATATTATCCTAGAGAAATGGTACAATAACCATATCCATCTTGCAACATGGTGCTACCCAGGCACTTATACTAACAGGTAAGTGACGGGTTTGTGTTTGGAGTGGGTGGGTGGGTTGAGGTGTGTGTATGTGTGCTTATCTTTATTTTATTATTTTATTTTATTTTAAAATTATTTGACCCCGCCCATGACATCATGATGTCATGACATTAGCTCCGCCCACACTGTAATGCTGTCACGGTGGGGTAGTAAAAAATTTGACAACCCACCACTGACTAGAGCTTTTAAACTACATTTAACAGGAGCTATCCAAAGTCCTGAATTCTCTCTCCAAAATAGGTTCATCACCTGGGATGAAACCTGGATTGGATTCCTAGTGCCCCTGAAACTGGAGTAACCAGGTGTCAATGATTACATTATGGTAGATTTTAGATCCACTTCTGGTGTGTTCTTTCAAAAAAATGATGTGTTCAGGAAGACAAAGGTGAAATTTGAACAATGTATATAATCTTTCTCTTATTTCAAAAAGGAGACATGTAAGACTATTGCAATGAAACCATTTGGATCCTTAATTCATCCCAAATGCCCACGTGTATTTTCCATGTCCTTTCAATTCTTGTAAGTGTTAAGTTGTGCCCAGAGACCTGTCATTGTGATTCTTCTACCACTGGTTAAATTTTCAAGCATGTTACACTCTTTTCTTTAAAGATGAAACTAATAATCTGCTTTGTTTGGTTCATGTACCAGATAATTTCTTGTTAAGGGGGAATGGGTGAAAAAATCACAAGCTTGAATTACCTTTTACTTTCTCCATTGTGTATTAACTGGCCCTTAGCAATTGCTATAGCAATTACACTTACATATTTACAACTGCCCAATAGCACTTAGAGTATTTTCTGGGTGGTTCATAAGGTAATTGGGATTTTGCCCTCAACAAGTTGGGTACTCATTTTGCTGACCTCAGAAAGATGGAAGACTGAGTCAATCCTGAGCCCATCAGGATCAAATTCAGCTTCTGAGCAGAGTTTGGGCTGCAGTACTATAATATAACTCCTGTGTCATGGGGGTGCAGAATACCTCCCATCTGTTAGAAAAAAATGGGCTTTGTCCATCTTGGGCAGATGAAGGGGGGGAAGGTGTTGGAAACTGTTCCTTTTTCATACAAGTTAGCCTGGGGTAAAGGTTTTGCATAGTCATCTGCTTTCAAGGACTACAGCCCACTTCACATTTTGTCCTTCTTAATGAGAATGGTTTCTGTTTCTTTGGGCAGAAGGGTTTAGACAACCCTTATCATGTCTTCCTTCTGTGACTCATATTGCCCCACAGTCACTATTAATATGTTACATGGATCCATGTAGTATGCCAGTTTCAGTGTGTATACTAGATGGTATTTCCCAAGCAAAAATGACATCATTTTTGAAGAAAAACAAAATCTGCATATACATTACATTTGTGTATGGAGGTATGTTCTCCACTGAAATTAACTGGGAAGTCTTTGCCCACTGTAAATTCCTGTATTTTCAGCAGCAAATGTGTGAAACTCTGGATATTCTGGATAAAGGGATAAAAAGATGTCAGTCTCTAAAACAGAAGTCCCCCTTGCCATCCATAATTTTTACTCATGTTTCCTGTCATCTTACTGTATTGTGCTTGTGGCGATGAAGACTCTACTTTGACTAAATTGCTGCCCTTGCATGGAAGGTTCAACTGTCATGTGCAGTTTCACTCCTATGACGGAGATATATTTTAATTTCTTGTAGCATTTCCCACATATCTAAGAGACATATTTTTATTCAGAATAGTACATCATGTTGATTTTGAAAATAGCTACATTTGTGTTTGCAGGTATAAGTCATCAGTTAAAGAATGAAATAGCATTGAAGGCTGGGACACTTCAGGTCTAAATAAGTGGTAAACCAACCATCCTTCTGCATCATCCTAGCATTTAACCTTGGAAAAACAAAAGTCTTGTTTTATAATCTTTTTTCTCCTCTGAAATGTGACGTGAAGGAATAATTGATTCACTGATTGACTTTCAATTGTGTTTTTGGCTAATATGTACTTTTCTGACCTAATATTTGCCCTCTATCTGGAAACACAAATAAAAGAATGCTAGAAGAACATGTGGGCTGGAAAGAGAACAAAATGAGTCTTCAATTAATGGTGAAAATGGAAGAGACACACTTGGCACTAACATTGTTACCAATCAACTTCTGTTTAGCTATGTTTTCTGCAAATACAAGCAAATTTTAAATGCATACTTTTGAACATTAGAGGTGATTAAAGTCCAGGAAGAGATTCTAATACTCAAATATTAAGAGATGAGGAATGGTGTCTCATTTTGCTTAGACAAAAACACAACCATTCTTTAAAAACACATTGAATTGCACCATACTGGATTTCCAGTTAGTATTTCTTTTTAAAGAAGATACTGGAACATGCAGTGACTTTTCAACACTAAGGGTTCCTGGACTAACTAAAAAAGAGGGGGAAAGAAGTGAAGGAATGGTTGGATAATGCTGGATAGATAGATAGTCATTTCAACCCAGAAAAGTCCCTCCTAGTTACTCCAATTTACAGGCATCACATGAGGTTGTTATAAAACTCCAACAGAAACATACTTAATTCACGCAACTTTCTGAGTTTCTGAACACAAGTATGGGATTTTGTTGGAATTTGATTCCATAAACACAGAAAACTTTCTTTGTCACCTTTCCGAATCATTAACATGCTTTTAGCTCTAACTACAGGATACAGTATCTTCAATATTTGTGTCAGAGAAAAATCTGAATAACATATTTACAACACATGTCTGGAACTAATGTGAAAATGGTTGAAGAAGGCATGAGTCACCTGCAACAGGTAGATATGCTCTGAGAGATTTGTCATAAACTCTTTAACTTTTTTCTTTTCATTCTAACTGATGACTTCTGTTAATAAGTTCCTGGAACTTCCTATGTCTATTTTCACTTCTGACATATAGATCCTGGAACAGCTCTCTTAAAATATTTGTATTGTCTTGATTTGTAAAGATGAATAACCTGATTCTTGGAAGCTTACTTTGTTACCAAAATGGCTTTTTAAAGATATGACAAATTTTACATCAGATGAATATGTTCAATTCAGCATTGAGTCTGAAAAGGTTCAACAGGTTATAATCTGACTGTACTTCTATCTTTCAATATGTCAATCTAAAGGTAGCTAGAAATAGGAAGAAATGTTAAGGGCAGCATGATTTCAATATATGGCTACAATTTGATTTATATCTGATTGAGACTGAAAGAAATAGTGAAACAAAACAAGTATAAGCAGGTTGTCTGTATATTTAGCACTTTAAAGTAAAACAAGTTGCAAGACACCTTTTGATTGTTCATCAGAGATAAACTCCAACACTCATGTTTTAGATAAATTTTATATCCTGGATGTGTTAGCATCCAGGTTTATGTAATTTCAATAAAGAACAGTATCTTTATTAAATCTTCTTTTGAATTCCTAACCCAACAGTTTAACAGGTCTGGTATGTGCGTAGAGCCAACCCTTGGACCAGACAAGTAAATCAAAACAACTCTGTTTTCCAATGCAATAAATTTATCAAAGGAATAGCCAGTTACTGTATTTGGAAAATAAAATGAACAGATGAACCATTCACTAACTAAGCTTGTCAGGATCCTTAGACTACGTCACTAAAACAGCTTTCATGGGGGAGAGAACCTTGTGCAAGCCTAGACACCTTTAAGACAGTCTGACTCTTTGCTATTTACATTATGACAAATGAAGATATTTTTGCAGACAACGTCTCTTCTCCCATGAGAGCTTCCTTGCAAAGCGAGAGATCAATCAATAGTTTTTAGGACTTGATGATACACTCACAAGGTGTCTTTGTGAAACTTACAGTGCAATCAGATGGCTACAAAGGTATGCACCTAATTGCAATGGAAAGGGTGACTTTAATGGGAGCAATCTCCTTTAAAGCAACCCTTCCATCTGCTGGGGAATTGTTCCAGCCCAACATCTAAAAGGAAAAGCCTTGTACAATGGTACCTTGGTTAAAGAGCATAATGTGTTCCATGGGATTGCTCTTTAAGCGAGTTTGCTTTTTTAGTGAAACACCAGTGTAAGTGACCAACTGTGATTTCTGGTGGTGGTGGTGGTGATTGAAAACCCCAATTTAGCTGTTAAGCCAGTTTTTGGTTGGTTTTAGTTGTTAAGCAAGGCAACCATTCAGAGAAAATTCTGCTCTTTAAGCGAGTTAGTCTCTAAGCGAGGCACTCTTTATGCAAAGTTTTACTGTAGTTGAATTAAAAAGGTCCAACTTGGGCATAGATCAGGCTGAACTGCATTTTTTTTTTGGGGGGGGGATAGTAGCCGTGTTAGTCTGTGGTTCAGGCATCTCAGAAAACAAAACAAAACAAAATAAACCAAATAAAATAAAATAAAAAACACTGCTACTTTATTGACATTGAAGCCGCTTGCATGGTGTGATATTGCATGGTGTGATACTTCTCTTTCTTTAACTTCTTCCTGCTAAATACAAAGGGAGCAAACCCCAAACAAAATATCCTCCCTATGATAAAACCAATTCAGATCCAATCTCTTCTGTTCTCTTCTGTTTACCAGACAGATCAGGTAGAGAATCTCCCCCACCCTTAAGCCTGTTCACCAATGGCCCAGCTCTGCAACTGGACCCAAAAGCCACCTTGAATAGCCAGGTCCAAGAAAGCTTTACAGGAGACAGTAGAGATGGCACGTTCTTCTGTCCTCAGAGCCAGTCAACATGGGTGCTTCCTTTCTCTGTGACTACACTGGACTGCAAACAGGCATCCCCATAAAATGGAATGCCTACTACACATAGATAAGGACTATGAAGATGCAGCAAACTTTTCTAATTATCGTGCCAACTTTTCCCACCCACCGTTTTTGCTGTAATTCATTTTCTCTCTGGATATATTATATCAATTGATGTTTTCTGACCACACAAGGAAGCTGTCTGGACATTTAGGATAAGTTTCTACATACCTTTCCTCTTTTTAGAAAACAAAGTGAGAAATTGTAATGCTAGCCCAAGACATTTTGCTACCTATGGCAAAGGAGAACTTATCTCCCTATGTCCCCTTTCACAAAATCCATAACATAGGACTGATTACTGAATTTTACTGGAGCTTCCCTAGTGGCTTAGTGGTTAAGACACTAGGCATGAAGACTGGAAAGATGGGTTTGATTCCAGAGAGCTGCACGATGGGGGACATGAAAGGAGCCTCATTCAGTCATCCCCTGAAAAAAATCCTTTCAAACCAAAGTAATCTCTGACATGAACTTCAATCGTGTATCAGATAATGGTTTTCTTTTCACCTGTTGCTCCAAGTGGCCCTCTCACTTTACTCAGTGGCATGGCCAGTCCTGTTTCAATAGGGACCGTGAAACATTTTTGATAGTTAAGTACAAAAAATAATAAGGTTCCAGTTCCTGAAAGTCAAGATAGTAATTTTAAGTATTTGCTAACATTTGCCAGGCTTTCCTTTAAAACACACAGGGAAAACATTTTCAAAACTGTTTTCATTCTATTATTAGCTGCCTGGTAATAATAATTTCATGTCAGAGATTACTCTGGGTTGAAAGGATTTTTGCTAGAGAAACTCCGCTCAGGGAATGTCCAAATGAGGCTCCTTTCATGTCCCTAAAACTTGACCTTCCAGACTCCAGCTCAGTGTCTTAACTACTAAGCCACTGGGGAAGCTGTCTGATAGAATGTATCCTAATATTTAATTTACAGGATGAAAAAGAAATGAAGAGGATATGAGCAAATTCTGTTGAGTAATAGGCATTCACATTCTGATTGCAATAATTTAAGACAGGTCTTTGTGATGCCAAAAGAATGGTTCTTCTGTCCTTCAAAGACTCCTGTGGTCAAGTTGCAAATAGCAACAGATTACTGCAGTCATGTTTCTGTTTTCTTCAGGTTCTGATTTCTCTACCTAGCTCTAATTTTGTCCTAGTAAAAGATACCTGACAGCTCATTTGGCTAGGGTCACTGAGGATTTACCTGGATCATTAGTTTCCATTACATTTGGCTCATCTCCTCTTTGCTTTGACAATTAAACGTAATACTAACTATGTATAAATGTACCTATGATATACAAGTCCTTAGCAAGTGTGGATTGGAATTAACAGAACGATACCAGAGATACAAACTTGGTACATTCTAAAACCAGCACCACCCAAGTAGTATGCTATGTCTGAATGCAAGACAGACATATTAACAGAAAGAAAGATAGGCAGGCAGGTAGAAGAGATTATTCTATTTAAACTATAGATAGACAATAGGAGGCTAAGGGCCCAAGCTAGCTCCAAGAGATGTTTCTTGTCTATTTCCCAAATATAAACCCAAAATATACACCATTGGCAATTTCTCAGATTTGTTTGGCAGTTAGAGCACCAGACCCTAAGGGCCTCAGGCTGAAAAACAGATGTGGTTAAGGAAGCTGATTTTCATGTGTTTTAAAAATTCTCTGTAAAGTGGTACTTCACTTTACAAACGCTTCGATTAATGTAATTTTCACTTTACGAATGAAAATCCACTGAAAATAATGCCTCGCTTTATGATTTTTTTGGAATGGATTAATTGGATTTCAATGCATTCCTGTGGGAAACCGTGTTTCACTTTATGAATTTTTTTCAGAACAATTTCCAATGCATTCCTATGGGAAACCACATTTGGCTCACTTTACAATTTTTTTGTAATATGAAACATCCCGTGGAATTATTATTATTATTATTATTATTATTATTATTATTATTATTATTATTATTATTATTATTATTATTATTATTATTATTATTATTATTATTATTATTTAGTTCAAATTTATATTGCCGCCCACTTGCCGTGGCGACTCAGGGCGGCTTACAGACAATACATTACATTACAATATGTTGGGGTGGGCACAGGGGTAGGGGTGGCAAGGTCCTCATCCTGCCCTGGCTTCTTCTTCTCCGGGCAGTTGGTGTAGGCACAGGGGTAGGGGCGGCAAGGTCCTCATCCTGCCCTAGCCTCTTCTTCCCCTGGCAGTTGGTGTAGGCACAGGGGGAGGGGCGGCAAGGTCCTCATCCTGCCCTGGCTTCTTCTTCCCCTGGCATTAAATTCATAAAGTGAGGCACAACTGTACTCTAAAGGCTGCTTTAGTGTGTTTTGATAACTGAGAATGGATTTAACTTTACAAAAAGGAATGTTTTAAGATAGGTTTGTTGTGATGCCAAAAGAAAGGTTCTGTCATTCAAAGAGTCCTGTGGTCAAGTTGTTATATGTGACATCAAATCAAAACTAACTTATAGTGACCCAAACTCTCGCATTGAGTTTTCATGGCTGAGGAGCCATTCAAACCCAAACCCCCTGATTCCTAGACCTTCTCTCAAGCACCTGTAGTTCCCAGCATGGGAGCAATTTGATTTCTAAGGGGGTAATTTGAGAATAAGTTATTAACAGTGAATGGCCTTTTAGGCTTTCTCCGCGTGAATAGGAGTTCAGTTTTTGAATAATAAGAATTATATATCAAACGGAGGGGGGCATCAAGATTTTATAGATACAGTATTTTGGTGGGGCATGGCCAAAACGGTTTGGAAACTACTGCTCTAACTACTCCATCACAGTGGGTATTTGCTCCCTCTATTGGCCCAAAATATTTTTGACAAAAATTTAAAACATATCCTTGGGAGGTAAAGGATCCCAGCCAAGCCAAGGGCTTGCCAAAAAATGGGGGAAATGGTGCTCCGCACTCCTAAGGAAGCAAAAAAGAACATTTTGGACATTTAAAAAAATCAACTATTTTGGTTGAGGGGGATGAGGTTTCAAAGGAAGTAACAAAAATTACCTGGGTTACCAGCTCTTGGATCTCACATTAGGTAAAGGTATCCCTTGCTCAAAAGCCAGTCATATCCACTGTCTTTGTCTGCAAATGTTTCTGTGGTCATGCTACAAGCATAACACTGTAATCTTTCCTCCCAAAGCAGTACCTATGGATCTACTTGCAATTTCTTGCTTTTGAACTGCTAGATTGGCAGGAGATGGGACAGAGATGAAAGCTCACTCCATCACGCAGGACTCGGGTTTCAAACTGCTGACCTGACAACCTTCCAATCATCAAGTTCAGCATCTTAACCAGGAAGCAACTGCAGTCCCCAGATTTCACACTGAAAACCTCCATTTTGATGGGTGTGGGAGGGATCTGTCTGCTGAGAATTGGAAAAGGAGAGGTGAGCATGGGAGTCACAGCAAGAAGAAGAAGAAAGGAAAGTTGTTGTTCTTTCTTTTAAAACATTCTTTGGCTACAGCATGAAAACAACAATGCTGTGCGAAGGTAACCAGAGACAGAGTGAGGTCAGCACAGACTGTGACGTGTGATTGGGAAGGAAAGAACACCAAAGCCACCTTTAGAGAGGTGTTGGGGACAGAGGATGAATCAGACGAGAACAAAGAGTGTACTTTGGCGAAACAAGAATGGGGGGCACTTGAGGAAGGTATCAGTCAGCTCTAAGAAGCAAAATCTCTCTCTCGTTCATTCCCTCTCTGCATAATGACACTGAATTTCCACTTTTAATCTCACTTGTTCATTGTAACCGGATACAGAAGCAGAGGATGCAGTTATCCGAAATTGCCAATGAAGGTTCTGCAGGTGCTCATAAAGATTCAAAATATTTCTGATTAAGAATTCTCCATTTTTCAATTACTATTCAGAGCTGATTAATAAAGGATGACGCCTAAGTGGATAAAGGCATCATCCTTTATTAATCTTTTTCTTTCAGATTTAAAAAAAGGTGCTGAAGAAGAGGGTAAACAAAATAAATTTCACTGCACATGGGATTTTATACTAGTGCAAAAGGAATCGTGTAAATTCCTACACCTAATTGGTGAGATGCCTGACATTTGCCTGGTGCAAGAGAGGCCATGCAATTGGGAACATGAGCAAGTATGTAATCAGTAGTAGGTATCAGCAGGTTCCCACCAGTTTGCCAGAACCAGTAGCAGTAAGTAAGTAAGTAAGTAAGTAAGTGAGTGAGTGAGTGAGTGAGTGAGTGAGTGAGTGAGTGAGTGAGTGAGTAAGTTAGTTAGTTAGTTAGTTAGTTAGTTAGTTAGTTAGTTAGTTAGTTAGTTAGTTAGTTAGTTAGTTAGTTAGTTAGTTAACTGGAATCCAATCTAATTGTGTTTCTTGTAGTAGTATTTCAAGCTCTGAATACTTCTGTCCACTTTTGCCATACCTCTCTTTCTGTGCCTTTTTTTCTAAACTAAACCATCCCAGACTCTTAGGAAAGGGTCCTTAGGGTCCTTAGGATGAAAAAGAAGACCAACCAGATGACTTTGAGCCAGTCTGTGGGAAAGGGGGCTGTCTTTGTCATTTTATAATTTAGCTATTTTATTTATGACCACATTTTCTTTCAATACTGGGATCTGAGATATCTATAGCACAATAGGTTTTTTTGTTTTTTTAAAGCTAATATAGCTAAAATCCTGTTAACTATGCCTACAAGTGTAAAACAAGTGGAGACTATCAGAGAGTAAACAAGCAAACAAACAAAAGATGAAAATACTGTGGCACCTTAAAAACTAACTCCTGTATTTTAATGTTAGCTTTCATGGTTCAAGTCCACTTCATCAGACATGAGAGTGGAACTGGTGAAAACTTCGGAAGTGAATTGACTCAGCTAAAGGAATCATGATACAGTATTTATATCTGCTGCTTACTGAATTATGTAATGCAGCTAACAACAGATAACATCAATTGTGATAATCTTAACTCAAAGCAATTTGCCTCCAAATGTTAGACAGTTTGTGTTATGCTCACATAAAATCCCAATGGGATTATGATAGGTAATTTATGAGACAATCCAAGTGCAACTGAATGCAACTTAATCAAATAACTATATTAAAACAACAGATAGATTGATTGTAACACAAGCTTCCTCTCCCCACCTCTAATTTGAAGAACAGAGGCTATTGCAAAACCTCAATAACAAGTTTTATCTGGCATGAACTTCTGTGGGCAAAGCCTTTCTTCAGATGGATGGAGTACATGAAGGATAGGCAAAAAAGTATGAAATTTAAAACAGGCACCTACTCTTCAGGCAACAACCAATTGATGAACCTGCCAACTTGGTCTAGTTCCTAGCTCTTCCACCTAACTGCTGAATTATTTGGTATTTTACAAGGAAGGAGCAGAGATGTAGTACAGAGCTCATGAGTATGTAATAAAATATCAGTTCTGGACACCAGAAAAAGGCAAAAAAGGGCATTTACTATTTATTAACTAGGACAGTAGTTCCCAATTAGTGGTACGCGTACCCCCAGGGGTATGCGAGATTGCATCAAGGGGTACGCGCAGCAATCTCTTAATTAAAATATTAAATCCTTAAAAAACAATAATGCAATAACAATTGCCAAAAAATTATTCAATTTAATTAAACGAACAGTAGGTAAGTCAATTGTATGCATCAAGCGCTTTCTCCCACCGCGGCGGTTTTTCCCGCACCTCCCACGTCTCGCGTCACCCGGCCGCCCCCGTTCCCGCCTATTTGCTCGTCATTGTCAACGTGCACATTTGTCACATTAATGAAACCTGTGTTCTCTGTCATTAGAATGTCTTTTGATGATAATAAATATAAAATACACCTGATTTCATTTTTTATTTAATGTTCCTGCAATAAGGGGTATGTGATATTTAACGTTCCTGCAATAAGGGGTATGCAAGTTTGAGGTCTTTCTTGAAGTGGTACGTAGAAAAAACTAATTGGGAACCACTGAACTAGGAAATCTGTTTAAGAGGAGTGTGAGGGGGATCACAAAATACAGTTAGAGAAACTTCTAGAAAATCTTCAGGATTGCCCCTTTCTTATTAAGAAAAAAGGACAGGGAAGGGAAAAAAAACCAAGAGATCACCTCAAAGAAAGGAAAAGTCTGAGAGAAGCAATAAATGACATATAAAGTTATAGAGGGGGCATTTGGCTCTCTGAGTGTCCATCAACCAGTCTACTTCATTCATGCATTCTTCTAGTCTATCACTGTCCACCATCCCCTTTTTGCAATCAAGCTAGAGATGCCTGTCCCAGTGCAAGCCCCAACATCCACTCAGCAAGTGGAAAAGGAGCTTGAGTATAGAATTAACCAAGTGTCCTATTTGGACATGGAGGGGGAAAGCTGATCTTTTTCTGTTTCAAATACACAAATTCACTCTCTTGCTCCAGGCTATAGACAGCATGCACTCTTCAGCAGGTAAGCTGAGGCATGCTGAGGGGAAGTTTTCTGTAACTACATTTAAACAGAAATATCTGAAAGATGTAAAGAAAACTTTTTCCTTATCCTTATCAGGTTAGAAACTCTGAATCATAACCTTTATATTAGCTCATGTACTCAATGAGACCATATCCACAGAAACTTATCATATAGGAGCTTATTTTAAATTATTTTTATTTATTTAATATACTAAATACATAACACACAAAAAGAATTTTTAAATTACACTCAAATAAGAGGGAAGGAGGAAATATATAACATAACATTATGTGCCCCATCACCCTCATGACTCTTCAGACAAATCAAACATTTTCTTTCTCCTCTCTTCTCTTCTCTTGCTATTATAGCCCATTTCTCTCCAAAAGTGCAGTTTCTTGCACCAGTGCCTGACCTTTCCCTTTCAGTAGGACAAATTCTTTAAAATCTCTTCATGTATAAAGTCATTTACTTTCAACAATCTTTTTTTATTTAATCTCATATGTTAATTTACCATTTATAACTAAATTCCAAACTTCTTTATATGAATCATTAAGTTGAAATGTATATTTAACTTTTCATTATTATTATTATTTTTGCAATAATTAACCTGGCTGCTGTTATCAAAATGTGTAATTAACTTTCTTTCTCTTTCTCTCTCTCTTATTTCAATTGGTCATTCTGGAAACTAGACAGGCATACAATATTTGGACAAACTTCTATTGTCATATGTAACATTTCATTCATTTCTTGGGACATGAAAGGAGCCTCATTTGGGCGTTCCCTGAGAGGAGTTTCTCCTGCAAAAATCCTTTCAACTCAGAATAACTTCTGACATGGAGTTGTTGTTGTTGTTGTTGTTGTTGTTGTTGTTGTTGTCGTCGTCGTCGTCGTCGTCGTCGTCGTCGTTGTCATGGTCGCCGCGGTCGCCGCGGTCGCCGCCGCCGCCGCCGCCGCCGCCGCCGCCGCTATTATTATTATTATTATTATTATTATTATTATTATTATTATTATTATTATTATTATTAAGTTTACAAAACTTCTGAATCTCATCAGAGTCACCATAAATAAAAATAGTTATCGATTTCTTGATTGCATCTCCAACACAATGCAGAATATTTAACATTAATAATTCAAATTTACAGGTGTTAAATACCATCCAGAGAAGCCTATTCTATACATTCTGCAGCCAGTTCTGTAAAGCACACCCACCACTACTTGAGCAGATGGGCTGAGTGCTTTTTCTTTTTTTAATGTTGGTGCAAGTGAAAAAAATCATAATAGATTCCCTCAAGACCACCATTGTACATTTTTCTGCTGCCTGAGGCAGGGCAAACTGATATCTTTCCCTCCCCCTCACTGTACTCAGCAAGACAGGAGGGAGAGAGAAGGAGAAGGAGGATAGTGGCAGTGGGACATTTCCAGTGGTAGGCATCAGCAGGGTCACATCAGTTCACCAAAACTGGTAGCAGAAATTCTAGCTGTCCAAGTATTGAAATAAAGTAGTCCTAATTTGGGTGCAACACAGGGCTTTCCCCCTAGCCACACCCACCATACCATGCCCACATAGTAGGTAGTACTAGACATTTCTCTCAACTGCTACCATCCTCCCACATAACCACTGCATGAACAATGTCTGGACTCTGAAGGTCCTTGGGGGCAGTGTTTTATTCATGTGTCCATTCCAGGAGTGACCAGTTCATGCAGAGAGATGGTGGCAATAGGAAAAAGGAAGTGGTAGTGGTCAGCTAAGGAAATATACAGTGGCAGCTCTGCCATCGCCCCTAGCAGGGTGCTGTGTAAAACAACCACCGCATTCTAGTTAACCAAGCCCTGTCTCTTGTCACCTGATAGTTATTTCAACAGGAACGATCAAACGCATCAAGCCCAGATGCCAAAATAGGCTCATGAGTATAGTGACCACAGCAGTATGAGAATTTTCTTTTCTAATCTTATATTTCTCTAGCGGTATAATAATAATAATAATAATAATAATAATAATAATAATAATAATAATAATAATAATAATAATAATAATAATAATAATAATAATAATAATAATAATAATTTGTATTATTTTAGAGATGTGATGTTGTTTTATGTCTATTTGTTTTATTCTTGTAAACTGCTCAGAATGATAATTTCTGTCCCAGATGGGTGGTATATAAATGCACTAAACAAACAAATGTTCTCCTTTGATGCTTCCTCATGATCTGCCTCCTAAGGTAGTTTGCCTCAATCTGACTCATGTCCAGGCTAGCTCTGTATACATGTCTGGTCTACAATAGAGAGCTTATCTTATCTGGATTCATGGTGTAAAACTATACTTTGCAGAATATATTAGGCCTCTGCTGAGGCAACATTACAAATAATATGATGCCAGGCTTCAACAGAGAGTCATTTAGAAATGGAAAATTATCAGCTATTATAAAAGCTGTGTAGACTGTCAGAGGCAGACAGCCCTCTCCCTTCTGCCTGTGACCTAGTGTGTGGCAGGTACAGAAAAGGTGAACTTGGAACTCAACAACTTTGGGCCAACACAACAGATCCTGAGAGATTTTCTCACAATTAGAGCAGCCTTCCAGCTGCTATATTTGTGCCTTTTTTGTTGTCTCCCCCCCCCCTCAGAGTGTTGTCATGAATGACATAGAGAGATGTACATTCATAAACAGAACAGAGGGCCAGCCCTATTGTTAAGCAGACTGAGACAATTGCCTCATGCAGCTGATAAAGGCAGGAATGAAAACTATGGTAATGTGCTGAAAGACAATGCTGTCTCCACCACACAACCTGCACCATACTCCACTTACATTATCATGAACGGTGGGGTATAATGTCTTGTCACCAGCATTGAAAAAAGATTCAGCTGCCAAGTCCAAAAGGTTTCTGTATGTGAAACTATCAGGAGAAGAAAGAGATCTTGTTGACTTCAGGCAGCAAAATATATTGGGATAGTCCTGCACTTGGTACTTGGTGACATATAAAAGTCTTCCTTTTCATTTCTATACTAGTCTGCTTTATAATACTAGGCTCAAGTGAGTTGAGCGCTAAGTTTCATGCAACTTAAGTCTTAAGAACTTCCCAGGATCTGAATGGGACTTCACTGGGAGTTTCACCAGAAGTACTAGAACAAACAATAAAACTTACCACTTTATAAAGACTGCATATTGACTGTATATGGGCTACTTCTGTTTTTGAGTGATTACGAGTGACATCAGACAAACCATGTTTTCTTCCAACTGTCATTTAAATGTGATTCTGTAGCACGTTTTCCCCTGTATGCCCCCAAGGGGTCAATGTAACAAGTGCAGTGCCTGAGGCTTGTATAAGACAGGATAGTTCCCATTTATCTTCAGAAGCAGTTTCAAAAGAAAGAGGAGGGAGGTGTGTGAAAAGAACTTCTGATACTGTACAGATTTACCAAGCAGTGGTATTATCTGAATAGCATTGTGATTCAGTAGTTTTCATCTGCATGCTACAGGGCAGAAAGAATATATATAATTAGGAATGGTTTTTAGGTGCAAAAAGCTGATCTAGAAAGACTAAAGACATCAAAGATTATTAAAACAAATGAACAAAACAAAAAGAAACTCAGGTTATAAAAAGGAAAGATGCATATCCTGCAGCAGAGAAATTGTTTAGAAAATATATAGGTATTCATTAACAACTCAGTCAAGTTAAAATATTGGCTTATGTACTGGTAAAAGCCAAGGATGATCTGTTAGAGGGAGAAAGAGATGCCCTTAATTTAAAAAAAACATCATTGAAAAGTAGAAAACATAAGGAATTTATGACCAGAAGATAAGGACACACATGGGCATTCATTTCTCATTCCTAGTAAGATACGACCCTGATGGCAGAAAGTGAGGAGGACCTAAAGGGGTTCCTGATTAGGTTGAAAGAAGAAAGTCAAAAAGCTGATTTGAGACTCAATATAAAGAAAACCAAGATCATGGCAACAGGCCCTATCAGTCCATGGAAAATAGATGGGGAAGAAGTAGAAGCAGTGACAGATTTTACTTTCTTAGGATCAAAGCTCACTGCAGATGGTCATTGCAGCCATGAAATAAAAAGGTGACTGATTCTTGGGAGGCAAGCAATGAGAAACCTGGGGAACATAGTGAAAAGCAGAGACATCACATTGCAAACAAAAATTTGTATAGTCAAACCAATGGTATTTCTGGTGGCAATGTATGGTTGTGAGAGCTGGACCATTAGGAAAGCTGAGCGCAGAAGAATAGATGCCTTTGAGATGTGGTGTTGGAGGAGAGTTTTGAGAGTCCCCTGGACAGCGAGGAGAACAAATAGGTCAATCTTAGAAGAAATCAACCCTAACTGCTCCTTAGAAGGGCAAATAGTAAAGATGAAGCTAAGGTACTTTGGACATCAAATGAGAAGAAAAGACTCACTTGAGAAAGCCTTGATGCTGGGAAAGGTTGAGGGCAAAAGAAGAAGGGGGCGGCCAAAAATGAGATGGCTAGATGGTATTGTGGACACAATGGGCACAGAGCTGAGCGAGTTTAGGGGGATGGTGGAGGACAGGAGTGCCTGGCGGACAGTGGTCCATGGGGTCGCAAAGGGTCTGAATCGACTGTGCGACTGAACAACAACAATAAGATAAAAGCCATTGGTGCAACTCTTTGAGTATCATTTTGCTTACTGGGCTGTGGCAGCCCAGTGGTTAAGAAGCTCACCTTCTTAGCTGGAAGGTTGGCAAGTTGGCAGTTCAAGACCCGAGTACTACATGACAGAATGACTGCCACTCTCTGTCCCAGCTCCTACCAACTAAGCAGTTTGAAAGCAAGAAATTGCAAGTATATAAATAGGGACCACTTCAGTGGGAAAAGATCTTGGAGACATGAAAGGAGCCTCATTTGGGTGTCCCCTGAGAGGAGTACCTCCAGCAAACATCTTTTCAACCTAGAAAGCACCTTTATGTGCTTCTGACACTATACTTTTGTTTTTTGCTTTCATGGGGAATTGAAGCAATGGTTCCACAGTTATTGCACTCATTGGCATCTTCTTTCTTGGGGACTGGAATATGTATCAAATGTTTCTAGTTTGTGGACCATTGTTTTGTTTTCTATATTTGATGGCATATTCTTGTTAGAATTTTAACAAATCCAGTCTATGTGGTTTGAAATACATTAGTTCTATTGGTATTCTGTCTACCCCTGTTTATTTCTTCCTAGTGCATTCAGAGCAGCTTTCACTTTACTTTTAGAACTGCAGATTCTTTGTTATAGTATTCCTTTTCAAAACATAGCAGTGAGAACATTCACTTACAAGCACCTAGTTGCAGCTAAAGTATATCAATAGGTCAATTAAAACCATTTCACACATGCATATTCATCACCTGATTTTGAGAGGAACCTTGGGTGAACAGAGCAGATATTCCAGATGAAGAACCACAGCAAAAGATTTCAGCAGGCCCCAGGTGAATAGTTTTCAAGATGAAACAATCAGATGAGATTGATGAAGAGATACATGTCAAATGATACATGAAACATGTGTAAATAAAGGTTTCTCCAGATGGGACAAAATTATGCTAATTTGTCCACACTGTTGCTTGCACTGTTGTGCAAAGGAAAGCAAGATTTATCATGAGAAATATGGGAAAGGAAGCTGAGTGTGAGCACTGCTTCCTCTGATCTCTCTACTCATCGACACATCTTTTAGTGCAGGGGTGACCAAATTTTTCTGGTCACGTGGTTGACCAGAAAAGTTTTCTGGTCACATGGTTGAGCAGGCCAACCATGTGGTTCCTCCCACCAGAAGTGGAAGTAAAACACACCCACGCATAAACAAAATGCTGCCATAAATGCAACTATGGCTGTCGGAAAAGCGTTTACGACAGCTGGGAATCATTTACAGCAGCGTTTTACTTCCACTTCCAGGAGCGGTGAGGGTGGCACAGGCTGAAAGATTTGGCACTGTGGTCCAGATCCAGCCTACAGGCCATAGTTTGTCCACCCCTGTTTTAGTGAATGGGGAGGTGAAATACCAATGTTCAACACTTCTGAGGTTGGATGATATTACTAGAATTCTTTGTTAAAAGGAAAATATATTTTCAAAATCTAAAAGAAATATCCCTGCTACAAAATGTCTTCTGGAAAACGAGAAGCAGGAAGAGAAGGAGGATTACCAGAAAGTACCATATTTGCCAGCATATAAGATGCACTGGCGTATAAGGCACACCCTGTTATTACCAAAATAGCCCACTATAGGCCACTATATATAGTACAAGATGCACTCCATTTTCCTAGTGTATTTTAAGGGAGAAGAATGGGTCTTATATGCCAGCAAATATGGTAATTGCAAAAAAAAAAGTAGCTAAGTGATCCATTAATGGAAACAAAGTTTTGACTTAGGCTATATCAGGGTTGCCAACCTTTCGAAGTTGGGGGCTGGGTCACACTCCTTCAGACAGTTGGTGGGCCGTACTGCTACTGCCGCCGCCACCCCATTTACAACAGCCGTAAATGAGTCCGTGGCTGATTCCAGTGCTGGCACCAGCAGATGGAGTGAGGACATGGGTCGGCTGATTTGGTGTCATGGGCCGGATCCAGCCCATGAGCTGTAGGTTGCCTACCCCAGGACTATATCTTTAATGGATCATTAAAGCATTAACAATTTGGCAAGCTTTCAATTTCTGCAGGACGTTTCACTATGCACAGTTGGTGGTGAAATTAGGATTCAAGAAGAAAGTCTAAACCATGGGCAAGATGTGAGTGCTGTTATAAACAGACTGCCAGAAAGGCAAAATGGATGTTTGCGTTCCCCAGGAAATAGAGATAACAATTTACAAGTTCTCTGCCTCACTCAAGCAAAGGCCTAACTTGACTTCTACCAATTAGCCCTGGCCAAGGCTTCAACTCTCTCTAGTCGACTTTCAGCAGATATAAAATAAATCTTCTTCCGTGTCTAGACCATATGTGAAACTGCCAAAAGGAAGGCACCTTTTGGTGAGTTCATTCTGCAGTTCCTTGTGCCTGAGCTAGTGTGCGAAAGATTAGCTGGCAACACAAGGTTGCTGTTACCAGCTTATGCCCGATTGTGGTTACAAATACTGTACCACAATCTTCAAGGAGATTCTTTCTTTATATCAGGAGAATAGAGCTATTAATTAAAATATTGTAGTAGAGCATAAAGAAAACTGTAGTCAAGTTGGCAACCATGCCTAATAGTCATAGATTCAGAGATTAATTGTTGGAAGGGACCTCTGAACCATTGAATCCAACCTTCTGTTCAATACAGTACAGTAATCCAAATTAAAGCAGATCTGACAGATGGTTGCCCATTTTTTTCTTGAATGCGCCCAGCATTGGAGCACTCACCACCACCTCTATGTAATTGTTTCCATTGCCATACTGCTCTAACAGCTAAGACATTTTCCTGAAACTCAGCCTATGTATGGCTTCCTGTACTTTCAGCCCATTATTAAATGTTCTGCATCTGGGATGACGGAGAACAGATCCTGCCTCTCTTCTTTATTACTATCTTTTAAGTGTGTTCTCATATCCCCTTTCTGTCTCATTTTCTCAAGGTTAAACATACCCAGTTTTTTTCCAGTCATCCTCATAGGGTTTGTTTCCCAATCCCCTGATCATCTTTGTTGTCCTTCTCTGAACTTGTCCCATCTTTTTACTGTGCATTTGTGTATCTCCTCCTCCCACCAGGTATAGAGTTTTGCACTTCTCTCTGTTAAATTTCCTTCTGTTGTGTTCAGCCCTCTTTTCAGGCCTATCAAGATCATTTTGAATTCTGTTCCTATCTTCCAAGGTATTAGCTATTCCACCCAATTTTGTGTCTTCCATAAATTTGATAAGTATTCCCTGCACTCAGAAGAGACAAAGTCCTCACTGGAATGTAGTTAGGGGAAAGCCTTTTCCTACAGCAGTAGTGTTTATCTCAGCTGGCAAAATACTGGCTTAAATATTACTTTTATTAGATTGCTAGAGAGTTATAAGTAAAGGAAGCTTTTTGAGTTCTACAAAACTATTCATCAAGCAAATAATATGTAAAACATGGGGTTCAGACAAAAAGCCCAAGTACTGAGCTGGCATCAAGTGGGTATTCTGTCCCTTTTTAGCCCTATTACTACCAATTTGACTGCAAATGACTTCTCAAGCTGGTGTGATACCTAAGTTTATTCTTCTATTTTGTTGGTGTAAAAGTTGATGTCACCTCCATGCTTCTTCTGATGCAAGCCTGCTATAGAGGTCTAAGGCTTTTGACGTGCTAATTGGAAGAACTGGGGCCTTATCTTCAATAAGGTGAAAAGCCTATAAATTGATATCTTTGTTACTACTGCCAGTATCACCATCATTGCTTTCTAAGGAATTCTTCAGAGCTTGAACACTTCTCTTATTTATAACTCCTTAGTGATCAAAAAGAAAAGAAAAAAAGGCAGGGAAGGAGGAATTGCCTAACCCAGAACTTTGAAACATTTCTTCCTGAAGGCTGTGACCAAGAACAAACCAAAATGAAATAAACCATGCTCCAAGATTGAAAGAATCATGGAAAGTCTCAGATTTTTTAAATGATCAAACCAAGAAGAATCTTGACTCATGTTGACAGTGCAGTAACATCAACAATGAATCAGGTACAAAATGGAGCAGAAATACACTGTCTAAATAAGCATAGCTGCAAATCAGTTCCAGGATTTAATAAGCCAGTAAAGTTGTATATTCCCTTGGGCAGAAATTTGTGACTAAAATAGAAGCAATTGGAGCAGTCCACATAGAATACATTCTGACCAAGGGAGCAGTCATTTGAACTAAAGACATCAACTTCAAGTGGATTTATTCCCAGTAGAACAAATTATGCAAAGGGCTATTAATTTAGACATGAGGCTGGGTTTTTACACCACTGCACAACCTGTGCTGTATTACTAAAAAAATGAATAGTGTGAACCATGATATATACCAATGCCAACCCAAAACCATTTCTGTGATGATAGTGACTGAGAAAACACACTTGAATTTTTTGGAATAGTAGCTGTGTTAGTCTGTGGTTCAGGCATATCAGAAAACAAAATAAAAAATTGTAGCACTTTAAAGACAAACTGCTTTACCTTTATTGTTAGCTTTTGTGGATCAAGTCAACTTCTTCAGACAAGGAGTAAAACTTACAGACATGATTTATATACACCAAATGCTTGAGCAAACCCTTCTCCCTTTAACCCTTTATTTGGTGTATATAAATCATGCCTGTAAGTTTTACTTTTTGACTGAAGAAGTGGACTTGATCCACGAAAGCTAACAATAAAAATATAGCAGTTAGTCTTTAAAGTGCTACAGTGTTTTATTTTGTTTTTTAATATGAGAAAACCTAGTCATCAGTTGAGCAGGAAAAGCTCCAGTTACACCTCACATTTACACTGGAAGATAAGTCTGGGAGATATTCTTTTGGGTAGAAAAATTATCTTAGGAGCCCTGGTGGCACAGTGGTTAAACTGCTGTACTACAACCAAAACATTGTGAACTCGATCCAGATCAGGGCACAAGGTTGACTCATCCTTCCATCCTACCCAACATGTTGAGGGCACAATGCTAATTAACTTGTGAACTGCCCAGAGGGTGAGCTTTCTTCTTCTTCTTCTTCTTCTTCTTCTTCTTCTTCTTCTTCTTCTTCTTCTTCTTCTTCTTCTTCTTCTTCTTCTTCTTCTTCTTCTTCTTCTTCTTCTTCTTCTTCTTCTTCTTCTTCTTCTTCTTCTTCTTCTTCTTCTTCTTCTTCTTCTTCTTCTTCTTCTTCTTCTTCTTCTTCTTCTTCTTCTTCTTCTTCTTCTTCTTCTTCTTCTTCTTCTTCTTCTTCTTCTTCTTCTTCTTCTTCTTCTTCTTCTTCTTCTTCTTCTTCTTCTTCTTCTTCTTCTTCTTCTTCTGTGTCTCAAATAAACCCTGGATTGCCAAAATGAAATAACTTTCTTTGCTTTGTCATTGCCCAAACTTAAGTCTTCATTGGTGCATGTTTCTGACAGTAATTGGTAGACCAGTAAATGAGTTGGATTCTGTATCTCTCCACATTCGCACCAGCAGCCCCCCCCCCTTTGAGCATGTTGATCTTGCATTTAGGGACTCCAACCCTCAGTCTATTCAGGGTCCTCCATGTGATGTAGCGGTGGTCGAATTCCTCAGCTATATCCTCCTTTAATGATTTTCCTTGTTGAGTGAGCTCCTTCCTACATCTTCTAATTTGGTTTTGCTCTTGTGTACCCTCAAGAATGTTTGTTCTTGCTGTAAAGCTCTTCCTGGATCTAAGCTGGTGGACTTGAGGCTTATATCTGTTTAGAGGATGTCAAGAGTCATTCTCTTGCTAAGTGCTATGAGTGTAATTTCTTTGCTTTGCTCTTTGCCCTCTCCTTGATCAGCCTGGAACCATGAACTCCAGCAGGATTCAATATGACTGCATTCTGTGCAATGGAAGGTATTTTGATAACCCAAGCAAGACAGTTTTATATCAGTTTAACAGGTATGACTTCCTGCAAGGAATCCTGGGATTTCCAGTTTAATAAGACTGATAAGAAATTCTACTATGAGACACACAAGCACACGGCTTCCTTTGCAGAATGACAAGTCCCACGATTACCTCAACAGAAGGATAATTGCTGGTACAATAACCACTTTAAAGTGGAATATACTCCAGAGCCTGCTTAAAAACAAATGTTATAGGTGAGCATGGATCAGGAAAAGAATAATTCAGGTTTCTCAAAGTACAGTCTTATGTATAGTACAATCAGATGTTGAATCTTGCTGATAGAAAAAGAAGTGATATTGAAAAATATTGAATTCAAAGCATCGATGGGTATAGAGAAGAGTTGGTTTCTACAAGAAATTAATCCTAAAAAGATAAAAGAACTCCAGAAACCATTTGCTAGGAATGCTTTGGAAATATGGCAACTAGTTAAAAAATGAGTCCAGGATACTCCCCGATGCTATATTTAATGAATTGGAATGACTTCCAATTCAAATCAATAAGGGAATTTAGTGTATTGAAGAAAAAGGTCTGAGGACCATAAAGGATTGGATAGATAAGGTTAAAAACTAAGGAAGACAGGGAAACAACTTATACAACTTTAAAGATGAATTGGTTTAATAGATTACGACTGGAGAAATGGAATAAAAATTGTTTTAAAAAGTATGATTCTGGCAGAGAATTGACAAAATTTGAAGAAATATTAGGATATTTAGAATGAAAAGAAATAATAACAAAGGGAATTGTTAGTAAAAATTTAAAAAAATCTTAACAGATCGAGGAGAAATACAAAAAATATTAAGGGAGATGTGGGAACAAGATTTAAAAGAAAATACAGGTACAGTATTGGCAAGTTAGACTGAGATAAAAAATAGAAACAAGGGAAACATGCCAGTGAAAATAAAGGAACACTGCTACAAAATACTGTGGAGATAGTTTATGACACCAGTTCGATTAAACGAACATGATAAAAAAAATATAATACAGAATGTTGGAGATGCAAACAATATAATGGGACATTCTTCCATATGTGGTGGGAATGTAAGGAAATTAATAGAATTTGGATACAATTTACATTTTTTTTAAAAAAAAATTAAACAAATATTAGATTTAAAACTGCAGCCAAATCCCAGGATTTCCTTACTAATGGACTTTGGAAGCATAATAATAGATAAGTAATATGGTAACAGCAGAGAGACTGTTGAGAGCCAAAAATTGGAAAAGATATATGAATTTTAGGTTGGAATACTGGTGTAAAGAATTATGGGATATGGCTATAAATGAAAAGTTGACATGTGACTGAAAATTAAAAAGGGGTCTGGTGAAAGTAAACAAATTCTGAGAACTGAAGTCCAAAAACCAAAGGTTGTGAAACACACTAGAGCATAGGTCCTCAAACTTGGCTCTCTGATCACCAGGTGTGCTGACCTGGGTCTTTGGTAACTGAAGTCAAAAAAAATCTAGAGACCCAAGTTTGAGGAACTCTGCAGTAGAGCAATCATTTGACCTTTACAGGTATAATATCATCTACTTTAGGAAGCTAAGGAGAGTCAGATTTGGTTGATAATTTGGATGGGAGAAAACCAGAGAAATACTGGGAATCTAAGAAAGGTATAACTAGTGAAAAAGCTGGCCTCACATCCTAGAGTAACATTGCTGCCAGTCAGAGTTGCCAGTACTGGGGCTAAATAGACCGATGGTCCATCTAAGCATAAAGCACCACTCTTCCTTAGTTTCTAACTTACTACTAACCCTACCAACTGAGTAATTTTTGGAATTGCAATATGATATAGGATGGAAATAAATATATCACATTGAAATTGAGCAATCTGTAAATTTCAATTTCACTAAAGGTTTTCAAAAGCAGCAATTTTACTATTATGGTGTTAATGTTGATGTTATGTGCTGTAAAGTTGGGAGCAACTTATAGTAGCTCTTACAGAGCTTTCAAGAGAAGTGAGATATTTAAGGAGTGGTTTTATCACTTCCACAACCCCAGGAAGTTTTCCAAGGCTGAGCAGAAATTCAAACCCAGATCTCCTGAATCCTAGTCTGTCACTTAATCCATTACACCACACTGGGTTTCTATGGGAATAATACTTCTAGGGAAAAATATAAATAGATCTAGCCATTGAACATGAAATTAATATGGGAGAACATATTTCTTAAATGCCTTGTCCACTTATGTCAAGGTCTAATGACAAAGTGGTCTTTGTTGCTACTTCCATTCTATCTTGCGCTCCTTTCTCCAGTAACACAACATGTCACTAGGACAAGCTACTTCCTAGCGATCTTTGTTTTGCACACTATTTTAATATCTTTTCCCACACTTTTAGCCAATTAGAAGGGTAACAGAATTTTTTCAGGTTCTCTCTCAGTCATTAGACTTCTTTGCTCCTTTCCCCATAAGCTCAATTCTCTTGGGCAAGAAAAACCTCTGCCTAAACAACAACAACAACAGCAACCATCACTATCATTTTTCTATACAACATGGCAAGATCCAAAACTAGATAGCATAAAGCTTAGAAATTATCAATATTATAAAATCATTATGAATTAATGACAATTATAAATACCTTGGAGTACTAAAAGTGGGTAATATCCTTCACACAAAAGTTAAATATTTCACACAAAGGGACACAAAAGCCTGTTGAAAATTTTAAAATCAGAATTAAGTGGTGTAAATGCAATAAAAATTATAAATTCTTGGGCAGTTCCAGTAATCAAAGGCCCGCAGCTGGAGTAATATATTGGACCCAAAATGAAAAATTAGAAAAATTAGATCAAATTCTAGAAGTTACTGAATACGTACCACACACTACACCCAACGTTGAAATGGACAGGTTATATTTATTGCCAAAAATTAGAGGCCATGGATTACTGTAAACACAGCTAGTAGTAAATGAAGAAACAATAAGGTTAAATTATTATATCAAGAGAAGCAGAGAAAAATCACTTCAAGTAGTGAAAAATAGCAAAAGTGATAGCAGTTATGATAGGAGTTCTGGGAGCAATTTCAAAAGGGTTGAAAACACTTCTGAGTGTGATTGGCATTCATAAATCACAACAGAGTAATTGTAGAGAGTAGCACTACTGGGTACCTACTACATTATCAAGTGATATCTCCCTGACTATTAGGTCCAGGGCTAACAATGGGGTTCCGAAACTCCAGGCTGAACATATGGTGAAGGATGTACACCTTGTTGTTAATGGCCCATTGCAGGTTTTTCTAGGTAGAAGGGAATGGCTTACCATTCCCTTCCTCTCTAGGGGAACCATGGGATTGTGTAGCTTGCTCAAAGCCACACTGACTGGTTCTTCTGGAATACACCGTGAGCAGAGGTGTGCTGGGCACCATGGGAGGGGGTGGACAGGGAGTGATGGGGGCGCCTATTGGGGGTTTGGAGGGAGAAATCTTGTGCCAGGGTGAATTCTGTCACCCGGTGACATAATTCTCCCTGCCTCTGGGGGGCGCCAGTCACTGGGGCGCACTGGGATGAGTCTCTGTATCCCTGTGGGCCAGCACACCACTGACAGTGGGGGATTGAAATCACAAGAAAATGTTTAACTCACTGAGCTCTCCAGTCAGATTAAGACAACCAATAATACAAAAATACAAATACAAAAATACAAAATACCAATAATAAAGCACAAGCGCTGGATCAGTTTCATACAAAGATGACTGTAATATAAGTAGCATTTATCAATACAAGGATTAGAATGGTAGAGCTGGAAGGGACTCCAAGGGTCACCAAGACTGAATACAGACTGTACTTAGGAGCAAAACTCTTGGGAAGCAAGATACATTTCAGTCTTCAATAAATATAAAGAATTAACTGGCCAGGGTACAACATGTCCAACAGTACAGCTCAATTGACCAAAAAACTCAAATCAGAACAAATAGAAAAAATGGACCTAATGGGGCACATTGAATTCCTATGTCTGGAATATGCATAACTGCAGCTACATTGTTTATCAAAAGAAGAACTGGAACATATTCCTCTTTCACAGAAGGCCAAGGATCTGCAGAAATACAAGTAGTATTGATACAGATTTATATCTTTATGGGGATCTTTCTGCAAAATGGAGAACTAGGATTATATAAAACTGTCATCAGACAAATTCCATTTCATTCGTGCTGAAGGTTTAATAAAAGGAGGAAGCGAGAATACATATTCCCCCTATCCCAGATGAAAACAAGCTACAACCATGTCAGAACTTTGGCAGGTTGTTTCTCTCTCTTTTTAAAAAATCTCAGTTTAAAGGGTGAACAGAAAATCAGGGTCAGGAGTTTTCATAGGTTTGCAAAATGAAGCCTAGAGGTGTTGTATGTGATAAAGATGGAATGGTAAAGTACTGAAGTCAAGATTATATGCAGGGTATTTTTATTGAATGTAGCTCTCATAAAATTTGACTTCTAAAAAACCCCATAAAGGCCTTTAAAACATTCTGGAGAAGCTCTAAGAAAAACATGGATATGGAAAGCGTTTAGTTATGCCAGGAGTTCGCAATCTTTTTAAGCCAGAGGCCAGGTCATGCTCCTTCAGACAGCTTCGGGGGTCGGATGGCCATTTTACCCTTCCTATACCACATGGCACTTCCAGGTATGGTGGAGGTGGTGGGGGCCACATGAAATCATGCTGAAGGACGCAGGCTGAGAATCCCTAAGTTATGCAGTCATGAATTATCACTTCTGACATTCCCTGAAGTGATCAGATTGCAACCATGATGGGTACAACCATAAAGACCACGTCTCCTTTGTTTGAAAGAGACTGCTTTGACCAAAATAATTTCTCCTCTTTCTAATTAGGAGGGAGGGAGGGAGGAAGAAAGAAAGAAAGAAAGAAAGAGTAACTTAACTGATTCCTCTCCAACTATCATCTGTTCCTAAATATCCCAAATGCCCTAATGACATGTCTTCCAGAAGAGTAGTGTGCCTTGGCGGGGCCCCGTATAAAAATTTGTTTGGGGGCCCTTAGGAAGGGTAAAGATTTGTTTTGCTTATGCACGTTGGGGGGGCCCGGGGGGCCCGTATAATTGATATGGCAGATACGGCGGTAGCTACGCCTCTGATGTCTTCCCTCTGTTTATATTATTTCATTTTCATATTAAAGAGAAAAATATTCCTAGCATTTGTCTCTCTGTTCTTCTTGATCTCTGTTGATTTTAACAAATTTTCTGATTTCTGCTCCTCCACTGCTTACCATAACTTCCTCCCCTTGTTATCCATTTGACTTCTACCCTTCAGCCCATCTGAAATAATGCAGTGATGATATATTTGCATCCTACTATTTTCCCCCTTCCTTCTTTAGTTGTTTGTTATCATGCTCATAACAATGTCCTTGCTCATGGTCAGGCGTGCTCTGGTCACCTCCATACTTGACTATTGTAATGCGCTCTACATGGAGCTGCCCTTAATGACCATTTGGAGGCTGCAAGTGGTTTGGAATGTGGCTGCCAAGGTGGTGTTGGGATGCGGGTATTATGCATGTGCCACACCACTGCTTCGGGAGCTGCACTGGTTGCCAGTGTGCCTCCGGGTGCAATTTAAGGTGCTAGTAATTACCTTTAAAACTCTATATGGTCATTGGCCAGGATACTTAAGAGACCGCATCACTCCAAGAACATCTGTCCGTCCCACCAGAGCAGACTGGAGAGGCTCTCTAGTGGTCCCTATTTATCTACTTGCAATTTCTTGCTTTTGAACTGCTAGATCAGGGGTTCCCAAACTTTTCAAGCTGAGGGCCAGTTCATGCTCCCTCAGTCTGCTGAGGGGCTGGATTGGTAGTCTCTCCACCACCAGTGATGGTGGCGGTAGCCACCCTGAACCCACTCCACTCTCCCCACACCGACACCGCCGCCAGTGACTCCTTCAAGCCTCCCCCACTGCCCCAATGCTCCTGTGCCATCAGCAACCATCTCGAGCCCCCCACACTCCCCACACACACTGCTTTCGGCAGTGGCAACTGCCTCGAACTCCCCACTCCCCCCTGCTTACTGTCCTGAATGAGCTACATGGTGTGGGTGAGGGAGGGGTCAAGGCTGTCCTTCTTGGCTATTAGCTTGGGCAGGAAACACTGTGCTCAGCCACCTGCAGCCACTGGGAAAGCTGCCCTTGGCCAGAGTGGCCGCCGCTTCAGCTGCCACCGCCTCAATCCTTTTCCCCCCTGCTTGGCTTGATGTGTCTGTAATGGTGCTCCATAACAGTGCAGATGTTGTGTGCCTTACAACATCCACCGTGCTACAGAGTGCCGGCAGGAACACATTGAGCCAAGTGGAGGGGACATGGGTTGAGGCAGATCCATCCCATGGGCCGTAGTTTGGGGACCCCTATGCTAGGTTGACATGAGCTGGGACAGATACGGATGCTCAGTCCATCATGCAGTACCCAGGTCTCAAACTGCTGACTTGCTGGCCTTCTAGCTAACAAGGTGAGCTTCTTAACCACTGAGCCACTTGGTGAAAGCTCTCTTCTTCCCATGACCTTCGACCAAGCAACAAACATAGAAGACCCCATTTCCCCTATTTTGCCTTCTAACTGTAATTACAAAAGCTAACTATAAGTAAATATACCTCTTTCCACTTTAAATGCTTCTAGAGTGATTTTATCACACAAAGTGCTAGTTTGTATGGGGAAAACCAAAGAGGGAGGCAATGATGAAAGTGGGCTGCCTAATTTCTCCAAGTTTTCTGTGCTGTTAATTTTCTACTCAATATTCTGCTAGCTAAAAGGAATAATTAAAATCTTCCAAAAATAAGAGTGTCGTGGTTCCATGCAATACAAAACAATAAGATGTCAACTGGCAGATATGGACATCTTACTCAGTGGTAGGCATAGGCCGGTTCATCCTGGGTCTATCGAACCAGTAGGACGGATCTCGGATCGTCTCCCGGGGGGGGTACTAACCTCTCCGGGAGATCACCTGGGATGGTTGCCTTTTTTTTTTTTTTGAGGCAACCGATTCAGTTGCCTCACCAGCTGCCCCACTCTCCAGCCGAAACTGGCAGCTGGTGAGTGCGCATGCATGAAAATAGCAATTGACACATATGTGCTGAGTACTAAAGGTACACATGTGTCAATTGCTATTTTCATGCATGTGCACTCACCACGGCGTGGGCTCCACCCACAGTGTGGTAGATCATCACTGATCTTACTGCTCTAGATAGTAATGTACCATGGGGGGGGGGGAGGACATTGACTTCTGGGAGCTCTAAGTGTTTGTTCTTCTAGCTCATGCATGCCTAAACTGAGTAAGAAACACCTCTCATTTCATTTGTATGTATGTTTGGAGAGCTTTCCGTCTTTACCGCTTGAACTCCATAGGGATCTGATAGCTGTCAATTACAAAATGAATGTAGTAGCCATTTTATGCCAGTGAAGCAAAGGGGCTAAGGGCTTTGTTCAATTTTATGTGTGTGTATCTGTGTGTGTGTGTATCCGTGTCTGTGTATCCATGCATGCATGTGTGCGCGCACTTGCGTATATGCCATCTAGTAAATTCTAATTCATGGCAACCCTTTTCAGGGTTTTCTAGGTAGAAAGTACCTAGTAGTGGATTTCCATCCCTTTTTTTTCTAGGAACTGTGCAGGTTTCCCAAAGTCACATGGACTGGCTTTTCTCCTTGGAGGCACAATAGAGAATTGAACTCTCTACTTCTGGCTCTGCCGCCAGAGAACTAAATCACTGAGTTATATATTTAAATCTTGACAGCCCAGTTTAATCAGAAAATGGTGGTTTTAAAGCACAAAAAAATTGCAAGGGAAATAGGAAGGATCCTTTTCTTGTCTACCATTTTTCATTCCCAATTGCAACACATTCTCTCTCTCTTGCTCTCTCTCTCTCTCTCTAATTGGAGTGACTGGGGTGACTTGTTTTGGTCTGGGGTGATTATCTACTCAGCACTAACCAATCATTCCTTCCCAGGGCTGTAGTCAAGATTCTAGATTGGGGGGGGGGGGGGGAGTGCAGAGTGCAGAGTGCAGAGAATAATTATCAAATTTGCAGATGACACAAAACTGGGAGGATAGGCTTGAATCCTGGACTGAAATAAACAGAATGAAATCTAACAAGGAGAAGTGCAGGGTTTTATGGGGTGGGGGTCCCAAATGCACAATTAAAAGATGTGGGATACTCAGCTCAGTAATACTATGTGAGTAGTACCTTGGAACAGTTGTAAATCACAAGCTGAATATGATTCTGCAGTGTGGTGTGTCTGGAAAAAAAGACCAATGGTGTTTTAGGCTGCATAAACAGAATTAAAGTCTCCAAACTCTATCAGGTACTAGCTCCCCTCTATTCAGCACTAGTCAGACTACCTCTAAAGTACTATGCCCAATTTTGGACACCAGACTTTTAGAAGGATACTAAGTAACTGGTACAAGTTTAGAGAAGGACAACAAGGATGATCAGGGAACTAGAAACCAAACCTTATGAAGAAAGACTGAAAGAACTGGGCATGTTTAGCCTTGAGAAAAGGAGTCTGAAATGGGATATGATAGCGTTCTTCACACACATGAAAAATAATAATAAATTATTATTTTCTTGCCCATTTCAGTTCTTGCCCATTTCGGAGTTCAGGGCATATAATAACAGGCTGAAACTAGAGGAATTCAGATATAGGCTGAATATCATGAAAAACTTCTTAATGGTTAGAGCTGTGTGATAATGAAACCAGTTGCCTCAGGAGGTGGTGAGTGCTTCAACACTGGAGAAAATTGTACAACCGCCTGTCAGATCTGCTTTTATTTGGATTCCTGCACTGAGCAGGGGGCTGGACTAGGCTCCTTCCAACTCAGCCATTCTATGATTCTATACAATGAAGTTTCCAGCAGATGGAGAGAACCTCCAAGCTTGTTCTCTGAGCAGAGGAAGAAGAAAGGAGTATCAAGAAAGCAATGGAAGCAAGAAAAAAGAGCAAGAAGAGTGGGGGTTTGCCTCAACTCTCAGAGACTGGAAAAGAACTGCCTCCCCACTGTTACCCAGCATTATTGCATGTAAGATGGCTATTGTCTCAATATGTATAGTTTAAATAAGACACTATCAGAAATTTGTGACTGTAGTTGATAGACATTTGGTTTTAAAAGAATAAAAATAAAACTGGAAACTATGGAAGAAGGTGGTCATTATTTGGGACCATGGTGATGAGAATGTTAATCCAGGAAGGAATGATGGTTTATTATTATTATTATTATTATTATTATTATTATTATTATTATTATTATTATTATTATTATTATTATTATTATTATTATGCTTGCTTGCTTACTTACTTACTTACTTACTTACTTACTTACTTACTTACTTACTTACTTACTTACTTACTTTCTGATATGGCAGAGAGAGAATCAGGGACTTGACTCCAGTGATGGGATGTTCCCAGTTCTCACTGGGTAGGCCAAACCGGTAGCAACATTCCCGGGTGGTTCGCCGTACCAGTAGCAACCACCCAGGATTGTTTTGGGTTTTTTTTTTAGGCGTCCAGTTCAGACGCCTCACTGGGGGGAAAAAAATTCAAATTTGGAGCCAAAATGGCTCCCGGATACTGCGCATGCATCAAACCTTCATTTGACACATGCGCAGTTCTATTTTTTTACTGCGCACGCATCAAATGAAAGTTTGATGCATGTGCAGTTCCTGGCAGCCATTTTGGCTGCTGGGAAAGGAAGGGTGCAGGAAGCGCCTGAAGAAGCGGCAGCTGCCATGGGCTTTCCACGCCTAGCCCCGCTGCCCCGCCAGGAGGCCATGCCATTGCGGCGGTTTGCCACCCCAGCGGTTTGCCGCCATGCCGCTGCGCCTCTGCACCTGCTGCTTCCAAGCAGGGTAAGTGAGGGGTTCGAGTTTGGGGTGGGTAGGTGGGTTTATTTGTGTTTGAGGTGGGTGGGTGGGTGTATTTTTATTTAATTTTTATTTTATTTCATTATTTGTTTTATTTCTTTAATTTATTTACAGGTTTGTGTTGTGGTTGTTTGGGTGGGTGGGTGGGTTGAGGTGTGTGTGTGTGTGTGTTTGTGTGTGTGTGTGTGTGTGTGTTTTAATTTAATTTTATTTATTTTAATTTTTAATTTTAATTTTTGGCCCCGCCCACAACATCATGACATCATGACATCAGCCCCGCCCATGACATCATAATGTCATGCGGTTGGGCACACCCACGACATCCGTGACATAACTGTGTGGTGGCAAAAATTTTGTCATCCCATCACTGCTTGACTCGCTTCCCTTAGGAACTGCCATCCTAGTCCAGGCTCCTAAAATTGCTCTTATTAAAAAAAGAAGAGATCAAATGACACATTTCATCTGTCATTTACTTTTGTCCTTAGCAAATAGTTGGGTTCTGATTGCACACTTTTATATAAATATCTCTGGACATAAGAGAGCTGAAGACATTTTTTTTAAAATGAAAATCCATGTCATGGCAATATGGCTGTTGCAGCAATCAAAAATGTACAAAAATCTTCATAAACTTCAAAATCTCAGGATCTACTCAAGAGGGATGACATTACCCAAAAAAAAAAAGGCAATGGGGAGGGGGAGGAGTTGATCTTAAGGCCAATCATCTACATGCCGTTTTTAAGATTCACTGCTGAGGAAGAACGTCATTGCCACTAGGATATTCTTTAAGAAGGTGGCCTTTGCAGACCCTGTTCCCAATCCATGGGGGCTTTCACCAAAATGCTTCAGCTTCATGTAATTCTGTAGGGGGGAAAAGCTATGGCAGGAGACTTGCATAATAAAATTGTTTAACAGTAAAAAGACAAATGGATTACTGTATTTTTCATCTCTTATAATAAGTCAAAGTTCAGTCCATATTTGTTTTCTGAACCAAATCAAGACATTCATTAAATTAGGGTGATAACAAAAGCAAAAAATCAATAACCCACTTTACATATCAAAACTCCACCATTTTGGATTGTAAGGTCTCCCTTGCTCAAAAACCAGTCATGTCCAACTCTAGGCGGGGGTGGTCATTTCCATTTACAACCAAAGAGTCTGCAGATATTTCTGAGACCACTTGGTAGACATAACTAAATTCTGAAGCACACACACCGGAACCTATTTATCTACTTGCGATTTCTTCTTTTTGAACTGCTGGGTTGGGAGGAGCTGGGACAGATAATGGCAACTCAGCCCGTCATGCGCCACTGTTTTCAAACTGTTGACTTGCCAAACTTCCAATTGTTAAGCTCAGTGTCTTAACCACTAAGCCAACATGGCCCCTTTTGGATTGTAAATTGCCTCAATTTACAATTTGGTTAAATAGAATGTATGCAAAATATCAGATTGTGAATATATAACAAAAAAAATCTTACAGCATTGTTCATGCTAACAGATTTATTTTAGCACAATATTTCATCATTTTTTAATCCTTTTATTTGGACATACAGTACTGGTTATAATACTGTTGCTTAGTGTAGTTATGACAGTAGAGTAGACCCATTAGATTAGTGGGAAACTGAGGAGCCAACTCTCAGTAAATTCCATTCTAATGGTGCCCTAGTACACTGAGCAGAATTTCAGCCACAGAAGATAATGCTCAACTTTATATTTGTTGTTCAGTCGCACAGTCGATTCTGACCCTTTGCGACCCCATGGACCACTGTCCACCAGGCACTTCTGTCCTCCACCATCCTCCTCAACTCCCTCAGCTTTGTGCCCATTGTGTCTACAGTACTATCTAGCCATCTCATTTTTGGCCGCCCCTTCTTCTTTTGCCCTCCACCACTCCCAGCATCAAGGCTTTCTCAAGCGAATCCTATCTTCTCATTTGATGTCCAAAGTACTTTAGCTTCATCTTTACTATTTGACCTTCTAAGGAGCAGTCAGAGTTGATTTCTTCTAAGATTGACCTATTTGTTCTCCTCGCTGTCCAGGGGACTCTCAAAACTCCTCTAACACCACATCTCAAAGGCATCTATTCTTCTGTACTAAGCTTTCCTAATGGTCCAGCTCTCACAACCATACATTACCACTGGGAATACCATTCCTTTGACTATGCGAATTTTTGTTTGCAAGGTGATGTCTCTGCTTTTCACTATGCTCCCCAGGTTTCTCATCGCTTGCCTCCCAAGAATCAGTTGCCTTTTTATTGCATGGCTGCAATCACCATCTGGAGTGAGCTTTGATCTTAGGAAAGTAAAATCTGTCACTGCTTCTACTTCTTCCCCATCTATTTTCCAGGGACTGATAAGGCCTGTTGCCATGATCTTGGTTTTCTTGATGTTGAGTCTCAAACTAGCTTTTGCACTTTCTTCTTTCAACCTAATCAGGAGCTTTTAAAATTCCTCCTCACTTTCTGCCATTAGGCAGAATATACACAATATAAATATTTTGGAGGGTGAGATCATAATGAAATGGGGTACAAAAAAATAACAGTAGTATTATTAACATTGAAAATGAACTTTCAGAGTATTGATTACATATATATTTTCACAACAGGTAAAATAACTTGCAACTGTAGTCTAATTATTGTACAGTGGTACCTCGCTTAAAGAGCATAATGTGTTCCACAGGATTGCTCTTTAAGCAAGTTTGCTCTTTAAGTGAAACACCATTGTAAGTGACCAATTGTTACTTCTGGGGGGGGGGGGTTTGCGACCCCGATTTAGTTGTTAAGTGAGTTTTGGGTGGTTTTATTTGTTAAGCGAGGCGACCATTCAGAGAAAATTCTGCTCTTTAAGCTAGTTACTCTCTAAGCAAGGTGCTCTTTATGCGAGGTTTTACTGTACTCCATGTATATGAAGAATGAGTTTGTGTTCCATGAAAGCTCACATTTAAACAAACAGGCTAGCCTTAAATGTGCACAAGTCTTTTGTTTTGCTCTGCTGTTTTCTTTAGTTATACCTGTTGAAGTCAACTAACAAGGACATCTCTCTGACAAGCATTTGAATGTGTCATCTGTAGAAACATGAGCAAACAGAGGCAACAGGTTGCTGAACTAGAGCAGTTGGATCCACTGACAATGAATGTAAGAAATCTCCTCTGAGATCAGTTCGTGTGTATATCAGCCTCTCAAGGAAGTGCCTCAGAAGGTCTTTATCAATGTTATAATGTGATGTGGTTTCCTTCAGATCTGGACCAAATCATTCGCTAAGCACATTATTGTCCTTGGGCTGCACCAAGAGAAGCAGGAACATGTCTCTGACAGTAAAAGAGCAAGTCCATCAAGCTCCAACTTGTGTACCTGAATAGCTATATCAAAGGAAGCATTTTTATTTAAATAAAGGACTTCAATTTTTAAAGTAACACTATGGGGGTAAAATGGCTAAATGTACTGATATTGTTTTTGTTGCTAGTTAATACAGCTGGCCAACTCATAAAGATTTGCTCACGCATAAAGAAATGTGTCATTTTGGCATCTATGTAAATCCACTGTTTGTGGAGATTACAATGACTAAAGAATGCCCAGTGCTCTCAGTTGCCCACTTTTCTGTAGTAATACTTATTATAAGTGTGGAAACTTTCCATTAAGTGTAATAGACAAGATCTGAACACTCCAGGAATAAAAATAATACACAGTGTTTCTTCCTCCTCCCATTTTCCCTTGCCAGCACAGTTTGTGCACAAGGGAAGAGTTGTCTAACAATATTTATTAGGATGGGTTTCTATTCAGATGATATGATGTCATCCTTACACAATCCTAAATAATGCATACTTTGTTTTTGTCTATTCTTGGATAACATAGTAACTCAAGATTTAGATATCAGTTAAATAGTTCTTAGATGGAAATTATAGAAATAATGCTTAGACAGCTTAATAGTATCACTTAAAATGGTCAAGTAGGATTGCTCATTATTTAGGAATTTTTAAAATGAACAATTAATAGGCTTGAATGATTTCTTCTGAAGTATATCAATTTAGGGGAGAATGTAAACAAGATGTTACAAAATGGCATAATTTAAACATCTCTTAATTTGGTAGGGTTGACCCATTGATTAGAAACGAAACTACCTAGATTTTGTTTATAATGGAAATTGTACCCATTAATGGAATGGACACACATTTTTAAAATGTAATTTACCTTCCTGACAAAGAATTCACTGTTGCTTCCTCCTCATCACAAGTAAAATAAATTTCCAAAACATTTATATAGTGAGTTATAAGACACGGTTGAATGAGATGAACGTTAGAGTTTTCCCCAGCATCAGCTGATCCATGGAAAGCAAATCCTGGATCTTAATATGTTTGCAAAAGAATTTCCCTTCCAGGAAAAAACAGAACAAAATTAACAATAAAAACCCAGATGACTTCTTTTTCTTTCTTTCTTAATTTTATAGTATTTTTCTATTCTTATTATATTAGTGGTATTGATAGAAAATAATAAGCAAGTAATGAAAACGCATACAGTATATATTAAAAATAAATCATCAATAAGTTTTAGAACCAGATAGATATTTGGATAAAAAGAATGTAATTTTAGGATAAGAATTATTAAGGATTAAAATGTTTTTAATTGTATTGCAAAGTAATTCTGTTTTGTATTGGATATTTTTTTTTTTGCAATTTTCATATATTTTTGTGTTATTTGTAAGTTATCTTGTATTTTACTTTGAAAATCAATAAAAATTAAGGGGAAAAAAGAACCCAAATGAACAATAACAATACTGCAAAGACCCAAGTTCTCATGATATATTTTATGTAAAATACTATAAAATATTATTGTGCAACAAAATGTTAAAGTGATAAGTGGCCCATAGTTGACAGTTATCGACTATGATCTGTTAGTAAAATATTACAGGTGGAAATGATCACTTTCAGATTTGCATTGGTCATATATTTGTGTATTTAGGGAAATAAAGTCACGAGTTTTGAGAACACAATTATTTTGGGCAGTCCTGCACATATGGGTTAACATGAGGGATCCTATATTCAACTGCACTTAAACTAAACTCCAGAATTGGAGGGAGGTTATTGATAGCAGCATCTTCTGATAGTATATTTATTACAACACAATATGGTTGGAATGAGCTAAAACTTGGACAATGTATGTGCTGGGATAATTTGGAAAAAAAGAATAAAATCAGATCAACCACACTGATTATGACATATGCAGATTTGAAAATAGATAAGAAATTGAGAAAGTCTAATATAGAACTCTGCTAATCATGTTGGGAGGGGGGATTGTGTTAAAACTCGAAAAGCTTAAATCTTTGTTCTCAAACTGAAAGTTCTCAACTTGTTATACTAAGATTTAATAAATGAAGTTTAATTTAAAACTTAATAGGAAACAATGAGAAAATCAGACCTTAGTGAATAAGAGTAAACATTTTCAAAGTAGATGACAGATTCAATCTGTGTTAATCTGAGAGTGAATTGTTAAACATTTGTAAGAGCTGCAACAATATGGTTACCAGAAAAGCATTTAGGCACCCATGGGAATAACTAGGCCCCTAATTCAGAGGAAAAAAGATAGTGTCCCAAGCCAGTTTGCAACTCAAACTTTGGGTGGAATGAGTTTTAAATACCTATGTAAGCTTTAATGTTCCCCAATTGTTTTGTAGGATTTTTTAAAAAATCAAACTATTAAAATAAGAACTTTGTTGGAAGCTTAATACTAACTAAGATGGTGGGAACTGTTTTATTTCAGATTTGTACAAATGTTTCTATCTTGGCAAAGCTTTTCCAAATACTTGAGCCCTCTATGTTTCTGTGCCAGCATCTTGACCACAAAATAAAATAACAACCTTGATTTATTTACATTACTTTGTTACTCAGTCTCTTTGTTCAGAAAATCGGTATTTACACTAAAATTGAAATGTGCTTTCGCAATTCAAGGCTCCAGGGAAATTTTTAGGAAAGGCAGAGCTCTCAGAGATAGCTGCCTTAGACAAAAGTTCAGACCTATCCCCAAACCAGGTTTTCATCTACCCCAGCATGAGTCCAACATTAGGTTTGAAATATACCATCAGATCTACCTGAGGTAAAAAATAAAGCTGCCCTGTTATCAACATCAAGAAGAATCGATAATATTACAGAGGGACAACTGTGCATATTAGAAATATAGGTTGCAATCTGCTGTTTCAATACACATGAAACTGCTGTGTCCCTTTCAGGAAGGGGCAAGAGGTAAGACATACATGAACAAGATAAAGGCATATAACTTTACAGCCAAAAGTAGTACTAATAGAATAATTCCATTCTCATATACCAAATCATATCAATCGATGATACCCAAGTCACTGAAAGCAGCAAAACTGACTATTGTTGAAATCTAGAAAATTGTACAGTTAATTATACATCAAGTGTAGATTCCTGGCACTTAGCAAGGGGCACCGTTAATCAGAAAAATAGTGAGACAGGCTGGGAACAAAAATATTGAAATAATCGAGTCTATTTGCTGAATATTGCAAACCAAATTTTAGAATGGAAATTACTACCATATGTATTCATGTGTCATAAATTATTAGGAAATAATTATTTAATTCATTTTGTAAGTGCAATATTTGTATAAAACTAATTTGTCGTCACTAGTTCTTCATTTTGCTAATTTATAAATTCATGTATGACATATTGGTAATTCCTCTCTATTTATTAATTATATTGCAAGTACAGTCATTAATTTTCTTACTGGAATACTTTGTGTAAAAGTGTCTTTATTGGATATTAAGATGGTACATTGTATTTATATACTGATATATTTAATGAATTAAATCAATGGTCCCTTCCCGATCTACAGTTTTAAGATATTGTATAAATATGGTGCTCAGTGTTTCATCTTAGGGCACCTCTAAGCTGAGAGAATTGCCATTTATAGCACATTGCAGCCAGTTTGAAATACAGTACTGTATACCTATTTCTCCTTAGGTAAAAACTGTTGAGAGCCAATATGGGATATTAGTAGAGTGCTGGGCTAGGACTCAGGAGAACTTAGTTCAATCTCCACTTACCCACAGAAGCTCACCCAGGAAGAAGGCAATAGTGAACTGATCTCTTATAGGTTTTGCATACAGTGGAATCTCTGTTAACAAATGGCTCAGTTAACATTAAAAATTGCTCAACAAAAGGAAATCCATAGAAAATAGTGGCTCACTTTAAGGAATTTTTTTCAGAATGGATTAATTGGTTGTCAATGCATTCCAATGGGATACCGCATATTGGTTAATGTATTTTGGCTTTTGATGCATTCCTATGGGAAATTGCATGCAATGCATTCCCATGGTAAATTTGGTTTAAGTAATTTTTGCTTTAAGAAACGTCCTGGGGACTGAGGTTTTACTCTACTTTGAAACTCAGTAACAGTTGCTATAAATGGAAGAGTACTTGATGGCACTTAAACAATAACAAAAAGGCAGGTGGATCATCAAGTCCAACCCCTGTAGAGATGGCAGAATGAGGAGTCCAACTCCCAGCCTCTGGCTCCACAGCCAATACCTAAATTACTGTTTTGGTTTCCAAATACTGTAGTAATCTTTGTTACATTGGTGGCTGCAGAGTTTGGTGTGGGTGGCATTGGGATACTTTGCAAGCTGTTATTTTGCACATAGAAGTGCAAGGATAAATTCTGTCTGAAATCAGTCTGAAAACATAGAAGCTCCCCCTCCGTGTGTGTGTGTGTGTGTGTGTGTGTGTGTGTGTGTGTGTGTGTGTGTGTGTGTGTGTGTGTGTGTGTGTGTGTGTGTGTGTGTGTGTGTGTGTGTGTGTGTGTGAGTGTGAGTGAGAGAGAGAGAGAGAGCAAACACAGGAGACATTTTGCATCTTCAGTCGTATGTTTAGAAAACAATCAATGGTTTTTAATTTTGACTTCATCACATTCTTCCACTCTTACTCTCCATTCCCTTACTACTCCTACTAAAAGCATTGGAAGAAAAATTTACTTTCTCCAACCAAGACTATTCTGATCCAAGAAATAAGCTCATAGTAAAGAAAGAAATGAGCTGATATTTCATGTAAAATTTCATTCAAGCAAGAATATCACATACATTGTATTTGGGATTAGCATCTTCCTTCCTTCCTTCCTTCCTTCCTTCCTTCCTTCCTTCCTTCCTTCCTTCCTTCCTTCCTTCCTTCCTTCCTTCCTTCCTTCCTTCCTTCCTTCCTTCCTTCCTTCCTTCATCTCAGTGAGAAATTGTGGTGTGATCAAGCTGTTAGAGAATGATTCATAACTTGATATTTTGCTGTGACCAAATACGTAACAAGGTTTCTGTTCCTTATATAAATGAATGCTTGGGTTATCTGCATCTATTGAGAGATATGCAACAGGTTTATTGTCCCATTTGTCCCATATGCTCACTAATAAATGAATGCATGGATAATTAAAGTGGTAAGCAGAAGGTCGTTCACCCAAATGAATGGATGACAATAGATATATGTTCATCCAGCACTGATATTACACAAGTAACACCAAGTCTTTCTTGACAAAAGCTGCTGCTGTACTAACTATGATGACCCATAACAATAAGTCATGCTGCCTTTACAAAGGGGGAAGCCAATAAGTGGAAAGTCAAGAATACTATTGCTACAGAAATAACTGTATGTTATAGGTCAAATCCAATCCAAACAAATTTTATTTATAGAGTCACAGACCAGAGAACTGTATGTTATCAGTTGAACCACTGTAGATACAGAGAAGATCTTGCCCTGGCTCCATCAGGCCAAGATTTTGGAATAGAAAACCAGTGTTCCATTTAGCAAAATCATCAGGAAGACCTATCCAAACTTGAAATAAAATAAACAAAGCCCATTAGCATCTAAAGAACACCCCTACCCATACAATCACTAAGTCAAGTGCAGCATGGCTGTCTGAATGCATTCTGAAGCTGTCAGTGTTAGAAACTGTATGCCTTCTAGAGATGGGAGAGAGAAATGAGACTACTAAGTCAAGAAGTCTAACAACCCTATATGTCTTGCCTTTGAACCTGTAAAACAGTTTTCAACCTTTTAAAGCCAGGGGCTGTGTCACACTGCCTCAGGCAGCTTCTGGGGCCAGATGGTCATTTTGCCATTCCTCCACAACATGGCACTTCCTGGTGTGGTGGAGATGGTGGTGGGCTGCATGAAATGGTGCTGTGGGCCACATCTGACCCATGGGCCACAGGTTGAGAATCCCTGCTCTAAACCAATGCTTCTCAGTCTTCAACCCTCCAGATGTTTGAAACCTCCATTCCAAAGAAGTGAATTTTGGACTTGAAGTTCCAAATATCTGGAGAACTCATGGTTGAGAACCACTGATCAAATGTCATTTCCTTCCTGTCCACATCCACAGGGACATTTCATATGAGCAGCTTGGCCCTTTCTCCCACCTCCTTCCTGCCAGTACAATATGAAGACCTCCATGAATGGGGAGGGGGTTCCATAAAAACTAGCCTAGCCTGTTGGAAATGTGGTTTGGCCAGCTGACTTCGTCTTGTTTGGTTTATTGCTGGATATCCCTCTCCTTGAATGAGATGAAAGGGGCACAGAGGTCTTTTTCTCCCCACTTCCTGCTAATCTCTACTGGGTGGGAAACCCAGCAGTAGAAAAATATTTCTTCTCCACCACCACCACCACCACCTCCTCAATGAAATTGGATCCACCAAAGGAAGTCCAGTGACAAAGATGTGGGTCTCAGAGCAAAGGGCAGTTCCATCTTTCAACCAGATAACCCCAACTCCCTCTTTGTTTTGCCTTGAGGGTCTCTTGTTAAGGCCTCCAAACCAAAGAAGGGGCCGTCCACAATCCTGCCTGCGATTTAGTGGGAGAGAGGAGAGATTTCTCTATCCTGACCCATTGAATCGGAGCTCCGTTCCCCTGTCTCCCTTCGTCCCAGGCACTAGCACTACTACCCGGCTCATTTGGGAAGGCCGCTGGGAGAAGGGGGAACACGTGTCGGGAGATCTAGGGTGTCTGGCTCAGGCTCGGTCGCGGACCACGAGCCAGCCTTATTCTCCCTCTAATCGGAGTCCGTAATCAGATTAATTCTGCAGTCGCGAATCCATTCACGCGAAAGGCAAAGGAAAGCTCGGAGGAGCCTAGGGGAGGTCGGCGACCGGTTCGCGGCCCCCCCGCCCCCGCCGCCGGCCCGGGACGGCAAGGCGCGCAACTTCGGGCAAACTTTGGGCGCGGGGCGCTCGGCTCCGCGCGGCTCTTCCGCTGTCTTTCGAACGAAGCGACTCCGGATCCGCAGCCCGGGCTCTTCTCCAGAGGGCCCTCTGGGGCTGGGCTCCGGAGAGGGGTGGCAGCAAAGGCCACCAAGCGCCAAGTTTCCTTCCCACCCACTCCCCCATCTTTCTCGGGGGGCAACTTTTGGCGTTAGGGATGCTGGCGTGGTCTCATTGGTCCACGACCCGGCCGTCTCTCCCGAGGAGATGCTCCGGGGTGAGAGACCGAGGGACGAAAAATGGACCACCCCAACCCCGTCCCGGCTCCCGACGGTCCTCCTCCAACTCCTCTGATTTATAATGGAGTGTCCCGTTTAGCGACGGTGGGTCGCCAACCACCTGTTCCCAAGTCGGGCAGCTTCCCGCGGCCACTCGGGGCATCAGTAGCAGAGGAAGAGGAGGAAGAAGAAGAGCCAGGACTCGTCTGTCCCTCTATGCCAGGGGTGCCCAAATTATTCTGCCATATGGGCAGCTTTACTTCCGCTTCCAGGAGCAACGAGGGCTTTGTGAGTCAGATGAATTGGCGTCCGGGGCCAGATCTGGCCCCCAGGCCATAGTGACCGGCTCCCTGAACCACATGGCCGGCCTGTGGCCTAAAAAGTGTGGGCACCCCTGCTCTATGGGCATCCGGGTTACTTTCGGGAAAAGGCCCCGGCTTTGGTTGATGGTCCAAGACCGGTAGATGGAGCGCCAGGGAGTCCATCTGAAGGATCTGTGATCCTGCCCTGGAGCCGGACGGAAGGACCGCAGCTTCGGTCCCTTTGTCCGCTGATTGGGGGGGGGGGGAGAGAGAAGTCCGCTCCAACTCAGCCGGGCTTACTCCCGAGTAAGATATAGTTGGGATCGGGTCATCAGGCTTTGTACTCTGTGAGGACGTCTTCCTTTGAAGAGCGTGGGGTTTTCTTCATAGTTGCTAAACCTGCAATGCTAGGGACACCTGCTTGGAAACCAATGTCATCGCAAGCAGTGGTCCTTTCCCCTCTTAAGCCTCCCTCGCTCCCTCGCTTGCGCGCCCGCACAGGCCACAACCCAAGGGCTCCATCGGGTCACCCGTATCCCGGTGTGACATATACAGTCACTAGATAGAGAGAGGCACATTTAAGTACCAGCGCGCTCTTGCATACACAGGTGAGTATATATACCTGTGCAAATCTCTCAATCTTCTACCCGGATCCTAAACTTAGAGGGGAAGGTGCGCACGTGTAGTGCAGAGAGAGTGGCTTTTACAGCCCTTCGTGGCTACACACTGGCAAGAAAACCAAAATCGAACCAACAACCACACACCTTCCCTCAACGAATCAGTCATGTGTAGCATATGTGTATATATTCAGGTAAAGGTAAACACACACCACACCTTGTGTACAGGTTATAACCCAGCACCTGTCTGTCTGTCTCTCTCGCTCTCTCCATCCACCATCTGCCTTCCTGCCTCGCTCTCTCTTTCTCTCTTTGAGCCATGCCACCTGCATAGATAGTCCCGCCAGTTTGGCTCCGCTCTGCTCGGATGCAACAAGTCCCTGGAGTGCTGTCCGTGTGTGTTCAGCTTGAGCGAAAGTGACACGAGAAAGAAAGGAGAAAGAAACAAAGATTGGCGGTAGAAAACGGGGGGGCAATAGCACGAGTGAAGGAAGCCGGGTTTGGGGGTGGGTAGGGGAAGCCGGCTGCTTCCTTACCTGTCGCCACCAAAGGCAAACCTCCGGACGGGCTCGGCTTCCTTGGCCGCGAAGTACCGGATAGGTTAGAAAGCGAGAGAAAGAGAGAGAGGCAGCCAAAGTGAGCAGGACTTTTTAATACTGCGCGAGTCCTGAGAAGACTTTGGTGAAGAACTTTGTTGCCTACTTCCAACGTGGCGGGACGGGGGGGGGGCATGAGTGAGGGGTTGGAGGAGAGGGGGGGGAGAAGCACGTTTTCTCTCCTGTATTGTTCTCGTTGCCAAACCCTTTCTCTTTCATTAAGATCACGCAAGAAGAAGAACCCAACGAGGGGAGAGGGTGTGTGGGGGGGGGAGCCTGGACGTGTCTGTGAGCTCAAGCGTTTGCGTAAATCTAGAGCGTGTTTTCTCTCTTTTCTCTCCTTCTCCCCCCCCCCCCAAGAACTTCCCTGCCAGCCACTTGCTTTCCCGTCTGCCTCTAGTCACCAAGGTGGCGATGGTGGTGGAGAGTTGAGGCTTTGCGGATATTGCACAGGGCTGTTATTAGATTCATAAGTCACACCAAGTGGTGGGCGATCCACTGAGCCAAGCAGAACTTCTCACATGATGACTTCAAACGAGACACACCACCTTCCTGCATCTGTTGGAGAGACTGGATTTTAAAGGCACTTCTGGCTCCAGGGCAGCGGAAGGAAACAATGGTGAGTTGTAGCGCCAGAAAACAGGTATTGGGGGGGGGGGGGGCGTATTTTTTTTTTTTTTGGGGGGGGACAGTCTCTGTTTTGTGCTTGAAAATAATGTGCGTGTTGTTGTTGTTTTTATTAATTAAAAAAACCCACCCAAGCTTGCGGCTGTTGCCTGACGACGGCAGTTCAAAGCTCAGCCTTCGCTCTTCACTCATTCCTGTTTAACCCCCACACACACACACTCTACACCACTTTAATTTCATCGGAGCGGAATACGAGCCTCGGGGGCCAGATGAAGTAACAGAGAGAGGAAGGGTGTGTGTGTGTGTTTTCTGAGGTACTGCAACTTTAAAGGGGGGGAAAACTCTCTTGTTTTAAATCTAAAGCTACGTGTAGGAAACTTGGAACAGGTTTTCTTCTCGGCAGCTTCGGGTGCGTTGTTGCTTCCTACTTCTCTGAAACCTCTCCCCCTCCCCCAGGTTGCTGCTGATGGCGATTGATGGCTGGGCGTAGTGGTGACTGAAGGTGACCACGGATGATAGTTCTTGTAGTACTTCTGGACATTCTCTCGACACTTCGGGATGGGCATAATATCGGACCGGGAGGGAGGTTTTGCGGAGTGGGGGCTGCTATGATGGTGGAGGCGGGTCGAACATGGAAAGGGGTGATACCATTCCCCCCCCCCCCATGTCGAGGGTCCGCTCAACATGTGATCTTCTATTTACAGCCCAAGCTTTTTTTGGCAAAAAAAAAGAGGCGCTTTCACGTGACAGGGCCCGAGGAAAGGCAAGGAATAGGCTCTCAAACCGGATCAAGTGACACTTCATTAAAGTGTAAATGCTCGACTTCCCCCCCGCCCGCCCGCCCGCGCACAAGCGCACACACGCGCACACACGCGCGCACACACTTTCCTGGAGCGTTGCTGATGCTGAGGGGGTGAAAGGGGGGCGGGTGTATGCGTGGAGAAGGAGGGGGGGTCTATCAGTACCTTGGAGAGAGGCAATGGGTTTGGCACCGCAGGTGTCTGTCTCCCCTCCGGAGTGAATCCCGGAGCTCTTAAAAGGCGACTAGCCTGGACCTCCTGTCACACGGATAAGATCTGGCTGGAAGGGGAAGGGAAGAGCAAGAGCGAGTGCTCTCTCTCTCTCTCTCTCTCTCTCTCTCTCGCTCTCGCTCTCGCCATACTCCGAACTGCGTGCCGGTTGTGGTGGAACTGGACTGAAATTGAATCGAATCCCAAGGGGGGGGATCTGGAAAGGAGAGGGTGGAAGAAAAGAGGGGGGGGGACCCGCAGCAGCTCCGGTGCCTAGTCGTGGCGGCGATTGGCATTCACGGGGCAGTCAACTTTGGGACATGCGAGTGCTTCTCTGCAAAATCTAGCCGCTGCTTGGGGGGTGAGCTGTGACTAAGGTAAGCTAAAGGCTACCGGCCGGGCTCCCCCACCCCACCCCACCCCACCTCCGCGTGTGTGTCTCTGTGTGCGCCGCTTCTCTCTCCACCTCTCTTCAACCCCCCACTTCTCTCTGTTCTGGGCAAAATGTTAGCGCCTCTTGGCGACTTTATGTCCTCTTCGTTGCGAATCTCGGGGATCAGAAGAGGAGGAAGGGAGACAAGGGAGAGACCCAGAGCTTCCTGGCTGCGTTGCCATCCGAAAGAGTTGACTTAACTCCTCCTGCCACAGTCTTCCTTGCCTCCTGGGTTCTCCTTCATGTTGTTGTTGTTGTTGTTTGGATACATCTTATTACTATGGCTTTGGCGCTCTCCGGGCGCCTGGATTGTATATGTACATGCGAAGGTGCGGGGCGAGTCTTCTGCACAGAGGGCTGGACATACTGATCGCCCGCAAACGATACGCAGAGAGAGGGGGGGGGGGGGTTTGATGGTGATGATAAGATGTGGCGATAGTAAGGTCGATATGCGCCAAAAACGCATCTCTCGGATGATCTCCATTCAAGTGTGTTTTCCTTCTAGGTGCAATATCTTAAGAGTGCCTTCACGTGTAGCACTTTGCTCCGAGGAGGATCCGTTATTTCTGAAAGGCCAGGTTCCCCCCACCCTCCTTCCTCCCTCCCTTCCCTCTCTTTCTTTTTAAGCCCTTTCGTTTACTAGAGCCACCGGAAACTCCATTGTGGCTCAGGCATCTTGCCTCCCGAGTTTTCGCTTCCCTTCCCTGTCCCCTCCCCTTTCCTCTTTCGATTCTTCCTACGTAGAAATGTAGCTAATAATATTTAGTCTCCGGGCTAAAAATAAGCTGTGGAAAGTCAGCAGTTGGGAGCCGCGGGAGCTTGGTGCTGCTCCTGCTGCCGAAACGCAGGTATAGCGGCTGCTCTTCGCGTGTGCAGGAGCCGGGCTGGTGCGTGCGAGGAGGAGGAGGAGGAGGAGGAGTTGGCGAGGTCCTCCCTGACGCTGATCTGCCCCAGCTCATCCATCCCCACCCCCACCTCGGTCTCCAAAGGTGCCTCCAGCCCGTGGCAACGATTCCAGCTGGGCCCGGAGAAGGACCCCTTCCGGAATCTAGGCGCAAAGGTGCGCGCCGGAGGGGGAGGGGGCTCTGGAGGACTCCTCGGCCCACGGAGATAAGCTGATGCGGCTCCTATGCCGCTGCCCCATAGAACTTAGTGCACTCTCTGGGTGGTCCACAAGTTAATTCGCGTTTTGCCCCCCCCCCTCATTTGGCCGACCCCCGGGGAGGACGGAAGGCTGAGTCAACCTCGAGCCCTGGTCACGATCGAATTCACAACCTCCAGGGAGGGGAGGGAGCCACCGGCGAGCTCATTCCGTCCTCGCCCACCGCTAGCCCCGTGGCTTGGCTGGCAAGTGTTACAAAGCAAGGAGGCGTGTAATAAATGGTTGTGGGGGTGGAAGAGGAGGCAGCTGCTGCCTGGAAAACCACTCCACGAAGCCTTGGGGGGGGGGGAGCAGGCAAACCAGGATCCGCAATGGTCCGGCGAGGAAACTGACAGGATGAAAGAGGCTGGGATCGGCTCCGCCAGTCTTTTTCCTCCCCCCCCCCCCGGGTCCCATCCAAGCTCTGCGTCCTCGGACGGGGGCTGGGTGGACGATTGCCTGCCTCGCTCTTTGTTCCCAGTTCAACTCTGCCGGCTTTAGCTCTTCCGTCCTCCTTTCCTTCCCTCCCTCCCCACTCTTCTTTTCCTCCTCCTCCTCCTCCTCCCCCCTCTCCTGTTACCGCCGCAGCTTCTTGGGCCGCGAGTGTCTCCTCCAGCGCGATTGCGATCACGTAGCTAAGGGAAGAAGGGAGAATCCCAAGCAGGCAGGCTTGGCGGGGGAGGTGGAGGGGGGAGGGGGTGTCTTTCGCAACAGGGTGTGGTTGACGAAAGAGTAAGAGTTGCCCACGCAAGGTTGGGGAACATCGGAGGGGGTGGGCGGAGGAGGGAGAGTGGGTGGGATCTGATCCCAAGCGATCCCAAGCGACTATTAGGAAGCCCCTCTGGCTTCTTAGGAGGTCCTCCATCCCAAGCAGAAGAAGAGTCTGCAGAGGTTTTGGCGATCGTCTTTTCGAGGAGGAGGAGGAAGTGGGGAGAGAGAGAGAGGATCTCAGGGGAGGGGTGGGGTGGGGTGGGGGATTTCTGGTCCATCTCCATCTGATGCAATCCCAAACGTGCTGCGAAGGAACTCCGAAGCCACAGCATCACCAACACCTCCCACCTGCCCAGATGGTGCTCCTTTAAATACGGATCTGCGGGCTGAAAAAAGCTTTCCACGGAAGAGGCAGAGAGCGCATTAGGAGAGGAGGGGGGGGGGGGCAAGCCGGGCGGCAATTAAAGGCGCCGCGCGCGTTTCCCTTCCGCTCTCCCTGCCTGCCTTCCTCGGGACGCATCCTCCGGGGGGGAAAGGCAAGTCAAGAGCGTGACGTCCGCCGCGGCGGGGATGATGGAGCGGAGAAGGAGGGCGAGCCGTCAAGCCGGGATTGTTTGCAGATCTCCGTTGGGTGCCGAGGGTGTGCAGTCGCGGAAGGCATCCGTAAGCGCGGGGAGCTCATCCTGGCAGCGGAGTCACGGGCTGAGCGAGCGCCAACCTTAGGGCTCTAGACCTCAGGGAGAAAGGCAGAGGGAGGCGGGGGCTCGAACTGGGCAGAGAACGAACGAGCTGCTGTGGAGGCTCCTTTCCGGCTCTTCCAGCCGGGCCTGTCCCGCTGGCGCCCAAAGAAAGCCCGGGTGGAGAAACCCCGACGGCTGAGCTTAGGCAGGAGCAGGGGCTGGCTGTACTTTTCCTGGGCAGCCTTCGTGTTCAGCCCCGCCCCCTCCTCAGCCCCGGACCTTCAGTTGAAGGACAAGCTCAGGGATAGAAAACACTTTTTGCAGGGACTGTATGGAGCTAAAGATGCCAAAGACGGCTCCCCCCCCCCAGTTTAGTTTCTAAAACTCTCCAGTACAGTATCAGCAAGATTCTCCCTCGTGGCTAGTTTTAGGCGTGGCAGAGGGCATCGTGTGGGCGGAGGGGCTGGGTGGCCACCACTTCACCCACTGCGATGGTAGAGCTCCTCTCCCCCCACCCAGGCTCTGAGAGTGGGTTTTGAGGCTAAGCCTTGCCCCGTAGAGCCCAGAGCTCAGATGAAGCCTCGAGGTGGCCCTCCGGACCTATCCCTGGCTCTGGACAGAAGGCGACAGTCGGAAAAGGAAGCCGGATCTCTTTGCTAGGCCACCTCGGAGAACCGAAAGGACACCCTGGTGGCGTTAGAGGAAAACATGAATTGCCTCGCTGAGAGCATCAGACCATGTGACTCCGTGGAGCCCATTCACAGGTCTTGATCTGAGTGCCAGATTCGTGCACAAACTAAGCAAACTGCAGTTCACAGTCTGGGATTTGCTTTTGTTTGTTTGTTTTTAAAAAATGCTAACATTTACGTTTTAGCTAATGCCCATTTTTGATAATGGCACAGGGTTCTGTTAAACTTGACATGGTGTAGGTAGGGCCTCTGCATGTAAACCTCTCCTTCGCTGCTAATGTCCTCATGGCTCTTTCTTCAAAGTTTAATAGGTCTGTCTTTAAGAGACCTATCTCATTCTATGGCCATAGATGGGTTAGGGCCCTGATGGTGAACCTTGGCACTCCGGGTGTTCTTGGACTTAAATTCCCAGAAGTAAACCGATTCATGTGGATTAACAGAGACTTGGCATCAATGGGTTAGAGTCCTGGGCATGATTATCCTTTTGCCCTGTCCTCTTCCCTACACCAAAGGAACTAAGCGGGACTCTTGATTGTGGACAGTGTCCTAACTATATAGCAAAATTTAAACTTGATATTGATTCATTTTACTATTTTTGGTACTGTATTAAGCTGTATAAAGCACTGCCCAATTCTGGTTAGGAATATGCATTCTACGAGACTAGGAAGCTCTGATCTCACTCCCCTGGGTTAGGCTGTCTTTCTTATATGTCACGGCTTGATGGATTGGCCTCACAGGAGTATTGAGAGAATAAAGTGAACCATGTCTTGAGCTCACTGAAGGAAAGGCAGGATATAAATGGAGCTAATTTAAAAATAGAATTGAATATAGAAGTAAATCTAATGCAGGAGTGGGCAAAAGGTTACCCTCTTATTGTCCATGGCTTGTAATTCCCACAGCTGACTGTGCTGGGAGTGGTTGGTGGGAGTCCAACAACATTGGAAGGACCATATGTTCCTGACATCCATTTGAGGCATATTTTCTCTTCGAAAATACTTAGGAGCAGCAAAGTCATGTGAAGTGCCTTTGTTCCCCCTACCCAAAGATGCATTTACATGAACCAGTTTTGATCTACCAGTGGACATCAGCCATGACAGCTAAATCAACCCTCTGCATCTGATTCTTCAGTGGCAGGGATTAATCACAGCAAAGATCCATTGCTCCATTGCCTTCTCTCTAAAACCAGGGATTCTCAACCTGTGGCCCACAGACCTGATGTGGCCTGCAGCACCATTTCACGTGGGGCCCCATTGCCTCCACCACACCAGGAAGTTTCATTGGATGGAGGAAGGGCAAAATGGCCATTCGGCCCCCGAAGCTGTCTGAAGGAGCGTGACCCAGCCTCCTGCTTTAAAAGGGTGGGAACTCCTCCGCTAAACTGTGATATGACCTATGTTGCTGTTCAGGAGCTCATCACAGCAATGTGTACAGATCAGAAGTTGGGTGCATTCCCTTTTCACACTACAACTACCATAATCTGCTGGCCTACATGGGATTCTGGGAGTTGTACTCCCCAAAAGCAACATTTTCAAGTGCTGGGCACCCTGAGAATAGTGCATAATGAGTAACACAGTGAGACAGCAATTAGACTAGTACCTCGGATAACAATGAGACTTGGTTCCACAAGTCTCGTCGTTATCCTGTTTTTAACGTTGTGCGATGCATTGATCGCACAACGTTTAAAAAAGCCCTGTTTCCCTGGAGTTTTGGCTTGCTCCACTGGCCGGGGACATCGAGGAAGCCCAGAAACAACTTAGATCGGGTCCTCTGATCTCCCTGGAGCAGGCAGGGGGATCAGAGAGCCCGAAATGGGTAAAAAAAAAGTCCATTTTTTTACCCATTTCAGGCTCTATGACCCCCCCCCCCCCCCGCCTGCTCCAGGGAGATCAGAGAACCCGATCTACAGCTGCAGGGTGGCTGGGGAAGCTGATGGGGACTCCCCGTCGGCTTCCCTAGCCACCCGCCCATGCCTCTGCAGCTGTGGGGTGACTGGGGAAGCTGACAAGGGAGCCCCCCCGTCAGCTTTCCAGCCACTCCACCCCTGGCTCCGCAGCTGCAGGGTGGCTGTGCAACTGAATGGAGAACCCCGTTCAGCTTTTCAGCCACCCTGCTGCTATGAAATAACTGCATCGGATAACACTAACAGATAGTTGTCCTATGCAAAATTTCTTTGGAAATTTTGCATCATTATCTGATTTTAGCGTTATCCGATACAGTCGTTATCCGAGGTATTACGGTATGTGCATAATTCTCTAAGAATAAACCACTGGACTCAGCAGCATTCCCTGACTTCAGTTAGCATAGGTTCAACTTGTCAAACATACGGATCACTAAAGATCTTTTAAGGTAAAGGTCTCACTTGTTCGAAAGCCAGTCATGTCTGACTCTAGAGTGCAGTGCTCATCTCCATTTATTGCCAAAGAGCTAGTGCTGTCTGCATCTGCATACATTTGTGTTGTCATGTGGCAGGCAGGACTAGACACCAGAATACATGGAATGCTGTTACCTTTCCCATTGAAGTGATACCTATTTATCTACAGTACTTGCAATTTCTTGCTATTGAACTGCTAGGTTTACATTTCTAATTAAAAGGTAATTTTTCATCAAACCAGAGATCTTTAGCTTGATGAAAGTTTACATGTTAATTAGAAATGCAAAAAATAATAATCTTGAAGTGTTAACTTTGAAACTGTTACCAAGAAAAAGAAACCAAAGGATAACTTGCAGTGAAGCAAAGTTGAATTTTGAAGTAGAGAAGCTCTTTGCAGTAGCACTTGAATCCACATCTCCACAGAGAACTAAATTTTTAAAAAAGGAGAGGGAGAGGGCAAACCCTCTTTTTGATCCAAATTATCAATAGATCTAGCTGTTTCCCCCTCTACCCTTTGCCAAATTTATTGATCTTTATTATCAACTGAAGACCCAACAACCCCCATGCCCATCCTAATTACTTGCCATTAGAAGAAATACAATAATTGTGAGAATTACACCCAAACTCTGAAAGAACAGAGTTAGTTAAACAGGGGTGGTGATAAAAGATCCCCGCAGACCCAAAGACTTCACCACACTGTGAGCCCTGCCTCTACAAAACAACTGATGATTAGGAAAGAAGTACGTATCCAGATTCTCCTTGATTCTGACTTCATCTGTGCCAATCTGTCACAAACTTTAGTAGAACCTGTAAAGGTAAAGGTTTCCCTTGCTCAAAAGCCAGTCATATCCGACTCTTGGGGTCAGTGTTCATCTCTGTTTCAAAGCCGAAGAGCCAGCGCTGTCTGCTTCTGCAGATGTTTCCATTGTCATGTGGCAGGCATGACTAGACACCAGAGCACATGGAACGCTGTTACCTTCCCACCGAAGTGGTCCTTATTTATCTACTTTCAATTTCTTGCTTTCGAACTGCTAGGTTGGCAGGAGCTGGGGCAAAGACAGGAGCATATTCCATCCTGCAGTACTCAGGAATCGAACTGCTGACCTTCCACCTCCCAGTCAGCATCTTAGCAACTTGAGCCACTGCAGTCCCTTGTTATTAACGTATTCTGTTGCCAGGGGAAAGAGGAGCCCTTGATTTCCTTGGCATTACAGCTGGTCCTGTGAAAAAGTTCCTGAAACTGTACACTCCTATGCACTCCCTCCACTGCCAATAAGCATCTAAAAGGCATTTGGTGGGACTCAGTTGCAAGTAGAGTTAACAGGGAATATGAGGCAACCATATGATTTGAGCCCTCAAACCCCCACGTCATTCCCCTTTCCAAAAATGATTGGTTTGCTCCTCATCTGTTCCAACATTACACAGTCTCACTCTTTGCATTGTTCCTCCCTTGCTTCTTCATTTCTCATGTTTGCAAAGATGATGGGATAGGTAAGTGAAACATCATGAGGACTAAAGATGGGCAAAGCCTGGTCACCAGGCATACTGGATCATATTCTGGGACTAGGATCTGAAAAGGGAACTTTTACATGCCACAGTCTGTATTTATTTATTTTTATTTATTTTGTGGATTTGTATTGCCACCCAACTCCAAAGACTCTGGGCGGTGTAACAGTGCTGACTTCACTGGTGCTGGTGATTTCACTTTATGATACATGGATTCTGTTTGTGCATTGATGAATTGTCTAAAAACTTCAATCCAGACAAACTCTTTTGCATGGATGGTATTGAGGAAGTTTTGATGTCTGTAGAATCATGTGCATCACACAAAGAAAGCCTTTGATTAAATTTTTGTTTAAGACATTAGATGTATTTTTGTAAGAATAGCATTCTACCCATTAATTAAAGTATCTGCAGGTAATCTTTCTTGTGTCTGGTATACCTGTGTCTTCTCTTTAGTTTACTATATGTAGTTCATATGTTTCTTACAAAGCAAGACAAGATAAATTAAAACAATAAAAACTCTACCAAAATATAAAAAGAATTAGTCATGTGTTGGTTTTTATTTATTTATTTGATTCTGAGAAAGATATGTAAATCTGCTATTTTACCAATATTACTTTGTCCAAATTTTAAATGTGTACTTGTACTTTTCTCTATGTGTCTAACTTTTCAATTCGGCATAAATCAGATTACAGATATGCATTATATTTGGTCAAATGTACAAAAACAGACAGAATCCTGGATATTTGTACCATTAGTGTGTGACTCTGAGATGGAGGAGCACCCTCATAGCTTCTGCATGTTCCATCTGGCATTGGTGAGCTCTAAAAGTTTTCGTCAAGTCTGATTGATGAGCTGAACTCAAGAAAAGGAAGATCAACTGAGCAGTTAGTGCTGAAGAAAGTGAGTGACAGCTTCCAACTACTGAGAAAACTAGAGATAGCTCAGATTGAAGTCATCATGTGCCTTACATCCCCTTGGAGACGCTCCACTAACCATTTTATGTAGGTGTCAGGTTAAGTGAAAGATTTGCGTCATTGCAGTTAGCAAGCAGTCACATCTTATAATTTCCTACCTAGCTTAGTTTACTAAAACACTTAACTGCTATGATAGTATGTGTGTGTGACTGTGAATGAATGCCTGCATCCTTCCCATGTGGACTATGTCAAAATTAGTGTGCTAGGCTCTCCACCATGTGCACTTTTTTCTTTCTTCTTGGTTGTGCAAATGCCATTGTCTGCTGGCCTTTATGCAATTGTTAGAAATGAGCCTATAGGCAGAAGTGAAATCTTCCTGTTTCTTAAGTATCCAAAACTATTTGGACCTTATAGCCTTAGCACAGCCCAAGTTGTAGCCATTTGTTCCTTCCATTAATGGGAAATCCGGTTTGCTTGTTTCCCACCCACCCACCCTGGGGATATGGAATCACAAAAATAACCTCAACAACTTGAACAGTGTTTGGAACATTGTGTCATCAAAAGGGCACAGGTAGGTTTGCACTTTCCCAGTGAACTCAAGGGAGTCCCTGGCTCAGCATTCTTTGGTCATCTTAAGTTTTTTTCAGACCTTTTCATGCCCAGGCTAAGCTAATATCATGGGTCAGTAGAGTTGCACTTTTCTCCCACCCCTCACATTCTCTTCCAGGGTGTGTTCCCTTTGTGAAATGTCTGAAACAGGTTCCAAACTTTGGACCATTACTTTTTAAATGGAATTTATTCCTTTTATTTGTTAAGAATGTGTTAAAAAGCAATTTGTTGTCAATATGCATTACAGTATTAAAAAGTCACTCCCCACACCCTTTGTGCTGCTTCTTACTTCTGCTTAATTCTTATTACTTCAAAAACATTGGAGTAATGGATTGTCCTTTGCTGAAGGTTTCTAAAAAGAGGTTGGGTAGTCATCTCTCAAGGATACTTTCACTGTAGACTTCTTGCTTTGGCAGGAGATTGAACTAGATTACTCTTGAGATCCCTCCTAGCACAATCATCTTCATCTTCATCTTCATCTTCATCTTCATCCAAAAAGAACAATACCTTGTCATGGTGGAGGAGCTTCTGTGCTCTAATGATGCTAGGAACTATGCTGAAGGGGCAATCATATCAGACAGGTCTTAGCTGAAAAAGCAGGCTAAATTTGTTCCTCAACCCATTTCATATGGTGAGCAGATGTAACTCCATGCTGGCTTGATAATCACCAAGCTAAACAAGGATCATGTTGGATGTTATGGCTCCTGGAAATCCATCAAAATGGGCTACAGGTCTCAACTCCATTTGCTAGGCAACCATGGAATGGAGTTGATGAGCAAGTGGAAAACATTAAAATGAACCTGAAAAATCTGGATGATGGAAGAAAACTATTTTATTATGAAAGCTTAATAGCAATCTGACCCAAGAAAACATGAATTTCAAAAATGTACCTAACAAATTTGAAAAGAAAACCACCCAGGCTTGGAAATTAGTGAGCAAATATTAATAAACCAGAGATACATTAATTTGAAACATAAATACAGTGGTGCCTCGCTTAAAGAGCATAATGCGTTCCACGGGATTGCTCTTTAAGCGAGTTTGCTCTTTAAGCGAAACACCATTGTAAGTGATCAATTGTGGAGGGGGGGATTGCAAACCCCGATTTATTTGTTAAGCGAGTTTTTGGTTGGTTTTATTTGTTAAGCGAAGCGAACATTCAGAGAAAATGCTGCTCTTTAAGCGAGTTACTCTTTAGGTGAAACACTCTTTATGCGAGGTTTGACTGTACTTCACTGATGTTGAATTACAAGAGACTGTAAGTAAAGCAGTACAAGATCCGTGCCCAAGCATAGCTTATAAGATAGCTAAGTTACAAACTGTGAAGCAAGTACAGTATTGAAGGAAAGAGAGGAAACTGATAGGGCTACTGAAAAACAAGAAGCAACAGTTGGAAAAGAATTTGAAAAACCAATGTTTAGTAACAAATTAACTGAGAAGATTAAGGTTCAATTGAAAATGGTAGAAAGAGTTTCACTGCCAAAAATGAACCAAGTTAGTAAGGACAATTTGGTGAAAATATTGAAGAAAGTTAATGAAGCTGCCCTGAAACATTACTTCAAACAAATCAGATAATATATGCAGCAGCTTATGTTACTACTGAAGAATTGGATTTGAAAGTCCAAAAGAAAAAAGTAATTAAGAAAGGAAAATTCATTTGGTGTTTAAAATTAAAAACATTCAATCAGATTTGATCATTCTGAAGGTTGAGATGAGGAAATCTAAAGGATAGAAAGATAAAAATAGCCTGATAACAAAATATGATTTGAGCAACAAATAAACTGTAGTTATAATTGATGACATGAAATAAAGAATTGTGGCCATTGCAGAAAAGATAAAATGATATGAATTGAATAATGCAGTTTCAGCAAAATTCACAGTTTTGAGTTAACCATTCTTATTTTTATAAAACCCTTGAAAATGGTTAAGCAGTCACCACTCACTATCACCTTTGCTATTTTTATTATCAATTGTGCCATTGACAACTATTTTGAATAGAACAAACTATGGATATGAATTGGCTAAGAAAGGACTCCAGTCTGGCCAGGTGATCCTGGTATAGAAATAGAGTAAACCATATTGCCAGCAATTCACTGTCAACAGGTGGTGGTTAACTAACCCAACAACCCTGAAGACTAATTGCCTTGGGTGGCAAAGTTCACAGGGAAGGATGATAGTTCCCAAGTGGATTAAATCCCACTTGAATCCATCTTGATGGAGGGCAACAGCTTCATCAATATGGTTTGGGGCAGATAAGGACTTTGTGTGCCAAAAGGGCTCAGAACCAAACAGTGACTCACAGAATTGGATCAGTGGTACAGATGTCATGCAATACAGATGGCAAATGGCAAGCCACTGCATTATATTGCCCCCAGGACAATCTTCATGGTTAATCACCATGAGGATAGCCAATATTAGGAATCAGATATGGAAGTGGGAGGAGGAAGAGGAAGAGGAGGAGAAGCAGCAGCAGCAGCAGGTTTTAAATCATGTTGCTTCCATTACTTGCTGCATTGGTTTTTAAAAGTAATTTGTTGGTGTTATTTGCTTGGGTACACAGAAAGAGTCTCTTCAAAGATTGTAGTATTTTTGAACCACAATCAGATGTGCTCTGGGCAATGGCAACCTTCTTGTGCTGGCTAATCTTTCTCACAGGCAGAAGGAACTACAGACTGAATTCATCAAAGTTGGCTTTATTCTGGCAGTTTCTTGTCTGACCTAGGCATGGGAGGAGGAGGAGGAGGAATGGCTGATGGTTGTACATTTACTTTATATGAATTATGTAAGATTGTTTGAAAAGAAATGAATATTTTGCTGGAATGTACAAAGGAATTTAATAAAGATATCAGAATGTAATTTGGAATTGACAAGTGTGCAGCAATTACTGTTAAGGGTGACAAAATTGACAAAGGTGATAGATTTGAATTAGATAATGAAGAATGTATAAAAACAATAACATCAGAAGGGAGGTACAAGTACTTGTGAGTTCTGGAACCTACTGGCCAGCTTCACATTCAAGTCAAAAAACTACTTCTACAAAATATATAAAGCGAGCCTAAAAAGTCTTCAATGCAGTAAAAAGTATTGGGAATATCAGATTGAGAAAGTATTAGAGAATAAGAGACTCAAGATCCTGAGACACTTTAAAATTCAAACAGATAGACATCTGGCTCATAACACACCAAATATGACCATTGTGGAAAAGAATAAGGCTTGGTTTATTGGCATTGCTATACCAGGGGATGCATGAATTGAAGACAAATAGCTGGAGAAAATCACAAAATATCATGATCTGCAAATGGAAGTTGAGTATTTATGGAAAAGGTAATCTGTTGTTGTACTCATAGTAATCGGAGCCCTTGGCGCAATGCCTAAAGGGCTTCCCATATATTTGGAATTTTTGGATTTATTGGAGTTGAATATCCTAAGTGTACAAAAACAACTTTACAAGGAACTGCCTATACTTTAACAGTTCTTTGGTCCTTGGTTCAAATAAGTAATGACTTATGACAACCTTTTCCAGGACTTTCTAGGTAGAGAATACACAGTAGTAGTTTACCATTCCCTTCTTCTGAGGGTCACCCTGGGACTGTGCAGTTTATCAGAACTATACAGACTAGCTCTACTTCCTTAAAGCACAGTGGAGACTCTAACTCCCAACCTCTGGTTGTACAGCCAGGTATCTAACCACTGAGCTGTCCAGCCAACCAAAATTTGATTTAGCAAATTATACTGAACAGGTGCAATCACATCAGACATAAATGAAATACTAGTGCTACTTTGACATCTAAATTCCAAAGAAACCCATCCATTTTATCCTAAAGAACTAATTCTGTTATCATTGTTCTTGCTGTAGTTGTTGCTCTATGCCAGTGGTGCCCAAATAAAACCCGGGGGCCAGGTGAGGCTCCCAACACCAATTCATCCAGCCTGCAAAGCCCTCGTCACTCCTGGAAGCGCGTACGGGCGCGTTTTACTTCCGCTTCCAGGAGCGACAAGGGCTTTGTGGGCCGGAAGAATTGGCATTGGGGGCCACACCCAGCCCCTGGGCCTTAGTGACTGGCTTCCTGAACCACATGATCAGCCCATGGCCCAAAAAGTTTGGACACCCCCTGCTCTATGCCAATCAGACATGCAGCATCGCAAATATTGGGCTGTTTCTTTTAGCTCTTCCATATTCCTGATAGCAGGTTCAGCACCAAAGTTGGGTGTGTTCAAGATCGTAGTGTGTCACTCTCTCACTCTCACTCTCTCTCTCTCTCACTCTTTCTCTCTCACACACACACATACACACACTTCTGTCCTCCGCCCACAAACAGGCAAGAAACCTTCTTTAGCTGTTCTGACTTAGCTGAAAATATCTCTGAGAAGCAACAAGCACAATCCCCCTCAGTTCTCCAGCAGATTTTGGAGTCAGAGAAACATAACGGGCAGCCTGAAGTTAGCATAACAACTGCCCACCCCTTTTCATTATTCCACAAATGTGTGATGCATGCTCGTGAGCTGTCATGCTTGGCAAAGTTACCCTTTCCATCTGCTTACATCTTGTTTCTATTCTTATGCTTCAGGCCTTCAGCCGCTTACTCTGAAGTAGTCCCTTTGACGTCATATGGCTGCAGTCCAGAGCCCATTTATTCCAGGGCCGCTGTCAGTGGGATCGCTTTGGAGCAGATACATGGAGGATCACAGCCTGTGATTTTAAGGGCATAGCAGGCAGCTTGAGTCAGGATGAGGTAGCTAAAAATGGTTTGAAGGCACATGATAGCTTGTTAAAAGGGGGTCATTTTTGAATCTAGATGAGAGACGCATTGATGCATGCAATGGCTTTTTCACATATTACAGAGCAACATGTTTGGGATTGCTAGGGGTCACTGAAGTCAAACCTAGCCTTCTAGGACAATCTACCTGCTCATAAACCCATCTTCTTCACACTCACATCTCAGGTTCCCAGGTGTGTACATTAAAAACCCAAAGTATGTAGCAAAGAACAGGCATATGCAGGTGTGAAGGCCTGACACCCATAAAGGGGTCAAAGCAGTAGTGGGCATCAGCAGGTTCACACCAGTTCACCAGAACCGGAAGCAAAAATTCTGGCTGGACCTGCCCATCCAAGTTTTGAAATAAAGTAGCCCTAATTTGGGTGCAACGCGGGGTTTTCCCTCTGGCCATGTCCACCATACCAGGCCCACAGTGTAGGAAAAAAATTGAGCCCACCACTGAGTCAAAGTGCTAGCATTGCTGCTGAAGCTAGGGTCCTGAAGTCTCACTTCCTATTAGCTTTGTGAGAACAACCCCTCCATCACCTCCCCTCAGGCAGCCACTGGGTCTTCATACTGGCCCACTCCTTCTCTACCTAGAAATCCCTGGAAAGGGCCACCATAAATCAGAATTGACTTGGGGTGTGGAATTATTATTATTATTATTATTATTATTATTATTATTATTATTATTATTATTATTATTATTATTATTATTATTATTATTACTACTACTACTACTACTACTACTACTACTACTACTACTACTACTACTACTACTACAAGTGATGGGAGTTTTCCAGATCTCAAAAGAACACAGAACTGGTAACAAGGACACCAGTTCACCCATCTTTTGCTGTGAATTCCTCTCTAACCTAAGTACGTCCCTGAGAAGAAGCAAAGGAAAGTTCAGTGCCAAAGCAAATTCCTTAGACAATTTTGGCAGTGCAGCATGACATGTAAAAGCAGCAATGCCAAATGTCTGAAATAAACTGTAAGCTTGCCAAAGCCAGGGCTGAGTAAAGAGATCTCAGTAGTTGGGACTTTGGAGGCTGCCAAAAAGTTGCTAGTTGTCCCCATTTAATAAAAAGGGTATTAAAATCTAAAATACATTTCTGATCCTTATACAATGGGATCATATTGCACCTGTAAGTATCTTGGTCATCCCCTTAAAATTCTTCTGGATTCTAGACTTCCAGGAGTCATTGAATGGTGCTGTTTGGAATTATGGCTTTTTGAATCCCATAGCCGGTTTGTAAGCTGTCATGGGAGGAATAGTTTTCAATTCACACATTAAGTAGGGGCTTGCTCAAAATTGCACACACCCCCTTTGCAATTCTTTATACAGGTGAAATAACTTTTGTAGTCATTAGAGCAGGCTGCCATCTGATGTATCTGAATACAGTAATACCTCGGATAATGTTTACCTCGGATAACGCTAAAATCGCATAACGTTAAATAATCTGGGGAGGAGAATTGGATCGAATAATGTTAAGGTCCTATGGGATGTATCGGATAACAACCGCTAAAGCCTGTGCGGTTACAATGTATCTCTATGGAGCTTTAACGTTATCCAATACATCCCATAGGATTTTAACATGCATCGGATAACACTAAAAATCGGATAACACCAAGACTTGTGGAACCAAGTCTTAGAGTTATCCGAGGTATTACTGTACATAGTTATCACTTTAAAGGGTGGACAAGTGAGAAGAAACTAGTGGTAGATGTTGGTCTCATGCAATTATCCCAGCATCTTGAGTTGGCTCTGCCAAGTAGGGCGGTATAGAAATTCAAATATAATAATAATAATAATCTTCCTATGACCTCTCTGTTGAGCCAACCCTACAGCTGCTTGTTTAGATGGCTGGTCTGGATTAATTGCTTCTCTTCCAAACATGGGCAGACTGGAGCCTATTATTTTACAGACTATTGGTCTCTGGCTTTCTCTGAATTCCTCATCAGGAACACAGAGCAAACTGATCTTTCTTTAAGGCAGTCTTTAGTAACATTTGACTGTAACAGTACTACTCATTCCTATTTAGGTGGCAATTCACCTGATCCTTGGTGACCCGGTAAGCTCAATAGTCGCATGATCATTTCACTATGGTGTCACTTTATTCCTCCACTACCCTAGACAGCTCTACCATTAGGTGGGCTGGAACATCTGCCTCAGGCAGCAGCTGCAGGGTGGCACTGACAGTAGATCCCCAGCTGTGCTGACTAAGCTGCCTGACCATTTTCCTGTTTTCTAGGACAGAAGTGTGTGAACCAAAGTGACCAATCCTATATCCCCTAAGCTAGCCTTGAATGTGGTGGGAGATTCACTATTTTGCTATTATTGCTAAAGTAAGATTTGAAACATTTATGTTTGTGAATTGGATCAGGCAGCGTATTGTATTCTGCTCAAGTCATGGTATCGTAAACCCTTGAAAAGTGACATACGGTGACAGGAAATATTGAAATCTGGCTGCACAGGGCAAATAATTCTTAAATTATTAAGATGGGATCACTTTATTCTACAATTAGATTTCATTTATTTTAATTGGAAACATCAGCCACTTGTCAAAACCACTTTCAGTGAAATCAATGGGGCATGAATGTTCTTACTTTCGGCCAGGACATTATCAAGTAAAATGTCCAGGGAAAGAAACATCTCTCCATGCAAAAATGAGATATCGTGAAAGTGCACAACATACGGTGAGAAAGAAATGTCCTGAGAAAATAAAAGTTGCTACTCTGTTTGATACACCACATATAACATTTGGGAGCACTCATGATGTTCCCTATTCTCACACAAGATTCTCCTACAAGCCAAGGCATTTGACAAACTGGCTCTTTTCCTCCACTGCGCTGAGGGCACAATTACTCCAGCTGGGCACTTAACCTACATCCTATGGTGTCCAATTTATCCTGACATTCAAGCAGAATGATTAAGTATTATTAAGCTTCCACTTTGTAGATCTTCTATTTTAGATCTTTCGCTGACCACCTCACTTTCAGAAAAGAATGAAAGGACTTGCTCACTCTGTGTGTGTGTGTGTGTTTCAGAACAGGAACATGTGATTACAAAGTACCAAAGTGTGTTATTTACTTTCAAATTCAAAAATCTCATGCACCACTAGAAAGAGTAACGCTTCATTTTTTCCCAGCTATCCATCCCAAAAGTTGGTGTGCCCCATGGCTATCTCTCTATCTCCGTGTGTGTATGATTTCTCACAACTGGGAGGAGAAAACTTACTTGCAACGATAATTAGACATTTTCATTGTCTTTTCAATCAGAAGCTTATTTACACCTTGAAAATCATGAATAATGCATGATATACAGGCATGATAACACATAATTAGATGGACCAGCTAGGAGGAATGTGAAAGGGGGTTGGTAACCCAAGGATTGCATAAGGTGTGTGGGCATTTTGACATCTAAGAAGATAGATCGTGTGTTAACTACCTCAGCCTCATGAAAACAATTAAAAAGAAATGTGGGTGTTGAAAAAGAAAAAGAAAAGGCAACAGAACTAACAAACTCTTCCTATAGATTGGCTAGCAAGCTCATTGCAGTAGTTGAAAACACAATTGGCAGACACCCACATTAGACATGATTGCCCTTTGATGCGGCTGCTATTGACTTTATAAAGATGCCAGCGTGAAAGTGATGTCTTAAGCTCACTGAATGACAAGTTCCTGTATAGGATTCTGTCACTGCAATAAATGTCAACTTAGCTGCTTAAGTTCAAATATTTGTTGTATCCATGAAGAGCCAAATAGCAAATTACTCATGTATTCATTTTAATCTGATTATGTGCTGTCTTTCAGTTTGGCTCTCAACAGTATTAAGAAAATGTACTCAGACAGATTCTCTACTCTCATTCTATATCTCCTCCTTTCTTTCTGCTATTATTATACTGTACATACATACTGGTTGTTTTTGCTGTCATGTGCCATCAGGTTGCACCAAGATATGGTCACCTTATGCATTAATAGATTCCAAAAGATCCCATTATTAATAACTTTGTTCAGGGCTTGCAAACTGTAATCAGTTTTCCTCTTTTCTACTGCCTTCAACTTTTCCCAGCATTATTTTCTTTCCCAGTGAATCTTGTCTTCTTGTATGTCTAATGTATAATAACCTTTACTTAGTCTTTTTAGGCGACTGTAGTGGCTTAGTGGTTAAGACGCTGAACCTAATGACTGGAAGGCTGGCCAGGGCCATAGCCAGGGGGTGGCCAGTTAGCAGTTTGCCCACCCTCAAACTCCCGGCTGCTAATCTCTCTCTCTCTCACTCACTTACTCTCTCTCTCTCTCTCTCTCTCACACACACACACACACACACACACAGAATCCTGGCTATGGCCCTGAGGCTAGCAGATCAGCAGTTCAAGATCTGGTTGCTGCACCATGATGAAGTGAGCTCTTGTCTCTGTCCCAGCTCCTGCAAACCTAGCAATTCAAAAGCAAGAAATTGCAAGCAGATAAATAGGTACCACTTCAGTGGGAAAGGTAACAGCATTTCATGTGCTTCTAGTCATGCCTGCCACATGACCAAAGAAACATCTGCATATGCAGACAGCACTGGCTGTTTGGTTATAAACAGAGATGAGTACCACTCCCTAGAGTTGGATACAACTGGCTTTTGAGCAATGGAGACCTTTACCTTTACCTTAGTCTTTCTAACTTCTAATGAGAGTTCAAATTTGATGTGATCTTGATCTAACGCCAATCAATCAATCAATCAATCAATCAATCTTTATTATGGTCCAAGATCAGGCATAGAACAGAAGCTAAAATGAGGTTACTTAAAATATATCACTTCTTGAGTCCACTTCTTTTCCTTTCTGCTTGTCCATTGTATCCATAAGGATCTCTTCTAATAGCACACCTTGAGTGAATTGTTTTTTTTCTGTCAGCTTTATCCACACATCCACACATTCAATTGTAATTCAACTATAATTCTGCTTTTACACTTTCTTCTTCAATTTCCTCAGTAGCAATTTCAAGTCACTCTTGTTTTCTGATGGTAATACTGTATCACCTGCATATTTTAGTTTTTCAATGTTCCTTTCACCAATTTTCACTCTTCATTCATCTTAATTTGAGCTTTTATTGTATAAACTATGTGTAGATTGAACTGAAAAGAGATAAAACACAGCCCTGTCTGATATTTGTGCCAGTCAGAAGTTGTTCTGTTTGCCATATTTCATACTAACAACAGCTTGTTTATAATAACGGACAAATGTACAAGTTGCCCCCAATTTCTACAGGTTCAGTAGCCAGTTTCAGTTACATATGGGTCTGAAAATATTCAGCAAAACCCCTGAAATACATAATATATATGTTTTTCTATGGAACATTACCAGAGCTGGCCACTAGAGGCCACTGTTTGCAATGAAATGTGCGCAAGGAATGGAGGCAGACATTTTTGTAGCTCTCATGTAGAACAATGGAAGCATTTGAAACCCCTTCCCCACTTCTAGGGTTTGCTGTTACCCACAGATTCAGGTATCCACTGAAGGTTTTGGACTGTATTCCCCCTGGATGTGTGGGGAGATCTGTAATGGCACATCCATTTTCTCAAGAACAATCAGGGCTGTAAATAGGCTACTGAAGTGAATTTCAGTCAGGCTACTGGGGAGAGCAGAGAAAAGGTATTTGATATACAAATCCTATTGAGGCAGTGAAGGGCAGGACCTCTGGAATAGACAGCATACATAGACTGATGATGATGATGATGATGATGATGATGATGATGATGATGATGATGATGATGATGATGATGATGATGATGATGATGATGATGATTCATGTCAGAAGTTATTTTGGGTTGAAAGGATTTTTGTAGGAGAAGCTCTGTTCAGGGAACGCCCAAATGAGTCTCCTTTCATGTCCCCAAGAACTGGGACAGAGGTGGGCACTCAATCCAACTTGCAGTACCCAAGTCTTGAACCACTGACTTGCCAGCCTTCTAGCTAACAAGGTGAGCTTCTTAACCACTGAGCCACTGCAGCCCCACATAGACTGTCAGTCTACATGTAGCATGCTAAACAACATTTCCGGCTTGCTTCTTGGGCTCTAATAAAGCTGCTGATCAAGAAGAGACCCTAGCAAGGGTTCCAATGCTGTTGTTACTTCTTGAATTATTTTCACTTCTTGAGTGACAACGTTGTTCTGAGGGAACTCTTTGTGCTACTTGCCCAGGGTGCCAAAATTGTTGGTTGTGCCTCCAAATTTATTTATTATTTATTTATTTATTTATTTATTTTATCACACTTATACCCCACCCTCATCCAAGGACTCAGGGTGGCTTACAAAATTATTATTTTTTTTGAATAGTAGCCATGTTAGTTTGTGGTTCAATCAACAATCAACAGCTTTTCACTCTTCCTATTCATATTTGTCAAGTCCAAACTTTTCACATATTCACCTACTCCACCTTCCAAGGCTAAACTCACAAATGCATTTTACTGTATATCTTTTCATTTCTCAGCATCACCAGAACATACATTTGATGACTGGCAGAAGATTGTGTAAACTGACTTCACTGATAGGTATTGTACATTTGAGATCATGTGACAAGTTAGAAAAGGTCTCTCCATGGTGTTTTGCATGTGTCAGTCCATGGAGTCCTACACTGACCCCACCACAGGGCTGGGAAACTGGAAGCAGGTGGCAACTGCCTAGATAAGGAAGAGGGATCAGATCTCTGTCCCTTTGGTGCTTGCAAGCATAATCTTATTTATTTATTTATTTATTTGTTCCAACTTGTTATCCTGCCCCAATCGGGTAATCCCAACTCTATTGATATCTGGCTTCCCTCTCCCCACCTCCTTTCCCCTTGAAGTGGAAGAAGGAAGGGGAGCAATGCTAAGAAAGGCATCCTCAACATGCCCAATAAGTGTTTGGAAATAGCAATGGCTAGGGCTTACAAGAGAGGAGGAGTTTCCAGTGTTTCCAGTGGACCTCCGCATGCTGATCAGACTTATAGACTGGATATTACTTTCCCCAGCTTTATCTCATTAAAATGCTTCGGCAGATAATACGTATCCTCTGATGCATTGTGAATGTGGTACATTTCATACCATTTCCTCAGAAACCTTTGCTGGAATAAGGATTATCAGCCCTCACATCCTTTGTAGAACATGATGAGTTACTTTTCCCATTCTTTGGATACTGCAAGGAACACATCTTGCTCCTAACATTGTTTGTTTATTCCTTGCTGACAGCTACTGATTCAAAGTCCTCAACCTTTCCTCTTTGCATAAACATTTCTCTTTAATTTTCTGATATGCCTGAAATCCCTGCACAAAGCAAATCAAAACCTTCCAGGTCATCTGCTGATCTCTGTGTTGAATTCATGCCCTGGATGTTTTCCAGGTCGCTCATTGCTATTCTTGGCTATAGATTGTATCTTCCCCACAGGTAATCTCTTTCGCGGCTTATGGTGGCATCTGTTCCCAGTCTACCTTTTCTTGATAACTAAAGAAACATACCATGTTGAATTGTGTCAGCAGCTTCTTTATTCAAAGGTGTTTTTTTAGTAGCTGTAAAATGTGATCTGGCATGAGGGAAATATTATGGTTTTCTATCTAAACCCTTTAGCCAGATTAAGATGTACCACTGTGATCTGTGCATCTTTTCACGGTACATACGTTTTGAGATCCTCTGGTTTCCAGAAAGTTGGTCTTCCATAAGAACTGTGGAGTCAGAATGGACTAGAAAGGGATAGAGAAATAGCATCAGATAACTCAAAAAAGAGTCAACTAGATGGTTATTGGATCTTTCTTTAAAACATTCCATGGAGCAATGTTATTCTCATCTGCACCTCAGTGCAAGTCATTAGTTTATGGAGTACAAGGCACACAGCAACTGTCTCCAAAATCTTGTTACTACTTGAGAGGACCACCTCATTCTGCTTATTGGTTGGGCCAAACTCTGTACTTTCATACAGAGCTTTGGAAAGATACTCTTTTGAACTGCACAAAATGGATGAGCCACCATGGGCATGCCAAGGAATTCTTACATGTTTGCTTTCAAGAATGAGAGAAGGCAGCGGCAAGCTTTTCTTCTTCGGGTGCCAAAATAACTTGGTTGGCCTTGGCTCTTAGGTAACCCAAGTTGGAGGAGTGGCAGGGTGGCATCATGAGATGTTCTGCCTTGGCCAGCAAAATATTGTGGGTTGGTCCTAATGAGTTGGTAAGAGATGATTAACAGATTGATAGCAATTTGATAATCTCTCAGGCAATCCCATTTTACCTACAAGTTATCCCTTGTAAGATATTATGAGCCTTAGTGAAAATCAGCCTACTAAAACAGACTCAGCAAGAGGGAAAACATAAACGCTGCAGATTTAAAAGGACATTACTTCAGCCAATCTGATCTCTTGTGATTTGCAAGTCTTCATAGCTTCTGCATCTCAAATCAGCTGCAGTTTTATGAGTCAGAGGTTTTGTTTTGCAGTTGTCAATAAACACCAACTGTTACCCAGCAACTCATCAGCCCAATTCAGATAGCAATACAGTTGGTTAAGGAGAGTTCTTTAACCACACACTCATGCATGAAGCCACATCTGATGCTGCTCTACCTTAGCTTGGTATTTAACCTCATTTGTGTTAAAATAATCACTAAACGTTCAGGACTACTACAGTTCAAATTAGTTACTCCCATAAAGAAGATAGGCTTCAAGCTTGTAAGGCAGAGGTTCTCAACTTTTTAAAGTCAGGGGCGGGTCACGTTCCCTCAGACAGTTGAGCGGGCTGGACTGGTGGTTTCCCCCGCTGTAAATACTGCTGTAAAATACATTAATGGCTGTTGTAAATGCATCGACATCCGTGACTGTAGCAAGGTCAGGGGTTGGATGATTTCATGCTGTGGGCCAGATCTGGCCCACAGGCTGTAGGTTGCAAACCCTTGCTGTAAGGCAAACAGAGGCTGATATAGACAGAGCTTGAAAATAAATGTACAGCCACTCATTCCGGATCATAAATTGGAAATACAAGCAACAAACACTTTTGAAAAACTGACCCCAATTACTAGATTTTGCTACTGCAAAATCAGACTTTAAACTTGGTAGGTTTTTTTCCCCACCTCAGACCTTCCTGGAGAAAGTTCCTCTTGAGTGTAACCCTTCCCCAGACTTAAGTCTCTTCCTGAAAAGTGAAAACAGGCTTATGCTGTCATTTGAAATCGCAAACTGTACAAAGTTTGCCATAGGCTACTAGGATTCTAATTCAGGGAGCGTGTGCACATGTTTGGTTTCTACTGCCTCAGTAGGATGCCAAGTTCAAAGAAGCAAAGGCAAAACATACTAAGCTGGCCAAGGTGCATCAACTAGTGATGAAGGCCCAGCAAACACTGCATCAAAAATCTTCTGCCATTTGTTATTTCATTTAAAAAAAAAAAAAACCAAAGCTTCCCAACCCTCACATAAGGGATGGGCCAAATCAGAGCTTGTAAATATTAATTTTCCAAGTCACAATTTCCAGAATTCACTAGTCAGAACGATTCTGGGAGCTGCAGACTAATCAAGTAATGTTTCCAAGTTCTAATCAGAAAGCCAGTGTGGTGCAGCAGTTAGAGTGTTGAACTGGTACCTGGAAGATCATAATGAATGGATTGAAACGACTATTGAAGAAGATTTTAAAAAAGTAAAAAGCAAGTTTACTGTTGAACATTACAAAGATAAAAGTAATGACAAAAGAAAAATTACATGTTTTATGTTCTTCTTCCCTGTCTAAACCAGATGTGAAACTGCCAAAATGAAGCCACCTTTTGGTGAGTTCATTCCGTAATTCCTTTTTGCCTGACCTAGTGTGAGAAAGATTAGACACCAACACAAGGTTGAAATTGCCCAGGGTACACCCGATTTTCCTTCAAAAATGCCACAATCTTCAAGGAGGCTCTTTCTGTGTACCCCACGTTTAATGTTGAAAATGAAGAAATCAAAGCAGCGAAGGATTTTGTGTACGATCATCAATCCAAATGGAGACTATAATCAAGAAAACCAGAAGAAGAAGGTTGAAATTTGGAAGAACAGTGATGAAAAAATTAGCAAAGATTTTTCAAGAGCAAAGATGTCCCACTGGAGACCCCAAGATTATGTATATTATGGTATTACTGATTACTGTGTTCAATGGAGGAGGGATTTACAGATACCAAAGGTTGTAAGAAAGACAAATAAAAGGGTTCAAATTAAGTCTGAATTCTCACTGGAAGCAAAAGTAACTGAACTGAGACTAGAGTACTTTCACCACTTCATGAGACAACAAGACTCACTGGAAAAGACAATAATGCTAGGAAAATTTGAATGTGATCAGGAAAAAGAAAGACTGGACATGAGGTGAATTGATTAAAGAAAGAAGGAAATAAAGCCACAGCACCTGAGTTTGCAAGACCTGAGCTGGGCTTTTACTGATAACTATAATTGCAAGTAGATAAATAGGGACCACTTCGGTGGGACGGTAACAGCGTTCCATGTCTAGTCATGCCTGCCACATGACCATGGAAATGTCTGCAGAAGCAGACAGCGCTGGCTCTTCGGCTTAGAAACAGAAATGAGCACTGACTCCTAGAGTTGGATACGACTGGCTTTCGAGCAAGGGAAACCTTTACCTTTACTATAATAATTACATGCCTTCAAGTCACTTCTGACTTACGATAACTTTTTTCCAGAATTATTTATTTATTTATTTATTTATTTATTTGTTTATTATACTTGGAGAATACACAGAAGAATGTTATCATTCCCTTCTTCTGCAGGCACCCAGTGACTATGCAGCTTGCCCAAGGTTACACAAGTTGGCTCTTCTCACAGAAAGCCTCTGACTCCTCAGTCAGATACCCAAGCCACTGAGCAATCCACTGTTAATGGTAGGACATGTCAAAAGTAATTGTTATTTAAAGTCAAACATGACCAGATGGTATACAACAACCAAACCTATGAACCTCAGAAGGTGACCTTGGATCAGTTGCTTTCTCTCACCCAAACCTATATCATAGGGCTGTTATAAGGATAAAGTGGTGAGGAAGGAAGACATGTAGGACAACCTGAGGTATAATATAAAAAACAACAACAACAACTGAAAATCGCGTGATAAACATTTCACATGACTTGTTTTGGCTTACCTGTTTTTAAATGTTGCCATCAGTCTAGCTGTAGTTTCCTTCTGTGTCTAGTAGGCTTTCCTTAGAGGCATACAGGCAGTTATTGTGCAGTGCAACCCTGTCAGATTGTAGAAAATGTTAGTTTTCAGTGGTTGTGCTTGCTATAGCATTCTGGTGCTTGATTATTATTTTAGCTCTGAATCTGCCACAGATCAATTTAATAGATAGGCCTATCATATGAATGAGTCTTGCCATGAGACTGGGTAGTTCAGGGAGGTCAAGTCAGAAGGTGGGAATAAAGTTCCCCATTTTGTGAAGAAAAATCAACATGTGTAGACCTGGGAAACCCACACCATCCCAGGGCATCCCCAGAAGAAGGGAATGGGAAACCACTTCTGAGTACTTGGTAGCTAGAAAACTCTGGAATGGGTTGCCATAGATCAAAAATGACTTGACAGCATGTAATTATGATTAATTAAACAAAGTATTGCAATATGAACCATCCTCATTGCTCAGATTCAACTTGCAGGATAGAATCTTAATAGAATGGAGACTTTGTGAAGCTTCCAGGATACATTCTAACTAGAGCCCTGACATCTAAGCAGAATGATTTGGGGACTTTTCCGTTTCTCTAAAGTTCTGCAGTACCTGACTTCAAAGCTCTCTTTTTCAAGATATTTTAGTAGTCCAGTAAACATATTGTCCTCCTGCCAACCTAGCAGTTCAAAAGCAAGAAATTGCAAGTAGATAAATAGGGACCACTTCAGTGGGAAGGTAACAGCCTAGTCATGCCTGCCACATGACCATGGAAACGTCTGCAGAAGCAGACAGCGCTGGCTCTTCAGCTTAGAAACAGAGATGAGCACTGACCCCTAGAGTCAGATACGACTGGCTTTCGAGCAAGGGAAACCTTTACCTTTACCCAAACATATTGTCTATTGCCTACTCTTGAAATTTGCACACAGACCACATAGCTGTGTTTTTTTCCAGACTTAGATATCGGAAACACGAGCTGCAGAAATATGAAGAACTTTGCATGTGTAGTCTTAACAGGTGAGCTTCTGAGACTTCACACACTTTTCATCAAGCTGAGCACTGTAGGTGTATATTCTGGGGAAACTTAAAAAGGCGTTGCTTTAAAATTTACCTTGTACAGTACAGTAAAACCTCATATAACACTAAAACCTGGTTCCACAAGTCTTCGTGTTATATGATTTTTCGTGTTATCTGATCCTCTATGGGATCCATAGAGATACATTGTAACCACACAGGCTTTCGCGGTTGTTATCTGAAGCATCCCATAGGATCTTAATGTTATCTGATGCAATTCTTCCCCCCAGATTCCTTGATGTTATGCGATTTTCGTGTTATTCGATACTAATGTTATATGAGGTATTACTGTATTATATATCAGTATGACATGGCCAAAGGAGGCGACTGACGTCAATACACGTTTTTGCTCTGATAGCAGTAGACAGTAAATATAGCCATAAGAATAAATGTAGTTGCCAAACTAGAGATCAATGGGTCATGCAGGGGTTCTCACCTTTCACCTAGATTCCTGAAGCAAGGACCAAAAACACTGGCTTTTGTCCATATTCTAATAGCTATGACATGACCAGCTGGTCTGGTTTTTCAATTAATGGTAACTTCATTGCCCTGAGTATTCAATGAAATGATTGACAGCATAGAAATGAATCATTTTAAGAAGGAACCCTTTGGCCTTCTGTCTATGTAACCCAATACAAGTCTAGTCTTTGACCAAATGCCATATGCACTGGCTAAATACAGGACCTTAGTTTGATTAGTTTCCAGTAGGATACTTAATGTTTAGTATTGGCACTAGCCCTAAGACCACAGTAGTTCTGTAGTTCTTTGGGGCTTCCTTGAGCCTATACTTTAGATCAGTGGTTCCCAACAGGCCCCACAGGGGCACCTCAATTCCCAGAAGCCCAAGTCAGTAAATTGGCAGATCAGTGCTTTGGGGAATTGACTTAGTCTTCTGGGAATTGACGTTGGGAAACACTGGTGTAGCAAGTTGCCATGGGAGTTTGGTGAGTAAACTCCTCTGTACCCATGTTAGTCTGATGCAGCAAAATCAAGGAGGAGTTTTATAGCACATTAGCAACTAATACATTTCATTTGGTATACGCTTTCAGGGATCACAGTCTGCTGCTTCAGTTGCATCTAAAGAATGCTTTTGGGAGGGATGAGAAGAAAGCATTTTCTTGCACCGCTGTCTCTTCAACTCCTCGTGTTCTGTTTATCCTTCTCATTTTACCACTTGAAGCATGTGGTCAACTCAAGATCTCTCATATTATTGTCAAACAGAATCAAGAAGTGAGAGGCAGAAATACACTCAGGTTCTGGACACCAGATACCCAGATACTTTGCTCTCTGCTCAGACACTAACTTTTTAATGCCTACCAAAGCTCATGAGAGTAATCCAGTAACACCAATGAAATTAATTCCTACTTCTTGTGAGCTAGAAGTGCAAGACTGTGCAGCCTCAATGTCTACCATTACTGCTGCTGAGGATACAGATGGGGCCTCTAACAGCAGAACAGCCAATGTTTTCTCAACAAGGCAAACCTTGCATCACTCTCATTTTTAGTCTTTCTGAGTTTTGAAAAGTCACATGTATTGCTGCTGTGTTTTGTTTTAGACCTTTGCCTTGATCTTCTTCTACCTTTCCAGTATGGCTTAGGGCAGGGGTGGCCAGCCTTGGTGCTCAAGCTGTTCTTGGACTTCAATTACCAGAAGCCTAAGTCAGCTCACCTGCTGATCAGGGCTTCCAGGAATTGACGTCCAAGAACACCTGGAGCACCAAAGTTGATCCCCATGGTTTAGGGTATCAAGAATCTCTGATACTACTTACCTTCCTTCCTTCCTTCCTTCCTTCCTTCCTTCCTTACTTACTGCTGGCATTTTTCAATAGTTTTCTTCTTCAGTTTCCTGGATTGACTTTGGTGTCTTTGATATTTGTATTCCCCAACTACACACCATGTCATATATTGTCCGAATATTAGAAGAAACACAGGAAAGTAAAACAAATGATGTGCAAGATGTATGTGTGTAGCAGAATTCAGCCTTGAGCTAGCACAACGCATGAGTTGCTGAAGTGCAGAGTTGTAAAGTTTTTGGCCAAGACAGCCTACATTGTAAGGCAATGAGAGGCATGCTGCACAATTCAGTATAAAATGCTGCTGACAAGATTACAGAAGGATTCCATTCTACCTTGAACACACTGATCTTGTTTGAATTTGGCTGCTAAGCAGAGTTGTGTCTGGACCTCAGCTGGAGACCATCAGGAATATCAGGGATCACCAGGCGGGGCTTGTCTAGAAAACCATGCCTGAAACCATTTGTCAAATGTTTTTGTACCAGTAATTGTGTGCAGCGGCTACCCTGTAACCAAGTTTGTCATAGAATTACTGTACTGTGAAAGGCTTTAGGTGTCAACAAGAAGTTGGACATGATCCAACAAATAGTGTAACAGATATGGGAGTCTCAAGATCTCATTGAAAACAATGAAATGAGTGTGCTTTTATGAACCATCAGTTTCAGTTTGATTGTTGCACCTTGATTTTACAAATGCTTTCCTAGAAGCAAGTCCTGTGGATTTCGCTGGCGCTTACTCCCAAGTAAGCCTGACACAGTGGCCTTAGCAACAACTGTGCCCACTATCCGCCATCTCCTATAATCTCTACAACCTTTTTGCTATAACTAAACACAAAAGCACAAAATACATATCATGCAAACAGAATCTATGCTGCTGACAGTTGATATGTGTTTCTGCAATATCTGGGAGCTGCAGTCTTTTTGAAAGCAAACAAAGGACTGTTTTACATTACATTTTAAAACATTTGTGCTTCATTAACTCCTTTACCTCTCTCTTACATGTTCTTGGCAGGTCAAACAAAATCTGTGAATGTTTTGATATACATCCAGATTCTCATGCAGGGGGTCCTGAAGAGTCTCCAGAAAAGTGGATTGATGATGTTGCATGCTGTCACGAAGACCACAGATGGGGGGAAGTACTTGCTTGGATTAAGACTGCCAGAATATTCTGGGACCTAGCCAAACTTATTCTGAGCAACATAGCCAAAAAAGATAACTTCTCTGGTCTAGAGAGGGGGGCGGGATCATAAAATATCCAAGAAAACTATTTTAAATGCCACTTAAATACTGTAACAAGAATCACCAACTCATATTAATTAGTGAGCTGGTATGTTCTTACAACCCTAGTAACTTGCTTCTGAGCCCACCCTTCATCTGGTTTTAGCAGTTTAAAAGGTTTGGGCCTTGTTAGCACTCTAATATGGCCAGGTTATCCTGCAATGGTAGAGTATTTCTCAACCTTGGGTCCCCAGATGTTCTTGGACTTCAGTTCCCAGAAGCCCTGATCAACAGATGTACTGACTTGGGTTTCAGGGAATTAAAGTCCAAGAACACCTGGGGATTCAAGGTTGAGAAACCCTGAAGTAGATCATACTGGAGTAGAACATACTGCCAGCGACTCAATGCCAATTGTCAGTGGGGCAGTTAACTAACCTGACAACCCTGGGGACTAATTGCCTTGGGTGGCAAAGTCCACAGGAAAAGGTGATGGTCCCACTTGAATCCATCTTGATGGAGGGCAGCAGCTTCATCAATACTGACCTGGGGCTGATGAGGACTTTGTGTGCCAAAAGCGCTCAGGACCAGAAAATGAGTCATGGAACTCGATCAGTGGTTCGAGTGTCACATTGCAATGTGGAAGGCAAATAGAAGACTTCTGCATTATATTGTTTCCAGGAAAAATATTTATGGCTGATTGCCATGATGAGAGCCAATATTTGGAATTGGATATGGCACTTGAAGAAGAAGAAACACTTAGATGAGAGACCACTGGGGAATACTAGGGATCCCCAAGTAGATCTAGAGAAGAGCCCTGCCTGCAACTGTAGAGAGCTACCACCAGTCAGGGCTCACAGTCTTGGTCTGGATGGACCAAAACTTTGACCTAGTACTGTACAAAGTAGCTTCCAGTATTCTTATATTCCTAATTGCAAAGTAAGACAGTATTCTTTTTTCTTTTTGCATTTATCCATTCAGTGCAAACTGAGTGTTCTGTTTTGTCACATTCTGGCATTTAACCAGAGTTGGTCAGCTGTACTACATCCTGGCCTGGCTCCCAGTTCCCTGATGAAACAAAACAGGTAGCCTAATTTGATAGCTATGGGCAGGCCACAAAAACACAGTTGAAGTTTAGCTCATGCACAAGCTAAAACTTAGAACTCTTCATGTGAATGTCTTGGATAGAAGGGCTTCTTAAAGACTGTGGTTTGGATCCAGACGGAGGAGCCTGCAAATGGACTGGCTGAAAGGTGCTTCCTCCTCTTCCCGGCAGACTTTCCAGTCCTCTGAAAATGCTACATAAATGGCTTTAGAACCCTTCTGAATGAGGACAGATGTCTTACATGGACCATAAAAAGAACTTTTCTATCAGAGGATGGGGAATTCCATATTCAACATATCTTAAAAAGGCAGTTTCAAGGAAGTCCAGAATCAGGGATTATTCATCTGCCAAAAGAAACCATCCTATCTTTTCTGTTCTACAAAAATAAAAAATAAAACAGCCACTCTAATACTGTACTTGAAATAAATCCTGTGGCACACTTGCAAGCTCTTTTTTGTGTTAATAAATACCCATTTCTGACTTTCACATTGCTTTGAGCTAGCTAACTGCTTGCTCCTTTCCTGAGGAACGCACGCACGCACATGCACACACACACATAGACACAATTAAAAATGAAATGCTGCTGGTAATATCAGACATGACCTTAGCCAATTAAAAATAATAATACAAAAATATAATCTTGTCAAAACTGCGGATTCATTGACATCACTCTTATTCATATAACCAGGATTAACGTAGGTTTCCTGACAACGAGATGAAATGTGAATATAGCTTACTTTTTTTCCTTTCCCTTGACCTTTTCTTTTTTGAAAATCAGGCTGAGATCAAGTCTTATTAACCAAACAGATGGTTATAAAGATAGTAAGGAAAATTTTGTGTATGATTTATGGCTCGGTTTTTCGTAAGAGAAAATCCCAGAGAGATGTTATAAGTAGATTAGACACAACTCTTTCAATAAGAGAAAGTGTTCTATTTTAATTAATGAAGTCTTGCTTCCCCCTGACAATTATGGAAATTTAGGAGTATTCATTGTATGTACATACTGTATTTATATCTGGTTTCTGTCCCCATCTTTTCCTTAACAGCAGGGATTCATTGTGGCTCAAAAAAAAATTAACAGGTGCAGATAAAGCTTTCTCTACATAAGCATCACATGCTCAATTGTGGGCATCTCCAGCTAAAGACAGCTCAGATCCCATTGTGGAGGAAGGTGCCATCCTAAAATCTTAGACAGCTACAGCCAATCAGACTTAGAGCCAGAATCTCCATAATCACCCCAAAGCATGAATGACTATGACTCCCATCAGCCCTACTCTGGTGTCGTCTGGTCCTCAGCACCTAATGATGATAGGGGGTCACATGTCAAGTCATCTGGAAGAATGCCAGGGAGTGGTGGCAATGTTGGACTGATTTTGAGATTGGCAACTAGTCTTTGGATATAGATTCCATGGATAAAGGACAATGCAAGCTGTAGTCCAAAGCTTCTTCCACATCTGTTGCCTGTAAAATGGCCTCAGTTTCACCTTTCTGTAACTCAGCATCTCCCAGGCATGTTGAATTTCAACCCCCACCATCCTCTTGCACTGCAGTGAATGTCATCTATTTGTAACCAGCTGCGGTGGTTCAAGTGGTTAAGACGCTGAACTCGAAGAACTAGAAGGTCGGAGTTCAATTCCCAAGTACTGTACTGCATGATGGAGTGAGCTCCCGTCTTTGTCCCAGCTCCTGCCAACCTATCAGTTCGAAAGCAAGAAATTGCAAGTAGATAAATAGGGACCACTTCGGTGGGAAGGTCCACAGCATTCCATGCACTCTGGTATTAAGGCATGCCTGCCACATGTCCATGGAAAGGTCTGTAGATGCAGACAATGCTGGCTTTTTGGCTATAAACAGAGATGAGCACTGAACCCTAGAGGTGGATGTGACTGGCTTTCAAGCAAGGGCGATCTTTATCTTTACCTATAACCAGCTAGATAACAGGGGGAAATGTCCTGTTATCCTTCTTCCCTGTTTCTTCTGCCATGCTTCTTTTAAGGGTTCAGTTTAAACTCCGACATTGAAGGAGGGATTCTCCAAGAGAATTATGGAACCTGGCATCTGAAGCAGTTGTCTCAAAATACTTTGTTTGTTACCTCCCAAGTATTACAGTTTTTCCTGTGTCTTCTCAGGGCTCAAAAATTTGGCCACTGCATAGAGGTTCAGACTGGTCTGTTCTTGTTTGAAGTGGCAAATGTGGGATCAAATTAGGAAGGGGCATCTATCCAGCTGGATAGCTCAGTGGTGTAAGTATGCGGTTGAGGAGCCAAGTGCCAAGGTTTCAATTTCCCACTGTTCCTCCTGGGAGAAAGGCCAACCTGTATAGTCATGGGCAAGCTGCACACTCCCAAGTCACCTTCCCAGAAGAACAGAATGATAAAACACTCCCGTATATTATCTAGCTAGAAAATCCTGGAAAGGGTCACCAGAAACCAGAAACTGACTTTATGGCATGCAATTATTATTACATCCATCTTTGGCATACAATTATTATTACATCTTCCCATTATCAGGCCTGCCTTTTTTTTTAAAAAAAGTGACATATTCTTAAAGGCCAAAATTTCTCCCCTTTCAGAAGCATAGGCTATTTCTGTTTTGTGAGGTTCATGTTCATTTTTGTTTGTTTAGTTGCATTTTCCAAGCTGCATGCATTTATATGTATTGCCCCACCATGGAGTCAAAGTTGCTTTGTTCTGTACTTTTGGCACATTTGAAATGTGAAGCATTTTCTATACACACTTTTTATCTGGATGTATCTCATTGGACAGTGTTGCTGTCTCATATTCTGCAGATTCCAAAAAAAGTCTGCATGAAAGGTTTGCTAGAGTAGATTCTTTCAGACAGAAATATGTTACTTCTTCTCAAATCAGTATGAGATGTCTTTTAAAAGCTCATTTTTCCTGTTGTACAGTGCCAAGTAAGAAAACCCAGAGGCACCATATGCCTATGTGAAACAAGCCACAATCTGGGTTTGCTCCATCCTTTAGTCAGTAATAGCAAATGATTCTACACTGGCTGTTTAGAAAAGTCAGGTTACTAGGGAGTAATTCTCATCCTGGCCTTGGTCTGAGTCTTGCTCACCTCAGCCTTGAAACAGGTGAAATAACAAATTTTAAATCATATGCAGGGTGTTCACCAATCAATTCTGCCAATGTATAGAGGGGAAAGAAGTCGGCACATGCACATGCCTCTCCTCTATACAGATTTCAGGAGAGACACCATTTGATTCTCTCTACTCCAGGCCTTTTAATATGTTGTTTAACATTGACATACAGGCAGGATTTTAACAGGTGAGGCATTACACTTCACACCTTCATGGTTCAAGTTTTGTCTGCCAGAAAGGTGCTGAAAAGCAAAACAATCCCTCCATCCTAAAGGCAGCTATGTTTAACTGAGCTGTAGTATGCATGCTTTATGTAAGTTTACCTGGAGAATTTATATTTACCTGGGGCGTTATAAAACCATTATTTTAATGAAAGTGAAAAAGAAAGCACCAAAGCAGGGCTATAGCTGAACTTTAAGAAGATAAAAATTATAATTCCAGAAGAGTTGCAACTTTAATGTTGACAATGAAGAAATAGATACAGTATAGGGAAAGATTTTGTATACTTAGGTTCAATCATCAATTCAAATGGGAAGACTGCAGCCAAGAAATCAGAAGAGGACTGTGACTCAGAAGGTAAACCCAGTAAGAGGTTAGAAAAGATCATCAAGTGTAAGGATGTGTCACTGGAGACCAAGACGAAATCATCCACACTCTTGCATTTCCCATCATCATGTGTATGGGTATAAAAGCTAGACGGTAAAGAAAACTGATGGGAAGAAAATTGATTAGTTTGAAATGTGGTACTGGAGGAGAGCTTTATGAATATGCTGATCTTCCAGAAAGATAATCAAGTGGCTTTCAGAGGAAGTCAAGCCTGAATTGTCTCTGGAGGCAAAAAGGATGAAATTGAGACATTGAGCACATCATGAGAAGACAAGATTATTGGGGTGGGGGTGGGGAATAATGCTTTGTAATATTGAAGGCAAAAGCTGAGCAGGGCTGTTGAGGACAAGACATTCTGGAGATCTCTCATTCATAGGGTTACCATAATTCAGAGATGACTTGACAGCATATTGTAACAACAACAAGAAAAGTAACCATACTTTCTCTAAGTTTACCTAGAGCATTCACATTTACCTGGAGCATTCATGAGGGGCAGAATATTGAACAGATGTGTTCTTGATTACTTTGTAAGCATCTTTACTTTCATTAGCTGAGTACTGCATTCAGTATTAGGTAGGTGACTGGATCGGTGCATACAGCTTTCCTCCTCCTTTTGAAATCTAAAGGAATATTGCTCACTCATTTCAAGTGTATCTCTATGACAGGAGTTCTCTCAACCTTTTTAAGCAGGGGGCTCGGCCATGCTCCCTCAGGCAGCTTCAGGGGCTGGAAGGCCATTTTCTCCTTCCTTCACCACATGGCATTTCCTGGTGTGGTGGAGGCAGGGGGCACATGAAATGGTGCTGTGGGCTGCATTTGGCCCACAGGCCGAGAATCCCTGCTCTATGAGAATGTGAATAAGCCAGACAAAAAGGTCTGGGTTTACCTGGAATTTGTTGTTGTTCAGTCACACAGTCGATTTCGACCTTCCGCGACCCCATGGACCATTGTCTGCCAGGCATTCCCGTCCTCCACCATCCTCCTCAACTCACTCAGCTCTGTGCCCATTGTCTCTACAATGCCATCTAGCCATCTCATTTTTGGCTGTCCCCTTCTTCTTTTGCCCTCCACCTTTCCCAGCATCAAGGCTTTCTCAAGTGAATCTTCTCTTCTCATTTGATGTCCAAAGTACTTTAGCTTCATCTTTACAATTTGACCTTCTAAGGAGCAGTCAGGGTTGATTTCTTTTGACTTATTTGTTCTCTTCGCTGTCCAGGGGACTCTCAAAACTCTCCTCCAACATCACATCTCAAAGGCATCTATTCTTCTGTGCTCAGCTTTAGAAAAAGCAATAGGGGCCACTTTTTTTGATCCAGCACAGAATGAAGTTGGACAAAATAAGGAAGCCTCCTGAACCATCATGAGAGACTGCTCTTCACTTCAGGGAGGCCTACAGCATTTAAAGGGTTGTACTATCTCTCCTCATTAGAAGCGAGACAAAAGCAGAATTAGCTGCACCATCTACAGCTGACTTTGGACTCACTTCCATTGCCCATCCATCCTGACCAGTTTCCCAGGCCAACTGGGGTCACTGTGACTTTCCTCACTCCACATAGCTATGACTTCTTCTTTCATGTTCAGATCAAAATGTGAATTGCCAAAATGAAACCACCCTCTTGGCTTTGTTGTTGGTCATGATTAAATCTTAGTTGGTATAGGCAGACCAGCAGATTATCTGGATTCTATATCTCTCCACATTTACAGTGTTGCTGTCTATCAGCAACCCTCACTTGAGCATTTAGGGACTCCAACCTTCATGTTTCCTTTCAGAGGGAGATGGGGAGGGGAATGTTTTTTCTTCTTGTGCCATATCCAATCATCATGGCAATCAGCTGTGAAAATTGTCCTGAGATTATAATGCAGTGGTTTTCTATTTGCCTTCTGCATCCCAGCATGTATACCACTGTATACCCAGTGTGTATACCCTTGATCCAGTATCACAAGTCACTTTCAGGTCCTGAGCCCTTTTGGCACACAAACTCATCAGCCTCAGGCCAGTATTGATGAAGCTGCTGCACTTCATCAAGATGGATTCAAGTGGGATTTAATCCATTTGGGGGCTATCACCCTTTACCTCCCAAGGCCATTAGTCCTCAGGGTTGTCAGGCTAGTTAACCATCGCCTGACAATCGAAGATGAGTCGCTTGGCAGTATGGTTTACTCTATTACCGTACCAGGATAACCTGGACAGGGAATTTTACTCCAACAGATTCGTGAGATCTTTGGCACCACCCTGTCCTCTGGCGACAAAAGGACATCCTCCTCTTTCCCTTGTGCCCAGGGAGGATCTGAAACAAGCGGAGCCAAGCTGTTCTCGGGCACGTGCGAGGGGCGGCAACCCCGGAGTCGACGGCGCCTTTGAGGGAGGGAAAGAGAGAGAGAGCAGGCGAGGCGTCCGGCCCCTGGATGGGCTTTTGCCGCCGCCTCCCTCCTCCTCCTTTCCCCTCCTGCCACGGGGTGCGACGCCGGGAGAGGCCGGCGGGGTGTCAGATGACGTCCACGTCAAGAGTGGGGAGCCCCGCCAAGCCACTTGCGCGCAGATCCCCATCCACACGTACTCCATTCACGGGCAGCGTGGAAGCGAGAGAGGACAGGAGAGCGCGCCAGGCTGATCCGGCGGGAAGCCAAACCTTCGCCCGCCAGTATGAAGTCCCTTCGTCCCCGGCCGAGATCGGATGGAGCGGCTCAATCAGGAGATGATGATGATGCCACGATTACTTTCGCCACGCAATTTCCACTATCAATAATTTAATCCGTATTTGCGTTCCATAAACGGAACGCGGGGGGGGGGGGGAAGAGAACCGGAGGAAGCGGCGGAAAGAAAGGCAGACCTGAGCGAGGAAAATCAAGGGACTGCTTTAAAAAAAAGAAAAGAAAAGAAAATTTATTTTTAAAAGCAAGATTGCATAGTTTTCCATCCACTCCGCCCAGGTCCGGGTGGGGTGCGCCCCGTCGAGGCACCTTCATGCAGCGCGGAGACTTTTGCTAGTAGACTTTTTGCAAGTACTGTATCCATAACACAAAACCTAAACCAAACCAGGGGGGAAAAAAAGAGGCGAAAGGTGAGTTTGGGGTTGCGTGTCCTTTCTTATCTGTCTTGTTGTGTCTGCGAGGGAGAGAGAGAATGAAAAACCCCGCCGGGTGGCTGGATCGTGCGCCTTTGCCCGCTGCGTGTTCTCTTCGAAAGCGAGTCTGTCGTAACGTAATCCCCGAGCCTTCATGAATAAATCATGTTTGTTATTATCTTGATTGCATTCGTAATAGGTAGACTATGGAGAGGTCAGTGAGGGAGCTATATTTAAACCGATCTGGGTTGTTTAATGCGCGGACAAGTAAGTTAATCTTGCCCAGCGCTTTAAGCGGTTCCTAGCATTTCAGGTTCAACCCTCGTCCTCCGCCCACCGGCTGTTTAAACGAGAACAAACCAACACGGAGAAGTTTAAGGAGGCTTTTCCTTCTTCCGATTCCCTCTTGGCGAATTTTGGCTGGTTCGGGGGTCCCCCTCCCCCTTTTTCTTGACAGACTTTTTGGGAAAGTCTTCCGGAGAGACCTGCTTCTCTCAATCCCTTGGGCAGCGATGGGGAGTTAGCAGCCTGAAATGAGAAGGCGGAACGATCTAGCGGACTAGGACAGCACAAAAGAGAGTTCGCTGGGCTTATTTAAAATTATATATACAGTACTGTATAAAAAACACTTTATCTATTGCTTTGGGCTCGTAATGGAAGAGAAGGAAGCGGCAAAAAAAAATACGATACTGTGTTCGGTTTTCATAGATCCATATGTATATACAGGGTGTGAAAGGTTGTTCCAAAATCCGCACGTGTGTTTGTGTGTACACATACGCATAACTCTGTCCTTGTGTTGTGGCCATTCTAACCTAAGGGACCGGTTTTCCTCTCCAGCCGTGGCAAGGACGGGGGGGGGGGGGAGAGTTACACAAGGGAGCGAAAGGGGCGCCGGTGGGGGTGAGGAGAGGCAAGTAGCCACATCGGACGGGGCGAGCGAGGCGGGTGTGTTGTCTTTTAAGCGGGCGCCCTGCCGCTGGCGTTGCTCGGCGGCCAACCGACGCCCAAAGGGGAGAGCTAAATAATTCCTGAGAGAGAGAAGCCGCCGCCAAACGCACCGGAGGGAGGGAAGGAAGGAAGGAGGGGACCCGGGGGGGGAGAAGGGGGGGTCCCACAGGCAGGCCCGTGCGGCGAGGTGGAGGGTGGGCGCGCGGTGCGGGGGAGCAAAGAGGGGGTGAGAGAGAGAGAGACAGAGAGAGAGAGAGAGATCAGAGGCGCCCAACACGACTCCCTTTGCCCTCCCACCCTTCATAAAGCTTTGATGAGACATTTGAGCCGCACGCCGCCTCCCGGGTTTCTGGAGCTGGCCGACTGGGCGGGTTGGAGGGGTCGGACGGCCGGGAGACGACGATGTGACTCTCCCGAGGGGACCCGAGCCAGGGGTGGACAGCCAGGTAGGGGCAAGGACCGGCGGGGCGGCAGGAAAAGTTTGGCGGGGGGGCTGGGGATTGCGCCTAGTCTCCTGGCAGAGCGGGAGGCCCGAGGAGGGCGGGAGGCGGAGGCAGCTGGCTCGGCTGAGGAAGGAGGCACCGCCAAGTCGGGGCTTGGCGGGCGCGGGGTGTCTTCCTCGGCAGCAGGTCGCGCTCGTCGGGGCTGGGTTTCCCCTTCCCGGGGCAGCCGCCGCCGTGGCCCCGAGGCCATCTTGAGTTTTGCACCTGCCGGGCTGGGGCGCTCCCGCGTCTTATTCCGCCTCAGACGCGCGCGCGCCCTTTCCCACTTCCCGCCTGAACATCCTCGCGCCCTTCTGCCTCCCTTTCCCCCCCCCCCACCCACTTGCCCGGTCGGTCAGGGCGCCGCGCACTTTACCCGCGGGACGAGGAGACGGGCCGGCCAGTGGAAGGGGAGGGCGGGCGACGCGCCTTGGGAAGCCCGCTCCGTGGCCTGGCGCGCGCGGGGCTTCCCCTGCCTCCCCCCCCTCCGCACGCACGCACGCACGCACGCACACACACACACACACACACACACACACCCCTACACCCCTCTCTCACGCGGGAAGGGAGCCCGACACACACACACACACACACACACACACACACACACCTCTCTCTCTCTCTCTCTCACGGGAAGGGAGCCGCCGAGGGAAAGAGGCGCCTTCGGGGTTAGTAGGACAGCAGCGAGTGGGGAGCTGCTCGGGCTGCAGGGTGAAAAGGAAGGGCGGGGTTCGAGGTGCCCCTCAGGCCGGCCCGGGAAGAAGGGAACAGAATGTCAGCCTTACGTCAAGACGGCGGATTCCCTTCAACCCGCCACACTCTTGCTACTTTTTGCTCCGCGGCGGGCTTGGGCTGGTTGCTGAGGGGAAGCGCGAATGTGTTGGGCTTGGCGTTTAGGACGGGAAAGGAGGCCCCCTGGCGGCCCAAGGAGGCAGCCGCGGGGGCCCCATGTCGCGGCCAAACCCGGGTGTGTGTGTGTGTATGTGTGTGTTTTGCCCGCCTTCTGTGCAAGTTAGGAGCCTCTTCAGAGTCGTCAAAACTCCAGCCTCCAGGTTGTTCCCCCCGCCCCCACCCAGAGGGGAGGGTTTCCTTGCGTTTGTAGAAAACAGATCCCAATGAAAGCAAGTAACCTCAGGAGGGGTGAGTGCTCTAACACTAGGAAGGAAAACTGGGCCAGCCTCTGTCAGATCTGCTTTGATTCAGATTCCTGCATTAAGCAGAAAGGTGGACTCGATAGCCTCAGAGGTCCCATTATTCTATGACTCTCAGTAGTCCTGTTAGTCTGTACAAGCATATGGGGGGATGTTTTTTAAAAACCCCAAAATGTTGTGGCATCATAAAGGTCATAAATGTTGTGGCATCATAAAGACTGCAGTGGCTCAGGTGGCTAAGACGCTGACTGGAAGGCAGGAGGTCAGCATTTCGATTCCCAAGTACTGCAGGACAGAATGAGCTCCCATCTTTGTCCCAGCTCCTGCCAACCTAGCAGTTCGAAAGCAAGCAATTGCAATTAGATAAATAGGGACCACTTTGGTGGGAAGGTAACAGTGTTCCGTGTGCTCCGGTGTCTAGTTATGCCTGCCACATGACCATGGAAATGTCTGCAGAAGCAGACAGCGCTGGCTCTTTGGCTTTGAAACAGATGAACACTGAACCCTAGAGTCAGATACGACTGGCTTTCTAGCAAGGGAAACCTTTACCCTTTACTAAAGATTAACTGTCAGATTTTAGCATGAGCTTTCATTGACATATCCACTTTTCAGGAATGGAATTGTGGCCACGAAAACCGGCACTGGAATATAGCAGTTAGTCTTTTAAGGTCTTGCTACATTTTTGTTTGCTGTTTTTTCCTTCTCCTTTAGTTTGGCATTGGCAGTCCAAGTTATTAAATTAGCCAGGCTTTTAAACCACTTCAGCCCAATAAATGTCAGGCAGGACTTCAGGCAACATTTTCTGATGGCAGCAAAAGGCACATAACATGGGGGGAAAAGGAAAAACAGATACAGTACTGTGTTGCAGTACAGTATATGCAAATCTCCTTGTAGTACAAAGTGGGTGTCTCTTTGCAAATAATACCTAGGAAATAAAGAGAAGATCTGTTTTTATTCATCAGAAGAAAAACACTTGATCTAAATAAGTGAAAGAACTTGCCAAACTATTTCAGGATAAAATTCCAAATAGGCAAAGAAGAAATAGGCTGTCCTCTGAGTGGGCAGTACAAATAATACAAGAACAAAGATGTCCTCAATTATTTGGGACATTCATTCTTCATACCACGTGTGAGTGAACTATGGAATTCACAGCCGCTAGATATGAGGATGAGTCCTTGCTATGAGTGCAATCCATCCTGAACTTATTTGCATGGCAACAGCACAATAAGGGATACCCAGTATGGTGTAGTGGATAAAATGATGGATTCAGGAAGCCTGGGTTTAAATCCCCACTCAGCCATTGAAACTCATGGGGTGTGTGGAACTGGTAAAACCACTCCTTAAATATCTCACATTGAAAGCCCTATTAGGGGTCACTACGGTTCTGTTCTGACTTGACAGCACATAACAACAGCACAATAAGACCCAGGCAACTATACAGAGGAGTGCACAAAAGATCTGTGTGTGCATGCGCGAAGGGATAGACAATGTCATGGGTTGTAGATAATCGGTTGGAATACTGTGATAGTCTTCCCTGATTATTCCGCAATTATTATTATATTCAATTTATATACAGACATCCCCCTCTTTTCCCCCCTTCCCTGGTTACTGGCTTGGAGGAGCTGCATGGTGTGGGTGAAGGATGGGTTCAGGCTGCCCTCAGCCATGAACTCGGGCAGGAAACGCCATGCTTGGCTGCGCCGGCTACCATGAAAGCCATGCTCAGCCAGAGCGGCCACTGCCTCAGTCATTGTCCCATCCACTTGGGTTGTTGTGTACCTGATGGCACTCCATAACAAGGTGGATGTTGTAAGCCTTACAACATCCGCTCTGCTACAGTCACGCCAGCAGGGACATGTCAAGCCAAGCAGAGGGGACAAGAATGGAGGCGGAGGTGGCAGAAGAAGTGGCCAAAGCAAAGACACAGACCAGATGATTTGATGGCATGGGCCGGATCCAGTCCATGGGCCGTAGTTTGTGGACCCCTGTTCTAGAGGCATCAGATTGGTTCATCACAGAAGAAGGAAAATGGTGAAGAAAGCCTCGAATTTTTGAACCACAATTGGGCGTACCCTGGTAACGGCAACCTTGTGTTGCCTCCTAATCTTTCTCACACTAGGTCAGGCAAAAGGAACTGCAGAATGAACTCACCAAAAGGTGGCATCATTTTGGCACTTTCACATCTGGCCTAGACATGGAAGAAGAACTTTTCTGTTCTAGCAATAGAATTTTATTCAACTGGAGAAAGGTACTCTGTTGTATTTGCTGGAATCAGTGAATTGCTTAAGTTCACCTGTTTGTGTTAATCTTTTTGCCTAGAAAAGTTGGCTGCTTTTCCTAATTCTTTCCAACAATATGATTTTAAATCAAGCTTGAATATATTCATGTGTACTATACAAGATGGAAATAGTGAATATATTCATATATCTATATTTATGATTTGGGCAACCTCATGTCACAGTAGTGATAGCAAGAAAATGAGGATGTCTAGTAACAGCAGCAGGCATACCTCACAGCATTAGGTATGAGAGGCTGCCAGAGGTTATAAATGGAATGTAACGGGAAGCAGCTCTTTGGCTGGAGCTAAGAATTATGCATCTCCGCTAGCCAGTGAAGCTCACTAAGTGAGCGGAAATATACACTTGTTGAAATGTAAGCTTTCCTGGAATTTAAAACATGCCAGTTACCAGAACTGGAATTCCAGGGCTGTAATATTATTTGTCCTTTTTGTCTACTTTGCTACACAGAAGATGGTGTGTGAACGCCTTTGGTAAATTATTAAACTGCTTGCATTGTGTGTTCAGTACAAGAGCAATTAAAAGGAAAGCAGTCTCTTTTAACTAGTGTATTTCTTGCACTCATTAGAAGAAGGATCTTAATCTCATCTGAAAGCTTTATCTGATCATTTTGCATCCACAATGGGGAGGGGGAGGAGGAAATCTTGTGGCTCTACAAAGAAGGGGTGGATGATTTGTGATTCTTTGTTTCAGACTACAGCTCCCACCAATCTCCATCACTGGCTATGCTGGTTAAGACTAATGGGAGTTGCAGTCAAACACTAATTGTAGAAGTCACAGGTGGCACAGTCCTGCTAGAAAGAAAACTAGCTTCCTAATACTGTACTTTATCAGGTAAACTCAGTGATAGGATGTTACCGGTTCGGACTGGTTCGCCCAAACCGGTAGCGCCCCATCAGGAGGGGGCGCCGGGGTGGTGGTAAAACCCCAGGCGACCAGTTCGGTCGCCTCTCCAGCATCCTCCAAAAATGTTTTTCTGGCTGCCCAGAACTGCACATGCGTCAAACTTCCATTTGACACATGTGTAGTTCTTTTTTTTAGTGCACATGCGTCAAATAGTGGTTTGACGCATGCACACTAAAAAAAAGAACTGCACATGCATCAAATGGAGGTTTGATGACATTATTATTATTATTATTATTATTATTATTATTATTATTATTATTATTATTATTATTATTATTATTATTATTATTATTATTATTATTATTATTATTTGCTCTGCCCACAACGTGATGACGCCGGCTACACCCACAACAGCAATGATATCACGGTGGGGTAGCGAAGATTTTAACAACCCACTGGATTGAAAAAAATTGTGCTGCTGTCTAAAATTATTCTGAATGTACACAGAGTATTTCAACAATATTTTGACATTTGTGTGTTCATACTGCTCAAGAGTGTGTCACATCAGTTAATGTTCTTCATTCTTCTGTCCCACAGTAGTGGGAACTTTCATTTCATTTTTACCCATCTGAGAAACTGGTTGCTGAAGATCTAGCTTGTTTTTTGAAAGGCAGCGTAAAGTTCAGCCGAAAGAGTAGTTAAGCTATGTTGAGGCTATTTGCTGCCTAACTGATTTATTGAGCAGCATCTGAGGTTGCTGGCAACCCAGTACTAAATATGAGTGGAAATAAACCCCAGTATTTGGGGGGAAACTTAGGTTCAAGTATCCTTAGTTAGAAAATGGCTTATGGTTATATGAGCCTGCTTGCTGGCACAGTACAGCAGAGTTGATTGGGCTAGGGATAGTCGAGAGGGCACGGCAGCCCAATTAACCTACTTCCTCAGCATGTGTGCCATTAGTATGGATTGCCTGGAGCACAGGTAGGAATTGCAGCATCCTTCTATGTGGTATTTTATGAGCTGCTTCTTTGGCGTCTAGATAAAACTTTGAACTGGCAAAATGAAGCCACCTTCTTGGTTTTGTCATTGGCCAAACTTAAATCCTCATCTTTACATGTTTCTGATAACAATCGGCAGACCAGCAAATGAGCCTGATTCTATATTTCTCCACATTCACTCAGCATCTAATTGTCTGCCAGTAGCCGCTACTTTAGCATGTTGGTCTTACATTTAGGCACTCCAAACCTCACCCTATTCAAGGTCCTCCAAGTGTCATAGGGGAGGATGAGTTCCTCAGCCAAATCCTCCTTTAATATGGTTTAATTTAAGACATATCAGAAAATAAAATAAACAAAACAAAATAAAAACACTGTAGCACTTTAAAGACTAACTGCTATTGTTAGCTTTCATGGATCAAGTCCACTTCTTCAAACAAGGAGTGAAACTTACAGGCATGGTTTTTATACACCAAATTCAGGGGTCAAAGGGAGAAGGGTGTGTTCAAGCAAAATGACAACAATACGGCTTCCCACAGTCATCAGCAACAATAGATTATTCAGATTAGCTCTAAATGTCTCCCTTTCAATCTCAAAGGGTCTGAGAAAGCCCATTCTGGTCTCTGATCAACCTTTGACCTTCAAACAAAAACACTGTACCTGGTTACTTCCTGTTTTTCTAAAGAGAATTGGCAGGAAGGTTGTAATATAATATATAAAATATCTTGCAGCATATAGCAATCTGTGTATCAATTTTGATAATGTCCCAGAAACCCTTCGCTAATATTTAATCCCCTGCGATGGGTGTCTAACAGATAGATGTATTTGATTTCTGCTGTCTCTCTTTCAATCCTGGTTTTGTAATTTTTCTCTGTTCCAGAATTGTAACTTTCAGGTTTTGGATAGAGTATCCAGTTAGATTGAAGTGGTTTGAGACAGGTTTCTCTGTGTTGCCATTCCAGATGTCTGATTTGTGTCCATTATTTATTTGGCATAAAGATTGTCCTGTTTGTCCTACATAAAGCACAGACGGACATTTTTGGCAAGAGATGGCATAAATCTCATTGGCAGAAGCACAAGTAAAACTGCCTTTAATGTTGTGTGTGGTGCCGTTGGGTCCAGTAATACTGTTTCCAGAGCTAATGTGGGGACATAGTTGACATCTGGATTTGCAGCAGGGTCTAGTTCCCATATCTGTTCCACTTCTGTGTAGTCTTTCATGTGTCAATAGTTGTTTGAGATTGGAGGTTGTCTATATGCAAGTAGGTGTCTGTCACCAAGGGCTTTGGAAAGCGAAGCACTCTTGTCCAAGATGGGTTGGAGATCCCTCATTATTCCAGAAAATTTAATTTAAGAGTTACACTTTTAAGATCCAAAGAAACATTTAAGGGGAGGCATTTTGGAATTACTCTTATCAGATGGTGATTTGGACTTGAGGATTCTGGGATCTGTAGTCAAGAAAACATGTTTCCGAACTGTGGAGTTACAGATCCCACTACATGTGTTTAGGATTACTGCCATAGGGATTATCTGCATTAGTTCTCTTTCAGATAAATTCAGCATCAGTGGATCTCCCTGTGGTGGCTTAGTGGTTATGGTGCTGAACTTGGAGACTCAAAGGTCGGGTTTCAATACGTGACTGCTGCACGACAGATCTTAAGGACATTAAAGGAGCTTTATCTGGGCATCCCCCAAGTGGATTTTCTCCAGCAAAAATCCTTTCAACTGAGAGTAATTTCTGACACAAAATTTGTTAGTGTATCTCACGTCTATGTCAATATGTTTCAGATGGAAGTGGAGGTATAGATGAGTGACTTTTGGGATTGTTGCCTCATAATTATTTCTGGGTGTCCAAACTATGAATGAAGCATTTGGCAGCTTCTGTTGTGCACCATTGATTTCTGGATTTCTTCAATTTTTTATAAGATTAAAAGAGCAATGTGTTACAATCATCTGCGTTCTTTTTTCCCAGAATTGCCATTAGCCTCTTTGTCTTGAATATTAACAGTTTCTTTTTCAAAAGTACATTTTGAAAATTTGTTTATTGTACTTTTTTTGAGGTTATTGCCATTTTGAGATCAATGCCCATTACTTATTTATGCTTCTAGTAACTGTCTTTTAATGTATGCGGAGAATCCATCCTGGTAGTGTATATCAAGTACCTGTGTTATCTTTAATTCATGCTTTGATTTAAAAAAAGGAAGGGGTGAATGATAGAAATGAAGCTAATATGATATTCATAAATGGAAGTATACATAGAGGTTGGTTTTTTAAAAACATCCTTAATTATGATGATTACTCATAAGAACTGCCCATTCAGTGAATCCCAATGAGTCACTGCTTGGCATCATGAATCATAAGGAATATGCTCCGGCCATCTGAACACATGTGACCTCCATTTATAACCTCAAATAAATGACTTTTTATTTAAATCAGTGTCTAATTTCAGCTTTGCCAAGAGCTGAAAGAAGTGAGACAATGAATGACTTGGATGCTCAAAAATTTGAGGAGATAGCCCCTGTAGATTTGAAATTATATTTTAAAGAAAGATCTCCATTTTACAAACTTAAAATCTCCAGTAAACATATCTGTTGAACCCCCAATATCGGTTCCCTTTTTCATGTGTTTACTACTGTAGTTCATTTGTCAAGGTTTAATGCTGATTCACTAATAAATTTTCACTCCTTTTAAAAGAGGGGGGTTGCTGAATCACTTTTCCTGATACAGACATCTGTAACTTGACCAGCTGAATTGTTAGATTAGGCGTAGTCTTATATATGCTTGGGGGTCTTGGTCAATTTCTCTCTTGTTTTGAAAACAAATGTGTCCTGCAGATGTGGTAGGTTCTTCCCTATTTTATTTTGTCAGCATTAATATTCTGGTGCCATACTATTGTATCTTGGCAGTGGTCCACAGAATCCCTGTAGAATGATGCTGTTCAGACTTGGCAAAGAAACCCTATCATAAAAGAATCATTCATCATCATTTTACTACTGTTGGCCCTGCAACTTCTGTCTTAAATTCCTCACAATGATGTACATGAGGCTTCCTGGTGTGATCATATGTCTCTTCTACGTGGATATCAGCTAGTGCTGTTCACTGTCTGACCTTTCCTGGCATCTGGTTCTTCTGACTGAGCTATTGAAAGGTAAACACAGAGTTGGGGAACTGATGGTTGGCACGTCCTGTAGCACATTTCTCCATGCTGGGTCCTTCTAGGTGCTCTGGCTACTACTCTCATTGGGGCTAACTGAGTGGTCATTGAAAACATATTGAGGAGCCAGACTATACAGTAGCCTGAAAAGAGGAAGAGCAGAAGTGACTGTTGAGATTTTAAAGCCACAAAGAATCTTGTGGTAGCTTAACAAATAACAACATTTATTTAGTATAAGTTTCTTGTGGATACTCTCCTTCAACCAAGTCCATATGATGAAGTTGGCTGCAAGCTACCAAGTAGAATACCAAACAGAACCCCTGTTAGTCTTTAAGGTGCCACAACATGCCATATTGTTTTTGCTAACAATAGGCTAACTTGACTTAACAGCTTCAGAGCTGTTTAAAAAAAAATTCAAGGTGTATTCATCACATTTCCATCATTGCCATCTAGTGGCCAACCCTGGTAATTGCAGGAAAAGTCCCCACCTAACAACTGATCAGGGATTGGTTGTGAGGAGAGCTTCTGCAGGAGCCAAAAAGCAATGAAAAATTTCAAAAACAGAGCGGAAATTTGATTTGATTGATTTGATTTGATTTATTCGATTTATATGCCACCCTACTTGGTGAAACCAACTCAGGGCGGCTCACAACATACAATCGAATACAATATAACAGTTCAATACAATATCATAATATCATAAAATACAGTACAACAAAATAAATATAAACACAGTGTAATCCACAATACAAACCACAATATGGTCCACAATACAATCCACAATATAAAGCAGAGATACAATCCCAAAATAAAGTCCAATATACAATATAAAAAATATAACAATATAATCAGCAGTTCTTAAAGACCCAGCCAGGGTGGATCCCAGGAGCAGGTGGAAAGTGTCCTGGGCCTAGTGCAGAGGCAGCCCCTTACCCTGCTGCAAAGCCTCTTAGGTGGGGCAGCAAGGAAGTCCTGTGCCTCAGCAGTTCTTAAAGCCCCACCCAGGGTGGGTCCCAGGAGCAGGTGGAAAATGTCCTGGGCCAAATGCAGACGCAGCCCCTTACCCTGCTGCAAAGCCTCTTAGGTGGGGCAGCAAGGAAGTCCTGTGCCTCAGCAGTTCTTAAAGCCCCAACCAGGGTGGGTCCCAGGAGCAGGTGGAAAGTGTCCTGGGCCAATGCTGAGGAAATGCTCCAAACACTCTCCCACCATCCTGGGAAGCATTGGGACACCCAAAAACATTTACTGCATCATTTGTTTTTTCCATTAATTGGGATGCCATTTCCCCAGAACGTCCTTACATAAGTCTGGGGTTTTACTGTATGAGGCTTTTCACTTCAGTGGTGGGCTGTTTGTCCGCTTCTAATTGTTAAGGCCACCTTCTTTCTGTTTTACAGTGGTTTATCCATGAGACAGATTTGGTTAAAGAACCTTCCAAAGAGATTGTTGTTTCAAAGAGAGACCCTCGAATAGAGGAGCATGCTCAATAGTACTAAAACAGGAGATAAAGCCAACTCAACACATATAAGTTCTAAGCTCAAGAGATAGAATTGTCTGAGGTTGATTAGACAGGAGTGACTGAGCCAGAGTCACCCTTTGAGGTTCATGGATGACTGAGGATTTTATTTCTTGGCCTCTTTAGACTTCATCTAACCATATACCCCACTGCCTCACAGAAGGCATATACCTGGAAGAAGAGCTATGCCAATTTCTCTCTACACAGCTGTTCAAGACTATAGAAGCTTTGTCTGTGTTTGATTCTAGACACCCTAGGACTGCTTACTGGGAAAATTCAGTCCTTTGCCTTCAGGCCCTGTTTTACTCAGAACTAAAGCTAAAACCACTACTTAACTCCCAATATGAGGCAATTGAAAAAGAGCTGTTCGCTATTGTTTGTTTAATGAAAAGAGATAAAAAGACAGGCCTTTCTTCAAGACTCAACAACATGGAACAATTTTCCCTCTGTAGTACTGCCACTTAGTGTTTGACTTCACTGAATCACAGCTGGAAACCCCATTTTAAAAAATTGCTCTCCCTGTTAGAGCCCTATTTTTCCTGTTACAAGGAGGATGTCATCATTTGAAGGCAGTAAATTGTGGTTGGCATAACAAACCAAACAACTCAAAAATTTTATTCTTGAACAGATAACTTAAGTGAAGGCAAAAGAGTGCTTGGGCAAGGGGAGAGTCTCTCTTTCTCTCTGGGTGGTTGGGTGGGTGTGGTTTAAGTAGTGTTTAGAAAAGTTTTGAGTTTTTTGTAATGACCAGGGATGAAAAAAACTGAAGAGGATTGCTACATAAAATGTGCATATGCAAATATAGAGAAGTAAATTTTAGACTACAGTCAAACTTCACCTGATACCCAGTGGTGGGCATCAGCAAGTTTGCACCAATTCGCCAGAACTGGTAGGAGAAATTCTGACCGGCTGCGCCCATCCAAGTTTTGAAATAAAGTATGTAGTCCTAATTTGGGTGCAAAGCAGGGCTTTCCCCCTGGCCACACCCACCATACCATGCCCACAGTGTGGTAGTAAAATGTTTTGGAGCCCACCACTGTTGATACCATGTGGCAGTGATGGCAAACCATGGGGCCCCAGATGTTCTTGGACTTCAATTACCAGAAGCCCAAGTCAGCACTCCTGCTGATCAGGGCTTCTGGGAATTGAAGTTTAAGAACATCTGGGGTGCCAAGTTTTGCCATCATTGCTATGTGGTATAATGGAGAGAAAGATGGATGACTCAGTCGGCATGGTTTTAGGTCTCTGTTGAGCCATAGAAATTCATTGCATGTTTGTTACAGGTAAAACCACCCATAAACCTTGAAAGTCCTATTCAAGTTACTTGATAGCACATGACAACAAACATTGCCCACATCTCTAGGAATAAGCCTTGTAAGTAACTCAATGGTTACTTACTTCTGAGTAGACAAACATTGGACTGTATTGTGTATGGGTTGCCTTTCCCCTTCTGTTTATTTGTGATGGCCTTGCCAGAACACCCAATTGCTTGCCAGTGAGAGAAATGGATCCAAAATAATACTTACAAATATATACAGGGATATTTTAAAAAATCAGAAACCAGTTCAAAGAATTTGCTGGTGTTCGTTTCCTGCACTTTCACACAGACTGAACTCGGTGTTCAAAAAGGCAACTTTTAGGCTTCACTAACAATGAACTCATATTACAGCTGAACAGTTGTGGGTAGAAATATGGCCAGCCTCTTTTCTTGGGGAGAGATGTCAACATGATGCTCCCAAGAACAGTGAGCAAAGGGTATCTTCAGTATTTGAGGTAAGGCTTACTCATACTTAAGTGGTTGCCATTTAATATCTACAAATGTTGCTTCCAGCCTTTGACCTAACAACTGGATTGGAAATGACACTCCAGTGTGCTGTGTAGTGACAGGGGCTCCTGTGTGAGCAGACATATTCTTCTTATTAGGTTAATTACAAACCTGTGTTGACTTTATTTTACGTAATTGTAATGCGCACTTAGTCTCTGTCCCCACTGCAAAACTGCAGCTTAACAGAACAGATCCCAGTCATTATTGAGGGTAGTCATATGCCAGCATACTCACTCTCTTATCAAAAACTGAACTCTGTCTTGGATTGTTTTGTTCACAACATGAAGTCAAAATGAGCTCTCTTAGGCTTAGGACAAAAAACAAACTCTCTTTGTATGCCACTGGCACAAAGGGCACTGAAAAAAATAATATGCCCTTTACTTTTCACCCTTAGGGACAAACTGCACAATACATATAAATAAGTGTCACATAGCCCTGCCCGTTTTATTGTTTTCAGAGGATTTTTTTTTAAAAAATAAAATGAAAACCATTTTTCAGATCATGCAATTTTAAGTGGAAGAGCGCATGCAATATATGTAGTTTACCCTTTATAAGTATACTTATTACAGATTGGCTCTAACCAAAGCCCATTCAATTTGATTGCAAAAAAAAAAAAAAAGAACAGTTTCCTGTGCTAATAATCTGAATGATAAACTAGTTAAATTCAAGTATTTATATTTAAGCCTGTTTAGACCAATTGGATTCTGTTGATCTATAAACTCAGCCTAGCAGTGCTCTCATTTTTTTTTCTGTTATGCTATAGTTGTCACAGGAGCAACCCCTTGAGGCAATTGTGATAGAGCCAGAAAGTAACTACAGTTTTGGGAAATTTGCACTCTCTCTGTCTGTCTTTCTCTCTCTTACCCTACAGAAAATTCCTTTGATTGTATGAGGAGTGAATGAATGGGACTACAGTATTTTCATCTGAGAGCCACAACTGCAGAGATGAATAGAATTAATCTTCTTTGTTCTTAAAAGCATACACCTCTAATCTGCTTTATTCTTAGTGTGGGTCTCAAAGCTGCTTTTTACACCCAATTAATATTAGTAGCTCCTTTCTCTTCAGTTCCAACACCCCTGTTTGCTGCCAGTTTTTTTAAAAAAAGAAAACAAAGCAGAACTAGAACCTGTTGATATGGAAATGCATAAAATAAGGCAAACCAGGCAACACAATCACAAACCACCCTTTAAAATAACCAAGTACAACAGATTTTTATGGCTTTTCATGTCTCTGAGGAATAAACAGTCAAATATCAAGGATCAGTGTAGCTATCTAGGTGCTTGTTTATTTTTGTGCTTTCACCAGAAGGCCATGATTTGCAAATTAAATTTCCTGGCTCTTGTTACAGGCATCCCAGAGACATGCTTCCACATGTGTCAAGTACCAAGGATGCAAATCCTCTTCTAAGGATTTGTTTTGTTTCATTTTATGCTTTTAAAATCAGTTTCAAGAGGAACCAATTTAGGAGGAAGGTTTATTTGTGTGAACATTCAAGAGTGCGTGCTCTCCACTCTGTTTACAGTTGGGTCATTTAGGCCTAATTTCTAAGTGTCACACATTATTCTCTCTGATGTTTCACATCCCCAGAGCTTCTGTATGCTGTTTGCATTCTAATTTGACCCAAATGCTATTAATTAATTAATTGGACTGTTGTTTTGACTTTTGCTGTGAGTTCTCTACACCCTGATTTTGACAGGACTGAAGTCAGTTACTAGTTCCTATGAGTTCCTTATTTGTACAAAAACTCGAGACAATGAGTAACCTGAATAAAGACCCAAAATATGTATTGTCCTTGCACTCCAAAATAAGCTTGGGGCTATACCACATCTCCCTGTGACTGGGGACCATATTTTAAAAAGCAGTACACCTAGCCAAAATAGGAGAGTCTAAAAATTTAAACCACCCTTTTTAATGTCACATTGTAGAAGAATGTTAGGAGTGTAAAGAGGTGTCAGATGAAGCTGGGGCTACTGAAACTGTTTTTTGAGCTCTCTGTTGGGTCTAGGGATGGATGGAAAACAAAAGAATGAGGTGAACAATGGGAGAGGGTGGAGTACACAAAAAGAGAGAACCACACCTCCATGGAGAGCAGCTTTACAACCTGGACAGCTTTGAATTTCCAGAGGACTGCAGGTACTGTATATGTAATGCGTAATACATTTTTCTCTACCCAAGGCAAGATAAACAGCCCTTTTGAAATACAGTACAATAAAATCTCACATAGAGAGCACCTCACTTAGAAATTAACTCGCTTAAAGAGCAGAATTTTTTCTGAATGGTCGCCTCTCTTAGCAACTAAAACCAACAAAAAACTCACTTAACAACTAAACAGCGGTTCTCAATTCCCCCCGCCAGAAGTCACAATTGGTTACTACAATGGTGTTTCACTTAAAGAGCAAACTCACTTAAAGAGCAATCCCGTGGAACGCATTATGCTCTTTAAGCAAAGTACCACTGTACATGGTTTTTTTAAAAAAAAATCCCTGTAAACTGTAATGTTTATGATCTGCTTGCCTTCCCTACACTTTACTCCCCAGTCTCCTCCCATCTCCTTCTCTGAGTATCCAACTCCACTCAGGTTGAGGACTGTGCAACTGAATAGGGCAGATCGCTGTTGCTCCAGTGTGATCCCATTATACAAGCCAAAGTGATAAATGGCCACACTTTCTAGCCTGATGTTATCAACACAAGTGTGAAAATGTAGCTACATGTCAAGTTTAAGTTTACTGCAAACCCACTGATGTGTGCCCCCCCAAATGTAGCTGTTTTTCTAATACATGCATATAATGTCAGATTTTAAGTCTGTTTGGGGTTACATGTGGGACCTTCTGTTGATATACAGTTATTGTTACCCATTGGGGCGGGGTATTAAATCTAATAAATAAATAAATAAATAAATAAACCCTCATGCTCACTGCAACTGGCTGTTAACATCAAGAGAACACAATTCTCTCAAAGACTTTCCAAACCCAGACTTTTCATCTTTTCCCCCAGTCACTTCATAGTATTAATCTAGTGAAGATATGGGGGACCTCTGCAGGCATTTCCCATTTAGCAGTAGGCTTCCTTATTATCTTAAATCAGTGACTGGAGATAAGAGGCTATTTAAAGCCTGGGAATCTGTTGCATTGGGATGAGCTCTAGTTTACAGCGATAGGTCTGCACAGACATCCTTAACACTGGGCTGTTTTCTGTATGCTTGGTTGGGAAATGCCAACACTAATAAAACCATCTATGTTGCTCCTTCCTTAATTCTATCCATTATTGAAGTATACCTTCCCAAATCTATGCCAAATTTGCTAACTTAGTTCTCAGACAAGTGGTGTAGCTTTGTTCAATCTCAAATAAATGTGTTGTATTGTAGAACCATCATTAAACCTCAGATACTATTCAAGTAATTAAGTTGCTGGATAGACTCTTGATCCCTTCTCCAAGCTATTCCACTATGTCCCCAAGTCACCAGGTGATATTATTTAGCTTCCTATGGTACAAATTCTTTGTCAGCCTGCCCTTGCTGCATTTGGCAGGTTCTGGTATATCCAATTACGCCTTCCTAACTGTTTTGAGGTACTGTACTGTTCTTGACTTTGCTTTTCTTTGAGCCTCTTACTCACTTGATGTAATGAAACAACCTTTTTACAAATAAATTTTTCACAGAGTCTATTTGATTCTCAGTTATGCATGCATGATTTCTACAGTTCTACATTTTTCTGCAAAGGAACCTGTTGTTATGAAAACTGTTGAATTATCAATGATAGCTTCAACCACATTCCTAGGGTTTCTCTAAGGGAGATTGCAAAGTGACACAGTGCAGCCAGGTGCATGCCTTTCCAGTTGACTGATCACACCTTTACTCAGAGCTGGAAAATAGGGCTGATCCGGTCTGTTATTTCTCATCTCCAAATATTGCTATTAACAAAATATATTCCTCTGGCAATATGAACTCAGTTTGACAACTGCAAAATGTCCTGATGGCATCTTCTACACTAAATATTTGGAGAAATTGGGAGATTACATTTTATACAAAATACTATTGAAGCCACACCCACCCAAACTGAGACCCAGGCAAAAAAGTGTTGGACCCCATTTACAAATACTGTATGTTATTAAAAATTTATATGATTGTATTGTCTCTCAACATATAATCCAAATTTGTAAACCTTTCTTGTAATTAGATCTGAATTATGATGCATTCTGAATTAAAACTATCCCCATATTTGACTTGACAAATATTTCTAAAATATCTACTTTAAACAACAACAAAATCCACTTTCAAAAATCAGTGACTGAATTTGTGTTGTTTGGTACAGTAAATTGCAACTAAAGTAGGCCCATTGAAATAATAGGATTTATGAGTCAACTCCTTTGGAAATTTCACTGATTCAATATGCTTGATCTAGTTGTGATTTACTTTACTAAACTAAAGGACTTCAGTCAGTCATTTTTATTTATTCTGCTTTCCACAATGCTTCAACACTGATTTGCAAACAAGGTGGAATTCAGAGCAGAAGCAAAAATAATAGCAGGTGAAAGTTAAGAAACAAACAAATTTCAGAGATAATTTATGCTTTGTTGGTGTAAGAGCAACCTGATGAATCTCCATGTTCTTTCTCAGTTTTTGCGCTATGCTTCTCCTTTGCTGCTAAATTGTCACCCTTCTTTCCCTCCAACATTCGGCTGCCATAGCAACAGCTGAGCTTCCAGGGTCAACCTGAAATACTTTACTTGCTAAGCAGGAGCAACAAATAGTGCCTTTAACCCCACCCCCCACCCCCTCAGGTCAAGGAGCATAGTACCCAAACTTACAGCACTTGAAGCTATAACAACAAGCTCCTGTTTCCATTCCTACCAATAAAAAGTAGAATCAGATGATTCAGTAAAAATACATTGCCCATTCATGACATCCAGGATCTGCAGGTGTTGATTCTTGCTTAATGACAGGGCTTTTCAACCCTTTCCATAAGCATTATTCCTCTACACCTGAATCAAGACTAATAGCAATTATTAACTCCATCTCTAGTGATCTTGACCAATCTACTTTTAAAGACATCCAAGCTGATGTCCATCACTACCTCTTGTAGTAAAGTCCACATCTGAACTATGATTTGTGGAAGGAAGTATTTCCTTTTATCTATCTTCAGTCTCCCACCATCCAGCTTCTGAAAATGGTCCGGGCTTTTGGCATTATCAGACAGAAAGAAAACCTATCCACTTTCTCTGCACATAACTCTATAATAGTATTATATACCTCCATAATATCTTCACAGTTTCTCAAAGCTCATCAGCCCTATATGTTGCAACCTGACCTCACAGGAAAGTTGGTCTAGTCCCTTGATCATTTTTGGTTGCCCTTTTCTGGGCTTTGTCCAGCTCTGCAGTATCCTATTCCAGGTGCAGTGGCTGGAACTGTGTACAGTGTTTTTATCCACACACCCTGTCTCTCTCCTTACCTCAATGAAGTTCAAGCAGTCTCAAATTTCTGATGGCTAGCACTTGTTGAGAGAAATCTGAATAGATCCCAGTCATTAGCTCCCACTGAGAAAATATGAACCATTCACCCAGAGCTATTAGCCAGTAATCTGTTTAACAAGAGAAGACTGCTCCAGTCGCAGTATTAAAATCCTGCACATGGACATCTCTCTCAGTTGTTTGCTGTGAAAAAATAGCTTGAAATAACTTCACATAAAAAGATAAATAAGTGGATGCTATATCAAATCAAGCTTGAGTTCTGCCTAAAAGCAAAAATGACAAAACTATAATACTGTCATGCGTTGGGCACACCATGGGAAGACACAATTCACCAGAAAAGAGAAAAATGCTTAGAAGAGTTGAAGCTAGCATGAAAACATCAAGATAAATTGACACAATAAGAAATCCACAGCCTTGATTTTGCAGGTCCTGAGTAAGTCTGTTAATGATAGGATCATTTAGGCATCAGTAATTTATAGAACTGCCATAACTCAAAAGACATTTGAGACTCATAAAAGCAGAGTTATTGAGTCTCTCCATAAAGTATTTTTGCAGGTAGCCAACTTCTGAGCAAGACCTTGATGAGATATAAACTCCGATTACTTTTTCAACTGTTCAAGGCACTTCCAGTTAATATGATCCATGAGTTGTAGATCAGACTCATGCCAGCTCTTATCCTAGGGTTCTTTTTTACCAGTTAGCTGTGTTTCCCCACAGATCCTAGCCATTTTATCTAGTGTCCATTTGTACACCTGGTCCAATTTTCTAGTCTTCATTCAAAAATGAAAAGAACTCATTAGGGACCCATGTATTTCAGCATCATGCTTGTAAAAGCAGTATTTCCCCTACACACATAGACATATACCAATTGCATTTCCTACTAACAAAAATGCAGAAATGATTGTGGAATTTGAGTCCTAAATTTACTAAATTGTGTTTTAAAATGTAGTGGTAGTACTAGCAGTTACCATGGCTTCAGCATCCCATCAGACATCTTTCTGGCTTGGTTTCCCTGTCAAAAATACAGAATTTATTTCCGGTCACAACAAAGGTTAATTGAGTTTACTTAGCCCCACCCCTGCAGCCGCATCCAGCAACGAGATACATGCAGAAGGTTCATAGTGCATTGACCTACATGCAGCCACATATACCTGTCCTGCAGCCCTCACCATGTGTTTTCTGATCATATATTAAGTGAGCTTTTACACCACACATTTTGATATTCTGATTATAAGTTCACAGAGATGAGATAGGTTAAACTGTAGCAATTTCACACACTTTGAAAATCTGTGCCTGGCTTTATCCCCCACCCCAAAGGTCAGCAGTCTGCCTTTCAGCCAGTAAAAAATGTGTTGTGTCTATCAGTCATCTGTGCTTGTTTCAGCCAGTCTTATGTCGTATAGAAGGTTTTTTATCATTGTGTCAGTTTTGCAGGAAATGTCTTATGAAGGTACAGGCTTGCCTTTTAACACATTCTGCTTTCCTGGGATCTATCCTGCAGGGTCAGATTGGTTAGTGGGTTTCCAAATTCGAAGAGGTGAGTATTTTGGGAAAAACATTTTCTAAAGTCAGAATCTTTCTGGAGGGCTTTGTAGTTGAGAAATAGAATTCCCAAACCCCTCCAGTTTTTCAGATATGTGAGGTAAGCCTGCGGTTGCCAACACCACTCTTTCAACCCCCTGTCTCAGCTGAGTGTCCCTCTGGATAGTCCTAGGTATAATGAACATGGGGAAAGGATAGTTTCTGTTTTAAAAGGGCTGCAGGATAGTTTAGTAATCTAAAGTTTAGTAATCTAACAGATTGCAGGCTTTAAAAAAGTATGATGACAAGAGTCAGAAATAAAAATGTCTCCTAGAAGCCTTAAGAGTGACAGAAAAAGATCCAAACTGCCTACAAAAAGGAAGGCAGTAAACAATTTTCCTGCGTAAGAAGAGAAATGACAGGCTTTGAAAGCAAAGGTTGTTAGACTACTCAAATCTCACAGAAGCTAGCTTTCAAGTCCTGTAGGAAGCTTCACCAAGTTGGGTCTTACAAAGCTTAGTGTGGTTCAGAAAATGATACGGAACTTCCAAGAATAGGTTTATGTTTCATCTGCACTACCCCCACTTCTGTAATGCCCAGCTTAGTGAAACCGCCTGCCAGACTCAAAAGCTAGCTTTTGTTTGTGAGATTTTAGTGGTCTAAAAAGAGTATCACCAATCCTTGTTTTCTGGTAGCGTAAAAGGACCACATAGCTTTTTCCTCCTTTTATTTTCTCAAAAGACAGATTTTTGAAAGATACTGCCTCTTTACAAGTGGACTGAGAGTGAGTTTATTGGACTAGCAGTGTAGCCTGGACATTCCTGCAAAGTATATTAGCCTCCTCTCATGTTAAGATCATTAGGAGAGGCCTTTCTCTCTCTAGCCTGTGATCCCCACAGGTACATTTGCAGACAACAGAAGAGAATTCCTTTTTGATGGGAGGCAAAGATCTTTCTTCTCTAGCAAGCTTTTGGTTAGTGAATGGGCTGCAAAGAAAGCAGTTTTTAATGGGAGGGTTGGGGTTTTTTAACACATTTTTCTGGAAATAGATGAGATGGTTTCAAGTAAGTAGTTTTGCAATGTGCTGAATTTGATATGGTAAAGTAAATGGAACAAACAAACCGACCACTGTGTTTAATAGGAATTTCTCATAGTCCCAAGCAAAGCACTTGTAATGTAGGAGTGCAGCTAGATATGCAATCCTGTGCATTTCAGAAGTAAGTCCTGTAGAGTTTAGTGGGACTTCAGGCAAATACATCTAGAACTGCAACCTAAGACTTTTTAAAGTTTGTAATTTCCTTTAGCCTTTGAGAGCAAGTACATGGTATACACAGGTTTTTAAGAAACCCTACCTCCTTGTTTCTTTCCTACAAAGGATGGTAGAGCTAGCCATAGTCCTCCATCCATGGGGCTTTTTTAGTCCTTGGTCTTCCATACTGCCCCATCCTTCTGCTCTCCATAATATTTCCCAGGGAGGAAGGAAAAGAATTACCACTTCTGGAGGCCTCCAAGGCACATGACTCCAATTTTTCAATAAGACCACCCTATCATTCAAAACCAGAAGCAGACAATATGCAGTGTTATTTTGAGAGGCCTGTTGAAAATCCTAAAGACAGAAAATCAACCACATAGCTCTTCCATGTTCACTACTCCCACTAGGAAGCAACTTTGAAAAGGGTGATCTGGAATGGGAACTGCTTTGCATAATTAGCAAATAGTTTGCATAATATGAAAAATAGGATCCTATAGTTGTGGAAGTAGAATATTGTAACACTGAATAGACTGTTATACAGGCCTGAAAACTCTGGAGCAACCAAACCCAATAAAGTTTTCCTGGAGTGGGGCTCAGCTATTTCCATAACATCATACATTGACTTTTCATGTTTATGTTTTTGTTTTCTAGCAAGGCCAGCTTGGCTCTCCATTTTGAAATCATTGAAAGAGACCCTCTTGTCAATCTGCCAATGGAGCTGTCATAAAGCATTTTTCAGGACCTCTCAAATACCAAATGTGTGGTAGTTTCTCTCTGTGCAGGTGGTTATTTCTTGCCTTTAATAATGATTTTGCTCTGTATGATGTAAAGAAAGAAAGGCAAGGAGAGGGAAAGAAGCTGTGCCTTGAATCAATTGGGGGGGGGGGGGCGGCAAGCAAGGGAATCTGCTATCATGAGGCGTATATGTTCACTCAGCTTGCAAATGAACTTGAGCAAGCATTCACCACCATCCCCTTGTGTTTTTATTTTGTTTGCATGTCTATTAATCAGACACAGGGATGGGAAGTGAACAGTTAAAAGACAGCCATATGGCAAAAGTAGGCGGTCTGGCCACCCCACCTTAGGCTCGTGACAACATGCCCTACATTTAACCTAGAGTCAGGAACTAATTAACAACACAAATGGGAGTGAACTAGCATATGTATTAAGAAAGAAAATTAATACCCCAAAGGTTTTAATCAGAAGCCTTGCTTCTTTTCTGGGTTAGAAGCCCAAGTCCTACCATAGATAGCTGCTATCTATGGGGAAGAAATGCCTTGTAATAGTGAGCGAGTGGGGCTGTTCTTCAGGATCAGCCTCAGTGTTGTGTGGCTATAGGTAAGTCATGAAAAGCTGCAGGTCTGTTGCAGTTTGCTGAGAGGGAAAGGGAATGAGGGTTGGGATACCTAAATGTCAAAGGAGGTTTAGAGGTCTGAAGAAAACAGTGATGAGATATCCAAAACAAAAATGGAATTTCAATGAGATCAGTAGTCTATGGATTCCCTGCTGGCTTGGGTTTTAGGCTACTCCCAAATGTGAAATGGGCCCAGATTTGTGCTTCAATAGCTTCTCTCATCTTGATTCTGACTGCATGCAAACAGTGGGAGGTTTTTGTTTGTTTGTTTTGTCTGTTTGTTTGTTTTTGAGAACTACAGCTCTCAGAAGGTCTTAGTGAACTGGGCAAGCTATGGTCAAAAAGTAATTGTTCCAAGTTCTTTTTTTTTTTTTTTTAATTTTTAAATATTTTATTGGGTATATAAAATAATACAAAGCAAGACACATACATAAAACAAAAAGAATTACATAACTAAAGAACATAAACAAAGAGTTCAAAAAGGAAAATATAATCTCTCATATATAACAATACTGCATTATTGACATCCATCAAAAATTATTACCTCATTATAAAACACTGTTTACTACATCAATCTTCAAATTATATTTCCATCTATCACCTCATAACCAATATATGTTATTCTCTATCTCAATTTTTCTTCTTATCTTTAAAACCACCCTTGTGATATGTACAATGTCCGAGGATTTATGTTTACTTATGTTTTCCAAAAATCATTTTGCTCAGATACAGGGAGTATGCCCTGATTCTTTACTGTTACATAATCAATAAAAGGTTTCCAAGTCCTCCAGAAGTTATTACCAGTTACTTTGCCCTTTTTAAAATTTATCTCCCAAGTGAGCTTCTCATTGAGTGCCAAATCCCACATTTCATTATACCAATTCCTTCTTTGTAAGTTTTCATTATTTTTCCAATTTCTAGCAATACATTGTCTGGCCGCTGATAACATTATCGCCATCAATTCATTCTTATCTTCACTCATTTTATATTTATCCATCTCAGTTAACAGGATTGTATTTGGGCCCAGTTCAACCTGCAAATCCAATATATTTTTAATTTCAACCTCTATTTTTCCCCAAAAGTCCTTCAAAGCCTCACAAGACCACCACATGTGTTCATATGTGCCTCTATCTTTTTTACATCTCCAACATTTCTCACTCACATCTTTGTACATTAGATGCAGTTTTACTGGGGTTCTATACCATCTCCAAATTAGTTTATAATTATGTTCCTTCACTCTTACCGACATAGATCTCATAATTCGTCTTCTCCACATTTTCCCCCAAATCTTCTCGTTAATTGTTATGTTCAGTTCTTGCTCCCAACTATCTTTCAATACTTGTTGAGCCTTCCCTCCTTTGTTTAAAATTTTATATATTTGACTAACTATCCCTTTTAAACCTATGTCTCCTTTTCTCAATTTGGCCAGCAATGTTTCAAATTCTGTAAGTTCCCTGTCTGATCCCATTTCAAAAAAAAATTTCTTATTCCAATTATTTATCTGGAGGACTTTAAACCAATCCAGCTCCAGTTGCAGATAGAGTTTCTTTCTCCTCTCCAGATCCCTACAAATTCTAATCCAATCCTTCAACAGAGAGACCCCATTTTTTAATAAGATATCCTTAATCCTACCTTCTATTTTTATCGGAAAGTTGTTAAAATCTTCTAATTCTGTAACCATTGAGATCCCTGGAATAAGTTCCTTTCTTACTTTGTTCCATTCTTCTATTGTTGCTCTTATCATCTTGCCCTGAATCCTCATTTTTTTGTCCTTATCACCACATAAAAAGAATGCCTTCCCTTTCCTAGAAATCTCTTTTGTTTCTAATTTTCCCCATATCGGCTCTTCTCTATTTAATAATTTAATAACATTTCGTAATTGAAAGGCTCTATAATACTTGCTAATATTCGGAATACCCAGTCCCCCTTCTTTTTGTGATATATACCATAGAATCTTAGGTAACCTTGCTTTTCTTTTCCCATTACAAAATCTGTTTATAGTATTTTGATATTTTTCCAATTCTTTTTCTGTGTGTTTTAATGGCAGAGCATCAAATAAGAAATTTAATTTAGGTAACAACATCATTTTACACATTGCCACCCTGCCAAACCAAGACAAGTTCAGCTTGTTGTACTGTAATATCTTATTATCTATCTCTTTCATTTGCTTTCCATAGTTCAATTCCTTAAGTTCCCCAGTTTTCCTAGCAAGTATTACCCCTAAATATCTCACCTTGTCCGGAATTTGAATATTAAATTTTTGCTTTATTTCTTCTTCGTCCTTCTTGCTCCCATTGATTAGAATCATCTCAGACTTATCCCAGTTCACCCTTAAACCTGTCATTTCCTCAAAAGTTTTCAAGTGATTGTTAATCCTTAATATTCCTTGTATTGGTTGTTTAATTGTGATTAGTGTGTCATCGGCATACAAATTTATTTTATTTCCTTCAATTCCAACAATTTCTTTATCTTGCCGTATTAAATTCGCCAATAGTTCCATAGCCAAAACAAACAATGTGGGCGACAATGGGCAGCCCTGCCTAGTTCCAGCCTCCAATTTTATTTCTCCTGTATAGCTATCATTGAATTTCACTATTGCTATTCCCTGTTTATATAAGTTCTTGATAACTTTTTGAAATTTGTCCCCAAATCCATATTGTTTAATTACCTCATGTATTGTTGCCCATTGCAAAGAATCAAATGCTTTAAAAATATCCAGGGCTAAGAAACCTGCCCTATCCTTTTGCCTTTCAGCTATATCCAATAAATCCACTACTCTCCTTGTAAGGTCTGACATGTACCTACCCTTTATAAACCCTGCTTGATCGTCTTTTATGTATTTGGCTATGAAGCTATTTAGCCTAGTCACCATTATTGTGGAAAAAATTTTGGCATCTTGGTTAATTAAGGATATCGGCCTATATGATTCTATTTTATATAAATCTTTCCCTGGCTTAGGAATCAATGCGATAATAGATCTATTCCAAGATTCGGGTGTTGATTCCCCCTCTAAAATCCCATTAAATAATTTGTGTAATCTCGGAACAACCCAAAACTTAAAATCCTTATAAAATTCAGCGGGAAGCCCATCTTCTCCTGGCGCTTTATCCAATTTTAATTTATTAATTACATTCTCAATTTCTTTTACGGATATTTGTTCCTCCATCATATTTCTATGTTCTTCTGTTATTAAAAAAGTATTATATTTTTTGAAGTGATCCTCCAATTTGTTCAAATTTACCTGCTTCTTTGAGTATAACTCCTTATAAAAAGCCTCTATTATTTCCACTTTCTCTTTCCTTTTATTGCATCTCTTCCCCTTCTCGTTTACCAATACTCCTACCTGACCTTTGTTCTTTTTATCCCTCGCTGCTTTTGCTAATAACTTTGAATTTCTATTACTGTGCTCATAGTATTCTCTTTTTAAAAATATCAAGTCTTTTTTTACCCTTTCCATATCCTGGGCTTCCAATTCTTTCTTTACTTTCTGTATCTGCTGTAATACCCTCTGATCTTTACCCTTTATATATTCCCGATGAAGTTGTTTTAATTGTGTTTCCAATTCCTGAATTCTATTGATGTTCCGTTTCTTTTTCCAACTGCTCAATTTTATTGATTCTCCTCTGAAAATCGCTTTCATTGTGTCCCATACCCCTCCTGAGCTGACCTCATTATTATCATTCCATGTCCAATATTCATCCCATTTCTCCATAATTTGTTTTTTCATGCTATCCTCTTTATATAATTTTGAATCATATCTCCAAACATATCTTTTCCCATCGCCTTCATCCAATTTTATATCTATACTCATCTTGGCATGATCTGATTCTCTGAATGTCCCTATTTTAATATCTTCTATGTTTTTCAATAACCCTTGCGTTACAAATATATAATCTATCCTTGAATACGTATCATAAACTTGAGAATAGTAAGTATAGTCCCTTTCCTGTCCTTTGAGTTCCCTCCATACATCTTTTACATTCATTAATTTTGTCCAATCTCTTAAAGTATATTTATTACTCCTCTTCTTAATACTTGTGGTGTCAATCTCGGAACTTATCAAATTGAAATCCCCCCCAATAATCATATTCCTCGTTCCTTCTTTCTGTAAAATTATTCTTAATTTTTCTAAAAATTCTGCCTGGTTGGTATTCGGGGCATATACGTTTACAAGAGTTATCTCCTCATCTTCTATCCTCCCCTTAATTATTAGATATCTCCCCTCTGGGTCAGCTATAGATTTTATCACAGTAAAACCCAATTTTTCCGATATAAGGGTTGCAACACCTCTTGCTTTTGATGTCCCATAAGCCATTTCATAAATATCAATTCCTCTCACAAATAGTTTATTAGTGTCTGCCGATTTTTGATGGGTCTCCTGTAGAAAGATGATATCAGATTTAGATTTGTTGAGCGCCATCTGCAACCTCCTCCTCTTCACGGCATTCCCTGTCCCTTTCACATTCCATGTTAACAATCTTAATATCTTAACCATTTATATTTACTAATCTCTCCCCTCTATTACAATCCTCCCCGGACGTGTTATCCCCATCCCCTACTATAAATCTAAAAAAAAATACAAGTAATTGAAAACAATATAATATCAAAAAAGAAAATTGTGAATTCTCGTTACAACATGACTCAGTAAAGTAAAATGTTTGGTGAAGAGTACATAGTGTTACAACTACGACAAAGAAAAAGAAAAAAAAACCTTACCTACTCTTTCATTTTCTGTTACCCTCCCCACATCTTGTTCCAAGATATCGCCTCTGTCTCTCAAAGAGGGGAGGGGGGGGCTGGGAAAAAAAAGCATTGTGTTCTTCTGCGGACCCCCTCCCTCCACCATTATGGTTTTATTTCCACTAATTACTTATTCAAAAAGCTCAGCACTCGATGTTCCTGACACATCCCCTCCTCCCGTTGCCCCCTCAACCCCCCCCCTCCTTATTCAAGACCGGACCCATCACCCCAGCCGCGTACAATTCAGTTCTCATTGCAATCCATTCTGAACTAGCCACCTTCATGAACCCAAGTTGAGTCAAGTACTCCAAAACATCTGTTCTGTTGTCCAGTACATGCCATCTTTTCTCGTAAAAAAATCTCAACTGTTGTGGAAATCTCCAATTATATTTAATATCTTTTGAATTCAGAAATTTCGTCACCGGTTTCATCATGAATTTCCATTTTCTCTCCTCTGGTGCTATATCATTGTAGATCTCCACATCAGTTCCATCAATCTTTAGAACGCCAGGCCCTGCTTGTTTGATGTAAGCCATCACTTTTAATTTATCCGCCCAATTTGCAAATTTGACCAAGACATTCCTTGATGCTCTCCTATCTCGCCTTCCCCCCACTCTATACACCGCTCCAATGTCTTCTGCCACAAAATCTTTTCCCATTTTCAAAGAATTCAGCCAATCCAATATTCTATCTCTCAGCTTGTCTGGCGTTCGTTCGGCCATTTTACGTATCACAAGGTTCTGTTTTCTCTGCCCCTCCTCCACCATCATCATCTTTTTCTCTTGAACAGATACTCTTGAGGCAGTTAGATGTTCTTGAATATACACTTCGTTCACAGAAATCTTTACCTGTTCTAGATCTTTTTGCATTGTATCAGTAATCACTTTAATTTTTTTTGTATTCTCTGCAACCTCCTTCTGCATATCAGTAAGAGTCCTGGCCAAACTCTCATGTTGTAACCTGGCCAGTTCTCTATCTTTTTTCATTTCTTCACAATTATTCTCCACCATTTTATTCAATTTTTGCATTGCAACCTGATTATCTTTTCCATTTTTAACCAATTGTTGTAAAATAGCATACATATTGTCCATTCTGTCCGGCATATCTGCTGGTCATCCTCCTGTAGCTTCTTGGGTCTCCGTTGGTACTGTTATGGTCTCCATCGTTGGTGATGGTGTGTGTCTCTCCTTATCTTTTTGATCTTTCTCTTTCTTATCTCTCCTCCCCTTTGGCCTGACTGCCTCCACCCCTTCCTGCATAACCAATCTACTCAACTTTTACTTCAATTATGTGTGTATATAAATTTTACTTGCTGGTCTCACCACCTAGTTTAGTTCCATATCAATTGTGCTAACTATATTCTATGCACAAAGCTCTTATTAATGTCAACCTTTATATTTCAAATCTAATTTTCAAAAAAGCCAATAAATCAACCTCAATCTATATAATACACAGTCACCAAGATGAGTTCTTGCTGTCTATTATATTCAAACCAAAGAGCAGGGAGGGGGGGAGTAGGGTGGGCAGGGGAAGGATCGTCTATATGTATAATTATGAAGACTGCTGCTGCTGTCCTCTTCAAGTAGGCAAGATTAATAATCTCCTCTTTAATGGGAATCCAATCGGAGAACGCAAAACTGAAGTCTTAATCGACCCTCCGTGTCCAACAAAAGTCCAATCCAACAATATCCCTTTTTGTCTCCACTTCTCTGCTGTACTCAGTTTCGTTTCCTCCCTCAAGTTTAGGTTTCGATTAAGTCCGCCATTGTTGTTGCTCCCTGTTGCGTGCGCTCTTTGTCCTGAAACACCACCAACTCCAGATCTCTTCCTCTCCCTCAGTACCACGGAGCAATAAAGAAGCTTTTATATTCCAAAAGTTATTAATAATAGCTCCGTTCCATACACAAAACCATGCACGAAACGATCCACAAAAAGCGCTTTCCGGTCGGTCCCCTTATCTTTTCTTCTGTCTACTCCTCTCCATCAAGCCCCCTCCTTCTCCGTTTTCCCGACCAGCGCTCGTTCTTCAGTCCTCTTCTTTCGCGACCCCCCCCGTCTCCCCTCTCACTAATAGTCTCTCCACCTCAGTTCCACTCACTCACAGCCAAATCGTGGGGTAGACTCCAAGGGACGCGATTCTTCAAAGCGGCAATGAAGCCTTCCTCAGCGGAACTCTCACCGGCACTGCGGGGCTTCCCTTTTATCTTCCGTGGCACGCTCCGCGTTCTTCTCCGGCACCGGAGGCGGCTCGACGGGCGGAGAGGAGGACCGGGACGCTCTTTCGAACCTCTCGGCCCCCTCCGCCGACCGGAGCTCGACTCTCCAGGCCCCGATCGCCCGCACGCCACTCCTCGAGATCCTCTAATTCGCCGCTTGCAAGGTATTATTGTTAATTGTTTCGTTCAAAACCGGTCGGGAACATCTTTCGCAACACCAGCAGCCCCTTTCCACCGAGATCCGCCTTAATTTTGTATTTAAAAACTCATTGTATTACTCATTTAATGGCGGAGGGAAGGCAAGCCGCTGCTTTCCTCTACTCCATCCAAACCACGCCCCCCCAATTGTTCCAAGTTCTGTTTTATAGATCATTATCTTTAAAGCTGCCAACTCAAATTGCATGGTCTAGGGAGGAGTATGTATGATGATGAATTCTCAGTAACCAAATTTTTGCTCACAGAAACTGTCTGCACTACCTATTCATACCCATCTCTGAAGGTTGTTGTCCAGTGAGTGGTTGCTATATGAATTAGAGAAGTGTGGTAAATGGCACATCCATACAGGTGGTGAATCGTTTGCTGCTTGATGGAGTGAGCTCCTGTCTCTGTCCCAGCTTCTGCTAACCTAGCAGTTCAAAAGCAAGAAATTGTAAGTAGATAAATAGGGACCACTTCGGTGGGAAAGGTAACAGCATTCTGTGTGCTTCAGTATCTAGTCATGCCTGCCACATGACCAAAGAAATGTCTGCAGACACAGACAGTGCTGGCTCTTTGGCTGTAAACAGAGATGAGCATTGTCCCCTAGAATTGGATATAACTTGGCTTTTGAATAAGGGATGGGGTGGGGAAGGTCCAGTTTCATTGATTTTGCACAGTATAGAATTTATACCAATTGTATGGTTATTTTAAAATGCATTACTTTTTTATAGAATTGCAATGTCTGAGAGCCTTTCTGTGAAGAAATCACCCTTGCCTATGAAAGGATTTGTTGTTCAGTCGCACAGTCTATTCAGACCCTTTGCGACCCTATGGACTACTGTCCACCAGGCACTTCTGTCCTCCACCATCCTCCTCAACTCGCTCATTTCTGTGCCCATTGTGTCTACAATACCATCTAGTTATCTCATTTTTGGCCGCCCCCTTTTTCTTTTGCCCTCCACCTTTCCCAGCATCAAGGCTTTCTCAAGTCAGTCTTCTCTTCTCATTTGATGTCCAAAGTACTTTAGCTTCATCTTTACTATTTGCCCCTCCAAGGAGCAGTCAGGGTTGATTTCTTCTAAGATTGACCTATTTGTTCTCCTTGCTGTCCAGGAGACTCTCAAAACTCTCCTCCAACACCACATCTCAAAGGCATCTATTCTTCTGCACTCAGCTTTCCTAATGGTCCAGCTCTCACAACCATACATTGCCACCGGGAATACCATTGCTTTGACTATACGAATTTTTGTTTGCAATGTGATGTCTCTACTTTTCACTATGTTCCCCAGGTTTCTCATCGCTTGCCTCCCAAGAATCAGTCGCCTTTTTATTTCATGACTGCAATCTCCATCTGCAGTGAGCTTTGATCCTAGGAAAGTAAAATCTGTCACTGTGTCTACTTCTTCCCCATCTATTTTCCAGGGACTGATAGGGCCTGTTGCCATTATCTTGGTTTTCTTGATATTGAGTCTCAAGCCAGCTTTTGCACTTTCATCTTTCAACCTAATCAGGAGCTTCTTTAAGTCCTCCTCACTTTCTGCCATTAGGGTAGTATCATCTGCATATCTCAAGTTGTTGATGTTTCTCCCAGCAATTTTGATCCCAAATTGTGATTCCTCCATCCCTGCATTGTGCATTATGTGCTCTGTGTATAAGTTGAATAAGCAGGGTGACAAAATGCACCCTTGTCTTACTCCTTTTCCTATTCCAAACCACTCTGTCATTCTGTATTCTGTCCTAACTGTTGCCTCTTGACTCTTGTACAAATTTCTCATGGAAGGATACTGTGCATCTATATTCTTCTTTTTCTCAGGTACTGGACTGCACAGTTGATAGCCAAACCCAAGAGGGATTTTGTCCCTTTTTAGCCATGATGTAAGGCAATTGGCTCTAGTATGCATCTTTTTCATTGCCCCAAATCTTAATAATATGGCCTATATAAATAGACAGAATTGCACCTATACAAGCAGCCTCTCTAGCAGGAGTAGGGAATCCTTTGCTCTCCTGTTATTTTCAGTGACAACTCCCATAATCCTTTATCATTGGTCAGGCTGATGGAGTTTCCAGGCACTGAAATTAAAAATACTGTAGTTGGAAGCCCAGAGATTCTCTTCCCCCACTATGTTGGCAAACCAGTATATTGTAAGTACTGTACAGTTATTTTTAAGTACAGTATGCACTTTCTTTCTGATGACAGCTCACCTCATTGTAACCATTCATAAGATGTGCTAGTTGAAAAGCCATGAGGTGAAGACTTCCCTCCTCTGTTTCAAGACAGGGCTTCTGCAACACACTGCCTTTCTGGGATCACCCAACAAGGCATTTCTTTTAATGGAAAGAATGTCAGAAGGCAGCAAAACCTAGTCCTAAATCCAGGGGCAAGCCTGAAATAAACCACATCTTTCTTTTTGCTGAATGGTTTAAAATGGAAAGTTGAACATACTGTACATAAATTAGGAGGGAAAGTTTCAAACAACTTCTCCAGTATGGGGGCAAACCTCTTCCCTATCCTTGGAGAAATAGAATTTGTCTAAAGCCCCATCGAGTTTTATATAAATAGTTTATACAAATGCATAAGCGTGTATACAGTTAGAAATCTGATAAATGTATAAATCACTTTATATTATTTTTGTAGGGGTATATTTATATACATCTGGGGGGCATTAAAAGGTTGTAGCAAATTCTTCAGCAGGCCTCTTGCTCACTAATTATATGCTGTGGGCATGTAGTGTTTTTCTGTTCTACAGTTAATTTATATGTATGTATATGTTTGTGTTTCAATATTCTTAATTGTAGAGCAATTCTACTCAGTTCAAGAATGTTCCAGGCCTAGAGGTTTCCTATGAAATCCTGCTAATGTGACAGCAAAGCATGTAATTAAACTGTAGTGAAAGTGTGTAATCAAAAAGAACTCATCAGGGCAAGGCATCAGCCGTGACTGATTTGCTGTGACTAATCATGTTTGTTACTGCATTAATTAACACAGCTGCATTAGCTCTGCATGTTTTACCGGCTACAAAAATTTCACCATAGCCTTGGCTCCATCAGAATAGGCAGAAAAGAATTTTTCTTTGAACCCAGCTGTTAATTAACTGGATCATTATGGCAAGATGATACATATTGTCCTTTTAAGCTGTTGGTGATGGATTTCAGGCTCCCACTTCTTTCATCTCAAAGCCTCCTGCTAACAGAACCAGAGGGCAAGCCCAGTCCTTGTCCAAATAAGGAATGCCTCCCAGTGGGCATGCTGTGCAAATGAATGGACTGGGCATGTGCTAAAAGGATACTTTACATGGATCATGGCAGCCAGAGAATGATTGACAGCATTATTGTCAAATAACAGCCACTTAGAAACAGAACAGGAAGCCCATACTGGTCAGACAGCCACTGGAACATGGTTGACTGGCTTTTCCAGTTCAGCATGGTATATTGCTAGACTTCTCCATGCCTAGGACTGACTATGGTTACAACCAAGGTCTTTTTCCTACTCTGCCCTCTTTACGAATGCTGTCTCCAGTGAGATTACCAGACAAAGTAAGTATCATATTTAGAGTGTGCAGTTGAGTCAGTGGCCACTGCCCCTTTTGATTTCTTCCTTTAAAAGTGCTGGTCATCAAAAGCTTCTTTTGGCCATTTCTTCCACAAGTGAGGTCTTGATGATCATGTCTGACCTTTGAAATGCTGGACCATGTGCCATTTCTTACAAACTTTTATTTCCATGAGGGGTGCATGTTTAGAACATGTGAATTTACTAGGAAGATCTTACAACTATTAATCTTGCATTCCATTTTGGTTGGCTAATAGGAACTGTCACACATTGCAAAGCTGATGTTGAACAGGGGTGACTCTATTGTGGTTTCTGCACTGCAGATGGCAAAACAAAAGAGAAATCAGTGGAAGTTGTTCTAAGAAGGTATTCTAGATTTGATCCCTCTTCTTTCTACATGTCTGCACTGCCTCAGCAATCTAGCAATAGCACAGGTAGTGCAGATGAAAAGAATGTGAAGGAAGCAATGTAGCCTTTAAGGCCTCAAGCTACTGAATCACTAGAGGTTGGTAGAGAGGAGGCAACAGTAATGACCACTTCCTGGTTACATAGTAATAGCCAAGAGGGAAGAAAGAAAGTAAAAGTTGTGGCAGTGAAAGCTGGACAAGGAGAAAATTTGGTAGTGTAAGCAGTGGATCTTATTGCTGGGAGCAAATTTAAGGTACAGTACATGGATTTTAAACTGGCTCCATGACTGAAGTAAATTTTCAAAGGATTTAATCACCTGATGGAAGCCTACTTTTACTGGAAAATCACTTTGGAAAAAGGTTGGAAAATCCAACCTTTCTTTTGTTTTGCCAGTATATTCAAGAGACGAAGCTGACAGCCACCTTACCATGTTTTCTATATGAACTTTGAGGGAATCCAGGCTTCTGCTTTTTATTACCTCATATATCACCTTAATCCAACATAATTTGCTTTCTATTCTCTCCTATTGATCTCAGGCAGTATCACTACAAAGGATTTTTCCCCTGGTTTCAAATGAAACAACAGAACAAATGAAAAAGAATGGCCACTTCTATGCTTAATGCAATTGCAAAATTAATGGTTGTGGATGAATCTACCATGTAATTTGGGACAAACTGTGCAATGTCTCAACTTTGCACAGAAAGAGCAAAACAGCATTACCAGCAGTCATTCTGAGTTCCCTTTCTGATTTAGAAATCTGGGAGAAGAAGCTGTACTTCAAAGTTCAGGTGTCAATTCACAGCTTAATAGAAACAGTCAGGAAATGCAAGGAACTACCACCTTTGGTTCTGGACAGGGCAGTCCTGCCCCAAACAGACCCGGTACGTAACTTGGGGGTCCTCTTGGACTCGCGACTACTGCTCAAAGAGCAGGTGGCAGTCATGGCCAGGAGGGCCTTTGCACAACTTCATGTGATTCGCCAGTTACGGCCGTTCCTAGACCGGGACTCCTTGCTCATGGTCACACATGCTTTGGTCACCTCCAGACTTGATTATTGTAATGCGCTCTACATGAGGCTGCCCTTGATGACCATTCAGAGGCTTCAGCTGGTCCAGAATGCGGCTGCACGAGTAGTGTTGGGATGCGGGCATTATGCCCGTGCCTCACCGCTGCTGAAGGAGCTGCACTGGCTCCCAGTTTGCCTGCGGTTGCAATTCAAGGTGCTGGTTATTACCTTTACAACCCTTTGTGGTAGTGGTCCAGGTTACTTGAGAGACCGCATCGTCCCAAGGACATCTACCCGGCCCACCAGAGCGGACCGGAGAGGCTCTCTGGTTGTGCCATCAGCCAGAGAGGCGCATGTCTCTGGCACTAGAAGGAGGGCCTTCTCGGTGTCCACTCCGGCTCTGTGGAACCTCCTCCCGATAGAGCTACGCCTGCAGATGGAGTTGCTGTCCTTTAGGAAAGGAGTGAAAACCTGGCTGGCAGGTCTGGTCTGGGGAGTGGATGGTTCAATTTCCCCAGCCAGTTGGATGGTTTGACCTCCAGTACGTCCAGGTTATAATCCCTAGATTTTAATTAAGTTTTTAAGCTTTTTAAAGTTTTTAATTTTTTAAGTGTTTTTAAAATTGTTGGAAATCGCCCTGGGTCCCTTCGGGAAGGACGGCGATAAACAAATATAAATAAATAAATAAATAAATAAATAAATAAAGATACATAGCTAAATTATGCTTCCCAACCTTATTTTTATTTTATATATTTATATTATTTATAGCCTGATTTTCTCCCTTTAAGCAATCCACTACAATTAAAACCATACAATAATCACAAGTTAATACATCATAAAGGTCACCCTTACTCAAAAGGCAGTTGTATGTGACTCTAGGGTTCAGTGCTCATCTTTGTTTCTAGCCAAAGACCCAGCGTTGTCTGCATTTGCAGACGTTTCCATGAACATTTGGCAGGCATGGCTCAACACCAGAGTGCACTGAATGCTGTTTACCTTTTCACTGAAGTGGTCCCTATTTATCTACTTGCAATTTCTTGCTTTCGAACTGCTAGGTTGGCAGGAGCTGGGACAGAGATAGGAACTCACTCCATCATACAGTACTTGGGTTTTGAACTGCTGACTTTCTGCCTCCCAGTCAGTGTCTTAAACACTTGAGCCACTCCAGTCCCTTTAATACACCATACAAAACAAAACTACAGTATATATATATATATATTAAAAAACAAACAAACATAGGTCAAGATTTAAAACAATTTAAAAAATATTAAATGTGACAAATAGAGCATTTTATACACCACACTTATTGTTTTAAGAGCCTGCCTGAAAAGGAAGGTCTTTACTGTATTTAACAACAGAGATCAAGAGGGAGGGGGCCAACCTGGCTTTTTAAAGCAGTGCCTTCTGAAGCCTAGGAGTAGCCATTGAGAAGGCCCTTTCTTGTATCCTTACTGAAATTTGGTGAGAGCTATTCTAAGACACAGAGACTGCAGTGGCTCAAGTGGTTAAGATGCTGAATTTGAAGACTGGAAGGTCAGAGTTCAATTCACAGGTACTGCATGGTGGAGTGAGCTCCTGTCTCTGTCCCAGCTCCTGCCAACCTAGCAACTTGAAAGCAAGAAATTGCAAGTAGATAAATAGGGACCACTTTGGTGGGAAGGTAAACAGCATTCCGTGCACTCCAGTGTCTAGTCATGCCTGCCACATAGCCACGGAAACGTCTGCAGACACAGACAGTGCTGGCTCTGTTTATAAACAGAGATGGCACTGAACCCTAGAGTCAGATACAACTGGCTTTCAAGCATCGGCAATCTTTACCTATTCTATGACAGCTGTGAAATGTAATCATCACAGAAGATGAATGCTCAGAATTCAGTGTTACCCTTTTATACAAACCACTTCTGCTGTTGGTAGTTTGTTCTGGCACTGCAGTTCTGGGTTATATTTTGTTAGTACCTTTATTGGTTAGGAATGGTTTTCCCCAAGTTATCAAAATGCCACAATTCCTGGATAATATAGTGTTGAAAATAGTTACGATAGTTTTAATTGCAAAGCCCTTTGAAGTATAATTTCATTTCCCCATGACTGGTTATTTCCACCTACACTCCTTGGGCTCAGCTAAAAGAGGAAATAGTTGTAGAATAACAAATGGATCTCATTTGCATGAGAGCAATGCATTAGAATAAAAAAAAATTGTTAAATGCTGGTTAGATAGTTCAGTGGTTTAGGTATCTGTTTGTGTAGCCATGGACAAGTTGGACAGTCTCAAGACAATCCCAAATAACCTTGGAAGGAATGACCATGAGTCAGAATTGACTTGACAACACACACACACACACTGAGTTATCTGTGTATATTTGTTTTTTAGACACCACACAATTATTTTTCATTATTTCATAATGTAATTAACAATGGCTTATAATTACTAATTAGTTCTCCATCACTCTGAAGGTATAACAGTTCTCAAAGTTCAGGTTAATTTCATACTCTAAACAGCATTAGTCAAAGTCAAATTGGACCCAGATTGCTCCTTATGCAAATTGTTCCTTATGCAAAACAACAACAATACCCCAACATATAATGGATACTTATACTCTACCCTTATAAACCAGATTCTAGGTTCTTTGCCAAAATCCAAAATCCTCAAAGAAAATTGTGTGCTCCCAACACTTTTTCATAAGGTTTACACCTTTTTTACAATTATTGAGAAGCAATAAACAATGGAGTTACTAAATTCACATAAGTGTAATAAAATGGCTTAACATAAAAAAAATATCATTGACAAACTACAAAGTAGGAAATAAAATCTGTAATTTCTTCAATGCAGTGCATTGACGAAAACTTCAAAGTTGCAAAATTAATCAGGAGAAAAAAATAAAACAAGCTATCTACAATGGACAACAATATTGCTTAAAACACTTATTAAAGGTAAAGATTACCCTTGCTCGAAAGCCAGTCATATCCGACTCTAGAGTTTAGTGCTCATCTCTGTTTCATAGCCAAAGAGCCAGTACTGTCTCCTTCTGCAGATGTTTCTGTGGTCATGTGGCAGGCATGACTAGACACTGGAGTGCACAGAATGCTGTTTACCTTCCCACCGAAGTGGTCCCTATTTATCTACTTGCAATTTCTTGCTTTCGAATTGCTAGGTTGGCAGTAGCTGGGACAAAGATGGGAGCTCATTCTGTCCTGCAGTATTTGGGTATCGAACTGCTGACCGCCTGCCTTCCAATCAGTGTCTTAGCCACTTAAGCCACTGCAGTCCCTTAAACACTTATTACTTATGCTAATAACAGAAATACCATATCATTCAAGGTAAATCTGACATGTCAGATTCATAAATTCATCTGTACTGAGGCACTTAATTTTTTTATGTTAACAACAGAGAGAGAAAACAGGAAAACAATGTGACATTTCAAAGACTTCATATTTCAATACTTAAACTACAAAGAAGGCATTTGGTTTATTTTACTTTAAACAAAATGCATCAATTCTAAAATACAAGAGAAAACTGAATCATAGAACAATTAAGTGTTTTAAAAATAATGTCATCTCTGTTTTCATGAAACTTTTTATCATTGTTTTGGAACACATAATGAAAGCATACCCTTTCTTGGTGGAGTGCCCAAATGCGCAGAGTTTGAAAACAGCAGGTCAGGTCTTTGAAGAGAAGCTGGTGGAAGCCAGGGGCTGGGTTTAAACCATAAAAAGGCTTGTATTTATACTTTGAGGGGGTGACATATTTCACTACCTACCCCCTTATTGGGCTAACTGGCCGGAATAGCTTGGCCCGTTAAGCATCACTTGGCAGAGTCAATTTTGGCTGGTGTGGGTTGTATCAGCCTCACTCTTCATCTAACATCTGTTTTTTTCTAACTGCCTTGCTGAGCAGCTTTTTTTCTGCTTTAGCTGACTCATGTAAGTCCATAAGTCTCATACATTGCTTTTAAAGAGTAAATGCTTTCATGGCACTTTTTATTTATTTTTGCATTTTGATACAACTAAACCGTATTTCTTCTAACACCAATAGATGATGCTCCATATATGACAGGACAGTGGTGGTGAACCTAGGCACTCCAGGTGTTCTTAGACTTCAATTACCAGAAGCCCAAGTCAGGATTTCTGCTACTGAGGACTTCTGGGAATTGAAGTTCAAGAACACCTGCAGTGCCAAGGTTCACCACCACTGTTATAGGGGTGTGCTTGTATCATTTAAAGCTACATATGGTCATAAAGCCACACCAGAAGAACCCAATAAAAATCTGCCCAGAGGCATATTTTTTTTTGGCAGTTACCAGCTTAAAGGCCCATGTCCTCTCAAATCCTCAAAAACAGTAATTTAAAGTGCATATCCTGAACCCACAGTAGCGTGAGAAAAATATATGATGATAGTGAACATATTGTATTCACCAATTTAAATGAGCACTGCTATTTGGCATGCTTTGAACAGAAGTGCTTGAAAGACCAAGCATGTAAGAATCATTGCAATTGTGTATTTGAATCAGTTTCTGTTCTGAGTCACTTTTCCACTTTTAAAAACCTGCAAAGAGATTTCTAATATATTATTCTCTTCACTCATACCAAACTTAAGTTCAAAGCATTTAATTCTATGAGGAAAACCAAATGCAGCAGAGCCTAGAGCCAGATGTGACTGTTAGAAAGGGTGATCACAGTATTATCAAATTTAATTTATGTGTTATTGGGAAAATGTCAGTGAGTATCAATGCAATCACATTTCACTTCAGTACAGGAAACTTCTCAAAATCCATAAGGATCGGCAAAAAGATGGGGAAAATTAAAGGGTCATTTTTCTCGAGGATGCTTTGACTTGCTAAAAGTCATAATGATAGAAGCTTAGTATAAATGTATGCTACAAGCCAGAAAAAGGTACTATCAAGCCAAGAGGTCTCTGCTATAGTTGAAGAACAGTCACTGAATTCAGAGAAAGGAAAACCACCTTCAGAAGACGAAATGAGAATGAAAAGGAATAAAATTTACACAGAAGACTGGCAAACAAGCAATAAACAATGAAAAAAATACATTAAAACATACTATTAATTTAAGTACGGTAGGTCATACAGTACAATATTATTTAAAACCATCACAAGGATGCAACAGACTAAGAGGCATGTTGGATCGTTGGAAGCAAGATAGTTAAATAGTATTATTTCAATTTTCAGTGTAGAAGATACAGAGCAGAAAGCTGCTCCCATATTGAAAATTTCATGAAGAACAATTCAGACAAATTGTATCACAATACAGTTCTAGACCTTGTTGAAAATCTGAAATTAAATCACCAGGTCCAGATGCTATCTATCTGAGTTGTTCAGAAACTGAAATGAGAAATTGCTGATCTTCTATGCGATGGTCCACTTTTGTACCAGACAATTCAAAAATAATTAGTGTAATTCAGCTTCTTAAAAGGGATTGAAAGTAAGGTGGGACAGGAAATTCTAGTCTTGGTGAGAAAAGTTGGCAGTCCTATGGCAAGCGGATGGATCCCCTTGTGGATCGATAGCTGGTTAAAGAACAGGAAGTAGTAGGTAGGAATAATTAACTAGCCACAGTTACTGGAGTTATACAGTGTAATGTAGTGGCTACAGTGACAGAATAGGGCTCAGGAGAATCTGGTTCAAAGCCATGCTCTGCCATGGAAATTCATGCAGGGGGACACTAATAAAACCACTCCTTAAATATCTCACTTTTTTGGAAACTAGTAGGATTGCTATATGCCACATACATCTTGATGGTGCAAAAACACACAGCCATGGTGGCTATGTATTATCTCCATTGTTGGAAGCAGTACATTGGTTCTAATAGCAAGTGTCTGCAGAACACTGATAGACTTCAAATCCCAGAAGCCTAAGTCAGTACATTGGTTGATCAGTGCTTTGGGGAATTGACTTAAACTTTTCAAAAATGAAAGCTTGGGAAACATTGTCTCGGGAACATGTCTGGAAGAGCCCTACTGTTTTCATGTCTTGCATATGGGCTGCCTTGGGTGGCAACTCTTTTGCCCCCATGGAAACAGACTGAAAAACTAGACAGGCCTGTTGTATGATCCTGCAGAGTTTTGCATATGTTCCAATGACATTATGTATCACTTTTTGTTCTTTCTGAGTTGTGAAAAGCCATTCATGAAATATGGTTGTTGGTCACTGGTTACTGAAGGACAAAGTAACCTTTGAATGTTCAAATAAAGGTTCCTCCCACAAAATAAGTTTTGGAATGTCATATAAACTATGGAGAATGGGACGAGAAGAATGGTACCAAGAAGGAAAGAAAGATCTCTTTTGGTTCTTTAATTTCTAGAGATCATAGGAGGAGGAATTGGGTGAAAATTTCAAAGGCAGTATTTACCATATATGTCGGCGTATAAGATGACTGGGCGTATAAGACGACCCCCCAACATTTCCACTCAAAATATAGTTTGTTATATACTCACCGTGTAAGACTACCCCCTCTTCCACACACCAAATAAAACATAAAAGAACATCAGATTTGATTTCAACATCTCCTTGTGGCCAGCACTAGTGTGCAAGTGCGCATGTGCGAGCTCTGCGTAGACAAGGGGCGGGGCAGAACACCGCTGCTTCCCGCCGAGCAGAACGGGCCGGTCATGCCGAAAAGGCTGGCACCCCTGTCTCACTGCTGATGCTCGCCGCAGCCATGCTGGATACTGCACGATACTGGATGGTATGTAGAATGAGGTGGGTGGGCATCGGGAGGCCACTATGGGCACCAGGCAGGCATCGGGAGGCCACCATGGGCACCGGGCGAGCATCAGGAGGCCACTATGGGCAGCTATGTCTATCCCAACTGAAGTGCACCCGGCGTATAAGATGACCCCCCACACACACACTTGAAGGCATGTTTTTCAGGGGGGGGGGGGAAGTAGTCTTATACACCAGCATATACAGTACATGCATTTGATTCCCGGTTGAGGGGGAGTCTTGCTATTCTGTGAATTCTTATTAACAAATACAGTTGCATCTCGCTTAAAGAGCATAATGCGTTCCACAGGATTGTTCTTTAAACGAGTTTGCTCTTTAAGCGAAACACCATTGTAAATGACCAATTGTGGGGGGAGGGGATTTCTAACCCCAATTTATTTGTTAAGCAAGTTTTAGGTTGGTTTTATTTGTTAAGCAAAGCGAACATTCAGAGAAAATTCTGCTCTTTAAGCGAGTTACTCTTTAAGCAAGGCGCTCTTTATGCGAGGTTTGACTGTAGTGTACAATCAGGTGTAGCCTTGCTATGGCAACTTTGTTTTGCCAGCTAATCTTTCTCATACTAATGTAGGTGAAATGAATTGCAGAAGGAACTCACCGAAAGATGCCTTCATTTTGGCAGTTTCATGTCTGGCCTGGACACAGAAAAAGAACAAATAGTGTTACTGGATAGATGTCTTTTATTGGATACTTAAATGATACAATGATAGATGGAGGACAGTTATATTCTGGAAAGCAAGACAGCGCAATCTCATTTTGAAATATAGTACAGGCTATTTTCCCATATTTTCTTATTAGGGCCTCATTTGCTTTGGACCCTTTCACACTGCTTGCCATTGTCTGTTCCAATAGAAACGCATGGTTTTGATACCAAAACCAGAAATGAGCAAATGGGAAATAAGAAGATTGCATGTGATAAACTATCATATTCATCAGTGTGCTGGTGTAGGGTGTTTTCAGTAATTAAGAAAAATAATTATAGAGTTGGATGAATAAATAACCTGGAGGATAACGTGCATGTGTGTTGATCAGCCAGTGGCACACGCATTTGACTTCTAATCCCTACTTGCTCTCAGTACCTTTATTCTTGGCAAATCGTGTGCTGACATGCTAGAGCCTATAGAAAGATAAATGAAGCAGGAACTTTTCAAAGACACTTTTCAGTAAACCTCAGCAATATGAAAGCCACCATACATGGGGCAAGAAAAATAAATTATGTTCCCAGCGATATTCTTCCTAAATCACTTTTACTTGGAATGCAGAAAGATCAACTGAATCAATTGTGGATTATTTTATTTATTTATTTATTTATTCCACTTGTACCCTGCCCATCTGGAAGGATTTCCCACTCTGGACGGCTAACAAACAACACATTAAAAACATCTTAAAATCACAAAATAAGAGTACCAGGTCTTATTAATGGCAGGAAAGGCCCAACAGGAAACCTAACACCGTTGTCAACCCATTCTTAAAAGCCTCTCTGAACAGAAGGGATTTAAGCTGCTTTCTGAATGCCAATAAAGATGTAGCCTGACGCAATTCCACTGGGAGGCAATTCCATAGGGTTGGTGCCACCACAGAAAAAGCCCATCCTCAAGTCATAACCAAAGTGGTACCTATTTATCTACTTGCGATGTCTTGCTTTCAAACTACTAGCTTGGCAGGAGCTGGGACACAGGACGGGAGCTCTGTTGTGCAGCACTTGAGTCTCAATCTGCTGACCTTCCAGTCATGAGATTCAGCATCTTAACCACTAAGCCACCGCAGTCCCTGATTCAGTTCAGCACCTAGAATTAAATCCCACTGACCTCAGTAGAACATACATAGGAAAAGACACACATCAGTATGTATTATTACAAAATGTAGAGGTCAGTCTTGTGAGTTAGCAAGACACTGCTGAAGTTCTGCTTAACTATGGAAGCAGTGGTGGAATGTCAAAATTTTTACTATCCCACCATGACATCATCACAGTGTGGGCGGAGCTAACATCATGACATCATGATGTCATGGGCGGGGCCAAAGAAAAAATACAAAATAATAAAATAATAATAAAAATAAGCGCATGCGGACACACACACACACCTCAACCCACCCACCCACAACATAAACCCGTAAATAAATTAAGTAAATAAATAAAAAATACATTAAAATACACCCATTCGCCCAAACACCCCAAACACAAATCAACCAGAGCTTTTAAACCAGAGCTTAAAGCTTATTCTGGCTAATCTTTCTCATACTAGGCCAGATGGAAGGAACTACAGAATGAATTCACCACAAGATGGCTTCATTTTGGCACTTTTCAACAGTTAAAGAAGTTAGGCACTAAGTCTTTGCCTAACCAGTTATCTAGGATAATATGCCTTAATGTAAATGGGCAAGTATTCTTTATTATAAATGTAAAACAGCTGTACCTCCTTAAGGATTCTCCAATTGGAACAGCACTTGGAACAGCACAGGTGTAGCTTATTGATGAGGTAACTCCAATACTTTGCTTAAAAACCCCAAGCCAGGCCGCCAGGCCTTTTTAGGAACTGTGGTAGTACATCAATATAGGTAAAGGTATTAAATACACATTAAAATACACACAAACACACCACATCCAAAGGTGAGTCACTTACCCTGGCGAGCAGGCTATAGGGAGCTTCAGGCTAGCAGCTTCTCTTCCTCCTCTCCGCTTGGGAGGACAGCAAAGAGGCTGTGCATATGTGCCAATCACTGTAGGCATGCACGCACACCAAGTGCTTGGTGCGCATGCACAGTGGGGGAACCAGTGAAAAGGTAAGCCCTGAAGGTGGTTCCCTCCAAAAGCTGCTACTGGTTTTCCGGGACACTAGGAAAAGTTACTACCGGTTCTGGCGAACTGGTGAGAACCTGTTACATCCCGTCACTGTATGGAAGTCCTGTTGAAAAAAATAACCCTTCTTCTCTGACTAGAAAGACCAGCTGCAAAAAGGATAATATTTCTATATCATGGTTGCACAGGAAAGGCATTTAAGTAGATATAGCCTTTATGAGATTCTACACTAACCAAAACTTCCACTTTTACTTAACTACTGGAGACCTTTGTCCTGATGGCACAGTGGCTAAACTGCTGTACTGAAACCAAAAAAAGGTTATGAGTTCGATCCTGACTAGGCCTCAAGGTTGACTCAGCCTTCCACCCTTACAAAATCAGTAAAATGAGTACCTAGCATGTTGGGGGCAAAATGCTAATTAACTTGTGAACTGCCCAGAGAGTGTACTAAGCGCTATGGGGCAGTATAGAAGTGTGATTGCTTTGCTTTTTTTGTGTCTCGCCACCATTCTCCCAATGCAAAAACACCCATCCGTTTTAATAAAGTGAAACTCCACCCCAAATATACAGATATACCAGTCTACATTTCACTAGAAGCCTCATTAAAAGTAAATGTTGAGGAAATAGTTTGTTAAATATAATTCAACTCTAATTTGTCTTTACAAGGATATTACACAGATGTGCCATTAACTCTGGGTGGCATTATTATAGGGTTTTTTGAAACACATCATTCTCTCAATTCCAGTCTTAATGCAATTGCAAGGTTTCATTCTACCTATAGCTGTGGAATTCAAGGGAGTTTTCCTTGGCTTTGCCAGGAGGTAACTAGATGCAACTCAGTTTGCACCAAAGATCCATGTTCATTGCATGAGGATGAAAACAGGAAGGAGGACTGCCTCAGTTTTTCTAGACTGTCTTTTACTTGCTCTGACCTATCCTAACATTCCTTTAATCTTGACTGGTAATTTTAGGATTGTTGATGTCATTTCCTTCTTGATTGTCTCTGGGAGAGGAGGGAGGAGATACCTTGCCTTTGTTTTCAAGAAGCGAGGGGGCAGCCACATTAAAAAAAAACATCATTAGCATATTTGTAAATTAAATGAATATAAAAACATTTCAAACACATCAGAAAGAGACAGAAAATCACAGCACCATGCATTAGAAGTAATGAACTATAATTTGGAAAGCCTATCCACTTTGTTCCAGTTGTATAAGTTTGACATACCGGTACCTATTCGTAGGGGGAAATGTATGCTTGAGTTTTTTTGGGGGTTTTTTTTTGGGGGGGGGGGATCATATATTCCAGCACTACGTCCTACAATGGGGAATTAGGAATTGTGCCTGACCTTTGTCTCAGAATGTGGCTTTCACTATAGCTGAAATGCTTAATATGTACCAAAAAGAACATACTGTACTAACACGTACAGTACATGTGTTTGCGTTCTGCAGAACTCTTAATCAAGCAAAGTGGTATAAAAATTTTGGAAACAGCAGGGGCAGGGGAAGAAACAAGGAAACCCTGGCCAGGGGTCAGCTAGTAAAGGTAGATGTTCAAGTACAGTACCAATGGTGAGGTTCCTAGCTACTAGGCAAATTCATGTCAAATGGTTTAGTAATAATAAAGAATACTTGCCCAAAGAATACTTACTCAAAAGAAAGTATGCATGAAATCCTCCTCTAGAGTGTTCATTCAGAAGCAAGTGATGTATATATTCCTATTTCTCCATTTACACAAAAATAATTATGATACTCCAAATGTCCAGTAAATAACCTTCATGATCATAGTTCATTTCTTGGGTTATGCTGAGTGAAATCACACTTTCAATGATGGCCACTTAGAATCTTGTCAGAAAGTTTGACAAGACAAAAGTTCTTGGTAAGCAAGGACACCTTCATACTGGACTGTTGCTTGGATTTAATATTCTGCTTTATCTAGTTTCTTGTTCATGTTTGCTGGGCCAAGGCCTGAGGTGAAGCCATCTTCTTCTACCATATCACTGAGTTCATAGATAAGATCTACTTTTTTTTGTCCCTTCTCCCCAATAAATTGTACCACTAAAACAGTAAGGAAAGTGCATAGGAGAGGACAGGGCCCTAGAAATTAGATTGTCCAAAATAATGTTGAATCCATATTAATCATTAACCTAAAAGTAAAATACTATGTGAAGAAGCAATAAATGGAAGTAGAATAACATTCTCCCAAGAATAGAGAAATAAACACCAAAGGAATACTGTTTGTGACCAGAAATTAGTCCAACTCTAATGAGTTCAATAAGATATTCCTTTCAGTATGAACTACATTTTCAGGATCCTTTCTATTATGACTTCATACAATAATATCTGAGTACTTTGGTGTGATTTGTTTTTGAGTTTCTGCAATGAGCTCATTGTTGAATCTTTTCTGTAGACATTTTTCTTTACTGCACTTTCTGTTCAGTATGTGGGGTGTTTTTCCCCCAAATACCCATCAGTATCCTGTTGCATATTTCCACCAGCGTAATGACACCACCCAGAATTATTTGTGCAATTCTTTGGATTCCACAAAGTTTACTCTCTCTGTTAACTCTGCCAGCCCCCAAATTGCATGCTTAGGTTGGGGACAATGGTGAAGCAGGCAACAGAGTGAGTCCTGACTGCCCTCTGAGCTTGGACTCCTTCCAAACTGTTTGACAGGTGATTAGTCTTGTGTGTTGAAAGTCTACTCGAAAACAAGTAGGAAAGGCACCATCTGTACTGTTTTACTTCGAACAAACTGTAAGACATTAGTGAGATCTGGCTTATGATATAATAAATGGTCTATCTATGATGGTCAGCAAGAACAATCCTACATGTCCCATCACCATCAGAAGTACAGATGGTAGGAATGAGGGAAAGTGCTGCATTTACAGTGGTGTTTAGGATATGTCTTGCCTGTGCCACCTTTCACAGTCTGCTACTTATTCCCTATTGAAGATATTTTTTTTTAAAAAAGTAGGTAACAGTGTCTCAAGTGGCTAAGATGCTGAATGGAAGGCAGCGGGTTAGCAGTTCAATACCTGAATACTGCAAGACGAAATGAGCTCCCATCTTTGACCCAACTCCTGGCAACCTAGCAGTTCGAAAGCAAGAAATTGCATGCAGATAAATAGGAACCACTTTGGTTAGAAGGTAAACAGTATTCTGTGTGCTCCAGTATCTAGTTATGCCTGCCACATGACCACAGAAACATCTTCAGAAGCAGACTGCGCTGGCTCTTTGGCTATGAAACAGAGATGAGCACTGAACCCTAGAGTCGGATATGAGTGGCTTTTGAGGAAGGGTGACTTTTACCTTTAACAGACTTTTGGCCTGACCTCCATTTGATTTTCTTCACTTTCTTCCTACAATGTAGCTTACTTACTGTTGCTATTTCTAATTACCGTATGTTTTTAAATGATTGTATTATCTGCAGATAACCCTCAAAGTTCATGTCTAAAGAACTTCAGAAGTGCTTTAAAGCTATATTTTATACTTGCTGGCTGGCTACGCCCAACGTTGATGTGGCAAGTGGACTTGAAACATGTTTATACAACTAAAAATACATCTTTATTTTCAAGTATAAAAGTCATGCTAGGTCTCTGGCTGGTAACTGAAATGAATAAAATAAATCAAATTAGTGAGATTCTGGTTGAGGTAATCTGATCTCTTAATTTTTGCTTTGCCTCATTGCCTTTCAACTATCCTTTGAAGTTACCTTTAACTATAAACATTAGTCTGATCTCACTATTTGGAAGTGCATGGTACCATCACATGGAAAAACCTGGCTCTTGAGCCAGTTCAACAATCTCCCAGTACTAATTGCCTGCTACGAACATTCAGTAAACAAAGGGCAAGATGGTATCCAGGTGGTGGGTGGGTGGTGAAGATGGCTCAGAATGGGAGAGAAGCAAATTCTACCCTCCTCTTTGTTATCTTGCCACAATGTTTGTTAAATTTGCATGCTTTGAGCACTGCAATGTTCCACCAAATCAGGTTAAAACGATCCTTTGAAAGTCAAATGATATGCCCACTTACATTTCCAAAGTCCAAATAATTGCAGCAAACCATTCAGTTACATATGACTTGTTAGGGTCACGTAAACTATTAATATGTAAACAGTCATGCTGCAACAATATATGTGAAAACAAAGAATGACTCATATCCAATGCCCATGTTGAAACCGCATTACTCTCAACAAAGAATTTCTGATGCCATAATACTTTTTCTTGTAAATGTCAAGGCCTTAGACTGGGGCTGTGAGTGCTTTAGTACGTAAAGCCCCTTTGTTTTGCTTTTTTCTCTGACAAGTATGAGGATTCTTCATTCCCTGTAAATTATTTTGAAGAGTATGAAGTGAGTATTTTCTTTTACATAGCTGCATATTGGCAGCGAGACAGAGTGTTTACTCTAGTATTCATTGCCAAGTATGAGGTACTTCCGATTGAACTTCAAAAGCACTTAAATGAGCGTTCTTCAGGAATGTGATTAATACGGTTGCTTTCCAGAAAGCAGAGATTGGTTAGGCACAAAGCTTTGTGAACAGACAGAGGAAAGGGGAGCAAACTTTCCAGATTCAGAAAGAATGGTAATAAATAGCTTCAGTGATAGGTATAGACCTACCTCTAGGTTCTTTTTGGAAAGGAGATTTCCTTGATATGTCAGGAATGTCAGAAATGTGCCATAATATGGGTCTTCTTCTTTAAGTGCCATATCCAATTCTGAATATTGGCTATCCTCATGGTGATCAGCTGTGAAGTTTGTCCTGGGAGCAATATAATGTAGTGGCCTTCCATTAGCCTTCCACATTGCAGCATTAAACCTGTACCACTGATCCAGGTCCGTGAGTCACTCAGGTTCTCAGAATTTTTGGCATACTGGCCCCAAGCCAGTATTGACAAAGCTGCTGCTCTCCATCAAAATGGATTTAAGTGAGATTTAATCCACTTGGGGACCATCACCCGTCCTTGTAGACTTTGTCACCCACTGCCATTAGTCCTCAGGGTTGTCATGTTAGTTAACAGCCACCTGACATTGGTGCTGAGTTGCTGGCAGTATGGTCTACTTTATTACCATAGCAGAATAACCTGGCCATTATCTTTAATAAGATAATGAAATGCTTGTAAACCTGTAAAAATCCTTAGATAAAGTAATCCTTAGATAAGGTAATCTTCAGTGAACTTGAAATTATCCTTCTCTTCTCCCTGTGGTCCCCACATGTATCTCAAAATTGCTCCAGAGCTTCTCCCCACCGTCCTGAGCAGAGGGAGGGTGAAAGTCTATGGGAAAGTTTAATGGGTGTTGAAGCCACTTCCAGGTGACATTATTAAGACAAAAATCAGAGATTTGAACATTTTACAGTTATGAATTTTTAATATGTCAGATGGGACTTCTTTCATTTTTCATAATAAATTTAAGCTATAATAAGATTATTTTCTATACATTACTTGACTTTTAAACAAAACTCCATGTACATGTGATATGAAATGTTAAATATTAAAAATGAAGCACTAACCTTCTTGTGCATTTATGAAAGATTGCTTTGCTTCGTTCAGAAAGAACTTTAAGGAAAACATCTTCATTGGCCAATAATCAAGACAATCACTCTTATACTTAAGAGTTCCTGAACATTTGCAAAAGAGATAAATGCTGAATATATGCATGATGCAGCCATACAAGACACCATGCAATATAAAATACCATGTATATTGATGTATCTGATGTCCCACCAATCAGCCAAAGAACCAGAATCCCACCATGATAGAACTAAAAAGCTTTATCTAAGGACTTTTACAGGTTTACAAGCATTTCATTATCTTATTATCAATTAGGGTAAATTGGTAGATGAGGAAATAGGAGATTGGAAGAAACAATGGGAGTCCAGTGTGATTTCTAGCATGCCAAAAGTTGACAAACAGGTAATCCATGCCTAGTAAGAGGCAAAATGTCACACTGGCAGGAGAACACAGAGGCTGAAAAGGACAGGTTCTTAGTAATAGTTATGAAAATGCTACATTCCGCTTAGATTACTTCAGTCTCCCATTGGATGAGAAGCACTCTTCTCCAGTAAAGGTCAGAGTAGAAAATGTGCCCTCTAAAACATGGTTCTCACATAAGCTCCGAGAGAGGAAACGAGTGGCTGGCAAGGAGGAGAAGAGAGACAGCATGTCAGGGTGTGTCAGCCTGGCTCTCCACACATACACACCACAAGTTCAGACTGCAAGCTCTGTAAGAGCTTCATGGACCCCCAGGACTTGTGGAGCAGGAAAGTAGAAAGGAGGGAGATAGCAAAGCTTCTGCCTTCTCTTTCACTGTTTCTTTGCCTGCCTGTGCAGGAGGACACTGCCTTGGCACAAACAAATGGCATTCTCTCCCCACAGGCAAGTGCTTGAATTTGGAACAATTGCTACTTATGGGATGGACTGTGAACAGATTATTTCAATTTAGCTCTTAATTGGGAAAGACCACACGGCCTTTCTTTTGTTCCAAATTTATTCCAGACCTCTGTTCAGAAACTTCTGGGAAACCATTAAGGATTTCCTTTTCCTCGAGCAACACGTTCTCGAAATACTAAGCATGAAAAATGTAAAATAAATTGGAAAGCATGTGTTTCTCTAGACATTGTCAGATACGAAATTCCCCCATGTTCTCCTTCTATCTTTCCCTGTGGTTGCATCTATGTTTGTAAGTGAATCATTATTCCTTCCCCCAAACTCCAGTTCAGTCCATAACTATGCTTTCCAGTCCACCATTCATAGTAATCAACAGGTACAACTGGGTTTCTATCCTAGGGCTGTTGAACCTCTTCTATCTAAAAGTGCACGGAAAGATCCAGTTTGAATTTGTGAATGATGTAGAATCTATTCCAGCTATTGTTAGTGCTGCTACCACTTTCAGCCTGAAGGTGGGGGCTGGTACCAGCCAAGGGGGTTTCGTAGGATGAGCCTTGAGAATCCAATGCAAGTTATCTGAGTGCCACAGAATTTTAAGGGTTGCACTTTACTGAAAGAAGACGTAATGGCAACTAAAGTGGTTTATGGTATAAATATGCTGATAGCCAGAATATTTATTTTTATGAGGAAATGGGCATTGCTTCTTATACACCTGCATCAGGCAGAAATTCAAACAGCCGCATTTGTAGCAAATGTATGAGGGAGCTATATTTGTACAATTCCTGCCTTAAATTATAAATTCTTGTAACTCTTAGTTTAAAACAGTGGTTCCCAACCTTTATCTGGCCAAGCCTAACCTAAGCATCTCTAAAATCCTGATACCTCCCCTGCCCCATGACATATAATTCTTATTATTCATGGATTTTTTGGAATAGTCACTGTGTTAGTCTGTGGTTCAGGCATATCAGAAAACAAAATTTTGTTTTCTTATTATTCAAAAAGTGAACTCCTGTTTGTGTGGAGGAAGGCAAAATGGCCATTAACTCAGTCTAAACAAGCTTCCAAATTGCCCCCCTACATTGTTTGCGCCCTACATTGGAAATCACAGGTTGTTTTTTTAATACAAATATAACATTACAAAAATGTAACCACATGATTTTTCTCACTTAAGAGTAAATAACACAGTCAATATAATAAAAAATAACATTTACAGAAATATAACATAACAAAACAAAAAAAGAAAAAATATATATACTGTACCTAACTCAAAATAAACACCACAGTGCTATATACATTGCCCAATGAGTAGCGGTATATCACATTTACTTTCCCCCCCCAAAAAAACTCATTTGTTCTGGTGCTGGCTTTAATCCTCCGCTCCCACTCAGTGTATCTTCTATAAATGACCTCCAGATTTTCCAAAATTTGTTTTCTTGAACTATACCTTTTTTGACATTCACTTCCCATGTTAACTTATCGTTTAATGCAAGTCCCCACATTTCTTTATACCAATCTTCAATCTTTAAAACCACATCATTTTTCCAATTTCTTGCTATACACTGCCTTGCTGATGTTAATATTATAGATATTAACTCTTTTTTATCTTCATCCACATTTAAATTGTCAACATCAGTTAATACAATTGTACTTGACCCCAAATTTGGCCTCATCTTTATTATTCTTGTAATTTCTTCTTCTATTTTCCCCCAAAAAGCATTTACCACATTACAGCTCCACCACATGTGCTCATATGTTCCTCTTACTTGTTTACATCTCCAGCAAATATCACTTGTATTTTTATCTATTTGATGTAGCCTAACTGGGGTCAAGTACCACTTCCATAACATTTTATAATTGTGTTCTTTTACTCTTACAGACAATGTTCTCATAATTCTTCTTTTCCATTTTCTTTTCCATGCTAGTTCAGAAAAAGAAACCACGGGTTTAAACAAAAAATTATTATGGTGAATAACATTAATGTATCTTCAAGTATATACACATTTTTCTTGTTTAAAATGTAATTTTTCTGCAGTATAACTTTAGATGTTGAGTTTCTTTCACTGTTTCTGGAGTATTGTTTCTTACAAACCCAGAAATGGAGAGAAGAATTTTGTTTTTGTTTTTATTTAAATGTAATTTTACCTCATATAATCTGAATCTCCACAGTAAGAACTTTCCGCAAAAGACAATAACTATCTGAACATTTTCCAGTTATTACAGGCATACCACAGATGCTTAGTAACCTTTCCAAACATGCTGCTACACTTGTCATGCAAATAGAGGATCATTAATTATCATGCCTAAAGTGTGACATTTACAGCACGAGGGCCTTGAGACTTCCAGGCCAACATTTTTTCAAAATTTGTTCTTAGCAGGGTGGTCCAATCATTGGCATCTGCTGTAGCTAACACTCTAGAATGAATGCTTTGGCAGTGACATAAAAGATAAAACTGGCAAAGTGCATAAACAGTGCTGCACATGGTTTTATATATATTGCCCCACAGAGAACACACAGTTCTACAACCATTACTCCACTGCTAGATGGGCTTCTTTCTTCTGTGCAACAGTCTTTTGCACATCCACTACACATGGTGCCATGTAAGGAAACCAGGCTGGGTGTTGAATGTTTGTCACATTGATTGGATGAGTCAATATTAATTGGTGTCCATGGACTTGGCATGCTGGAAGATACAGTCCTTTGTGTTCTGAGCCCCTTAATGTAGTCTGTAGACCTGTCTTCCAGTGGGAAGATGATGGTTCATTGCCTGCATTGAAAGAAGATTTAACTTTTAGTCTGGTCACTTGTAGAACTTGGAATGGGAAAGGGTGCCAACTTTGGCTCAACTGTCTTGGGTTTGCCCTCGTACTTTCATGAAGTGGAACTCTCTCTAGGATTGATGAATAACCGTTCTCAATCACAGTGAAGATAGAGATATACTATGGTACTGTATTTTTTTAAAAAAACACAAAATATTTGTTTTACATTTCTATTTTGTCTTTTCTCTCTTTCTTTAACAGTTCCACCAAGTGAAAAGAGTGATGACCATCCTTTTCCTTACTATGGTTATTTCATACTTGAGTTGCATGAAAGCTGCCCCAATGAAAGAAGTGAGCTTCAGAGGACCAGGCAGCTTGGCTTATCCTGGTCTGCAGACACATGGCAATCTTGAGGACCTTGGCGGAGCCAACGACGCCACAAGAGGGTTAACATCTCTGGCAGATACTTTTGAACATGTCATAGAGGAGCTCCTGGATGAGCAGCAGCCAGTCCAGCCCAGCAAGGAAAACAAAGATGCAGACTTATACTCATCTCGGGTCATGCTAAGCAGTCAAGTGCCTTTGGAGCCTCCATTGCTCTTTCTGCTTGAGGAGTATAAAAACTACCTGGATGCAGCAAACATGTCCATGAGGGTCCGGCGCCACTCTGATCCTGCTCGCCGCGGGGAGCTCAGTGTGTGTGACAGTACGAGTGAGTGGGTAACAGCAGCAGAGAAAAAGACAGCCGTGGACATGTCAGGGGCAACGGTTACAGTCCTGGAAAAAGTCCCGGTACCTAAAGGCCAACTGAAGCAATATTTTTATGAGACCAAATGCAACTCAAAGGGATACACAAAAGAGGGCTGCAGGGGCATAGACAAGAGGTACTGGAATTCTCAGTGCCGAACTACCCAGTCTTACGTGCGAGCTCTCACGATGGATAACAAAAAGAGAGTTGGATGGAGGTTTATAAGAATAGACACTTCCTGTGTTTGTACACTGACCATAAAAAGGGGAAGATAGTGGGTTTGTGTTGTATAGATTATATTGAGACAAAAATTTATCTATTTGTATATATACATAACAGGGTAAATTATTCAGTAAGAAAGAAAATAATTTTATGGACTGCATGTATAAATGAAGTTTATACAGTACAGTGGTTCCACAATCTATTTATTGAACATATCCATGACCTTAAAAGGGGAACAAAAGAGAAAAAAAAAGATATTCCATTTGCGCACAACTTTGGGGGGGGAATTCTTTTTTTGCATTACATTCCTCTACCATTGTGGTTTGTTGCCGTTGCCAAGAATTGAAAACGTGAAAAAAATTTAAAAATAAAATTGCATGCTGCTTCAATTGTGAATTGATGATAAACTGTCCTCTTTCAGAAAAAAAAATTGAACCAAAACATTCCGTTTACATTTTAGACAGTAAGTATCTTTATTCCTGTTAGTATTATATCTGTTTACTGCTTTAAAGTTCTTCTGGTAGCGTTGGAATTAAAACAATGTCAAGGTGCTGTTGTCATAGTTTTACTGTTATTTTTTTTAATTCCCACATGGTTTTGAAAGAGGGGAGAGCTCCCCATCATCACCTTATATGTTCTGGATAAAACAATGTTGGGGTTTTTTTGTATGTTGTGAAGGTGTTTGCAATATCAAATCAGACTACTGAAAAAAAATAAAAAAAAGAGGCAACTGAAAAATGATAGTGTTGATGTTCCTCCTACTGCTTTCTCCTAGCCTGCAAGCAGCATATCCTGTTCTGTCTAGAAATAAGCTATTTAGTGATTATTCCTTGAAAGATTTGCCATTTGCTAATTTCATGTCTGGCAGCATCTGGGGTTTTTCTACTTCATCATTCTTATCTGCAGGAGGAAACAATTTACAGTCTTGTCCAATATATATTCCCGCTCTCCTAGGGTGTTGAGATTCAAGGAAGGGGCTCCCATCTAGCAAGGGAGTTCTATATGCACAGCTGATATAGGTCCAACATATTTGGTATAAGGCCACACTGAACTTTGATGGCCACATCCACTGATGAGTTAGAAGATCAAACAAGCTGGTGGCTGTGCAATTAAAATTGGATTAAAGACAAATAGCTTTTGTTGCTGGCTCAAATAGCTTGTTGATGGCCGGTAATGAATCCCAGCAAATGGGAAGTAGGGAAATCACATGAAGATCAGGTGATCTTTAAGCAGATGCACTTGGACTACTGCAGTATTGCAAAGTATGGATCCATCCTCATCAAGGATATACAGTGGTACCCCGCATAACGAAAAAGCTCTGTTCTACGGAGCTCTTTGTTATGTGGTTCTTTTTGTTATGTGGATGAAATGGGTGATATCCTACATAATGAAAAAATGTTCATTATACGGGGTTTATGTTAAACGGGGTATTTTCGTTATGCAAGATATTGTGATTGCCGCATGAATGCTTCGTTATACGAAGTGTTCGTTATGTGGGGTACCACTTTACAATCTTAGCAGTGTGTGCTGGTAATGGAAGGTGTAGCCACTGCTATTGAATACAATCCTTTAAGGAGCCAATGAAGCAGCGAATGTTTTCCCTGCAATTAGAGACAAGTAGTATAGCCTGATGCTCTTACTGTATAGGGAATGGCTGGTATGCCCTCAAATGCCTGCTCCTTTCTGTACTTGGACTGATAGAAATGAATCCAGGCCTGAAGGAGTGGCTCTGGAATCAGGTAGGCAGAGCCTTCTACCTCAAAACCCAACTACCTGTTGAATCTAAAAATGCCTGTAAGGGTCTATGTCTTTCTAAGGGGGTTAGTACACAATAGCCTTAACTTCTACTGGGAACCCCACCCTGTAGAACCACAGCTTTTGTTTAAAAGTAAATCCTAGGATGCAATCCTGGCATCAATTGTATGCACTTTAATTAAGGCTGACTTCAGTGAAATGCATATGTGAGGAACCGAGCACACAGCTGAAGCCTTAGGCCATGGATAATTAGCAACAAATTTAGCACAGCCTAAAAAATAGACAATTATTATAATAGGTTAAACTTGTCACAGCAAGAATTTAGCTTAGCTTTGGACTAAGTACATTTCTTAGAGATGCACATCCCATGGCCCATGTTCTACAAATGCACATAATGTCATTTAGCAAAAGGTATTCAAGCCACATGCATATTTCACAGCAAAGATGCATTCTTTCTTGTGATGCCTTCTGGTGGTTTGCTGAAAAATGGTATTTGCATGGATGTTGGCCTTTGTTTGCTCTAAACAATAGATAAGAAAAAGCTGTGTTTGGATTGTACCAGCCCCGTTGCAGGGTGGAACATTCTACATAGAAACTTACAGGAGACACCTTCTCCTTGACATATTTGGTCTTCTATATGAAGAGAACAAAGGAGAATCACCTGCAGATTAATTTCCTTCTGCTCTTGTTGTGATCTAAATCGGGGGAGGAGGGAGACATGTGACATTTTTATATTTTAAAGATTCATATCTTAAGATGCTTGTCTTAAGCAATCAAAAGCTGATATTTCACCTATTGGAGTTATTAACTTAGCAATGGAAAGAAGCCCATCTAATACTATTAACGCCCAGTTGCACAATTATCAAAAATACATTTTTTCCTAAAGCATCAAATATCAAAGCTTTTTAGTGACATACAATAGTTAAAGAGCAGGGTTGGTTAGGAAACAGTTCCATCAATAAACTTTGTATGCCCAAGGTCACATAAATCAATGGCTATTACCTTAAAGCAGGGGTTCTCAACCTTTTCAAGTTGGGAGCTGGGTCATGCTACCTCAAACAGTTGGTGGAACAGACTGGTCGTCCAGCCACCACCACCACCAGTGGAATTGGCCACAGACTCATTTATGCCTGTTGTAAATGCATTTACAACAGCTGTAAATGCATTTACAACAGCTTTTAAATGAGTCCCTGGCCAATTCCAGCGGCAGTAGCTGGAGCGAGGGTAGAGGCCTGATTATTTGTCACTGCAGGCTGAATCTGGGCCACAGGCTATAGGCTGAGAACCCCTGCCTTAAAGGACTACAGATGCTGGCATTTTTAATGGGAGACCCAACAGGGGCCTTTCAACCTGTATCACAGGATATTTTCATGTTAATATTGTAACAAGTATTTAATACTGCTACAAGCTATAGACAGGTTATACTAATTGACATACATGAATTGAAAAGCACTTTGTAAGATTTATGTTGCTAGCCAGAAGTTGCTATTTGGTTGCACGTTTGACAGTTGGAGGGCAAGCATTGAGATGTCTCTTTACATGATAATAAAACATGACAATCCTGATTTTTTCCCAGTGTACTAGCCTAATACCCTGTTTTGTGGGCTGATATTACACAATCCTCACTTTATGTGACAAAGTACTGTAACAGTGACACATTCTGAAAGCACTTCTGTTGATGTAAAATGATTTGTCTCCTAACCCTCTTGTGTATATAACTAGGTCAACAATCTTTCACTCAGAGATAATTAAAGTCAGCCACTCAAACTTCCACTGATACATTGTGGTTGGCTCTTATTTAGAATCATGGTCATGGTAATGTCCTGAAGTAAATTAATTAATCCATATAAAATATACTATGCTGATTTGACCTCTACAAAAGATTTCTGGATAATAGGTGTTACCTCATCTCTGGATTAAAATACATCTCTGGATTAAAAGTATTACTAATAAGAATTTGTTTAAAAGTGTGGAGTTTTTGTTTTTGTTTTGTTTTTCTGACAGACAATCCATAATAAGAAGTTATTTAAAATATTTATGTCCATATTTGATATTAGATGGCTTTAAAGATGTGTTTCTCTGAAAGTGCATGATGGGTTGGATAAATCTGGTTTAACCATTCTTAGAGTAGAAATGATAAAAACAGTGGGACTTAAGTTAGGCATAATAATGGACTAATTTAGGTAAAAGAATTTCACTGGCTCATTTTAAATGTGACTAGATCTGGATCCAGCCAAATATTTGGCAGGAAAAAATGTCAAAATCAGATTTAGCCAATTCTTTGCTAACAACAAGATTATTTCACTGGTGGAATTATCAATGAATGAATTACTCATATCAATCTATAACCTTCCTTCCTGCAAATAGCACAGATTAAGATCTACCCTCTTACAAACCAGCCCAATTCAACAGAATTTATTCAGGAAAAACTGCACCTCTTTCAGTACTGAACTTGGATTAGCCATTGCACTTTCTATACATGTGAACTATGACAATTACAGATCCTAATTTTGGTACAGAAATTGCAAAGATATTTGCTATGCAATTAATCAGTGGATCACTAATTAGTCCCCAAGAAATTTGAAATGTTTATAGACCTGAAATAGAATCACTGTTTCCCAATACTTCAAACCCCATGAAGCACCCACAGTAACGCTACGTCAAACCCACTGTTACAAAGACCTGGATCACAGGGTCAGCAGTTTTAGGTGAATTGAGGTTTCAAAAATGTCAGTCAATTAACTGAAGTTTTGCTGTGATCTGTTTGTGGCAAAAGTATTTCATGCATGTCTCTTTGGCCCCAATGTTTTGTTTAAAAAGAGGAAAAAAACTCTTGCAAATGTAAGTTGATGTCTGTGGCCTTGTTCTCTCTTATTCACCACGTGTAACAAATATTTATTGTATATTTATATAATGTTATGGGGATTTTTGGAAAAACAATTGAATCTGGCATTAAATCTTTCAGGCATCTGCGTCACATTGTAAATATAATTAAGCTATATTTAAGTGTACTGATTAGCATATAATATATGTTTAAATATAGATTTTTATGTTTTTTAAATATATTTTCAATATATATATATATAAACCTCGGTTTTTTGGGACCATGTGATTTTTCTCTAATTGTAAACCAGACATGAGTTTTACAATGAAGATGTGTGTTCTTTTTCCCAAAACAAAATCTACTTTTATTTTAACAATAAAATCTTCTTGGTAAGGCAGTTAGGCAGCTGTTTCATGTTTGGACAGTTGGTAGAAGGGGGGATAGAGCTTCAAGAAGCCGTCTTTCACACACAAAATAAAAAAAAGCAAGCACACTTTTCAGAACTATGACTTTTTGTTATTTTGATGCAATGCAGACTGAGCAATGATAGATACTAATCCATGAATCAGACACAGTGATTTTCACTCAACTGCAAAGTAATATATAACTCTGACCTCATGATTTAAAAAAAGAAAAGAAATTACAATTGTGAATAACTGAACAGTCTAATCCAGTATAGATGCCATAATCCTGTAATTTTTGGACATGGGCAAGGGTGACAACCCGCACATCCTTCTCTATACCATTAAGAATTCTCCTGCTTCCTTCAGTATTAGAGACAGTAAGGCTCATCTAAAAGGACCTTTCCTTGCACAGGAAAAGAGAAAGCTTCATTAAACATCTGCCATCTAGACATATCAGATGACAACTTCCACATCTAGCTTGGGGAAGACTGTAACTTTGACAATATAAGTTATCATTATTAGATAATCACTTATTTTTAAATGGGATAGAGAGCAGTTCTTGAACTCTTCTTCAGAATGCCAGGTTACGGGAATGAAAATCTTCTTCCAACCAAAATTCTTTGCCTGTGGAAAATTAGCAAGATAAAGAAACTGAGTTGGATCCAAACCTTATTATATTTAGCGTAGACCCATTGAAATCAATGGGGCATAATCGAATCATCGTGTCTACCTTAACCTCCAGTAACTTCAATGGACCTGCTCTGACTATCAGTTTGGACAGAATCCAAGGAATCCAAATTACGTTTCTAAAACATGGATTGCATTTCCATGTGTGGGAAGGCCATCACTGGTTCTTTTCTCAATGAAGATGTAGTCAAGCGTGCCATCAGCCTTACAATTAGTCTTATGCAGTACAGTCTTTTTATACAGTACGTAAAACCTCAGATAATGCTAAAACTTGGTTCCACAAGTCTTAGTGTTATCCAATTTTTAATGTTATCCGATGCATGCATTGGATAATGTTAAAATCCTATGGAATGCATCGGATAACGTTAAAACTCCATAAAGATACATTGTAACCGGCACAGGCTTTCGCAAACGTTATCCAATGCATCCCATAGGATTTAACGTTATTTGATGCAATTCCCCCACCCCCAGATTGCTTAACATTATGCGGTTTTAGCATTATCTGATGCAAATGCTATCGAGGTATTACTGTATTTCTGAAAGCGTAGCTTAGCTTGTAACAGTCTTGCTGGTGTTCTGCTAAGGAAGATAGGCCAGATACAGTAATACCTCGGATAACGCTAAGACTTGGTTCCACAAGTCTTGGTGTTACCCGATTTTTTAGTGTTATCCGATGCATGTTAAAATCCTATGGGATGTATTGGATAACCTTAAAGCTCCATAGAGATACATTGTAACCGCACAGGCTTTAGCGGTTGTTATCCGATCAATCCCATAGGACCTTAACGTTATTCGATCCAGTTCTCCTCCCCAGATTACTTAACGTTATGCGATTTTAGCGTTATCCGAGGTAAACGTTATCCGAGGTATTACTGTACAAAGGACCCATTCAAACCACACTTACACAACTATATGCCAATTCCAAGATTTACTAAAATAATAATAATAATAATAATAATAATAATAATAATAACCTCAAAAAAATTTCCTGAGCTTCAGACAAGGACCTCATGTAGTCGCTATACCTCTGCAGTTGAAAGCAAGATCATACCAATATCCTCTCAGATTGGATTCTACTTTATCTGATATTGCTAAAAAGGTATCAGATAAAAGGATGCACCAGGTCCTTTTTACACATAGATATTACAGCCCTGTGGTGATCTCCAAATCTACTAAAAGCAATAGTAAATTTAAGCAAAAAAATTAATGAACCACAGCTTTTTGACCAAATATAAATCCCAGCAATTTCTTCAGAAGGTAGGAAAATGTATTTTTTTTCCTATTTAAAACAATACTACACATTCTCATGTTCCCTTTTCCTGTTTATATATCTTTTTAAAAAATAAAAATTTGTTATATGAAACAGTTCCCAATTTTTAAAGAAAATTTAATTCCTAAATGTCCAATGTGTAACTAGAAAGATATTGTAGAAGGAAAAATTTATTTTAGGAAACAAAACTCATTTCCATTCTACCCCCTTGGTCCAACAAAGTCTAGCTTTGTGAAAGGAAGGGGGGAAAGAGCATAGCAAAACCTTCCAATGTGCTTTCTTTTTACACTGTATAGCAAGTAATTCTAGACTAGCAGTTAAGCAGAACATATGAATACCTGTCCTTCAAATTTATTCAGATGACGTGACAGCCAAAACACATCAAGAATCCACTGAGGAAAGCCTATCAGCAATGTTCCCTGGTGGGCCTTCTCAACGACAGGAAATCTCACTTTTTGGACCAAAGTTCCCTAAATCACCCAGCCAGCTTGGTGATGGCAATGGCAATGAAGAAGAAGAAGGAGGAGAACTCTGGGAAATTTGGGCAGGGGAGGCAGATTTAAAAGGTAGCTCCATGTTGTCCTTCTCACACCGATCCTTTCTAGATCAGTGGCAGCAGCTTCTACTCGTATTCAACTATACATTTTACCTGGAAATCATTTCCACATTAGATGGATGTGTCTGGTGACTCAATAAACCGACCCTGGTATAAATCATGTGACCACACACATTACACTGAATAGTTGGTGGAGGGTGTTGTTGAGTCTGACAGAGCTTCTGTGCTTCGTGTCTGCAGCATTCTCCTACAAAGTGTAGATCCTCTCTACACTTCAGTAATAATTGTTTAGAAGCCTCACAGGTATTGTTCATCAGAGTGGTCATCACAAAAGGAGAAGTTACTATCTTTGGTAAGATTTGAGACACTTTGACATTTGATTGGTTCATCCCTTGAAGACTCCGGAAAATGGGTTGATGGGTATAAAAATGGAAAAGGAATTTGCTTAGTTAATTTTCTCTTATGAGAATACTACACTCACCTGCCACTTTGCTGCCTGAACTGCACTCTGTATAAGCTCTGGAACCATGCTGAAATTCTTTTGGACCTTGAGCATAAGCTTAGGAACATTAGCTTTATTATTTTCTGTATGAACTGTTTACCTTACAAAGTGTTGTGGTGATGACTCATGGAGAGGTAAGAAATTGTATTCCCAGAGCAGATTCTTGACTAACACAGGTGGGAAATATTTTCTCCCACTACACTGCACATTGTTATGTTTGCTCTTATGGCACATTAAAATATCAATTATTTATATCTTGTTGACACCAAGGAAATAATACTCCAAGATCCATTTCTCACCAAAATGGCATTGAATTTGAACATAAAAACAGCCATTCAGAACCAGACAAAGTTTCATTCATGTCCCATTTCCAACAGGTAGGGCCCAACTAGATGAATGGATAGCCTGCTGTTAGATGACAGCATCTAATCGTCACAGCAGGAGCTTTCTACATCTGTAATTTGCATATTAGTTTGCTTTGTTCTGTGATTGGTTTTTAGAAGATTAATATGGGGTTTATGTGCAAGTATAATGGCTCTGCTACAAAAGTCTGCCTGAATTACATCTCTAGAACACTGAAAGATTTCACTTTCTAATGATAGAATACCAGGGGGGTGGGGTGCCAAGCACAAGAGAAGAGCATAAGAGTCTGCAGTTCTCTCTTGTTTTTGTCTCCCAACAGTTGCTGCTCATAGGGATACTTTTTGTGGTGTTGGAGAAGGTACAGTATCATATTGCCACCATGAGCAGGACCTATTGATAGCTATGTTTGAAGACATCTGCTTTATCTGTGCCATATTAAAGTACTACGAATTGAAGCATATGGCATTGCTGGCTCCTTCCAGAACAGTTGTTCCAGTGTAACATATTATGCCAGGGTCATATTTAGGGCCAAATGAGTGGTGCCATTGTAAAATACCAGCTTATAAGGAATGACAGGGTAAACAGCATGTGCCCTCTGTCATCTCTCTTCTCTGTTCATCCTGTCAGTTCCCTTTGCTAGCAGTAGTCTCTGCCTGGCTACTCAACTTGCTACCTCCTTCTCCTTTGATTTCTTCTTCCAGATTTTAATTTACAAAGTTTTTCTTAACCCTCATATTCTTGGCCAAATACAATATGGTCCCACTCCAATACTTTCTCGGCCATTGCTATAGAAAGTAAAGCATTCTTGATGTTGCTTCTACAGGCTATACAGTTCCTAACATACTACAAGCAGTAGATGCAAATGAGCACAAAATCCTAGCATTTATTATGCCCTGCTAGCACAAGTACCAGTTCAAAGATTACGACAACCCTCTAAAAGTGTTAAATTTCTCAGCGCCAGGGGTAATTAACCTGGATGAAATCAATATGTTCCTTTAATCTTCTGCCACTGAAGAATTACATAGATTCACCATACAGAAAGTTGTTATTTTTGGAATTAGGTCTCTTGGCTAAGAACTCAAGGCTTTTTAGTTTCACTACAGCTATAAATAGAGAGTTCAGATATTTTCTCACATATCTCTCACACTCTCTCTCTTTTACACACACACACACACACACACACACACACACACACACACACCCTTTTGCTTGATGATAAATCACTTGCCTATGTGGTTATTTTTAAAGAAAAGCAGTCTTTTAGTAATGTTTCAGATCTTACAGAAGCCAATGAATGTACAAAATTCAAAGCAAAATCTCAAAAGTAACTGAAATCATTCTTCTTTCTGGGACTTTGACATGTAGTCTCATTCTTGAAGTCTTACATTTAATATGGAGAACCCTGCTGTATGAGACACTATTCTCAGCTCAGTTCATGACACTGAATTACCAAGTGAGCTTTATAATTACAAACTAGCCCAACCTGTTAGTCTAAATGCCAATTTTCCTAAGTAACAGGTTTCATTGCTCCCCTGGGCAATTGCCAACATTTCACTGAACTCAGAAAAAGCTCAGTGTCTATTCTTTCTCCTCCTTTTTCCCTGTGTTGCACCAGATGCTATTCCATAACTCCAAAGCAGCCTTCTTACAATATCATCCCTGTGCCAAATTTGAACTTCAAGGGGACATTAGGGAGACATTGCTGGAAGCACTGTTTAATCTGTAGAACTCCCTTCTACCTCAAGGATATTTTTTTTAAAAATTACTGATCAACTACTGGTAGCTACAGTTAAGAAAACATCCCTGTTACCTGTATTCACTTCAATTTGCATTTAATAATTTGTTGTTTTCCTCACATTTTTAGATACAAATGTAGAAATCTAACATCTTTGCAACAACTATCTAATGACCCCACTTACCGGTACTTCAAGATCTCTGTCACTGGAAAGATTGGAAAGATCAACACTGCTAAATCTTTCACCCACTAGTATTTAACCTTTATGAAGATGTATGCATTAAACATCTCTCTTCTCAATGAATTAAACTGAGCTATGAATACAAAACAGAAAGAAGGTCTGTTAACAGAAGATGGTGAAGAGCTGTAGATTCACAACATAAGACTGACTATCTCCATTTTGAGTTCCTGATAAAGCTCACATTTTTGGAGAAAGACATTTCAACATGTTTCCTCTCCCATTGAAATACTCATTTTCAATATAACAGAGCATTCCTAACTGGTCAAAGCAAGGGTCAACTGGGGCAACATAAGATGAGCTGATGCTATGGAGAATTGACTCACCCACCCCCAACATAATGGTGGTGGAAATTATTTAGAACAACCTTTGCCCTGGCCTCACTTTCTACCAGCATTGGGGCTTTGTTCCTGGGCTGGCAAAGCTTTGAATTGGATATAAATTTGTTCCTTTTGTGCCCCTGATTTTAGCCAGAGTAGTTCTACTGGCAGATCTCTATTATCAGCCAACAAAAATTAATTTGTGCTGGTAAAAGAGGCTAAAGCTTACTCATAATATCTTCCACATCATTGGGTAGAAACAGTCATTAGAGATAGCCGGTAAACTAGAAGAGGGACATCCTTGACCAATTGGACCATTTGAGTATCACTGAATAAGCCTCACCCAGCTCTGGCATTATGCAAATTACAATAATTTGCTTTGTTTGGTGATTGGTCTTTGGAGTCAAAAGCTTGCATTAGTGCTTTTACAAAGGTCTTGCTCCTTTGGTTTAACATTGAAGCATGGGATTCGTTTGAAGTCTTATTTTTTAAACATAAAAAGACTACAACATTAACATATTTCAGCTCTAACTATAGACATCTGTTTCTGGCCTCTGGGTTAGAATTGTGCTGCATAAGTGGATTTTATAGCCTCACTGTTGTCCACCATGGAAGGATTCCAGGAAAACATGTCACAGCCCTGATTTTTCTGTTTCTTTATAGTATGCACTTGGGGTACACATAAAGAGCCTCCTTGAAGATTGTGGTGTTTTTGAACCACAATTGGGCATTCCTCAGACAACAGCCTCCTTGTGCCAGCTAATCATTTTCACTCTGGGTCAGGTGAAATAACTATGGAATGAATTTGCCAAAAGCTGCCTAATAGTCTGGCCCACGCCACCCTCACCATTCCCAGAAGTGGAAGTTAAACACTCCAGCGCATGTGCAAAATGCTGGTGTAAAGCACCCGCGGTTGTCGTAAATGTGTTTACGACAGCCACAAGTGCATTTATTGCAGCGTTTTGCACATGTGCAAGTGCATTTAACTTCCACTTCCAGTGGGAGGAACCATGTGACCAGCCCACAGCCCAAAAAGTTTGGGCACCCCTGCATTAGGGCATCACAATGAATGCAATGCACAAATGACACTTGCCTCAATTGAGATTAGTCATGACCTAACAAAGACAAGTCATGGGCATAAAGACTAACTTTAGGCCCTCTTTTCAAAACCTGAATTAAGAAAAACAATTTCCTCCTATTTTCTCCCCACCACCACCTTGCAAACCATGCCACCCAGAGCTCAGAGCAAGAGGCTGAACAGGTAGCTCTATCTCCCACCAGATCATAGTAGGATATCCTTCCTTGTGTGCCTATTGATTTGAAGGATAACGAAAGATGCTTTATATAGAACCTACTCAACAAATCTGGACAGCAACCATTATCAACACCAGGGTGGCATAAGATAGGCCACTGTCTGAGGATAGGATAACAGGGCTGCTGCCCTCACATCATGGTTGCTGCTTGCTGTCATTTCAGGCTCCCTCAAAGAGTCCTTCAAAGAAAGGTGAAGAGGGTGACAAAGGCTGCAGAGGCAGTTAAGAAAGCAGGGGTGGCCAAGGTACTAGCATCCAAACATGCTACTAGACAAAGAGCAGAATTGCTTCCCCAGGAAAGCCCTGGCCACTCCAATACTCTGCTCCAATCTGGCCCAGCTACATAAGAAATGCTTTTGTCTGAGGGGACCTGAGGGCAAGGCATGGTGGGAAGCTTGCCCAAATTCACATGTGCAACCTATCCCAGAATGCCTTGGTTCCAGTGACCTTCTTAGAACCTGGTATGTCTTAAACAGCAAGAAGAAAAAGTGGCTGAATTAAAACAGGGTCATGAAGTCGCAAGAACTATTATGGGACAGCTACTCTTTTTCGACATTGAGTGGTGGGTGCTGCCTTTGCCTTTTTTTCTTCATCATCTTCAAAGCCATTGCAACATGCCTCCTCTTCCCTGTAGCGGTCATAAAGTAAAGCTTTGAACAAGGTATGTTTGTGAAAACAATTGTACAAAGAATTGTTATGCTTCAGTTTGTTGTAAAGTGTGAAAAGAAAATAATATAGATATTCTCATCATCCCCCCTCATCAAAATGCCATAGTATTGCATTTCTGAAAGCAATAACTCCACTACAACAATACTTTTGGCAGGCCACATGGGAGGCACAAACAACATTCATTCACAGACATTGGTCCTACTCCAATCTAAAATACTCATGATAAAAGCTGTTGTCCTCATGTATTAAATGAACTAGGGAGTTAAATTCACTCATCTATGAAAATTTATCACATTGAAATATCAAATGAAAACTTCCGTGTAGAACCCCCAAAACTGTGGAGTTATTCTACCTTTTCCATCTTAGTAGTTTTTTGATGAAAGAAAAAGGATGAAGGAAACACCGTGAGGAACATGGTAGAGACTTTGTAACTAGAAAATGGCAACATTTTGGGGAAAGGTTATTAATGAATGGTTAAATTGGTGGGTTGCAAATGAAAGATGATGTCGTCTGATGATGACCTCATAAATTCCTCAAAAATGAAGATGATGTGATTGTACAATAATAATTTGGTCTGGAAGGAACGTTAGTGTCTCTTCGTTAATTATTGGAAGCAAAAGTTGAACATCAGCATGAAAACTGTCTAATTTTTTCCCCATGCTGTCACACTTCCTTTCTTTTTCTGTTGTCTTCTGTAAATAATCATCATCAACATCCTTTCTAAAAAGCTCCACAACAATACCAATACTCACAGTGGCAATTTTGCACAGCTCTGTATGCTGTTGGAAAACTGGAACAGTTCAGTCATTCAAGGAAGAGGCTCTTTTGCTCAAAAGAAGCTGCAACATAATGTATAGAAGAAAATTCATGGGCCAGAGGTACAGCACTCTTACTCAATACTCGAAAATTGATTTCATTATTCCCCTGTTAATGCTGCTCCACAATAAGCTCTTTTTTAAAAGGTTAGATAGATGGAATTGCTTTATAAATTACTTATAAAAGCACCTCTGGTTTCTCCTGCTATTGTGATGTTGTTCTTTTGTACACTTTTCAAAAATGAATTCACGGGTTTCAGATATGGCATTAGGCGACGTCCCTAGGGCTTTGTCATATAGACAACAAAAAGGAAGCAGCACAAAGAAACAAAGGTAAAATGCAATTATTGTTATTAAGTAGTGTCCTCAACCTGTTGCCATGCAGTTGCACTAAATTACAAAGTTCATCACTGCCAGGTAGCACAGCTAGTGGGCGAAGCTGCAACTCTAAACACAACTGGAGCCAGCCAGTTGGGAAAGGCATCAAGCCAAAACGTCAGGATTTGAATCTGATGTTTTGGCTTGCTGCACTGCCCTTGGAGGTGGGGGAACTTTGGAAACAGCTTGGATCGGGTCCCCCGACCTCCCTGGAGCTGGCAGGGGGGGTCAGAGAGCATGAAATGGGTGAAAAAACAGATGAGTGGCTGAGGAAGCTGATGGGGACTTCCCGTTGGCTTCCCTAGCCACCCGCCCCTGCCTCTGCAGCTGTGGGGTGGCTGGGGAAGACGACGCAGCTGCATGGGAGGCTGGGAAGAACGCCGTTCAGCTTTCCAGCCACCCTGCTGCTATGAACAACTGCATCAGATAACGCTAGCAGATCGTTATCCAATGCAAAATTTCTTTAGAAATTTCTTTATAAATTTTGCATCATCCGATTTTAGCGTTATCCGATACAGTCGTTATCCGAAGTATTACTGTATAGCACAACTTCATAGTGAGACAAAGATCAAAAGTAAACAGAAAATAAAACTGGAGATTAGTGCAAGGCCTTTATGAGGTAAAGATTTGAGTATCTGATTTCTCAGATATGTAACTCCAAAAGATTTGCATGACCTCCAAACTACCCTATCGTTAACAGCCCCACTCTGTACTCACAGTCTCAAATGTAATACTTCATATATGCAGGGAGTCTGTCTCATATTTGGTCTTCCTCTTCTTGCTGTCTTCAGCTTTTCCTAGCATTACTGTCTTTTCCATTGAATGTTACCAATATCTTCTCAGTACACTCAAAAGTATGGTGTCCTGAGAACTCAGCCAAGTTTCTCATTGAGAGTGGGCTGGTACAAGCTAAAGAGTCACTTTAGGGTTGGGAAGAGATCCAGTATACCATTTCATATGACCCCTGCATCCATGTGACTTAAGTACCTCAAATGATGTTATCTGGAGCACCTCCTTAACGAAAAAAATGGGGAAGAGAAATATCTGCTTCTTGCCTCTTCCTATATTCTCCTGCTTCTGAGAGGAAGCCTTCATTTTTAAAAGTTTTTTCTAAAGTTACATCACATCATTGCTACCCTAACTAGCCTTTTAAAAAAAAAAACCTTTGCTAACTCCCTCTACCCCTCTTCAGAGGAATTAAGGAAGGAAGTTTTTATTTTTCCAGTTTCTCAATATCATTAAGCAGCTAAACAGTCTGTTTAAACCACTAATGATATTGGGAAATTAAATTAGTCCATTCCACTTTGGTTCAGTCCTAGCAATTGCACATCCTGGATATGAACTGAAACAAATTGATTCCACTCACACCTAAAAACAAGTGGACCTTGATTAGGACCTAAAATTGTGGATGAGGAACACTCTGGGGACAGGATGGTTTGTTCTAGTAATTATGTAATCTGATCATTGGATGACAATGGATAAGAATGATAAGAATCAATTCAAAATTGAATTCAGAAAATCAAACTGTTTCCTTGGTTTGGAGGAAACTCTAGAATTTAGTTCCAAGACTGCGTTCCAGTTAGTGAATTGTGTCAGTTGCTAGTTTTCATTTCTAAACCCTAAAATGGGCTAGGATTCTTTCCTTGGAAACCTTATCAGCAGGTGAGGTATTTGTCAGAGGCCATTTGCTGGAAACTACACCCATGAAAATTTGGAAGCAGCTATCTAGAACAGGGGTTCTCAACCTTTTCAAGCTGAGGACCGGGTCACACTCCCTCAGGGGCCAGACAGCCATTTTGCCCTGCCTGTGACACATAGCACTTCTGGCTGTTGCAGAGACGGTGGGGGCCACATGAAATTGGTGTTGTGGGCCACATCTGGCCCCCAGGCCAGGCTATAGGTTGAGAACCACTGATCTAGAAGAAAGCTTTTTGCATGGATGTGTAGCTCCATCCCTAAGAAGACTAAACTGGCATATTTTGTGTTAACTTGTAGGCACCAGGATTAATTTTGCACTTAATTTTGTACAGTATGATTTGGATGTAGAGTTTGTCTTTTGGCTGAACTGCTGAATTAGTTAAGTGCTTTCCACAACATAGTATGGTGTCTTTTTGTCTAGTTGCACAGTGTTTGTAGCAGTATTTCATGTCCTGTGTCAGATTCTATTTTTGTTATTTTATGTTTTTAATAACCCACAGTGGCAATGATGAAAGATGAATAGATGCATAGAGAGATCTGGATTTGAAATTTCAAAATGTTGTGTGATGCAAACATAATAAAATGACCTGGTGATTATTTCTGCATGGAACACCGACTCAATCCATGATAAAATGAAAAAGCAGCTAGGTAAGAAATAATTTATACTCCTCCATCCAATGGTTATATTTATTGAGATTACGCCAATACTTTTTTGGAATATTCATTCATTCATTCATTCATTCATAAATAAATAATACTTGTATACCACCTGATTGGTGTTGTGGTGAGCAGCAGGTACACATTGAAATAAAACCATATTGGTAAAACAGGCAGAAACATTACAAACTTGAGCTTGGGTTACCAAATCAGTGGGATTTCTTTCTCTGATATTTCAATGCCAAAGCCTGAGACATAAGGGCAAGCTCTTGTGATGTCTCAGCTGTTGGACTATTTGGGAACAACTGCAAAATGGAATATGGAATGTATGACAGCAGCTAATGTGGAGACTCTATGATGAGTTTAAAGATCACCATCAATAGCACCTCAAGAACATGTTAGATAATGAAGAGAAGGGTGTATCAATGCATGTGTCATATCTGATTAAGTGCTATGCAAAAAAAACAGTAACCAATAATTCTGATCAGAAAAAAATGTTTCATGTGAAAAACCTAGGGATTATTATGTGTCATATTTTGTGAGAAAATGTCCTTGGAAAGAGAAACCAGATTTGCTTATGTCTGAGAAATCATATAGGTGGTGTGAGTTGGCAAAAGTTAACAAAGAAGAAATCTTTCATCTCCCAGGACAAGTTCTGTGAGAAGTAAACAAAGCTTGGTGACATAAGTGACCAGCTTTGGGGGGGGGGGGGAGTGGCAGGTAGAGTCTAAGGACAGTACCATGAGGGATTTAATTCGTTAATTTGATGTGTTGAATTATCCTCATTAGTTCATTTATTTCTTTTGATCTGAATGAAATAAAAGAAATATATGAACTAATGAGCATAATTCAACACATTGAATTCACAAACTACATCCCTGGCAGTAGTGTCCTTGGACTCTACCTGCCACTTTTCTTGAAGGAAGAAAGGTTAGAAAGAAAGTGTGTGTGTGTGTGTGTGGGGGGGTGTATCAGGACCCATCCGGCAGCGAAGAGGCGAGCCAGAAGCAGCAGATGCAAGTGAGAACTTTTTAAAGTTCTTGCTTGCCTCTTCGCTGCCGGGTGGGTCTTAATTTCCCACACACATACTTTCTCTCTTACCTTCCTTCCTTTCTTCATGAAACAAACACAATGACAGCCTGGTTACTTCCACATCCAGTGAGAAGGCGAGAGTTGGAGAGAGACTTTTTTTGAAGGAAGGAAGGTTAGAAAGAGTGTTGTTGTTGTTGTTGTTGTTGTTGTTGTTTTTAAACCTTCATAGAAAATGTTTCTGATGTCCGATCCAAATTGTATGTCACAAGAAAGGTTATTATACAGTATCGTCTATCACTTTGATTGGTTGATTGGTTTGGTTGCTGGCTCACCACCAACTGACCCCCCCATGTCATTTTTACGAGTCACATTTTTCCTTAATAACTTTGTTGTTGATTCCTGCTTCGGTGTCATTCTTCTCCACATATTGTATTCAAACTGTATCCACCTCAGAAAGTTGTCATATTCAGTTTCTAACACGTTTCCCCCTTTTATTTTTGTTTTTTTGTGACCTTGTTTGAGTGTGGTTTTTTAAAAAAGTATTTATAAATTTTCAACAAAATACAGCAAAAAAACCTACATAAAAATTAAACATAAACATACATGATACTTAAAAGAAAAAAGAAAGTAAAGATATAAAGATAAAAAACAACACACTTGGTACAGAAATTTTTCAGATTAAATTTCTAATACAAATATTGCATAATATTCTCATATACTCCTTTTACATCCAACACTACTAAACATAACAAAAATCACCTCTGTGCTATGTACATTGTCCGGGAGGTTGTAACATATTAGATCTTCCAAAATTTAATTTGATCCAGTACAGGTTTAATACCTTTATTTTTAACGATTACATATTCCACAAATTGTCACCAAATTCTCCAAAATCTATTTTCATGAACTATGCCTTTTCTAATATTCAGTTCCCATGTTAACTTATCATTAAGTGCCAAATCCCACATTTCTTTATACCAATCTTCTATTGTTAATAATACATCATTTTTCCAATTCTTTGCGATAGCGTCTAGCCGATGATACCATCACAGCTATTAATTCTTTATTATCATTGCCCGTTTTGAATTTATCCACATCAGTTAGCAATACTGTATCCAGCCCCAACTCAAGTCACATTTCAAAAATATTTTTAATTTCCTTTTCTACTTTTCCCCAGAAATCTTTTAGCACATTGCAACTCCACCACATATGCATATATGTTCCCATTGATTGTTTACATCTACAACATTTATTTATTTATTTATTTACATTTTTATACCACCCTTCTTGCCAGGGCGACCCAGGGCGGTTTACAACATTATAAAAGCATAATAAAACCCAACCCAAACCCATTGTTAAAAACTTCAAAATTACAATTATAAAATTTAAAAAGTTTTTAAAATTTATAAAAATCCACAGGTCCCAATAATAATTTAAAAACTTAAAAACAAAAGATTTAAAAGATTAAAAGATAAGGGGGAGAGGGATCTCAAACAAGCCAGCGAGCTGGGGTCATGGTACCGCCAGGACCCCATACCTGTCCCACCAGCCATGTTTTTAAGTTCTTCCTAAAAGACAGCAAGTCCATCTGAAGACGTAGCTCAGATGGTAGGAGGTTCCATAGGGCTGGAGCAGACACAGAGAAGGCCCTCCTTCTAGTGCCAGAGAGATGTGCCTCTCTGGCCAATGGAACAACTAGAGAGCCTCTCTGGTCCGCTCTGCTGGGATGGACAGATGTTCTTGAGGTGATGCAGTCTCTTAAGTATCCTGGCCCACTACCATATAGGGCTTTAAAGGTGATAACCAGGACCTTGAATTGCACCCGGAGGCAAAGTGGCAACAAGTGCAGCTCCCGAAGCAGAGGCGAGGCATGTGCATACCGCCCACACCCCATCACCACCTGGGCAGCTGCATTCTGGACCAGTTGAAGCCTCCAGATGGTCATCAAGAGCAGCCCCATGTAGAGCGCATTACAATAATCTAGTCTTGAAGGTGACCAGAGTGGTGTGATCATGAACAAGGAGTCCCGATCTAGAAGCGAGCGTAACTGGCGTATTACACGAAGTTGTGCAAAAGCCCTCCTGGCCACGACTGCCACCTGCTCTTCGAGCAATAGTCGTGAGTCTAAGAGGACATATATTACTTATTCTATTATCTATTTGATGCAGCCTGGTTGGGGTCAGATGACATCGTCACAATAGTTTATAATATAATATAATATAATATAATATAATATAATATAATATAATATAATATAATATAATATAATATAATATAATATAATATAATATAATGTATATTATGTTCTTTAACCCTTACAGACATAGTTCTCATAATTCTTCTTTTCCATTTTTTCTGCCACATTTCTTCTGAGATTGTCACTTTCAAATCTTGTTCCCAAATATTTTTCAAAATCTCCTGTACTTTTCCTCTTTTATTCAAAATCTTATTTATCTTCCTTACTATCCCTTTGATGCCCATCTCTCCTTTTCTTAATTTAATTAAAAGCTCCTCGAATATTGTTACCTCCCTTTTTAAACTCCTTTCATGTAAGTATTTTTTATTCCAGTTGTTTATCTGAACAATTTTAAACCAGTTTAAGTCCAGTTGTGAAAACAGCTCCATTTTTTAAACACGGTCTTTACAAGTTTTAACCCAATCCTTCAACATTAAAACTCCATTTTCTATTAATACATTCTTGACCCTTCTATCAATTTTTATTGGGAAGGTATTGAGATCTTCCAATTCTATAGTCGGTGATATATCTGGCACAAGGTCTTTCCTCACTCTATTCCATTCTTCCAAAGTTGTTTTTAATCATCTTGTTTTGAATACCTTTTTTTAAATCTCTTTACTTAAAAATATTGCCTTACCTATTTGTGAAAATTCTCTCAGCTCAATTTTTTCCCAAATCGTTTCTTCATTCATTAGTATTTTTATAACATTTCTTATTTGAAAAGGTTTGTAATAATTATTTATATTTGGTATTTCCAGTCCACCTTCTTTTTGAGATAAGTACCACAGGTTTTTAGCTATCCTTGCTCTGCGCTTTCCATTACAAAATTTGTTTATAATATTTTGGTGCTCTTGCAATTCTTTATCATTATGTTTTATTGGTAACACATCCAAGAAAAAATTTAATCTAGGTAAGAACATCATTTTACATAAGGCTACTCGGCCAAACCAAGATAAATTCAATTTATTATAATGTGCTATTTTGCTTTTAAATTTCTTTCTTTTGTTTGCCGTAATTTAAACTCTTAAGATCTCCAAATTTATTTGATATCACTACTCCCAAATATTTCAATTTACTTTTGACTTTTACAGTGATACCTCGGATAACGCTAAGACTTGGTTCCACAAGTCTTGGTGTTATCTGATTTTTAGTGTTATCCGATCCATGTTAAAATCCTATGGGATGGATCGGATAACGTTAAAACTCCATAGAGATACATTGTAACTGCACAGGCTTTAGCGGTTGTTATCCGATCCATCCCATAGGACCTTAACGTTATTCGATCCAATTCACCTCCCCAGATTACTTAACGTTATGCGATTTTAGCGTTATCCGAGGTAAATGTTATCCGAGGTATTACTGTATCTTATATATTTCATTTATTTTCTCCTGTTCCTTATTTTCCCCGTTACATAATATCATTTCTGCTTTATCCCAATTTACTCTCAAACCTGTAGTTTCCTCAAATGTTTTTAAATATAAATATATTCTTCCTAATATCTATATTGGTTGTTTTACAATTATCAGTGTATCGTCTGCATATTAATTTATTTTATTGCCTTCTATTCCAATTATTTCCTTATCCTGTCGTATAGCATTAGCCAAAAATTCCATTGCCATTATAAATAATGTTGGAGACAATGGGCAACCCTGTCTTGTGCCTGCTTCTAATTTTATGTCCTCTGTATAATTATCGTTAACCTTGACTCTTGCTATTCCTTGTTGGTACAGTTTAGCAATTACTCCTTGAAATTTATTTCAAAATCTGTATAACCTAATCATTTCATGAATTGTTCCCCATTGCAAAGAATCAAATGCTTTGAAAATATCAAGTGATAAGAACCCAATTTTTTCCTTTTTTCATTCTGCTGCGTCCACTAAATCCACTACTCTTCTTACCAAGTATGCCATATATCTATTCTTTAGAAAGTCTGCCTGATCCTTATTTATAGTCACCTATAAAACTATTCAATCTATTTGTCAGCACTGTTGTAAAAATTTTGGCATCTTGATTTATTAATGAAATAGATCTGTACGCTTCAACTTTTTCCAAATCTTTTCCTGGCTTTAGTATTAAAGTAATTATTGATCTGTTCCATGAGTTTGGAATCCATTCTCCCTCCAGTATTTTATTAAATAGTTTATGTAATCTTGTATTATTAATTCTTTAAAATCTTTATAAAATTCAGCCGGTAATCCATCCTCTCCTGGGGCCTTATCTAGTTTTAATTTCGCTATCACTTCCCTAATTTCTTTTTCTGATATTTCCCCCTCCATTTTATTTCTATGTTCTTCTGACACTGTTAATATTTGTTGTTTATCAAAATATTCTTTAAGCTTTACTAAAAAAATTATTTTTTTTGGAATATAGTTCATGGTAAAAAATTTCTACTCTTCGTAGCTTTTCTACACTCTTATTACACCTCTTCCCATACTTATCAACGAAGACTCCAATTTGACTTTTAAGCTTCTTCTCTTTAGCTGCCCTCGCCAATAATTTTGAATTTTTATTACTATATTCCAAATATTCCCATTTTAAATAAATTAAATCTTTCTTGACTTTCTCTATATCCCTTCCTTCTATCTCTTTCTTCATTTTCTGGATTTTTTCAAATATTCCCTGATCTTTAGTCCTTGCATGCTCCATTTGAAATTGTTTCAATTGTCTTTCCAATTCCTCATACCTGTTCTTATTCTGTTTATTCTTTATACTTGCTAATTTTATAGTTTCACCTCTAAAAATCACTTTCATAGTATCCCATACAGTACTATAACTAACCTCATTGTTATCATTCCATTTCCAGTTTTCTTCCCATTCTTTAATTATTTTGCTTTTAATAGTTTGTTCCTTTAAAAATTTGGGTTTTATCTCCAATTATATACTCTCTTCCCTGATCCTTCTAATTTTATATCCATCACTATTTTTGCATGGTCTGATTCTTTAAAAATTCCTATTTCCTTTTCTTCTACTGTTTTAACCAAGCCATCTTTAACAAAAATATAATCAATTCTAGAATAAGTATTATGTACTTGAGAAAAAAAGTATACGCTCTTTCATTCCCTTTAAGCTCTCTCTAGACATCTTTTAATCCTATTAATTTAATCCAATTATCAAATATATGTCTTTTATTATTCCTTTTATCACCAGTACTATCTATCTCTGATCTTATTAAGTTAAAATCCCCTGCCATTATCATATTCGTTGTTCCTTCTTTCTTTATAATATTACCCATTTTGTTTAAAAATTCTTCCTGATGATCATTAGGTGCATAAATATTAACTAAAGTCAGTTCCTCATCATCTATATTTCCTTTAATTATTAAATATCTTTATTATTTATTATTATTTTTATTTATTTTATTTATTACATTTGTTACCCTGCCCCAATCGGGAAAACCCGACTCTGAGCGGCTTACATCAAAACAGGAAATAAAAACATAAAACAATCCATATCAATAAAAATCAACAAGAGTTACAAGTCATCTTCCTTCTGGATCTGAGATGCTTTGTGTCATATTATACCTTAATTTATTAGATATTAAAATTGCAACTCCTCTCGCTTTGGATGTGCCATAGGCCATTTCATATATCTGCATCCCTCTCAAAACTATCTTATTTGCCTCAGTGGACTTTTGATGTGTTTCTTGTAAAAAAATGACATCAGGTCTATCATTTTTAAATACGAATAGCAACTTTTTCCTTTTCAATACACTGCCTGTACCTTTCACATTCCACGATAAAACCTTAATATCTTTCACCATCTATTATTCTTAACCTATTTTGACCTATCCAATCCTCCCCGGACGTGTTACCCCCAACCCAAACCTGAAAAAGTAAAAAAAAAAGTTATAAAAATGAGAAAAAGGAAACTTACCTAAATTACTATCATCATCGTCCCTCCCCACTCTTCTCTCTAGAGGGTCGCCTTTGTCTTCCAAAGAGGGGAGGTGGGGACTAGGAAAGGTTAGCATATTCTATGAAGTAAAAAACTAAGTTCCATACTACCCTCTTTCCTCCGCCAGAATTATATTTTTTAAAAACAGCTCATTCTACCAAAAGTACACTCCCCGAGTCTGAGGGGTCCGAACCCCCCACCGCTCCCTCCTCCTCACCACCTCCAGCCATATTTCTATACCTCCCATTTCAATCAGAGCTTTTCTTAGAGCAATCCATTCTTGTGAACCCACCTGAACCAATCCAATGTGACATATATATTCCAGTGCATCTATTCTTGGCTCAATTACATGCATCTTTCTGTCACAGAAAACTCTTAGTTGTTGTCGAAATCTCCAATTGTATGTAAGGCCTCTTTCTCTTAACAACTTTGTCAAAGGTTTCATCTTATATCTCCAATTTCATTCCACAGGAGCAATATCATTGTAGATTTCCACATCAACCCCTTCCATTTTTAGAATGCCAGCACCAGCTTGTTTGATGAAAGCCATCACCTTTAACTTATCCCCCCAATTTGCAAATTTAACCAAAACATTTCTCTCAGTATTCTTCCCTCTTCTTCCCCCTAGTCTAAATGCACTTGCAATGTCTTCTGCAACAAAATCCTTTCTCATGTTAAGAGAGTTTAGCCAATCAACTACCCTTTCTTTAAGCTTGTCTGTCATTCGTTCCACCATTTTTCAAATCACAATATTTTGTTTTCTCATAACTTCTTCCACCATATCCAGCCTTTTTTCCTGTGATTCAACTTTAATAGCAGTTTCCTTCTCCTGTATATACAATTCTTTCATTTCTATTTGCAAACCACTTAGCTCTTTCTGTACATGGTTAAGATGGCGCAGAGCTCAGAAGTATATTCAATTGCTTGCGCACAATGAGACTTTCAAATGTGGCAATAAATTAAGGAAACAATACTTTAAAAATACGAATCGATCACCTGTTGTGCTGGAGCTTATCGCGGATCCGACGAAAGGAGACAAAACTTATTTTTAAGAGTTCCGAGGTCAAGGCCGGGAAGCAGCGGAGGTGGCCGGCAAGGCGAGCGGTGAAAGTCGTCCCCTGACCGGCTGTGCCGCTGCCAGGCGGGACCCCGAGAAAACAGGTCGGAGACACGGAAGCAGAAGCGAGGCGACGGTGTCTGAAGGGGGCTATCGTGGAGGTTGAGCCCAGAGGGAAAAGTAAGTGGAGACGGAAGGTGGGAGAGTGGAAGAAGGACGGAGAGAGGAATGTTGGAGGGGGAAAGCAAAGAAGAAGAGGAGCGGTAATGGCGGCGGAGCTGAGAAAGTGAAAGTGAGTGCGAGAGTGAGACCGAGAGAGAGTTAAGAAGTGGATTTTGAGAAGGACGGACAGAAGTGAGGGTTTGGAGCGAAAAGGAATAGCGCGGTTTTTTGGGAGGATTAAAGCATCGGAGACTTGGGCAGAAGAAGGAGGGGGGAGAGGCCCCAGACGCAGTCGGATTACTGTTGGAGGAAAAGAACTCTTTTTTCCCCTCTCTTTGAGGTGATCGCTTTTTTCTTTTTTTCCCTTTTTTTATTGAGAAGTTACCCGAGAGGGAGACCAATACTATTATTTCTCTTTTCTTTTTTCTAATCTATCTTTCTTCCTTTCTACCTTTTTTTACTTCTTATTGTTTTCTCCGATCACAGAATCTTGTCAGTCGCCATTTCAATCAAGTTTTTTTTCCCGTGGAAGAGTGTGAATTATTGGCTTGTGTGTACGTCCCAGGTCCGCTCTGCACCCTTTGTTGTGGATCAAGTGGATTTTCACCCTCCCTCCGTTGTGGATTAAGTGGATTTTCTAAGAAAAGAACTTTTTTTTTCTCTTCCCCTCCCTTCTTTCTCTTCCTCTCCCCCCACGGACTGAATATTTTTTGGAAAATAAAAAAGAACTCTTTGGTTGCTCTCTCCTCTCTTCGATTTTTTCTTTTCTTTCCTTTTCCTCATTCTCTTCAACCACTTCTCTGCCTCTTCCCCACTTTAAAAAACTATTCTTTTTCCCTTTCCTTTCCTCAGAAAGGAAAGGACTCCTTATTGTTTCACACACTCTTGGGGAGAGGGGGAGGAGGGTGGAACGGGAGGGAGGGGGGAGGAGGACTTTGGAAGGTGTTGAAGGGACAGTTACCAGGAGGAGCTGCTTTTGTCCTGAGAATTGCAGTTAAACTGAGAGGGAAGGTGTTGGAGGGAGCGGAATAGGCAGAACAACAAAGAAATAAGTAAAATGTAGGGCTCAGAGGAGAGGAGGGAGGAGGAGGAGATAAGTGAAACAGAAAAGGTCAGAGACAAGAAGGGAAAAGGAGAAAAAAGACCAGAAAGATAAGACTGCAACAACAGGAGAAAATCCACAGATTGATCAATATCAAATTTTCACGGAACTGGGAAAAATGATGAAGAAAATTGAAAAGATGGACCAATTCAGAATCCAAGACAAAACAGAGACTTTAAAAATGGTTCAAACAGAGACTTTAAAAGTGGTTCAAAATGAGTTCTCAAAAGTAATGAACGCTGAACTTTCAAAAGGATTTTTAGGGGTGAGAGAGGAGTTCAAGAAGGACAGAGAAGATATTTTGTTAGATCCTTAAGGGTTGTAGCCAAGCTTTGATAATTAAGCATAGCAGCTTCCCTGTTCTTCATTTCATTATTGTTCTTTTGGATTGCTTTTGTCAGTTCTTGTATATTATCCAAAGCTGATCGCTCTATATTGTCCATTTTTTTCATAAGTTTGCCCATCTCAACAAAGAATTGCACTTGTTCCCACAACCTCAACCATTGGTGGTGGTGTTTGTCTTTCCTTCTGCTCTTTTTGCTCCTTTTGTTCCTTCTGTTCTCTCTGTTCCTTCTTCTCCTTTCTCGTCTCCGTTCTCTTTGGTTTCACAACCTCCTCTTCTTCTCTTCCTTTTCCCTCTTCCATATTAACCTTATTTGTAACCAACCAGATAGCAGAATCAATTATCACCCATATAATATATATTAATATCTCCCTTAATATATTGACCAATCAACAAATCAGTCAAGTTTTCCAAATTTATAATTTGATCAGCTAATTTTAAATCAAAAATAGACTCTCGACCCTTCCCCCTTTTTAAATAATTTTTAATTAATTTCTAATTGATTCTGCTAGTCAATCAGTCTAATTAATCAATCTAGACAGCCAAAAATCAGTAAAAATAATAATAAATCAAATACCCTCCAAATTAATTAGTTTCAATCAATTTTATAAATCAATTTTATAAATCAATTTGAGTGGTTTTATGTAAAACGCTTCATAATTTTTCCCCCAAAGTCCAATTTCAAATGTAATAGTGTCATCACAAAGGTTATTCTTTCCTCTTTCAAAGACACTTTGGGTCACCAGAATTGGTTGTGTGGTTTGGTCACTAGGCTGCCGAAAACCGACACCCCCCAGCTTTGTATTTTTGGCCAATGGCTCTTTACATTTCTGAAAATTGCTGAGATGAGCTTTCAGTTGATGTAACCATTTTTTTGTGGGTGCTTTAGTTTTGTGGTGGCAGCTAGTCGAAAGTGCGTGATTTTCGTTACATTGCAAAAACTGTCAGACAACCCAACCGAAACGTAAGACGTTCATCGAATTCACATCAAAAATATTTTTGTGACTGAAAGTCTTGACTTTTTAATCCTGCTCCAGTTGGGTTTATGCCAATAAGCCAATTTGACAGTAACAGAATAAAAAAGAACATCTGCGTATGATGCCATTGGATAGGGGATTGTAATTTGTTGAAAAGTATATAGATATGACACCCCAAAAAAGCTGAAAGGGTGGAAGTAGAATGAGAGGATAGATTGAATCCATAGATTCAAGCAGGCATCGCTGGTTGAGATGTGATAGTAACTTTGCTGTGTGTCATTTTTAGCATGTTTAAAGGCTAAGAGTTGCTTTTATTTTAACATTTTTACTTTTAAGAATTTTTAATGTTTTGAGGAAGTTTCTTTCACTTTTGAAGTGTTTGCCCATAACTTGCAACTCATATTTTAAGTACTTGTCTGTAACTTGGCTTCAATGTGTAGCTATTACATGTCTACAATATTTTTTAAGTGTCTCATGTGTTAGATGTCTGTCCAAAGCATTTTTGTATGCTTAATTTTTGATCCTGTGTTCAAAATTTTATAATTTGAATTATGCACATAGAATTCTACATGACTGTAAGATAATGCTAAGCCATTTTGAACCATGTGCCTGTTATAAGTTTTCATCCTGTATCAATGAGAATGAAACCACAAATGTAGTACAGTATAGTCATTATTGGAAATACCCCATTCCATGGGATTTCAGGTTCAAAGCTTGAAATCTGGAGAATGGACCCCAAAGTCTGACTCTCAGGGTTAAACCCCAAGATCTGGCAGGCCTAGAGGAGCTAAAAATTAATGCGTAACATATATCATAGTTATGCATGACAGAATCGTCAGTCTTCAGGAGGAAAGAAAAACAGCTTTGTTTATTGGACATATTGTGTTGTTCAGTCCATCCAGATCACATATTTTCAAGCATAACAGAACTCTTTGTAGAACCTAGCATCTGCAAAACATCTGCCTCACACTGTAATTTAAAACTCTTATGTTTTCTCAACTTATTAAGAATGAGTATTCCTTTGATTTGTAAATTTTGGTGGCACGTTTTAACCAAAAGACTTTGGAAAACTGAGTGAAATAGTATGTTCTATATTTTGCCTAAAATAGCAGGTCAGAAAATAAAAACAAACCCAAGAGTGTTTGATTTTCAAAGTTCCATTGTAACCCCTCTATGCCAGAGGTTTCCAACCTATGGCACGTGGGCCTAGTCTGGACCGCGGTGGGAACCCAGGCACCACCAGAAGTGCCAAAATGTCACATTTTCACTGCCAAAATGCCGGGATCTCACTGCCAACATACTGTAAAAACATGGCAAAACACCACTGCCATGGAAACTGAATGTGCCAAAACACCAGTTTGTGCAGCAGCAGTGGCGGTGTGGTGTTTTTTCAGCTGTTTTTGCCACTTCTGCCACTTCCCATGGCGGCAGGAGAGTATGTAGAGCATTTTCGCTCTGTTTTTGTAATTTTTTGCTGCATTTTTGAAGCATTTTTGCCTCATTTTGACAGCACTTCTGAACACCCTCCCACCACCATGGGAAGTGGCAGAGGCTGCCCAAGTAGCTGAAAAAATGGCCGATTGCACCTGCCACTGCTGTCGCTGCTGAAAACAGAAGAACTGGGAGCAACCACGCCTCCAGCTCGTACAGCTGAGTGTCAGAGCGGGTCTGTCCCCTGGCAGGAAAACATTGGGATCCCCTGCTCTATTACATTCAAATGGCTATACAGTAATACCTCGGATGATGACTCCATCGTATAAGGGTAAAATCGGATAACGCTCTGTTAGCGATATCTGATGCAGTCGTTCGTAGGAGCAGAGTGGCTGGAAAGCTGAACGGGGTTCTCTGTTCAGCTTCCCAGCCACCCTGCAGCTGTGGAGACAGGGGTGGGGTGGGCTGGAAAGCTGACAGGGGGCTCCCCCATTGGCTTCCCCAGCCACCCCACAGTTGCAGGGGCAGGGGCGGGTGGCTAGGGAAGCCGACAGGGAGTCCCCGTCGGCTTCCCCAGCCACCCCGCAGCTGTGGATCGGGTACTCCAACCCCCCCCTGAGCCGGTAGGGGGGTCAGGGAGCCCAAAATGGGCAGAAAAGTTTCCCCACCTCTCTGGCTGCTGCAGCAAGCCAAAATGTCGGGATTTGAATCCTGACATTTTGGCTTACTGCAGCAGCCAGAGAGGTGGGGAAACTTTGGAAATAGCTTGGATCAGATCCCCCCGACCTCTCTGGAGGCAGCAGGGGTGTTGGAGAGCCCGAAATGGGTGAAAATTTTGATTTCTTTTTTTTTACCCATTTCGGGATCTTAGACCCCCTTGGAAAGGGCAGGGGGGATTCCACTCATGGAATCCCCACTGCCCTTTCCAAAGAGGCAGGCTGATCACCCCCCTTCCCTTTCCTCTTCGGAAAGGAAACAGGCTTTTTTTAACGTTGTGCGATCAATGCATCGCACAAAATTCAAAACCGGATAATGACAAGACTTGTGTAACCAAGCTTTCACCCTTACCTCTGTGTTTTCACTTTCTCTCTCCATTCTATTGATAGAAAAGATCTTACCTTAACAAGATTTTGGAGTTCTAATACAGTATAGAAAATTTTAATTAAATGACCTTAAATATACTACATTTATTTAAATTATATTATATTTCTTGGCTACCTGTACTGCACATTGAGATATTTGGAAATTTTAATATAGGTTGGGAGAGGGTAGTAGCGTAGCATGGGTTTCAGCTGCCTGGGGTGTAAGTCAAATTTGCTGCTCCCTGGGCAGGGCCTAGGATGCCAACTCCTGCTCCTGCTAGGTCTTCTGGGAACTGTTGTCCAAGAACACCCATATGCTAAAAAAGTGCTGCCCCGGGTGCCCCCCCCCGGGAGTCCACAGGCTATGCTACTGGGAGATAAAGAATGCATATTTGCACACAAATGCATACATCCAATCATCATCATCATCATCATCATCATCATCATCATCATCATCACCATGGTAATGATGCCAGAAATAAGGAGACAGAAGGAACAAAACATAGCCCTAGAAATAGAAATAACTTGATTATAGATTAAACGTATTTCAGTGACCCTATAATCATCAGGACAATGGGAACAATGCCATAGAATTTCTTAAAATATTATAACCAACTGTAAATCTCTGAAATAACACCACCAGAGCTGCAGAAAATGGTGCTATTGGGAACATCATATATTTAACTGATACAGTAATACGATTGCATCGATAACGCTAGAATCGGATAATGATTCTTAGCATTATCCGATGCAATGGTCTGCGGGTGTGGGGTGGTTTGGGTAGAACTACCCAATCCAGCCCCTACCCGCAGCAGTCTCTGCGACTGCAGTAGGGTCAAGGGAAAGCACCCGCCTTTCCCCCCCGACCCTACTGCAGTCGCAGAGACTGCTTGTCTCTTTCTTTCCCTCCCTGTATTTAAACTACAGGGAAGGGGGAAATAGAGAGACGTGATTGGTTCTCTAGTTTACATACAGGGAAGGAAAGTAAGACACAAGCAGTTCTCTTGCTCCCTGTAGTTTAAATACAGGGAGGAAAAAAGACGCATAGACACCAACCTCCTAAAAAATGAGGATTTTGGTTTTGAGGCACCCTGATCCCTCCTTCACTCCCATAACAGTGGTTTGGGGGGGGGGGCAAAGGCAGCATTTTTTGGGGATGGCAAAATTTGACACTGTCTGCATCATGGGCCCAGGGGATGGCAAACTTGGCCTCTGCCCCGGGCGGCTGAAACCCACGCTACGCCACTGCACTACGAACAGGGGTGACCCATGGTCCAAATACTAATGATACGGAGACAGACTGCCCATCAAAGAACACATGCATCTCTATCGCTAGACCTAACAGAGAGTGTTGCCTTTGTCACAAAAGGGTCAAACCTGGAAAACAAAATTAGAAGAAGAAACACATTTGTTGAAATCTTGTTGCTTAAGGAAATGAGTCACAACTCAAATAGGTCTACTGAATCAATGGAATTTACAGAGGAGTTGATTCACCAAAGTCCCATGGATTCAATAGGCCTACTCTCGTTGCAACCCACTATACTAAGCAACAGGATTTCATTCATTGTATGAGCATTCAGAATGCAAACTAACCTGATATTTAATTCCTGATGATGAATCATAAAAACGAATGTTCAAACTATAGGAGATTAGGAAAACATGTGAGATTAGGATCAGGTGGTTTTAGTTACTTAAAGATTTGTTCTTCTCACAAAAAGCTCTTCTCTGTAGTTCATTCTGAAGCAGTTTAGCCTTCAGATCTTTTAATGTACAGTATAGTTGAGTGGCTTTGGGCAGATGGGGGGGTGGGTGAACAACCCAAGTGTTGCTAACAGGAACACCAACTACAGCTCCTAGTCTTCGATGGCAATTTTATTGATTCCCAGTATTTCAGGCCAAAGTTCAGAGTTGACATCCCTGTGCAAAATACTGTGGAAAATACATTCTGGGAGTCAATTGCCTCTTCTCTGCTTGAATAGAAATAAAGTACTGTAACTTGTCAAAGTGCCTGGCTATTTCCTTCTCTTTTCAAATGCTTCACAGCAATTCTCGGCATTCTTCTTTCTCAGAAGACATTGTGTGTTACAGGATGCAGTGGCTACCGCTGGCCAAAACTTTAATCTCCCTTGGTAGGCCTCCCATTTCAGAATACACTAATGTGCTAATCCCATTGCTCAGCTGTTTCGCCTGCAAACTGACAAGCTTCTGATCTCATCCATTAGTCCTGCAATGTGAAGAGCCATATAAAGCAGACAGAGCTTGGTGCCTGCCTAGGTCACAAATCAGGTGCGAGAGAGACAGGGGCTTGGCAAAGAGAATATGTTGGCGCTCCAAGCCTCATCACAGAAGGAAAGTTTTACATAGTTATCAGCCACTCTAACCCTAGTCACTGGACATTTAATGTGTTTAAGGAAGTTAAAAAAGCCAAGGAGAAGCAAAGTTTCTTCTTGGATACAATGTTTTTCAAATGTTCAGTTATAAAAGGATTATTTTCACACACAGTATGTACAGTAAAACCTTGCATAAAGAGTGCCTCGCTTAGAGAGTAACTCACTTAAAGAGCAGAATTTTATCTGAATGGTCACTTCGCTTAACAACTAAAACCAACAAAAAACTCACTTAACAACTAAATCAGTATTAGCAAAAAAAAAAACCCAGCCAGAAATCACAATTGGTCACTTACAATGAAGTTTCGCTTAAAAAGCAAACTCGCTTAAAGAGCAATCCTGTGGAACACATTATGCTCTTTAAGCGAGGTACAATTGTAGATCTGGCTGCTGAGAAAACCCTAAACCACCCAAAGCAGGGGTGCCCAAACTATGGCCCATGAACTGGATCTGGCTTCTGGCACCAAATCATCTGGCCTCATGCCACCCTTGCTGCTCCCAGAAGCAGAAGTAAAACGTGTTTATAACAGCTGTGGGTGCAATTATGGCAGCATTTTGGGTGCGTTTTACTTCCACTTCCAGTGGGAGAAATTATGTGACTGGCCCACAGCCCAAAAGGTTTGGGCACCCCTGACCTAAATCCAATGGTAGGATTCAAAAAAAATTTTACTACCTACTCTGTGGGCGTGGTTTGGTGGGCATGGCCAGGGGGAAAGTCCTGCATTGCACCCAAATTAGGACTACTTTATTTCAAAACTTGGGTGGGCAGGGCCAGCCAGAATTTTTGCTACCAGCTCTAGTGAACTGGTGCAAACCTGCTGAATCCTACCACTGCCTAAATCTATTGGGGATTTTTTTCTTCATTTGGTCATCCAGCAAGGGGGCGGATGAGGTGACACAACACAGAGGAAATGTGGAGAGATCAGCTCAGTCTTATCAGCCCACCCTTTCGGTTCTTTCAACACCAACTATCACATTTCATGATAAATCACTCTAGAAACATTTAAAACAGGAAAAGTGATGTCTTACAGCCAATGGGGTTGCAGGGGTCTGTGGAAAACAAAGCTACGAAATGAGTAACTTATGACATAGATCCATCACCATAACTAAATTGTCTATGATATCATCTCCCAACTCTGTCTCTGTGTACCCTATGAGCTAACTGGCAGTCTTACCTTAAAGTCAATAGTTTCCTTCAAGTATCTAACTACCCTTTTGACAACTTCTCAGTCTCCTTGTGTTGGTGAAGTAACTTTTCTGCTAGTATTTGGATCACCATCTGTCAGGTATGCTTTGATTCTGATTCCTGCATTGAGCAGGGGATTGGGCCCAATGGCCTAAAAGGCCCTTTCCTACTCAGTTATTCCATGATTTTATGATTATATGATTTCTACAGAAGTAGCTATGACAGATCTAGTAGTAGATATAAAAGCTGACCTATAGCTGTTCTGTGCTTGCTATAGCTTGGTAGAGGTTCACTCTCCTCTCTGCCTTTCAGAAAGTCTGTTAAGGGTGAAAATGGTGTTCTTTTACCCCCAGTGGGAATGAGAGTTTAACCATAGATGACACTAGACTATTTCAGTTATAATTAATAGAGAAGTTTATTTAAATCACAATAGATAAATAAGAATTAAGATCTATGAAATGAAAGCACAGAACAAAAGAAATTACAAAAAAAAAACCAATGTATTACAATGCAATGATAAGAAAAGTATCGATGAAATTACAGTTCTGTAAAGTTAGTCACAATCAGCCCATTTATAAAATGCTATATTTGCCCCTAATTGTCTACAAGCCCTCTAGTTGAAGCAGTCTTTGGCCTACAGATTGAGAAAGAAAAAGCAGCATTCAGGTTTTGCCCCAAACCTTCAGTTCTATATTGGTAGATACAAAACCTAAGTGAGAAAGATGCAATGTCTTTAATTTATCACCAGAGGCTACATCATTTGTCTATCCTGCAGCATATGATGTGATAACTTTCTTATCAGGGTACATTCTGGGCCTTGCACCACTGAGAGTATCCAACTTCATAGCCTGTCCATGATGTTCCTTTGTCTTCAGCTCAACCAGAGCTTTGTTGCCACAGCAATCCCGTATCAATCTTATTCAGCCTGTATTTGCCAACAGGAAACAGTCATTCAGCTGTTTATGAAACAAACCAAAGATTTCTTCTACGCCATCCTTTAGGCAGGCCATTTTTCAGGCTGGTAACCTAGTCCATAGGGCCCACATCTGCAGTCCAGACCAGTCCATATGCTGACAGGTCTTCTGCTCAATGTACCCTGAAAGTAGGACCATATTAACAAGGGACAAAACCAAGTAAAATTGTTGTGTTCAGCAGAGTCTAGTTTTTGCCTTTTCTGTTTTGGTACATAGGCATATACCAGGCTTCCAAAGGCTCTAATGTGTTCCACACTTGGTACTCTGCCATATCATAACTCAAATACAGTTCTTGTGGTACCCTTGGCTGGCAATCTGTTCTGGAGATACGTTGCAGTCATAATTACATCACCACAACATGTGTTGGGCAATTTTGCATCTACCAGCATATTCCATTCTGTGCAGGAATATGTGCAATTCTTCTCCTGTGCAAAATGGTCCGGTAAGCTTTCCCAAATCAGTGCTTTTACTATAGAATAATTTTTCTCCAAAATCTTACTGGCTCATGCCTTCTCTCAGTTTATCATTTTTCAATACAGCCATGGACTTTCAGAGCCCTAAACTTTAAATTAAACAACTTCAAGAGTTTTGCAACCACAATTACTCCAAAATTTTAACCTTCCTCGCCAAGTGGAAGTCTGGAGGTGGGGTGGGAAGCATCCTCAGACTCCGAATGGGACCATCCACTGCTGCTCGAGCTGGCTGGTTTTTAACCCCCTGACCAGATGGGAGTCTGATGGTGGGGCGGCAGGTGTCCTCAGTCTCCGGGTTGGCCATGCTTCTGCCATTTCTCTTCAAACCAGAGAAAATGGAGAAACCACATGATGGGGGGGTTGGGTTCGGCCAAAGGTCACATAAAATCACAGGGGGAAGGGGGGTCAAAAAGTGGCCTATTTTAGGTCACGTGGTTTTTGAAAGGGCCCTTTTATATGTCTATAATATCCTAGATTTGAGGGGGTGGAGAAGCAAAATCATGTAATCCTGTACTGTATGTCTTGATAGTTGTGTCCCTAAAATTTATGTCTGTCTTGAAGCTGTACTTGTTTACATAATTAATGAGAATTCCCCCAACCCCCTCTGATGTGGGTAAGGGAAGAGATTAATCTGGAGTTCTCTATTGGTTCAATATAGTACTGTTGTTCTTGTTATTTAATCATTTCATTTGTGGGTGCGACTCAAGCCAACAAAAGAGTGGAAGCCATTCAGTAACCATCACATTCTAACTAGCCTCTGCAGCCGTTCAATGCAGGTATTGAGCAAAGCTAAGGTAGCCCACCTGTCAGGAACTGGAAGCAGTGGATTTTTGCATTGGGCAGGGCTGGACCTCCAAAATTCATTCAATGCTTGAAAGTTTACACAGACTAACACATTGCAATGTAGTGGCATAAATTAGGCATGTAAACATACCACATGCTGTGTGCCTGCCCCAGGGAAATTCTTGTAGACACTGTTAACATTTGGGTTAGTTAGTAAGTTTGCCATTTTAAAAGTAAATTTTACAAGCTCTGCTTCCAGCCATGAAATCTTTTTCTAGAATATTGTTTTCCACCCCTCTGTGCCATCCACCAGTGGGATCTGGGATTTCTCAAAGCCCCTTGGTTTCTTAGAATCTAGCCAGCCTAACTTCCAATAACATTTTTACCAAAAAAAATGATTAAAAGGATCTATGTAGTAAAATTTACTGATTTTTTAAACCAGACCAGCCATGTAAACAGAGACAAAAAAAAACAGAATAAAAATGGGGGGAAATGAAAGGCAGGTTGATACTTATTAGAATGAATGTGTGAGGAACTACAATGACGTTTTCCAAGTTAAAATGAGTAAAAAAAAGATGGTTGCGATATTTCAGATGAGATAAAATAACCTTAATGATATAGGCAAGAAGAGTTAAGAGGTGAGAATCGCGAAGTGTGGCGTGATTAAAGATGATTGTTGAGACTCTGTCTATAGAACTAGAGAGACGTTTATATTTTGGAGTTGAAAAGATAAGACTAAATCTTCACTGAATTAGCCAGACATTATTTACACATTCCACTATACATAGATTGCCTGAAGGGCCTTCCTGACTCATGATTGGATGCAATTTTTATGAGCACACATCTAGAAAAACTCTTGATCTTTGTAGGCACATCATCATCACCAACTGGGGGCAATGAAAATTATTAGTTAACATAACATTAGCTGAAATACAGAGCACATCTTGGTGATATACATATCCATTGGACTTTGAACCTGTGTATGATTCTAATAGGAGGGGCTTCAGCCTGACTAGACCATATTTCACATTCAGATAATATGATGTACTGTTCAGAGAGTTGGATTACTGGTGAGGAGACAGGTTAAAATCCCTAGGTAAAGGTCACCCTTGCTCAAAGGGCTGTCATATCCAACTCTAGGATTCAGTCCTCATCTCTGTTTATAGCCAAAGAGACAGTGCCGTCTTCATCTGCAGACATTTCCATGGACATGTGTGTGCTGGCCCACCCCAGCAGGCACGGTTGCCCCACAGCAGCATTACACAGAGTCTATTCGAGGAGAGTCCAGATAACAAGTCCAAAGAGCAAGGCGAGGTCTGGCTACTGGTAGTTCAAGCAAGTGTCTAGTCCAAAGGATGTCCAGGGGCATCATCAGAGTTGACAGAGAAGTCAGGGTCACAGCAGGCAGGTCAGGGTCTAGGAAGGTTATCTGAAGTCAAGCAGGTTGTCGGTCTTTGCACTGAAGAATTGTACCAACCCTGAAGCTGGGCTCCCCACTGGGGTTGCACCACACCACCCCAGCCCTGGGTCTCGACCTGGGGCCGCCCCCAGCGCAGCAGGGGGCACCTGGGGAGGAGGGGGAGGAGGGTGGAGGAGGGTACCTCCTGGTCCCCACCACATCGTTGGGCCCGCACTCTGCAGACCTCTGATCTAACAGGTCATCTGTGGGGGGGCAGACTTGGGGGGGGAACAGACTTGGGCCAGAAGCAGGCTGAGATTCCTGGCTGAGGACATTCTCAGCTTTGGGTGCAGGCAGAACTGGGCTAGGCATAGGGAGTTCCCCCTGATCCAGGTCATCCTCAGAGTCTGACGAGGACAGGATCACAACATTGTGGCAGAGGTGACAAGACACCAGAGTGCAAAGAATGCTGTTACCTTTCCCAACAAAGTGGTACCTATTTATCTTCTTGCAATTTATTGCTTTCAAACTGCTAGGTTGGCAGGAGCTAGGACAGAGATGAGAGCTCACTCCATCATGCAGCACTAGGGTCTTGAACTGCTGACCTACCGATTTTCAGTCATCAAGTTCAGGGTAACCACTATTTACCGATAAAACCTACCAGGTATTCTTCAGGGCAGACCCCGAGCTGGGGCAGGGCAATTGGGGTTTAGACTGTGCAAAACTTTTCCCTCCAGGAGGGTGTGAACCTGATTGCCCAGGATGCATATGTCCCCTCCAGCTATTCCTCTCCCAGCACAACAAATCGGTACAGCTGTTGTACCTTCATAACCAGGTGTTCCTCCCTATTTTTCCACCCCCCTCCCCTCAGCATGTGCCAATCTTACACAGGTCAACTTTAACCAATAAAGCAGCATAAACAGCAGGAGGAGCCAAAACTGTCAGTTGTTAAAATTCTATGTGCAGGGTTGTTATGATGACAAAAAAATAATAATCCTTACATTGTTACTTTGAAGGTTTTTTGAGAAGGCAGGAGGATACTGTATAGTGCCTTGAGCTCCTTGGAGAAGCTCCAGCATAACACACACATGCCATATTTTACATCTGATCTAATTTAAAATGTATGGTGCATTTTCATTCAAAGAACTTCAAGTATGTGTAAGGAGGGTGGGGGATCTAGTCTCAAACAAATTTTTCACAGATTCTAGTTTAAGTTCCATTTTGCATTTCCTATGCATAAAATTCCCCTGTGGGTGTTCTCCTTGCAATGGGAAAGCATGTCATAAAACTCCTTGCCACATGTATTATCTCAGAATACAAATTCTTCCCACTTAGGCAGAAATATTAAAAAGTACAGGAAGTATAAGATATGTGGTCATGAAGAAACTGGCATGAATTAATGGATCTGCAGTGCCACACTGTTTTTTTTTAAAGCTCCAAAATCCCATGAGGACTAGGAGCTTTAATGGGATTAACGGCAGACTGTCTCAGTCCTCAATCATCAGTAGACATTTTTAGTTCTTCGCCCTACCGTCTGAGCTGCCTGCTCTCCTGCCACTCCCTTCTCGGAGGTGCTTGACAGGTCATTCCTTGTTGATAGTGAAATTAATGGAGCAGAGGAAAGATAAGACGCATGCCACCCACCCACTCTGGAATGATCACCTTCTCAAGCCTCAGCAGCCTGGCTCTTTCCAACCACATTTTGAAGCGTATGAAAAGCAGGGAGGAGCCAGTCTATTCATGAGTCTACTGGGCTGTCAGTCTCAGCATTTCAGAAGGGCTGAACTGACTGCCCTTGCAGCCAGGAGTACCCGCTGCGCCACTCATTTTGCAGCAGGGCTGTAGCCAGGATTCTAGATGTGGGTGGGTGAATATTTTTCAAGGTGGACAACAAACCCTCTTTTCAATGCATTCCCATTGGAAACCACACCTTGTCAGGGGTGGGCAAACTGCTAACTCAGGGTGGGCCAGGCCCATCCTGGGCCCCCTCTGGCTATGGCCCTGCTTTGCAGATGGCTTAAATCAGGAGCTCTCAACCTTTTTAAGCTGGGAGCCAGATCACACTCCCTCAGATAGCTTTAGGGGCCAGATGGCCATTTTGCCCTTCCTCCACCACATGACCCTTCTTGGTGTAGTGGAGGCAGGGGGGCACAGGAAATGTGGCCCATGGGCTGCAGATTGAGAATCCTTGGATTAAATCATCTCTCCCAGTCTCCCCCCCCCCCCATGAAATCAGGGCTGTAGCCAGGGGGGCAAAGGGGGATGAAAACTCTCCTGAGCTAGCAGCTCGCTCCGCACCCTCCCCATGATGTCAATGGTATATATGTGAGTGTGACACTGTTGTCCATGAAATTTTTTTTGCCCCTCCTGAAAAATGAAGAACTAAAGCCTCTCTGACAAATGGCTATCTAACTTCAATTTAAACACCTCCAATGAAGGAAGGCTCACCAACCAGTTGGTGAACTAAGTCTGTAGCTCGATGGCCTAAGTCAAAAATGGTATCATCCTACTTTGAGGGGGAAATGGACAGCATCTAGGTCCATTTACCCACAGTGATATAACTGTTGGAGGCAGAGGTGGACAATTCTTGGGAGTTAATGTTCAGGGTTTGAAGTTCTAGTTGTGTTCTTCAAATTGTTTAGCTTGAATAAACCATTGACTAGCTACAGTGTTTCCCAAACTATGTGCCGCAGAACACCAGTGGACTTCAATTCCCAGAATCCTCAGTCAGTACATTAGCTGATCAGTGTTTTGGGGAATTAACTTAGGCCTCTGGAAATTAAAGTCCAAAAATCAAAGTTTGGAAAACACTGGACTAGCACAACTAGCATCAGTACTCTCTTTATGGATGTAGACAGGCTTACAACAGTCTATGACTCTTCAGGGAAATGTGAAGCATGAGTGGAAGGGACTTGGTTGCATCTTGAGATTAATAAACAAATAGTCAAGGAATACCGTATTGCTTTGAATGAATTTGAAACACCAGAGCCTGATGCTCTGCTTCCAAGAGCACTGAAGAAACTGGCTGAAAAACTCTCAGAAACACTGTCTATTTTCTTAAAAACATGGATGGGTAAAGTGCTGAATGACTGGAGGAAGGCTGACATCTCTTTCTTCAAAATGTACAAAAAGGATTAACCTGGGACCTACAGACCAGGCAGCCTGGCATCAATCCTAAAACATATTGTGGAACAAATTATAAATGATCACACTGCAGGTATCTTGAAAACAATATTGTAAATAATATTGTAAAAACTGAAAACCAACACAGATTTGTCAAGAACAAATTTGCCACACTAATTTTATCTTTCTTTTTTATTTGGTAGATGGCAAGAATGCTGTAGACATAATATATATCTTGCGTTCAGAAAATTGAAATAACTTTATCAAAGTGCTCCATTATATCCTTGTTAGCAAGCTAACTAGGAGTAGGCTAGTATACAAAATTCATTACAAAATCGTACTCAGAGAGTGATTGTCAGTGGCTCCCTCTCAAACTTAGAGGAGGTAACAAGTGGGGCACCACAAGGTTCAGTCCTTGGCCTGATGCTCTTCAACATTTTCATTAATGACTTGGATGAGGGGGTGAAAGTAATGTTGATCATATTTGCAGATGACATAAAATTAATTGTAATAGTTAATTCCCTGGAAGACAGAATCAAAATTCAAAAAGAGCGTTATAACTTCAAACATTGAGTTAAAAACAAATGTATGAAATATAAAAGGGATAAGTTCTAAACCTATTTGGGGGGGGGGGTAGCCAAACACACAGTTACAAAATGGGGAGTGCTTGGCTCATTAATACCAAGAGCAAGAAGGAACTTGAAATTATTGTAAATCATAATCTGACTATGAGTCAACAGTCCAATATGGCTGCAAAAATCAGAAGTATAGTTTCTAAATCTTATAAAGTATTAATTCTCTCCTATTTTGCACCCATTAAGACTAATTTTGAATACTGTACTATGTACAGTTCTGACAAACTGGAACAAGTTCAGATGAGAGCAACAAAGACGGTCAGGAGCCTGGAAACCAACCTCTCTGAGGAAGAACTGAAAGACCTGGACATATTTAGCCTTGAGAAAATGAGACTTAGTGGAGATATGATAGCACTTTTCAAATACTGTACTTGAAAGGTGGTTGTACTGAAAAACAGGATATATTCTTGATTATCTCACAGTACAACAGGACATATAATAATGGGCTCAAGTTCCAGAAAGCTAGTTTTCCACTAAACAGCAGGGAAAACTTTGTAACAGAGCAGTATGAAAATGGCACCAATTGCCTCAAGAGGTGGGAAATGCTCCAGCAGTGGAGGTGTTCAGGACAAAATTATACAACAATCTGTCAGACATAGTTTGATTTGCATTCCAACATTAAGCAGAGGATGGACTTGATAGCCTTCCAACTACATTATTCTATGGTTCGATTATTCTAAACAGTGTTAGAGATTCAAGAGAATCAACAGATTATTATTTTTAAAAAACTACATTGGAAAGTTCTTGCAGAGCAGTTATTTTAGACTAAATTCATTATTTCCCCACCCAAGCCCTTGAATACCTCTCATTTCCTACCAGTACTGCCACATCAACAACATTGGCTTATTCCTTACAGACGGACAAATTATTTTACATACCCTACTTGAGTACTTAGGGAACTAGCTTTAATGTTGTGCACTCATCTCTGTTTATACTCAAAGAGCCAGTGCTCTCTGCATTTGCAGATGTTTCCGTGGACATGTGGCAGGCATGCCTAGACACCAAAGTGCACAGAACACTGTTTACCTTCCCATCAAAGTGGTCCCTATTTATCTACTTGCAATTTCTTGCTTTCAAACTGCTAGGTTGGCAGGAGGTGGGACAGAGACAGGCGCTCTTTGTGTCATACAGCACTCTGGTTTTGAACTGCTGACCTTCCACCTCCCAGTCAATGTCTTAACCACTTGAGCCACTGCAGTCACTAGGCATTAATAATTTGAAACTGTACAGTGTGCCATGAAAAAGCTCTGAATGGAAATTTTATGACATCAAACACCATTCTTTCCTAACATTATGTTGTTTTTCCCCTTAAATGATTTTTATATAACCACGTTGTTAGCAAACACTCTGTCCTGAAAGGAAAGGACAGAGTGCCTAATATTTGCTGCTACTGCTATCACTACTGCTAGTACAGTACTACCATAACTATGTGCAAAGCAGCCACAAAGAGAACTTGCATTTATTGCTAGCCCAGAAGTTATAAAAATATTGTATAAGGAACTGGTGGATTTAAATTCAGTATCATTCATCTAAGCCTGCAAAACCTGTGACCTTGTGTCCTATTAATAACTCAGACCTGTTGCTTATTTAATCGCTGGCTTTGTGCTGGATGAAGACACAAGGAGGCAGCAGACCCCCCCTAGAGGTTTGTTGTGGAAGCTACATCCATATCTGCCACACTGGGGCAGACTCCTTGCCATTCATCGCCTGCCAGGTGCGTGACAACCTGCTCTCACTCCCTGTTTTTACTGCCTTCTAGGGTGCGTGCAGCAAAACGAGGAATATTTTTAGTTTTGCAGGGCAATTGTTCATGACTGATGATCTGGTTTGGCTAAACATTGTACCTCACTGTGTTCAAATCAGGTCTCACTTCCGAAAGCGTGTGTATGATTTGGTTTTGATACTGAACAGGAAACTGTTCAATGATGAGACCCAAATCAGGTGAGACCCAAAAATAGTAGTTTAACTGGAGAAAGGTAGGTGGGTTTTTTATTTGTTTGTTCTTTCATTTTGCATGTAACCTAGGTATTATTTGCATGAGAGTTAAAAGACTGTAACCAGCAGAAGATCCAGCTCATTTCCTGGTTTTGACTGGGTAGCTTTTTCTTTCATGTTATTCAGAGTATGCAGTTTCTTCTATTTTGTAGTAATCATGAAGAAATATACATGAAGATAGGTGAAAGGACTTTACCGATCACTTGTGCCAGTGTGCTATTAAAAATGAGCTTCTGTTAGGGTTGAGCAAGGAATCCATGTATTGTTTGAGATTAATACTTTGCCCTTTAACAGTAGGATTTCTTCTGAGATGCGTGTTTTGGCAATCAAGCTTTCAGATTAAGGCCAGGTTGGGGTACACAGAAAGAGCCTCCTCGAAGATTGTGGTATTTTTGAACCACAATTGGGCATACCCTTGTGTTGCCGGCTAATTTTTCTCACACTAGGTCAGGCGAAAGGAACTGCAGAATGAACTGCCTTCATTTTGGCAGTTGTATGTCTGGTCTAGACATGGAAGTAGAAGGAGGAGGAGGAAGAGATCAGGTTTACCTTCCAATGATTAGTCACAAAACAATGCACACCAAAAGCAAAGCAGGTGAGAGAGGGAAAACATATGCTATGAGAAACAGGTATCTATTTCCATGAGCGAGCATTCTTTTTAAAAAATATATAGTTGAAGTATTGTCTAGTGTTGATGCTTATTATACCCCCAGCACCAAGAGCAGCTTTCTATGACTGGTGGGATGTCCTTCACTTCATGGGTCAGAGGTTCTGCTAGCAAGTTGCAGTCTCCATTTTGTGACATGCCAGTGCTAGCAAGCCCAGCTAAGTCCAACCTTCTAGTGAACAATTGGACATTGACCGCTGTCCACCTGGTAGTTCTTGCATGTGTCGCCAGATCTCCGATTACAACTGAGACAAATGGTGCCATGGGGGTGTCTGCATTCCGGAATGCTTTTGTATTCATCATACCTCCCTCTTGCTGAGGCTGCTTGTTGGCTTTCCACGCACAATGTTCAAGAGACAATCTTTTATGCAAAGCATAAAGCAAAGCTTGTTTCTGCCCTGATTGCTTTTGACATCATCTTGCAAACAACTAAAGTCCAACGAGAAACAAATTGATTTGGGAATCAGGTGGAGGAGGAACACAGCTTAGAAAGAGACAGGCATACACAAATGCTGGTGAGTGGGAGGGTAGGATAGAGCTTGTACGTCATAACAAGGTTAGAGCCTTGCTCTGAATGTTTGGATTAAAAGGCTATCAAGTGTATAAATAAAACAAACACCATGAAGCTAATCCCACTTCAGCATCATTCAACATCTTCCATTATATTACTAAAATAATTGCTACTGCTGTTTAACCTCTGTTTAGCTCTAATAAGAGGGGGCAGTGGTGTAATTCTATCAGATGGGAAGCAGCATGTGGCCAGCATAGAGAGGTAAAGAGGCAGAATGCTACTGTAGTTGTCTCCTTTGCCCTGTCTCAAAGCTAGCCCAAGACATTCTGTTGCCTGAGACGAAGGACGGCATGGGGGCCTTCAATTCTGTTCAATTCTGTTCCACTCACAGAAACCGAGTGAACCTGACTTCAACACAGTGTCAATGCAAGAGAAGCATCCCCATCACCCAAAGGGAGAAATTTAGGAAGTGAAAGAAACAGTGAACTTTGTCTCTTAAGAAAAGGGAATGGCCAGGAGAAGTGGGATTGAACAGAAGATAAAGCAAGTGTGGCATAAGAAGCCGAAAGCTTAAACATGTTTCTTCTGGTAAGAGGTTTCTGAACCCCCTAACTTGTGAATTGGCTTGGTTTTATTTTGTTAATGGCCACTGGTTGTGTTTGCACGGGACTGGGAGCTTTGAAAGAATGTGTCTCTAGAGAAAACACATGATCACTGGCTCAGTGGTTAAGAAGCTCACTTTGTTAGCTGGAAGGCTGGCAAGTTGGTAGTTTGAAACCTGGGTACTGCATGACAGATTGAGCGCCCGTCTCTGTCCCAGTTCTTGGGGACATGAAAAGTGCCTCATTTAGGTGTTCCCTGAGCTAAGTTTCTTCTGCAAAAATCCTTTCAACCCAGAATAATTTCTGACATGAAATAATAATAATAATAATAATAATAATAATAATAATAATAATAATAATAATAATAATAATAATAATAATAATAATAATAATAATGATGATGATGATGATGATGATGATGATGATGATGATGATGATGATCATCATCATCATCATCATCATCATCATCATCATCATCATCATCATCATCATCATCATCATCATCTCCAGATTGTGAAGCTGATGCCTGAAGCAGTTGCCTCTCTCTGCCTAATGGCGAGGTGAGGTCCTCCAGGAAGTTTCATTCTATATCCTCTCTGGGTGCCCATTTGTGTTCCTGCCACCCTGCAAAATTAGGCATAACATACTTCAAGGGATTTCATTCATCCCTCTCCCATCTTGTTTACAGTTCTTTTTCCCATCCCACAAAAGCATCTTTGATGCATTGTCACCTGGTAATGTCTCTTTGGGGAGGGGTGTCCCAAAAGATCTGTTGTGATTGCCAAGCTTGTTAATATTGCTATCTTGAATGATGCCTTTTAAACTTGAGAGTAGTACCTAGAGACCAAGGCCAACTGTTGGTACTTAACACTGAGATTCTCTTCTTTTCAGGAAAAATGTAATGCACAAGTGAACCTCCTGCTCCTTCTCCACTTTATCCACTTTGAGATGGTGTGTGTTTCCTTGTATGCTTGTTAATTTTTTTATTCCTTTTGAGCTGCCTTTGATGTGGATTAATTAAAGCAATCCATTGTTAGCTGCAGCTTCTTTGTTCGGGACCAAAGATGAGATCACCACCCTCAAACTCTTGTGAACCATTGTTTTAAAAGAAATCAAAGGAGACACTTGAGAAAGCTAAATGCAAATTGTGACTTCAGCTGTGGCTTTTGGGCATAACTGCATAAAACATGTTTTAGTCATGCAATCGGTAGGTACTGTGGGGTGGGGCATCTCTGGCAGCTCCCTTCATCATGTTTGATGGTCCAAGCCAACATCACAAAGATGACAGAATGTTCTCTCAACTGCTCAAGTTGAAGATGGATTTGCAAAGAATCTTTGTTGTTGTTCAGTCACACAGTTGGTTCTGATCCTTTGCAACCCCATGGACCATTGCACGCCAAGCACCTCTATCCTCCACCATCCCTCTCAACCCATCCAACTCTGTGCCCATTGCATCAATAATACCACACAATGTAAGGGCATGGCCTCCATTGCCAAGCAACACAGGGGCACAAGACCAGAACATGAATTCGTAACAGTGGTGAGGAACCTGTGAACCTGCTCATTTTGATGAGCCATTGCTCTCTTCATCCTTCACCACTACAGGGGCTAATAGGAACCGAAGTCTAGTGACATCTGAAGGGCTGCAAAACTGTCAACCCTGATTTATAGCTGTTTGAAAAGACAATGAAACTGGAATGAGAGCTATGGTTGATCCATGTTGTGTTAGTATTATGTGGTATTTACTTACAGTGTGCAACACAGAGAGTGCAGTTAATAGACAGATGACAGCAGCAAAGCCATACTAGTACCTTACTACCACAGAATAAAAGTCATTATCACCCTGATTATTCGAATACATGCACAAAATGAATCTTGGTGGTAATTTCTAGGAAATCATTTAGTATTGGACTCTTCCCTCTTCCTGTGGCTAGATAATTTGAAGCAGTTTTCCTTGAGAATAAGTGAGCAACACACTTTCTACTCTAAAATTATTGGTTGCTTTCGATTGGCAAGGTGCAATGCTCTCTTTAACAGTGAGACTCACTGGTTGACTTGAAGCCACTCCTTGTCTTTCAGATTTTCCCAATTTCACAGGGTTGTTGGGCTGTATTTAGAGTAAGAAAGAGATCCTGCAGGCCACTCTGATATTGCCTGGAGGGATATGATAAATCAGTAAATATGATCAATAAGTATAGTACAGTAATACCTCATATAACATTAGTATCGAATAACACGAAAATCGCATAACATGAAGGAATCTGGGGGGAAGAATTGCATCAGATAACATTAAGATCCTATGGGATGCTTCAGATAACAACCGCGAAAGCCTGTGTGGTTACAATGTATCTCTATGGATCCCATAGAGGATCAGATAACACGAAAAATCATATAACACGAAGACTTGTGGAACCAGGTTTTAGTGTTATATGAGGTTTTACTGTATCATAATATACATATGAATATAGCCCCATATATATTCACATAGAACACTACATAGGTGTACATCTCAAACTACTATAACTTTCTTGCTTGTATGCACTGAACCATTAAACATCTGCTGAATGTCGTACATAGGTTCCCTGGGTCTGAGATATACTTGTAAGGCCAGAATCAGCAAATCATAATTTTCCATAAGGGACTTCCTTGAATATTTAAAATTCAATAAAAAAAGTGCTCCCAACACCATATATGGGGCCACTTTTTCCATTCATTAAAATATTATTTCATCATTTCATTTCAATATTCATCACTATATTTCCAGAATTTCAAAGTTTCTTGTACAGGTTTGAATCTGGAGTCCTTTTTAATTACATATTCAATAAGAGGTTTCCAAATTTCCCAAAACCAATTTTTCTTAATTAAGCATTTTAAAACTTTATGTTCCCATGTTAATTTATCATTTAAAGCAATATCCAACACTTCTTTATACAATTCTTCAATTTTAAGATTGGGAATAATTTTCCAAATTTTTGCAGTTTCTTGCAAGGATTATAAAAGTCATCAGGCCTTCTTTTTTGCTTTGAGGAACATTTAACTCATCTATTTCCATTATTATAGCCACTTTTTGGTTTAGTTTTAATCTTGACAATTAGAAGTTTTCTAAGAGCTCCAATGCAGAGGGGAACCCCAGTGTTTTTGTTTGAAAATTTTACAGAGCTGCAAGTTTCAATATGTCCTTTTGTCCAATTGTTTAAAAGCCAATTTTTTAAAAGGCTTTTATCAGGAGCCAAAGCTTTTGATTATAGAAAAATCCCTACCTACATCGATATTATTTTAATCACGCCTCAGAGAAAGAAGTAGATTTAGATGGGGATGAATGGCAAATGATACAAAACGTGAAGCCTCCCTTTATTGAACTCTGGGAAGCTTCTAAAAGAATAGAATTTGAAGCGGCAAATGCTACATATTTATCTGGAAAACCTAGCTTCAGGCCCTAATATTATGCATGCTTTTAAGGTGAGGATGTGCACTGCGTGACTGGCAAAAAAACATATACAGACTTTGGCAAAGGCCCCGTCCTTTTCTTCCCAGCATGACCAGACTTGCCAGAAAACCAGTTTCATGCATCTTCAAATGGCCAGCAGGGATTCCATTACTTTTTCGTGTGCAACAGAGAACATAGTGTACCAAATGTTTGCATTTCTTCATCCTGTTGTAACCTTCATATCAGGGTCAAGAACATTACAGTAGCCAATACCAGCCCTGAGTTACCTATTCAGAGACATATAGATATTTCTTGGCACATAGTTGCAATCTCTTTCCGTATAGGTTAGTCAGTCTATGACATTCCAGGATGCAATGAATTAGCTCACTGTTGTGATGTGAAAGGGGACTAATCCGTAATAATGGTTGCGAGAAAGGAGGCTGACAAAAGTGCAAAAATCCAGATGCAATTTTTTTTTCATGAGAGAATTAAGATGTGGGGGCAGGTTATATTGTTTCTGGATGTATGTTTTAAAGAAAAAGTATTCAAACAACCTCCTAGTGGCAACAAAGACAAATTAATAAAAACTTGCCCTTTTCTCAATTTCTTCTTTTCTTGCTACTCCTTCCAGGGTTTAGGGTTGACTGATAAAAAACTTGACAAACCATAATTTTGAAACATTAATATATATATCTCTTAGGAAAACAGATAAATCTCCTTTTGGTTTTCAAACACTTGTTATTATTTTTGAAACTAGGAAAACAAAATATTATACAATGCATACTCTAGGAAGACATTGTCAAGGTTGTACCACACATATATGATAGGCTGTGTGTGTTTCACCAAAAGTATATATGGCTTTTCATAATATGGAGGCCTGTAGCTTACTTAGTTTCTGCATTTATCTGGTATTGAGTGTGGTGGTATATGCAAACCATATGTTCTGACAGTACGTGTGGACAAATATCCTGCAAGTTTTTCAGACTTAAGGTATAACACCTACACAACCGATGTTGCAATCTTTCAATGCAATTTATAATCCCTGTATCATCTTGGCTTCCTGTATCATCCTGCACCCAAGAGGAAGCCTGTTGGCTTATTGACATCCCAGTTGTTGAAACTCGTAATGGGGTCTTCTCGGTAGTGATATCCAAGTGATAAAGTAATCTCCCCATAATGTATCAATTTTCTCTGCCAGAAGTAATCCTACTCTCCCCCCCCCCCAGGCCCTTTGATTAACTTGCTGAGATTATGTGCTAAAACAATATGTGATCCCCACAGGGTCCAAATAAATCCCTCTAGCAGCCTTCCCCTATTTTCAGTGGCTCAAAAAGCCTCCTTATGGCATTTATTGGGCATGAATAGATTTTTTTGCCATATTTTGAAATCCATATGTCTCCTGGGCCTTCGACACCACAAAAATGCTTACTGTCACCACTAATTGACAGGTGATGTATGTAGAACTTTTATGCTGGTTTGCCATTTATGTGTGTGTGGTTTTTTTCCGGTTGTTGTTATTTTTGTTATTGGTACTGGTTTTAAAACGACCTGTTATTATACAAGGATGGGTGGGGTATACATTTGTATAAAGGAAACACTGCAGTTCTTTAAAAGGAGGGGGGAAATCATAATAGCAGAATTTTTTGTCTGAACACTCTACTAGCTCCATCCATTAGTCTGTTATTGTTTATAATTTTGGAGCACAAAAAGTTCATTATTTGAAGCAGCCTGTTGCTTCTGTGTGCAGTGCCATTAAAAAGCTTTTATTACACTGCATCAAGGATCTCTACTAAGATGATTCCGGATGGGTGAAAATTAAATCTGTATCTTGCACAAATACCAGTAAATCACTTGAGCTGTGGGAAAGGGAACAGGAAGCATGGCTTGTGCATGCTGAAGTCATGCTGATTTCCTCCATTATTTTCTTGATCTGGGACTCAAGCATTACTTTATTTTTGTAAATGGTTTTGTTTATGATATATTTGGAATCATAACTACTCAAGGGCTTTGCAATTTTAACATAGATATTAACTATTTGATATCTCTGTATTTCAGCCATTCAAGGCCCCTGTTCTGCGAGCTGCAGTTCACTTGCAAATCAAGCAGTCCTGAGCAAATGGAGCTACATAAGCATAAAGGTAAAGGTAAAAGTCTCCCTTGCTAGTTGTATCTGATTCTAGGCTGCAGTGCTCATCCCCATTTACAGCCAAAGAGACAGTGCTGTCTGGATCTGTAGATGTTTTTGTGGTCATGTGGCAGCCATGACTAGACACCAGAGCACACAGAATGCTGCTTACCTTCCCACCAAAGTGGTATCTGTTTATCTACTTGTAATTTTTTGCTTTCAAACTGCTAGGCTGACAGGATCTAGGACAGACGACAGGAGCTCACTCTATCGTGCAGCACTCGGGTCTCAAACTGCTGACCTGCCGGACCTCCCAGTCATCAAGTTCAGCATCTTATCCACTAAGCCACCACAATCCCAGCACAGAAACATATACTTAACCCCAAAAGGTGAATGTCACCCTTGCTCAAAAGCCAGTAGTATCTGACTCTAGGGTTCAGTGCTCATCTCCATTTATAACTGAAGAGGCAGCGATGTCCCCCAAAAAAGGAAAATAAAAATTAGCAGGAGCCAAAATGCTGAGTCACACCTTTCTCTCTTTCATTTGTACATACTGCCAGGGGAGGAAGAAGCCAGGGCAGGCTGAGGACTTTGCCGCCCCTCCTCCTGTGCCCACACCAACTGCTGGGGAGGAAGAGGCCAGGGCAGGTTGAGGACTTTGCCGCCCCTCCACCTGAGCCCACACCAACATAATGTATTGTAATGTATTTTTGTAAGCCACCCTGAGTTGCCACAGCGAGTGGGCAGCAATATAAATTTGAACTAATAAATAAATACATGTAATTATCATATTTTAATCAAAATGGCTTAAGCCATTTTCCACTCAAATCAGAGCAAATATAAATTTCACTCACACTGAGAAAGCAGAACATATGGGCGATTGGGGGGGGGGGAGCTATAAGCAGCGTCATTTCCATGAGTTTGTTAGGCAAGGCAGAACACAGAGCATGAGTGCTTGCTTAGGCATTGGGGGCTGGGGGTGTTTGCAGCTTCCCAGAAATGTGATCAGGCAATGGAATGAGTCCTCTCCTGTGCAATATATATGAGCTGTTTCCGTTAGGTAGAAGAAGGAGATGCATTCAGGCAGGCCATAAATTTCATCTTTAGGCTCACTGCTATAGTCTGTATCCTGGGGCTGCTTTATAATTCACTGGCATCCTGGAGCTTAGTAAGAGGTTTTCTTCCTGTGCTGCTCAGGACTTTAGATGATAGATGTGTGTTTCTCTTTAATTGGATGTATTGCTTCAATTATGTCAAATACACCTGATTTGTTTTCCTTGATGCATATGATTTCAGCCTAATTAGACCTAGGGCCCTGATCAAATTCCATCCATGGCTAGCTGCAGATATTTCACTGCCTGAGGCAAATAGGTCCTCATTCTATACTGATTGTGCTAGCAGCCGCTGGGTTGTCCTCTGACACTATTGCAGGGCAGCTTTCAACACTGAACCTGAGAGCAGGTGGATAATTTAGAGGCTGCCCTGGAAGACTTCCTGCCACCAGTGCTGTCTTGCAACTTCTTTGACACCACCCTGCATGTGCTGCTTTTAGCAGCTGCCCAATTCTGCCTAATGGTAGAGCTGATCACTATTTCATCAAGGGTATTATAAGCAGTGGTGGGATTCAGCAGGTTCACCCAGTTCACCAGCACCCGTAGCAGAAATTTTGGCTGGGCCCACCCATCCAGGTTTTGAAATAAAGTAGTCCTAATTCAGGTGCAACGCAGGGCTTTCCTCCTGGCCACGCCCACCATACCACATCCACAGACTAGGAAGTAAAATACAGTAAAACATCGCATAAAGAGTTCCTCGCTTAGAGACTAACTCGCTTAAAGAGCAGAATTTTCTCTGAATGGTCGCTTCACTTAACAATTAAAACCAACCAAAAACTCGCTTAACAAATAAATTGGGGTTCGCAATCCCCCACACACACACCAGAAGTCACAATTGGTCCTTAAAATGGTGTTTTGCTTAAAGAACAAACTCACTTAAAGAGCCATCCTGTGGAACACATTATGCTCTTTAAGCGAGGTACAACTGTAATTTGAATCCCACCAATGATTATAAGAATCCTCTGCACTATATTTCTGTTGGTTAATAACTATAGGTTAAATCCAGAGTCAGATATTCTTCCCTTGAATACCTGATATGAAATTACTGAAATATGGTTTCTTGTAGATAAGTATGACACCAAGAAGGCAGTTTCACTCACTTATTTCAGCCTTATAATAGGCACAAATCTGATTTTCAATCTATGCTTGCTGAGAAGCAAATTCCACAGACTTTTCTAGGTAAATAAATTCAGAAATACAGAGTTAGACTACTGGGAAAGTGTATGCTTGATCTTATACACCAGCGGTGCCCAAACTTTTTGGGCCGTGGGCTGGTCACTAGGTTCAGCAGGCCTGTCACATGGTTCAGAGGGCCGGTCACCAGAAGCGGAAGTAAAATGTGTCTTGCAATCTGTTTTGCAACAGATATATAAGATGTGATAGATTTTAGGCTGCCATTTTCTCTGCTTAAACCAGGGGTGCTCAAACTATGGCTCATGGGCCAGATCCAGCCCCTGATGCCAATTCATCCAACCTGTGCCACCGTCATCACTCCCAGACGCGGAAGTAAAACATGCCGATACGGGCTGGATGAATTGGCATCAGGGGCTGGATCCAGTCCACGAGCTGTAGTTTGGGCACCCCTGTTGTACATTGATTATCCAAACTGTGATCTACAGGATTGTTACAATGGCACTCTCCCCCAACTACTAATTAGCACCCAGGATACAGAATATATACCTGGCTGGACAGCTCAGTGGTTTAAACTGCCTGCCTGTGGAGCTGGAGTTTGGGAGTTTGATTCCCCACTGTGCTTTCAGAGGGAGAAGCAAGTTTGAGTAGTAATTGGTAAATGGCAAAGTCCCAGGACAACCCTTACCCCCAGAAGAAGGGAATAGTAAGTCACTTTTGTATAGTCTCCACTGAGAAAAACCTGGAAAGGGTTGGCATAAATCAGACTCGAGAAAGAAGGCAGGAAAGATTGGAGGGTATGCCCAGTAAGTAATCTAAAGAAAGGAATTGTGAGGAAGTGAGGGGAACTCAAAGCTTTCATTTATAAGGCATAAACATTCTCCAGGAGGAATGCCCCCTGCTTGAACAGTAGGCCAAACAAAGCAATGGTTCCATTTACAGGGGGCCATTTTACAATCTTAACTGGGGACCAGTTAAGTTGTAAATGTAGGACTCTGCTGTATGCATTTTCCTCACTTATTGAAGGATGTTTGCTTGTCTTTTCTCATGTTTGTGTGCATTTTCAGATTTTTAAAATGTATGGTTTTGTGCCTATGAAAGACCCCACAAGTGTGCCAGTTCTTGAGACAACAAATATTGGGAAGTGCAAATGGATAATTGCAGTAAGAATCTTAAAGATGCCAAAAATATTCTCCGACCCTAGTAAGAGATTTGTTTTAAGTGAAAGATTATGGATTTGTAGATCTATGGGGGGCACACAAGGGAAACGTGATTGGTTTCCAACAATTTGCTACTGTGGGAGACACAATAACAGACAACTGAACTGATGTGCAGAGGCGTAGCTACCGCCGTATCAGCTGTATCAATTATACGGGGGCCCCGAGCTACGGGGGCCCCCAACGGCATAAAATAAAATTACAAATAAAAAAGAGCAAAAATTTACTGCGCATGCGCAGAAACTCAATCTGATGCATTGCGCATGCGTCAGATTGAGTTTCTGCGCATGCGCACTTTATTTGAGCCATTTTTGGCTCCAATTTTTTTAAAAAAGCCGGAGTCGGAGAGTCGGAGTCGGAGCCGCAGCTTTTAAGCGCGGCTCCGATGGCGGCCGTCAGAGGGCCGAGGTGCAGCGCGCGGAGCCGTAGCTGAGCTGGCGAAGGCAAGGGGCGGCTCGGCTGTGGAAGGCGAGGCGAGCGGGCGCAGCGAGGCAGCCCCGACTCCGAGCCCGAGGCCCTCCCCCCGGTCGCCGCGGGGGCTCGCTGCCTGCCTCGACGCTGAGCTGACCTGCCGCGCGCGCCTGGAGCTGACCTGTCACCTGCTGCCTGCGGGACGGGGCGCGCGAGCTGGTCCTGCAGCGCTGGACTCCCACCCCAGCGTCGAGGTGGAGAGCGCCGCCCGGGCTGGCGCAGCCAGGGAGCCCCCGCGGCGACCGGGGGGAGGGCCTCGGGGCTGCCTCGCTGCGCCCGCTCGCCTTCCACAGCCGCCCCTTGCCTTCGCCGTGCGCGGTGAGGGAGCGATCGTGCGATGGCAGCAGCGGCGGCGTGGCGGTGACAACAGAGGCGGAGGAAGAAGAGGCCCCAGGATTAAGGTAAGTGAGGTTTTTGTGTTTCGGGTGGGTGGGTGGGTGGGTTGAGGTGTGTGTGGTTTTTTTTTTTTAACATTTTAATTCTATTTTATTTATTTTATTTATTTTATTTTATTTTATTTTATTTTATTTTTATTTATTTTATTTTTATTTTGGCCCCGCCCATGACGTCATGACGTTGGCTCCCCCCATGACGTCATGATGTCATGACGTTAGCTCCGCCCCGCATATAAAGGGCCCCCAAACAATTTTTATACGGGGCCCCGCCAAGATAAGCTACGCTTCTGCTGATGTGCCAAATACAGTCTGTGAGAACCAGGAAGGTGAATTTGTTTATATCATTTCACATGGATTTGCCTTCTTCCCTTCCAACTCTTCCCCATTAGTTTATCAGTGCACTGAAAACTTTACAGTCAGATAATCAAAGTAAGATGAACATTTCTGAACCAATGAATAGTACCCAGATGACATATATAATTTATTTTGAAACAAGATTACTCACTAGATTCCTGCTGTCCTGGGATCTCAGGCAACGACATCTTTTTCCTAATGTTCTCAAAGCTTGGAGAGGACCTGGTCTTAACTAGGCCTCAAAAATCATTTCCCTTCTTTGTCTCACAAGACTGGGTGTCACGAGACAGCTTGTTTCCAGTTCAGCATAAGCTTTATCTCCTGTTATGACTATAGGTCTCTACACATGTGTAAACATGTTCCCATGTTTTGGGAACTTGCTGTTTCACTAACAGCTCTTTCGATTGGTTGGGGGTACCCCACCTGACTGGAGAATCTCCATCTTGGAGAGGGGAGAGGGGTTCGTTTTTGGATGTCTATGGGCTAACATCTATGCCTGGGGACTATTCCTTTGTTTTCATCATGATTACCTAATGAACCTGTGGATTGTTACTGGACTGTTTTATGCTACTGACCTTTTATTTATGTTTCTCTATGGACTGTGCCTTAAGAACCTGATCAATAAATCAACTGTTTTTCTCTGAAGATTGTTTCTTTCATCATCAAAGGACAGCACACCCCACCAGGCCTAGCTACCAGACCTCCCATGTTTGCTCCATTGCCTGAGCATAGTAAGAGTCCTCTTTAAAGCAGCTCGGCTCTCCCAGAAGCAGGTAAGGGCTAAGTTCCCATAATGAGATAGAGATCTCAGGAACTGGAAGGGAGGGGCCCTTAATTGGGACGTCCGGAGTCTTACACAGCTTGCGTCTAGCATGCTTGTAGGATTTCTTGTTAGTATAGCTTAAAGCAGGGGTAGGCATCCTACGGCTGGCCCGTGGCACCAAATAATCCAGCCCCTGCCTTCAATCCTGCCATCGCAGCTGCCGCCACCACCAGTTTCAGCCGTGCACTCATTTACGGCTGTTGTAATTGCATTTACATCAGCCGTAAACCCGGGGGGGACTACCAGTCTGGCCCCCCTCAACTGTCAGAGGAAGCGTAACCCAGCCCCTGACTCAAAATGTTGCCAACCCCTGCCTTAAAGGCTCAGAAAGAATACATCATCTAGAAGTCCTCATGTTTTTGAAACAGTAGACGAGTGACACCAAACTTAATTTGTATTCCATTTTGCAAATACAGCAATTAACATGGTTGAGAAATTATAATACGTATATGAGTATGCAACTAATAAAAGGAAAGGCCATGAGAAATCATGAAATAGTCTTGTTTCAAATAACCAGCGCAATTAAACACTAAAGCATTACAGAGTGATGATGGCAAATCAAAAGTTATTTATCCAACTAGCAAAGAGAGGCTAAGTAGCAAACATGGGGAGAGTATGCCCTATAGATCTAATTTAAGAACACTGTTTTGTAAGTACAGTAGATCATTTTTGTGACGACTCATACATGTTGTTTCTTTTTCAAAGGAATCACAGACTCCCCCAGTGGCCAACTTTCATACATTTTTCCTGCAGTTCCCTCTGCCAACTACTGTGAAAGTAACTGTTAGTGACAGTGGGGTTTTTTTATTTTGTTTTGATTTACAAAGCTTAACCCTCCTCTTGTGCAAAGAGATTGTTTGGTAGCAAGACAAACCACACTCCTAAGAAATGCAGTATCTCCAAGAGCTAGAAGAAAGTTCTTTCTTTCAACTAGAAAAACCAGCATTCTAGGGGTGGGAGAGATGCTGATAGTAAACTTGGCTGGTCCAGTCCAAGGTATCTGCTACCAGGTATTTGTTGCCCAGCATTTTGCTGCCTGGGGTGATGTACCGAGTGGTTGCCCCTAACCACCATTCTGTATACAGAAGCCAAGAGGATTGGCTGCTAGAGCTTCACCACCTTCTACTTTATCAGAAGGCACTAATCTAGTTCAGGGGGAAGAAAAACAGGTCATGTGACATACAGAGCTTTGCCCTCAAGTGAATTGCCACTGAGCCTCAACACTTCAACAACTCTGAGGCAGCCTCATAACTTTGTCCAATGGTCTGGCCTGCCAAGCCCATTTCTGCCATTTACTCTCTGGAGATATGCCTTATAATGGGAGGTTGCATAGTCTTCCCAGGCCCATGGAGCATACACATCTGGATCTCAGAGTGCTGTACCTGCACTGATTCTATTTTTATTCTTAATTTTTTGGTTTGTTTTTTTTTAAACAGAAAGAGGCTCCTTGCATATCCCAGAGGGCTGCCCCAGTTCCAGTTATTGAGGTAGACAGGGCCTCCTAAAAATATGGCAATACTGCCCACTACCAAGTACAAAGGTGGCTCTTTGAACCAAAAATCTGGGTCCTTGTGGAGTAGCAATGCTGGGGAAGAGTCTGCTGCCACTATACATACCTGAATTCAATATTTGTGACTAAAATGAATATTACTGAAATATATAAGTAAGCCTCCATCAGCTTATGTTCAAGTTGCTTGTGGAGTGACTGCTTTATAATTTGCTCCAGAATTTTCCCTAGGATTGACGTCAAACCAACTGGTCTGTAGTTCCCTAGTTATTTATTCATGGGGCTTGTAGCAGTTGAAATCTATCTATCTATCTATCTATCTATCTATCTATCTATCTATCTATCTATCTATCTATCTATCTATCTATCTATCTATCTATCTATCTATCTATCTATCTATGATTTAATAGCTAAGAACAAATTCTAAATCAGGGGTTCCCAACCTACAGCCCACAGCCACACCTGGCTCGTGACACCATTCCATGCAGCCCACCACTGCCACCGCTGCTGCCGCACCCAAAAGTAGAAGCAGACACATTTATAACAGCCATAAAACATGCCCATGCATGCATAAACTCGGTTACATCAGCCATAAATGCATCTGCAGTTGTTATAAATGCGGAAGCAGGCACATTTACAGTAATACCTCGGATAACGTTTACCTCGGATAACGCTAAAATCACATAACGTTAAGTAATCTGGGGAGGGAGAATTGCATCGAATAACGTTAAGGTCCTATGGGATGGATCGGATAACAACCGTTAAAGCCTGTGCAGTTACAATGTATCTCTATGGAGCTTTAACGTTATCCAGTCCATCCCATAGGACTTTAACATGCATCGGATAACACTAAAAATCAGATAACACCAAGACTTGTGGAACCAAGTCTTAGCATTATCTGAGGTTTTACTGTACTTCCACTTCCAGGGTGTCGTCCAGCCAGCTCAGTTGTCCGGGGTGTGTGGTCAGGCCCATGGCGTAAAAAGGTTGGGAATCCCTGTTCTAAATAGTTACGGTGGTCTGCAATCATCCTTTTGTTACTCACCTAGTTACCGTATTTGCTGACGTATAAAACGCATTGGAGTATAAGACATACCCCGTTATTACCAAAATAGGGCACTAAAGGCCACTATATATAGTACAAGAAACATTCCATTTTACCAGTGTAGTTTAAGATTGGAAAAGTGGGTCTTATATGCCAGCAAATACAGTACAGTTGTACCTCGCTTAAAGAGCATAATGTGTTCCACAGGATTGCTCTTTAAGCGAGTTTGCTCTTTAAGCGAAACACCATTGTAAATGACCAATTAGGGGGAGGGGGGTTGCGAACTCCAATTTATTTGTTAAGCGAGTTTTTTGTTGGTTTTATTTGTTAAGCGAAGCGAACATTCAGAGAAAAATCTGCTCTTTAAGCGAGTTACTCTTTAAGCGAGGCGCTCTTTATGCGAGGTTTGACTGTATTTCCCTATTAGCACAAAGTTATATCTACCCTTTCTCCCCTGGATGAAACAAAATGTGTATTCTTTTACAATTCTCAATCCAGATTATTTGGGATCCGGGCTTCCTAAACATTTACATGCAGTCAGATGAAATCCCCAGATCATGTCCTTTGGGAATTCCAGAAAAGGTAGATCCTCACTATGATTGCAGTTGTGGTGTTTTTTTGTTTTGTTTTTTGACAGTTCAATATAAACATGTGTGGAGAAAGTAAGAAAAACTCCTACCTCTTTTGTAGCCACACCCTTCATTCCAGTCATTTTCTGAGTGCCAGAAAAGAAAAGATTGTGGCTGCTTTATTATGAAACTTTATTATGAAACTGCACTTCTATCCCAGCCTTTGAAAGACCTGAAGTGAATAGATTTTTTTTCTATACAAGGACTTCTGAGCTTGGTTTTTGTTACTATAAACAGAAGCTCCAGGCCAGTTATCCTCAGAAGCACCCTCTTCTTAAAAATTTACCATTTGTCCTTCTTAGAGGTTATATACATTTTATTTATTGAATTTGTATGCTGCCATTAGTTCAAATGCACTACTCTAGGCAGCTCACAATATTACAAAAAGCAGCAAAAGTGTACAACCCTCCCCCAATAAACATTAAATTAAAAAACAAAACAAAAAACAAATGGCATATGCAATTATATTTAAAACTTCAGTGAACACAAGTACAGTAATTAAATATATTCACCCAGAGGGACTGCAGTGGGTCAAGTGGTTAAGACACTGAACTCGCTGATTGGAAGATTAGAGTTCGATTCCCGAGTACTGCATGACAGAGTGAGCTCCTGTCTCTGTCCCAGCTCCTGTCAACCTAGCATTTCAAAAGTAAAAAAAAATTGCAAGTACCGGTAGATAAAAAGGGACCACTTTGGTGGGAAGGTAATCAGCATTCCGTGAACTCCGGTGTTGAGGTACACCTGCCACATGTCCATGGAAATGTCTGCAAATGCTCTTTGGCTATAAACAGAGATGAGCACTGAACTCTAGAGTCAGATATGACTGGCTTTCGAGCAAAGGCCAGAGGGCTAAAGTAAATTCAAATTACCTCCAATATCTTAAAGGTAAAGGTTGCCCTTGTTTGAAAGCCAGTTGCATCTGACTATAGAGTTCAGTGTTCATCTCTATTTATAGCCAAAGAGCCAGCACTGTCTGTGTCTTAAAAACATGTAAAATGTCTATTTAATGGGCCTAGTAGCTCAGGTCAAAACCAAGATTATATAAGTTATTTATAAATTAGAGTAATCAGGTAAAAACGTCTGATGAAAAAGATACTTTAGTTGTTTCCTAAAAGCAATTAAAGATATAGCTGATCTTATTTCATACGGTAAACTACAAGGGCTACAGCAGAAAATGCTATTTCTTTAGTCACAGCTTTCTTTACAACTGACTACTCGTAACTTAAGCTGACAAGTACTCTGGGTAACATGTCTCAGGGGAAGTGCTTCTGCAGATAGCATGGTCCTAAACTGTTTAAGTCTTTGTAAGTCATAATCAACAACTTGAATCTGACATGGCAGACACAATGGGTAACCAATGCAGACTAGCCAGAACAGGGGTAATTTGGTCATAAAGACCTAAATATGTGATTATTCTAGCAGCCATGTTCTGTATCTTCTGACGTCTCCATTCCAGCCACAAGGATAGATTTATGAAAAGAACATTGCAGTAGTCAGTCTTGGAGGTTTCCATTCCATTGGTCAGCGTTATCAGGGACCACCTATTCAGCAATAGGCAAAGCTGGACAATGAATGCATCACAGTTGGTAAAAAGTGGAGTTGACCACTGATGAAATCTAATTCTACATGGATATAGTTGAGTGAAGCAACACACCCAGATTACAAACACCCTCCTTTAATGGGAGAGTGATGACACCCCTTCAGATTGAGGGCAATTATCTCATAGAAAAGGACATATCTGGCCTCCAGACCACCTGTTAGCCATCCCTCTCTTTGAGGAGGACGGCATATAAGTCTGATTAAATAAAATAAACTGGAAAACTGGACATAAAAGTAATAAAATATAAATAATTCAGGAATATATTTAAAATGTGATGCTCAAGCAGACATTTAAATATACCATGGGCCACCAGAAAGACAAGTAAGTGGGAGATAGATCAAATTAAACATAATTTCTCTGAGAAGCAAAAAATGAGTAACAGGCTACTGTATATTGGGTATATCATGAGAAGTTGAGAGTCCCTGGAAAAAAATACAATTATGCTGTTAAAAGGTAAAGGCAGCAGGAAAAAGAGAAAGACCAAAAAAATGGATTGGCTTAATAAAGAAATCCATGATTTTAAATCTGCAAGGCCTGTATTAATGATAAAACCTTCAATGGATCACTAATTCATAAGGTGATCATATGTTGGAAGTGACATGACAGTATATAACAATATGTGAAAGAGTACAAATATGAGATAGCATTCAGAGAACTATGTAGATGAGCATGACTGTATAATATAAAACTGTTTTTCAAAGGTCAATGATGCTATTATTGGGGTGGTATGGACACAGTTCTCAAATCTCAAGAAAGAAGAGCACTTTGTTTAACAAGACTTTATTTGGAACACTGGATTTATTTCTGAGCCCTGCAATTTAAAAAGGATCTAAACTAATTGGCAAGAATCACAAAAACATTCAAAGACATACAGTGCATGATAATAGTCTGAACGGATTAGTTAAACAGAAGTCAGAGAAAAGAAGAACATGTTTATTTTATTTATTTATTTAATTGAATTTATATTCCTCCCTACTCGCACTGGCGACTCAGGGAGGATTACAACCAATCAACAAACATAAAACACACAGTTAAAACTCCAAAAACAATTTAAAACCATTTAAAACAACATCTCATTCCTTTAAGTAAAGAAGTAAAAGAATAAAAAGAGAGAGAGGGTAAGTATAAGATGTTAAATAAGATGTTAAATAAGGCAGCGGGGAGGGGTCATTAAGCCATCATTACCCGACACCATTCCCACTAGCCAAGTTTTCACACCTTTCCTAAAAGCCAATAGCTCTGTCTGGAGGCACAACTCCAAAGGCAGGCGGTTCCACAAAGCCGGAGCGAACAAGGAGAAGGCCCTCTTTCTAGTGCCAGAGAGTCGAGCCTCTCTGGCAGATGGCACCACTAAGGCACCTCTCCGGTCCGCTCTGGTGGGATGGACAGATACCCTTGGGGAGATGCGGTCTCTCAGGTATCCTGGCTGACTACCATGTAGGACTTTAAAGGTAATGACCAGCACCTTGAATTGCACCCGGAGGCAAAATGGTAACCAGTGCAGTTCCCAGAGCAGTGGAGCTGCACGAGAGTAATGCCCACATCCCAACACCACCTGGGCTGCTGCATTCTGGGCCAGCTGCAGCCTCCGGATGATCATCAAGGGCACCCCCATGTAGAGCGCATTGCAATAATCTAATCTGGAGGTGACCAGGGCATGGGTAATCATGAGTAAGGAGCCCCTGTCAAGGAGTGGGCACAACTGGCGAATTACACACAGCTGTGCAAAAGCCCTCCTAGCCACGACTGCCACCTGCTCATCGAGCAGGAGTCGTGAGTCCAGGAGGACCCCCAAGTTGCGCACTGGGTCTCTTTGGGGCAAACTAGCCCCATCCAGAACCAAAGATGGTAACTCCTTTGTTGACACAGGACCCCTAACCCATAGCCACTTAGTCTTGCCACGAGTGAGTTGTAACCCATTGTCCCCCATCCAGACCCTCACAGCCTCCAGACACCTGGATAGGACTTTGACTGCATCACCAGGGTTCCCACGAGCCGAGATGTACAACTGTGTATCATCTGCGTACTGATGGCATTTCACCCAGATCTCACCCAGAGGCTTCATGTAGATGTTAAATAGGAGAGGTGAAAGGACGGAGCCCTGAGGCACCCCATAAGGGAGAGGCCTTGGGCTGGACCTCTCCCCCTCCAACCACACCGACTGAGTCCGGACCATCAGAAAAGAGGCAAAACAGGACCACACCATGCCCTGGATCCCCAATCCTCGGAGCCGCTGTTGCAAATTTCGGACAATAAAAATATGAGGGGAAACGTAATTGTCCATTCTGTTCTGAAAGGACAAGATTAGAAGCAAATGTGCATACACCCCTACATACACAACTGTTGGAGCTAGTTCCTAATGATGCTATTCTAATCATCTGTTGAATGTATGTGAATATTAATGCAGATTGTGTCTTCCCAAACCTATTGCCTGGATTATGGCTCCCATCACTTTTAGCCAAAACAGCCAATGACACAAACCTTTTCCCCAGCAGATCGACAATCAGGTAGTAAAGACTTGTTAGGGCATTGATGGAGAACCTTGACATTCTAACTGTTCTTGAACTTCAATTCCTAGAAGACCTGATCAGCAGGAATGCTGACTTGGGCTTCTGGTAATTGAAGTCCAAGAACACCTGAAGTGCCAAGGTCCATCATCACTGATTTAGGATATTTGAAACATATCAGAGTTAAATGAAATGACTTGAAGGCCAAGCAGTTCTTGTTCAGCAGCAGGTCATACAAACCTAGCCTTCAGTAAAAACTTTGTAAGAACAGTATAACACTGGAACAATGCGACTTGACAATGTTGTCTTTTCTTTTCAGGGTATTTTCACAGAAAGGGATTATCTATTTGTGAAGATTTAGATTTATTTTATCCTATTTCACTATGAACACAAAGAAGCTCTGGCTGAGATTATCCACTGGCAACCTTTCAATTGCACAGCTCTATAAATAAAAAGTTGAAAGTAAAACTTAATTGGCATTGCCACCCAAATGTGCTCTTGGGAAGCTTCTCCGAGAAATAAACAAGTTTTTCAGTGTTAGTACTGTCATACTAGTCACATTTATTGTATCAATCACATTTTTCATGTGCACAGAAGGGAGAAAAGCATCATAATGACATAAATTCCAACAGCTGAAGCACAGAAAGGTCCTTCCATATGTCCGCTGTGCACTCCCACACTTGCCAGAAGTGAATGTGAAAACTCTTTAAATGTGCTTGCGCCAGTCAATCTCTGCAAAATTAATCAAGAGAAGCATTCTGTGACATATAGCAAAAGGCTAGGGTCTTACATGCAAATCAGTTGGCGCATGAGATGAATCATGAGCCATTTTCTGTGATATACATCAGAAATCTGCTCTGTGACGTAGAGCCAGTTGTCCTCAGAAGTGTGCATGATGAATTCTAGAGCACTTTCCGGAGCTGGCACAGTGGTCTCCACTAAAAAGGTATAATTACCTACTAATTCGCTCTGAATGTAAAACAGACGTTGAAATTTATTCTAGGCTCCACTTGCAGTGAAGGCTATAAACAAAAATGGAGGTCAAATGTTCATAAGCATGATTCTAAGTACAGCATAGTAACAATAAGTACCTTTCTGCCCCTGTGGATCCACTCGTTCCTTCTACAGGGAAAACAAAGTTCCAAAAATAGGCTGAGCCAGGACAAAAATGAGTTGCAAAATGGAAGTGGAAACTTGATTACTGACAAGCTTTTTTAAGAAGTAAAATTGCCATCAACATACGAATATGGTTCTGAATCATTTAGTTTAAGGGCATCTCTTTTAGCTGTCAAAGTCATACACTTTCCAGAATGATTGCACCCTGCACTAGAGAGGCCTGATGATACTCCTGATTAGCATTTTCAAGTCACAAGACAAATTTTTGGAAGAAATTAAATGTCATTCAGTGTTGTGAGAAGGAGCTCATAGTTCTTCATGATGCCAGTGAGTTGTATGTTGGCAAGAGCACATAACCGATTTAGCTGCAGACAGGCAAGTGTCCACGTTTCTTAACTCACAACATGTCCCAGTTTATAGATCAAGCTTGCTTCTTATTTAATCTAAAAAAGTGGCCAAAGTTTGTGATTAAATGTGGCTTCATTTGCATGCTAAGCTTATGATGATGCAGTCATAGTGCTGCTATCTCATGTGCTCAACTATATATGGATCAAGTCAACACCAACTTGCATTCATTTTTTAAATTTATATCCCTTCCCCACCCCAATAAATGGATTTAAAGTGGCTAACAAGACAATCAAATGACAAATGCAACTAAAAATAAAATGACATTATTCAAAAGCAATTAATATATTACAATAATTTTTTTTTAAACTACACATTTTAAAAAGCACAATAGAATAGCATTTTAAAAGGTATTCCCCATTAAAGCCCTGGTGATGCAGTGGGTAAACTGCTGTCCTGCAACCAAAAGGTTGTAAATTCAATCCTGACCAGGGCTCAAGGTTGGCTCGGCCTTCCACCCTTCCAAGGTTGATAAAATGAGTACCCAGCATGTTGAGTGCAAAATGCTAATTAAATTGTGAACTGCCCAGAGAGTGCACTAAGTGCTATGGGTGGTATATAAGTGTGATTTTATGTGTGTGCTATCCAATCCATACCTAGTTAAGTTTACTAATCAGAATATCACGGGACACTTTTGTTGAAGGTTTTTTTTTATATTAAGATAAACAACCTCTATAGCAATCCTACTATGGTAGCATATCCTATTGGCAAAAATGGGCTGTTCTGTTCAGGCAGGTTTTGGACACCTGGCTGGCTGCCAAGGAAAGAAAACTAGTTATGGATTGGATAGCACACACATAAAATAGATATACAATTGGTTACAGAATCATACTCAGAGAAGGTGGTAACAAGTGTGGTACCACAAAGCTCAACCCTGGACCCAGTGCTCTTAAACATTTCATTAATGACTTGGATGAAAGAGTATAGGGAATACTTCTCAAATTTGTAGATGACACAAAATTGGATCGAATAGCTAATTTATTTATTTTATTTATTTATTTATTCAGATTTATATTGCCGCCCACTCGCCGAGGCGACTCAGGATGGCTTACAGTCAAAACAGCAACAGTAGAATAAAAATTATAAAATATAACCTCACAAAATACAACCAAACCAGAACACAGCCTAACTCCCCTCAGGCCATTGTTGTTGGCCCAGATGAGTGGGCGATGTTCTCAGACATTGCTAGGCCATGGAGTCTTCTCCTCAGGAATAATACAGTATCTTGAAAGACAGCAACAGAATTATAAAAAGCTCTTGAGCGGCTTGAGCACTGGGCTGAAAACAATAAAATGATATTCAACAGGGATAAGTGCAATGTGCTACCCATAAAGGGGGACACACAAATGCACTCTTACAAGATGGGGAATACTTGGCTCAGTATTACTACAAGTGAGGGGAATCTTGCAATTGTTATACATCACACACCGAATAGGAGTCAACAATGCAACTGAGTGTTCAAATAATTTGCAAGAACAAATGAGTAAATGCCCTTAAACATGAAAGCAGTTTCAAACTGCAGTTTGGACAGTCATCTAGAAGACAGCTATTTCGCTGTTCTGCTGGGCAGTGTCGTTAAAAAGATAACATAAGTGTCATGCAAGATGGTTAATCTTTGTTTTTTGCTCCTCATAGTTTACTATAAACCAGGGGTTCGTAACCTACAGCCCATAGGCCAGACCTGGCCCATGGCGGCAAATCATCCAGCCTGTGGCAACGACCCCAGAAATGGAAGCATTTACAATGGAGGAAACCATGTGAGAGTGGTCTGGCCTGAGCGCAAGAACATTGAGAACCCCTGCTATAAATTTAAAAAGAGTGAGAAAATAATGAAAGAAGTAACAAGTCCTAAAGACATATCAGAAAACAAAATGTTTTCTGATATGCCTGAACCACAGGCTAACACGGCTACTATTCCAAAAAAAAAAAAAAAGTCCTAAAGAGTACAGAGAAAAAATGTCCCCATTTTCTAACAGCACCATCTAGTGGGTAGAGTTGTAAAACATCATTGAAAAGTGGGGGCCCTGCCAAATTTCCACTGACATCCTTCAGCAGAAGCACCTGCTAGTAAGCAAAATATTTAAACAAAATAAGAGGAGATAAAAGGAAAGAGGCAGTGACAGGCCAGATCTGACAGACAGCAGATGGACAAAACAAGAAAGGAGGAGATGCATACACCACAGCTTCAAGGACAGCTGCCCTGATAACACTGACATCATGAAGGGCTGAAACACTTGGCTTTCGTTCAGAATCCAGCATACCAGGTCAAGAATGGAACTTAGATAAAGCAGACTAAAGCTGGGTGAGCTTTAAATAAAAAAAAATTCCCTGTGTGTGTTTTTTTCAATCATGTTTCAAGGACTTAGAAATACTTTATTGTTTTGACTTTTTTAATGTGGCTTTATACTTAAAGAAGTGCTTTTCATTACTGAAGTTATAACTTTTGACTAGGTTTAAGATGTTGTTTAAATTGTACATGATGACATACAATGCAATTGCTCTTTTATTTTTAAACATTTCATAATGGTAGTGCATTTTGGCTTCTTCTCTCCTCCCCTCCCCCAATTGCAAATTTCATATACAGTACTGTACTGACATTTTCAGTAAGTGCATGTCACTGCCAAGATCTTTGAACTCTCCTCCCTGCTATATGTTTGCAGCAGTTTTAAAATACTTTGATTTTTATATTTAGCAAATAATTAATAAACTTATAGAATAGAACAAGCTGGATTTTGCCCTTATTGCAACAATGACATGCAGATTAACTGAACTGAAATGGCACATGATCCTTCAGAGTGTGAATCCTATTGATGTCAATCCTTGCCATCTGAGATTGAACCTAGACCAGGGGTTCCCAACCTACAACCTATGGGCCGGGTCCACCCCATGATGCCATCTCCCCTGCACCCAGAGGTAGAACCAGGTGCATTTATGTCAGCTGTAAAACACGCCCCCACATGGGCAAGCACACCTGCAGCTGAAGTGGGCACATTTGCGTCAGCCATAAATGTGCCCATTTCCACTTCTAGGGTGGTCGTTGTCTGTCCCACTCAGATGTTCTGGGTTCGTGGTCAGACCCATGTGACAAAAAGGTTAGTCACCCCAACCTAGACTTTTGAGTTATTCAAGGTGGTCTGGTACACAGGAAACCTGTTGAATTACACATAGAACATCTTATTATGCATATGGCAAGCACTGCAACATTTTTGGGTGTTTGCTTGATTATGAAAGAAGACAAGAACCTAGACTCAAAACCCTAACAATAGAGATTTCACATCTGACAAGCCAACCCAGGGGTGATGGTGTGTGAGTTGTCCGCAAGTCAGAAATTTAACAATGACACCTCTATCTATTTGAATCTGGGGGGAGGGGGGAGAAGTCATAAAAATGAAGCCCAAGATGGACAAGAAACACAGAATGCTGAGGAACTCATGAAAACAAACTCATTCTTGGATTAGCCCTGAGCTAGTTTATGGGCAAGGGATTGTGGTGACTTAGTGGTTAAGACATTAAACTTGACCACTGGAAGGTTGGCAGGTCAACAGTTTGAGAACTGAGTGCTGCACAGCAGATTGAGCTCCCATCTCTGTCCCAGCTCCTGCCAACCTAGCAGTTAGAAAGCAAGGCATTGCAAGTAGATAAACAGGTACTGCTTCGGTGGGAAGGTAACAGCGTTGTGTGAACTCCAGCATCTAGTCATGCCTGCCACATGACCATGGAAACATCTGCAGACATAGACAGTGCTGACTTTTTTGGCTATAAACAGAGATGAGCACCATGCCCTAGAGTCAGATATGACTGACTTTCAAGCAGGGGCAACCTTTACCTTTCATGGGCTTGGTAATTTGTGATCCACATCCAAGGACATAACTTTCCAGATCTATATTGCACCTGTAAGTGTTGGCTGTAAGTTTTTGACATTTTTTGTCATAAAAGCAGAGCAGCACACAACACCAACTGCAAAACATCTGGATTTATATGGCAGGAACATTTTACAGAGCTTTTAACTCCAACAATTTTGTGACTCAATTATATGCAGAAGAGTATTTGTTCACTTGACACGGAGTCCTTCCCTTTTGAAAATCTCACTGAAATGCACAGAATAGACAACACTGACTTCCTAAATATACATTGCAGCATACCCTTAACAATGTTTCTCAAAATACAGTGATTTCGTTGTTTGATTTATTATTATTCATAGGAGGATGCAGTCATTGCCAACTGGAACTGGATTTTGTCCAGGGCCTCATCTGTCCACCATACAAAAATAAAAAATAAAACCAAGACATCTGCTCTACAGGACTCTGAGATATTCTATCTATATGCAATACAAATCCTATTGTAGGGGATAATAATAGAAAAATTCCTCCTCCACCTTAAATATATGTAAAGGAGTACTAGATATATTGCATATTTTTTAATGAACAGTCAATGAACACATGGTAGTTGTATAATTAGCAAGACTTTACATGTGAAATATTTGCCATTTTAGAAATGACAGGGAATTGCCTTTTCTTTTCCCATAAAGGATAAACGGAAGCTGAAATCTGGTTGCTTAGTATACTAAGTCACACTAGAGTGGACCCATTGAATCAGTGCTGATTTGGTGAGCCAAATCTTCCATATGTTTCATTGATTCAAATCTCTACTATACCAATTATAGTATGTGTATTTGAATCAATGGAATTTAAGGACTTGACTCATCAAGTCCCCACTGATTTAATGGACCAACTTTAGTGTGACTTAAGGTACAATCAGGACTGAAAAGACATGCTCCTGATCACAACAGAAAGGTTGCTTAAATGTAGGGGTGTCCACCCTATGGCCCATGGGCTGGATCTGGTCCCCGACGGCAATTCATCCTGACTGCAAAGCCCTCACTGCTCCCGGAAGTGGACGTAAAATGTGCCCATACAGGCACGTTTTACTTCCACTTCCAGGAGCAACAAGGGCTTCGTGGGCAGGATGAATTGGCATATACTTTGACTATGTGGAGTTTTGTTGGCAGGGTGATGTCTCTACTTTTTATTATGACATCACAACCCTACACAGTGACCTCCAAACTCTCCTAGCCCTTGCTGTTTGCTACTCCTGTACAACTTTTGCATATTTGAGAAACAAATTCTGCAGTTCCTTTTGCCTGACCTAGTGAGAAAGATTAGCCTTTTGTTGTGTCACTTCCCCTGTAAGCTCGATTGTGGTTCAAAAATACCACAATCTTCAAGGAGCCTATTTCTATGTACCATGCTCTAAGGTGAGCAGAAAGGTATGCCTCTCCACACCCCTCTCACCCCACCATCTTCTTCTGGAAAGCAGAGGATGGATTTTACAGACTCCTGGTGATACAGTGGTTAAACTGTTGTACTGCAGTCAAAAAGGTTGTGAGTTCGACCCTGATGGGTTGTTCCAGGTTGACTCAGCCTTCCATCTTTCAGTAAAATGACTCCCCAGCATGTTGGGGGGGCAAAATGCGAGCTACTTTTTCAACCACCCAGAGAGTGCACCAAGCAGGGGCATAGCTACCGCCGTATCTGCCGTATCAATTATACGGGGCCCCCGGGCCACGGGGGGCCCCCCAATGTGTGTAAGCAAAAATTAATAAAAACTTCCCAAATTTTAATTATGATGAATAAATATTTCTTTTAATTTTATGCAATTTTTTTTCTTTTGTGAGAAATCTTTACCCTTCCTAAGGGGCCCCAAACAAATTTTTATACAGGGCCCCGCCAAGGCACGCTACACTTCTGGCATCAAGCGCTATGGGGCGGTATAGAAGTGCTATTCCTGTTGCTGAGGGACTGCGGTAGTTGAGTGGTTATGACGCTCGCCTTGTTAGCTGGAAGGCTGGCGAGCCAGCAGTTTGAGACCCGGGTACTGCATGACGGATTGAGCGCCCATCTCTGCCCCGGCTCTTGGGGGACATGAAAGGAGCCATTTTCTTAACATTGGCGAGACAACAAGTAGCCAGAAATTGGAAAGGTGACATGAATTTAGAAATTGGTTCGGTAAATGGTATGCTGATGCTTGGGACATGGCATTAAATGAAAAACTAACATGGGAATTAAATATAAAAAGGAGGTTAATAAAACAAAATAGATTTTGGGACATTTGGAAACCTTTTTTGCAACACACATTGATGGATAATAAAGGAGAAAAACCTGCACCGAATACAATGTATTTTTGGCAGCATGAATGAGTTGTAAAAGTAGTGGCTGGTAGACTCAAGGACTTTAGTGCACTGGGTGATAAGTTTCCATGTATAAAACAATAAAGTAGTAACATTGTGGTGAAAGAGGATAGTTGATACAAAGGTGAAAATATATAGTACAGTAAAACCTCATATAACGCTAAAACCTGGTTCCACAAGTCTTGGTGTTATATGATTTTTAGTGTTATCTGATCCTCTATGGGATCCATAGAGATACATTGTAACCACACAGGCTTTAGCGGTTGTTATCTGAAGCATCCCATAGGATCTTAATGTTATCTGATGCAATTCTTCCCCCCAGATTCCTTAATGTTATGCGATTTTAGTGTTATTCGATACTAATGTTAGTAATTGTATAGAAAACAACTAATGTAATATGAGATTATATTATACTATATTGATTTCCAGTTTTCTTCTCTTTTTTTCCTTTCTTCCTCTTCATCTTTAAGGCTGTAAGATGTACAGTAAAACCTCATATAACACTAAAACCTGGTTCCACAAGTCTTGGTGTTATATGATTTTTAGTGTTATCTGATGCATGTTAAAATCCTATGGGATCCATAGAGATACATTGTAACCACACAGGCTTTAGCGGTTGTTATCTGAAGCATCCCATAGGATCTTAATGTTATCCGATGCAATTCTTCCCCCCCAGATTCCTTAATGTTATGCGATTTTAGTGTTATTCGATACTAATGTTATATGAGGTATTATTACTGTACTTGGGAACTATTTCTTTTTTTGTATGTAACTGTTTTTTCCCCCCTGTTCTGTTGTTTGTATGTTTTGTTACTTTTTTTAATATTGCTAAAATAAAAAGAAAGAAAGGAGCCTCATTTGGGCGTTCCCTGAGCGGGAGTTTCTTCCGCCAAAAAATCCTTTTAACCCAGAATAATTTCTGACACGCTATTATTATTATTATTATTATTATTATTATTATTATTATTATTATTATTATTATTATTATTATTATTATTATTATTGCTGAGGAAGCTTCGCGCTGGCAAAAAAAGGAAACCCGAAAGGAGGCAGGAGATTTTCCTTCCTTTCTCCCAGTCCCTGGAACTACGCGCTGCTCCCCAAAAGCTTGGGTGAATTGCAGCCCAGGCAAGGGGCGCAAAGGGGGTGGCAGGGAGAGGGAGGCCCGGGCCGCGGGGACCCTCCAGGGAGAGTGCCACGGAGGGGCGGGAGAGAAGGCGGAGGCAGCGGCCTCCCTCCGTGGTTCTCGCGGCCTTTTCGCGCCGTCGCCTCCGCCGGGCGTCACTTCCCCGGGAGCGGCGGAGACTGGGAGGGAAAGAAGATGGCGGCGCTGGGAGAGCCCGTGAGGTTGGAGAGAGGTGAGCGCGGAGGAGGGCGGCCAGGCGGGTGGTGGGAGAGGGTGCTTGTTTATTTGCGCCGAGGGGGGGGGGCGCAGGGAAGTTGAGGGAGCCCGTGAAGAAGCCCAGGGCTTGGAGATGCCGGGTGGGAAACGTGGGCGAGGAGCGAAACCCCTGTCTCGCCAACACTGGGTGCCGGGCAGGTCCTCCTCCTCCTTCCCCTGCTTGTCTTCTCTTCTGGTTCTCGCCTTCTTTCTCAGCGGGGGAACCAGAGCCATGTATTTCGTGTGTGTGTGTTTGAATATATGAATGATGTGTATACTTTTTATATCCCCACTGATTCATTTATATATAAATAAATAAATGACGTGTACTTTTTATATATTGCAAGCCGCCCTGGGTAGTGCTCGCATCCAAAGGGTGGGGTAATAAATGTGAATGAGTGAATAAATAACTCTGTTTCCGCCCCTCTGCCCTGGGATGTCTTGAGGACAGATTAGGTTGTGTGTGGGTTTTTTTAAAAAAGGCTTAAATTATGTGAAAGTTTCCCTTGGTTCCTGATCTTGGAAGAACATGCCAGTTTGGCGTAGTGATTCGCCTGAATTTTGAATACAGTAATACCTCATATAACATTAGTATTGAATAACACTAAAATCGCATAACATCAAGGAATCTGGGGGGAAGAATTGCATCAGATAACATTAAGATCCTATGGGATGCTTCAGATAACAACCGCGAAAGCCTGTGTGGTTACAATGTATCTCTATGGATCCCATAGAGGATCAGATAACACTAAAAATCATATAACACGAAGACTTGTGGAACCAGGTTTTAGTGTTATATGAGGTTTTACTGTACTGCATTTAATTTAACGCATTTTGGTTTATTTTTTTAAAATTATTTTTTTGCTTGGTGCTCAATGTGCGACGCTTTGCTATGCAGGTTAAGTAAGGCCTCGTTTTATGCCCACCAGTGGTATTAAGGTGTTTCTTCCTAGCGGATTATCAACTACTGCTCCATCTCTCCCAGTGTAAACTGACTTTGTTGTTCAGTCGGACAGTCGATTCCAACCCTTCGCAACCCCATGGACCACCACACACCAGGCACCTCTACAATTTTTTCTTCCATGTCTAGTCCAGATGTTAATTGCCAAAATGAAGCCACCTTTTGGTGAATTCATTCCCCAGTTCCTTTCATCTGACCTAGTGTGAGAAAGATTAGCCGGCACAACAAGGTTGCCATTACCCAGGATATGCCCAATTGTTCAAAAATACCACAATCTTTGAGGAGGCTCTTGCGGTGTACTTCAAACAAACAAAATGTTATAGCACATTAAAGACTTAACTACTGTATTTTAATGTTAGCTTTCATGGATCAAATCCACTTTGTCAGACATAAGAGAGAGCCTTCAAGGCATTAATTTATATATATATCAGGTATAGAGGTACGAAGTGGTTAGTAAAACAGATAAATTTTCAAATCAGTGTGACTTTACAATTGGCAATAACAGAAGATCCCTAATTAGAGTTGAAATCTATTACTGAGAAGTTTGATTCTGTTGCGTTCTAAATGGTTAGTAAATGGAAGCAACATAAACATGGTGGCATTAGGTAAAGGTCTCCCTTGCTTGAAAGCCAGTCATGTCCGACTGTAGGGTGCAGTGCTCATCACACATCTGCGAATGAGTTTATCTTTCAGAACTAGCATCTATTAACAAGGTTGTGTGAAAACTGACTGTTTTATTTACTGTCTGATTGCTTGCACAGACTAAGCTACCATTTCAAAAAATTTTGGCTAGCAGGACTTTCTAAAAAGAGCCTGTTCCAATTTGATCCCTTCCTGGTTTGTTCTCTGCTGTAACCTCCCCTAAAGTCCCAGCTAAAAGGGTTGGGGTCTTGCAAAGGGAAACTGCAAAAATGCCTGTGTGGCATTAGGTTAGAAAGTGTTGAGAATCTGCTTGCTATTTGGCGCCATATGAAAAAGCTAGATGAAATCCAGGAAATGGGAGGGCTTGATTCCATGCTCCACTTCAAATCTATACTGTATTTCAGTTAATTCAGGAGAAAATGTTAAGTTTCATTGTCCTTGAGAAATCACATTTTGAATTAAAAGAGTAAGTACAAAATTAATAATCAATAAAACAATATGTATTATTTAATTCTTGATGCCTCTGTCACTCCCCCATCTCCCTTGTTTGCTGTAGATCTAAAAAAGGTGATGATTCAGAAATATTAAAATTTTGTTTATGAAAAGAATATTAAAAATAGAAAGAGAAGATGTAGTTTTATAAGCATTCTCAAAATTATTCAAGATAGATAGTCTTATTTTGCTATTGTGGAGCAATTTTTTCTTGATGTTTACATTTTTAATGATTGTTTACCTGATATGCCTTTACCTATTCAGTTGTTTATAGCTGTATGTGCTTATTGTGTACGTCTTTTGGGGGAGTAATTTATCTCCTTTTTCGTATTGAAGCTGCTCAGAATAACTACATTGTTAAATTGATGGGGGGTGTTAAATTGAAATACAGTGGAACCCCGTATAATGAATGCTTCGTATAACTAAAAATCTGTACAACAAAGTGTTTTTGCACTATTGCCAATGCACTGTATAACGGAAAAAACGTTTGTTATACAAATTGCTATTGGCAATACCCCGTACAACTGAATTTTTTTTTTCATTGTATGGGGTATCTCCAATAGATATTCGTATAGCAAACCTTTTTTCGTTATACAGTGCATCACCCATAGGGATCTGTATAACGGGGGGAAAGTATAGCAAAGAGCTCCATGGAATGGAGTTTTTTTCGTTATATGGGGTTCTACTATAATAAATAAACAGTAATCTGAACAACAAAATGTAACATTTGAAGAGCAGCTGTAGTAAGTTGTGTACCTTTAATGTCAGGACAAATGTACATATTTGGACTACAAAGTTTGTATAGTCAAACTAAATGGAATGCTGTTTTTATTTTCTCCAGCTTTTCTGACATGGGATCATATGTAAAAGACAACAAAAGTTCACTGAGTAATTTACAGTTGTTTGTTTTTAGAGATGGGGAAAGAATTGATTCTTCATCCAGTAGGGAAAATCTAATAACACACCTGAAGCCAATTTTTTACTTTCAGGCTTCCATCTTGGAACTTTTAAGTACAGATCAGAAGCTTTACCATCTAGCCAAGATGACTTTGAGAATAATTTTTTGTTTCTTACCCCTTAAAATGATGGTGAATCCTATGGAGCTTGAAAACTTGCCTTTTGTAATATTTTAGATGCTGAGTAGAAGTATTACTCAATCCAGATTTAAGATTTCGCAGATGGACCACTCCATTAGGTCAAGAAACCTGATGCCTGAACATTACCCCAAGAGTCCTACAGACCTTTAAGGAATAAAGTCAGAAGTCTGTGTTCATCACAATTGGCATTTATCCCAAGAAATCCAAAATTAAATCAGACAACCATTTCCAATCATATCAGAATTCATATGTATCAAAATATAAGTCCTTTCATTATTACAGTAATTAACAACAACACCAGCTTGCTGGTTTCTACGTGCTTTATTTATCTACATTGCTTCTGTATTCCTTATGCACAAAAACATCCAAAAGCCATGGCAAATTGTAGGCAAGCATACTTAAAAATATTTGAAATATAAACTTAATTTGCAGACAAATATGTAAATCAGAATTCAATCCAAAATATAGGATTCAGTCACAATACAGGAGCATAAATACAATAAAAATTCCAAAAAAGTTGTATATACTTTCTGAAAGTGCAAGACCCTATAGCTTAAAAAGGCAGTCAAAAACAGAATATATTTCTAAAACACTAAAGTTCTTAAAAGAATTTGTGAAAGAAAATACATTTATTAGCCCGAAGTGTATTATACTAACACAGAATAAAATTTTCCAAGTCAAGCCGATATGAATCAATGGCAGAAAATGCATGTACAGTAAAACACTGGATAACGATTGGATCGGATAACGCTAAATGTTAAGTAATCTAGGGAGGAGAATTGGATTGAATAACGTGAAGGTCTTATGGGATGGATCGGATAACAACCGCTAAAGCCGCTAATGTTAAGTAATCTAGGGAGGAGAATTGGATTGAATAACGTGAAGGTCTTATGGGATGGATCGGATAACAACCGCTAAAGCCTGTGCGGTTACAATGTATCTCTATGGAGCTTTAACATCCAATCCATCCCATAGGATTTTAACATGGTTCGGATAACACTAAAAATCGGATAACACCAAGACTTGTGGAACCAAGTCTTAGCGTTATCCGAGGTTTTACTGTATTTCGCTTCTGTTGCTGTTATATGCCTGGTTTGTATGGCATGGAGTTATATTGATCTTGATGCCTGGCTATCTTTTCTGGCCATTATCTATACCAGGGTTGGCCAAACATTTTGGACCATGGGCTGGTCACGTGGTTCCTCCCACCAGAAGCTGAAGTAAAATGTGTCTATGCATGCGCAAAACATTGCCGTAAATGCACCTGCAGCTGTTGTAAATGCATGAGTGCTTTATAGCAGCATTTTGCACATGCGTGGGCCCATTTAATTTCCACTTCTGGGAGTGGATTATTAGGTGGCGTGGACCATAGTTTAGGAACCCCTGATCTATACCCTTGTCAACTACTAAGAATCATTTCTGCAGGGCCTGGAGATCCATGGGCCTGATGCATTAAGGGGAAAAAATAGGAATTATTTTGTATCTACAACTCCTGAAAGTACCATGGCTTGCATCTCAGAATCTGCAGACTACCACTATAACAGTAAAAGTCATTATTTTGACTAACATCTGGCAAAGCCTGAAATTGTAAAAGCTTGAAGACTTAAGTTTCTAATGCACCAAGGTATTGTACAACCAGAATATTGGAGAACTAGAGTCCTGTAAAACCAGAATATTGTAGCTACAGAGAGTGGAAGTTATAAGAACTGTATACTTTTTAAAAATGTTTTGCTATCATTTAACCCATTCTGTTATCAAAAATGTGCTATCAAAACAGTGGCCTTGTAGGTTGGAGATCTAGTTGATTGTTTTGTGATGACTTTAGTAAGCTGTTACTCAAATCTCATTAAAAAAACATTCATTTTCAGGGGTGCATTTCTCCATACTCCTTAATATAAGCACTCTATACATTGAAGATTTCACATCTTGACATCTCCCTCCCCAAAAGTTGAGCATGGGGTTGTCTTGTTCTTAAATCTGTGCTTTTGTTAATAAGTCCAATGATTGATGTCTGGTGCTGGAGTTCTCTGGCCGAATATCACCTGTTTGTGATGTCTTGTGGCTTTCCTTGCTTACAGACCTTGTGTTGCCTGGTACAAGCTCATTGTTTTTCATTGATCTGTGAAGATCTAGATTCATCTTCTGGCAAAGATCTGGACATATTGCTTGTTGCTCCAACCTGGAAAGCATAAAGAGAAAACAAACAAAAAAATACACCCTCCTCTTTTTATCTGTAGATAACAGGAAAGTGTGCGTCATGCTTAGATTATTTTAAAAATGTTTAGCTGTTACTGACATGTTACTGGCATAGGTTCACAATCCCCCCCTGCCAGAAGTCACAATTGGTTACTTACAATGGGGTTTCACTTGAAGAGCAAACTCGCTTAAAGAGCAATCCTGTGGAAAGCATTATGCTCTTTAAGCGAGGTTACAACTGTATATCAGAATTCAAAACTTAGAGTTGGTTGCCATGGTCTTCTGTGAAAATATTCCTGGGAAAAAAGTTGTCAGAATATTTTCCCACTATTTAGACCAGGGGTTCATAACCTAGGGCCTGCTAGCTGGCCCCTGACACCATTCAGTCTGGCCTGTTGCCACCTCCCCTGCACCCAGAAGTAGAAGCGGGCACATTTATGTCTTCTAGGGGGCATGGTCCGGCCCGATCAGCTGTTCCAGGGTCATGGTCAAGCCTCTGGCGCAAAAAGATTGGCCACCCCTGCTTTAGATGGAGGAGTGGTTTCCAACTTGGGGCCTATGCCCCACAGGGCACTTCAATTCTCAGATGCCTAGGTCAGTACATTGGCTGATCAGTGCTTTGCGAAATTGACTTAGGATTCTGGGAATTGAATTCCAAAAACCAAAGGTTGGGTAACACTGCTTTAGAGATACTGTACTATATCCTTAAAGCAGGAGTGCCCAAACTAAGGCCCGGGGACCAGATGCGGCCCCCAACACCAATTTATCCGGCCCACAAAGCCCTCATTGCTCCTGGAAGCAGAAGTAAAACACGCCCAGATGATTTGGGGTTGCATCCGGCCCCCAGGCCTTAGTGACTGGCTCTCTGAACCACATGATCGGCACACAGCCTGAAAAGTTTGGGTACCCCTGCCTTTAAGTCCAGGAAGTTGTTAGAATTCCAGTTACAGTGTAGTTCATTGTAGAACAGTTGTTTTTGTTTCACTTGACTGAGTTATGTATGTCTAGTGTTGATTGAAGAACTTGAGGGCATCTATTTATACCCAGTTTTTTGTCTTTGAAAACATCTTTGAAAGGGTTCTTCTTTCTTATTTTTTTCTGAAATAAGTTATTTGTTTTGCATATTGGGTGCCTGATTTTCTGAATGTGAATTAAAGTACAGTTGTACCTCACTTAAAGAGCATAATGCGTTCCACGGGATTGCTCTTTAAGCGAGTTTGCTCTTTAAGAGAAACACCATTGTAAGTGACCAAGTGTGACTTTTGGTGGAGAGGATTGCGACCCCTGATTTAGTTGTTAAGTGAGTTTTTGGTTGGTTTTAGTTGTTAAGCGAAGCAAACATTCAGAGAAAATTCTGCTCTTTAAGTGAGTTACTCTTTAAGCAAGGTGTTCTTTATGCAAGGTTTGACTGTAATAATAATAATTTCATGTCATAAATTATTCTGGCTTGAAAGGATTTTTGCTGGAGAAATCAGCTCAGGGGACACTTGAATGAAGCTCCTTTCATGTCCCCAAAAGCTGGGACAGAGATCAGCGTTCAATCTGTCATGCAATACCAGGGACTTGAACTGCTGACTTGCCAGCCTTCCAGCTAATAAGACAAGCTTCTTAACCACCGAGCCACCGCAGCCCTTGTCAATTGAAGTGATACTTTGAGATCTGTCTGCTTGTATATTATTGTGCAGTCTTTTGCAGACCTTCCATGTCATCAGGGTAGGAATTAAACATCAATAAGGTGCCAAGTTCATAGCTTCGACATTTCCCATAATGTCTTTATCTAGTTAAGTTGAGGACTCAGTTTTACCTAGCTTGTGGCCCTTTAAAAATTCTTTAAATAAACAGAACTTTTTTTAAGCAGTTGTATAGTTTGCTTTTTATTGAGTTTTTCTCAAAAAGAAGTCAAGGTAAAACATTACTATGAAACAATATCTGATGTGTATCTTATTGTATTATCCTCCTGGCTGATCGGCTGATCCTCCTGACTGGCTAGCAAAAAATGTCAGCCATCAGACTCTGATCTGGCAACACAGCAATGTTTCTTTTTTTGTTTTGCACATGATGAAAGCCATTTTCATACTCCTCGGATTTCTTGAAAACATGTTCTTGTTAACAGGTTAAATAACTAAGAACTGTTACTAGATTTGAAGATGAAGTGGTGCCTCAGAAATCAAGATATAATACTCACAAATTGGTCTTCACTGACGAAGTAGGCTTGATCCATGAAAGCTAACATTAAAATGCAGGAGTTAGTCTTTAAGGGGTCACAATGTTTTTTCCCTCTCTTTTTTTTAACTCACAAATTGTTCCGGTGATCATCAAACTAGCTGTAGTTCTCTCTGCTGCGGAAGCTGGTCAACAGTTCAGTTAAGCTAAAGTACTTGGATTTAAGACTACTTAATTCTTCTGAAGTCATTGGAAGAAAATTGGCTTAAGTTGAAGTCCTTACTATCTGTCCAGTAAGGGCAAGCATTAAGATAAATTGCCAAGTTCACACTAGGCAAAGGTATAGGATGTTTTTTGCTTAACACTTTTTGTTTAATGTTAATAGGCAAAGCTATCATAATTCAGTTTGGAATGTATATGCTGATACTGTTTGATCTCTGTGTTGCTGGTTGTTAAATTATATTGCATCTTTCTTCCAAGGAGGTCGAAATACACTCTATGTTATTCTCCATTCCCTCTTATACTTGTCACAGGTTTGTGAGGTAGACTGAGGTAAAAGGAAGTGATTGACCCAAGCTCATTGTTTCAGCTTTGTGGGGATTTTAAGTCTAAGACTTTGTTTTACATTTGTAACTTCAAAACATTTCCAGTGAAGAGGAATGTATGCTAAGGCTTGTGCTTTTCCATTCATTACTTCAGCTTTGGGTGGGGTGGGGGTTGAATTGGTGTAACTAATTAGCACACTGGTAAACCACCATTTGATTATTATCTTTTCCACATTATCCTGTCGCTTCACTATGTGTGAAAACAGGCCTCTATAAAATAACTCAACTTTGATGGAAAAGAAGGTGTTGGTATTTTCTCTGTATCGTTCTACATGTGGTTTCCAAAGAATGAATTCTCATTTTAAAATTTCAATACTGTATCTTGATTCCCTTTTAAATAACATTGGCCAAAATCCAGTGAATGTTATCTTTCTAATGAAGCCACTTTCATCAACAAAACCAAAAGTGAAAGTAATCCTTCAGCTGTGGTAGCTCCTTTGTATCCTCCAAATCTCTATAAAGTTGGGAGACCTTTTAAAATACCCTTTAAGTTTAAGGTTTTGTGGAGATCTACAGATTGGAAGAGGGGGCAGCTTTTGGATATACCAGATACCCACTAACAGTGCCAAAATCCTATTGCTTTGTGTGGTTGTGTAATAGCAGACACACAGTCAATAGCAGTCAGTTGCCACTCATCTGTCACATCTCCCATAGTTCTCTGGTTGCACAGTGGTTGATGTGACTGGCAGTTGGCAAAATGTTCATAGAAGATTAACAGAGTCTTTAACAAAGGGGTTCCCAATGTTTTCCTGTCATGGGCCAGACCTACCCCCGACACTCAGCTGTGGGGGCCAGAAGCGTTTTCACTCCCACAACTGACGGTGGCAGTAATTGCACAATTTTTCAGCTTCTTGGATGGCCTCTGCCGCTTCCCAGGGTGGCAGGAGGCTTTTCGGAGCATTTCTGCTCTGTTTTGGGATTTTTTTCACTGCTTCTCTGCTGAACCACTGCTTTTCAGCTAAACCATGGTGTTTGGGCACTTTCTGGTTCTGTGGTGTGAACCCAGACACTGATGTAAGCTCTGCTCGGCACTGGAAGTTCCCAACCACTGTAGTTTAGCTGGCAAAACACAGCAAAGAAGTGGTGAAAAAAATCCCAAAACGGATTGAAAATTCTCTGAAAAGCCTCCTGCTGCCCTGGGAAGCGGTGGAGGCTGTGCAAGAAGCCATAAAAACAGTGCATTTACCAACTATGATGATGCATTAAGTTACATATTGGGACTTCCAGTGGTGGTGGTAGCTTCTGGAGATGCTGGGGTGACCACCGTGGGCCGTATTAATGAGCTCCATGGGCTGGATTAGCCCCACAGGCCATAGATTTGGAACCCTTGCTTTAACACATACATTTCTTGGTAGGAGTTGGCTCACAGCTGGGTTTAGGTCATTGAAGCAGCCAACGCTCATCTGCATGACCAACAGTTTAATGCAGAATGAATACATTGTCATATAGCAGTTTAGTAGCTGTTGAATTGAATCTTATTAAGTAGATGACAAATGTATAATATTTTCTTCTTTGAACTGTTAAAGAAATTATTGGAGTCTTGCTGTTCAGATATTAAAGAATAGTGGACTTACAGTGTTCTAACTTCCCAATGTATAAATATTTCCCAAAAATTTTAAATTCTTACTTTCATAGAACATACCTGTTTTGAACAGACTTTGGTTTTCATATCAGTGATGTCTTATCTCCTAAGATATCTCCCCCACCTTTTTTTTACTAACCTCTAGTAATACTGTAATTAAAAAAAAAAACAAATTAGTGATTGAGATTTGGTGTGTACTAAACATTTGGACAAAAAGTGAAACTTTATAGGATTGCTTTGTTTATTACTTACGGAGTGATATTAGGCAACTTTGCCATGTTATGTATCTACAGTTATAACATTCTTGTCACTGAGAGTGGGAGAATATACTAGATAGGCAGGATATAAATGTAATGAATGAGCTGCAAGATGTTGTTTGCATAACCTAAAGGGCACAGAGAAAGTGGACTATTTTATCCCATGTTATTCAAGCACACAGTCAAGTAATGTAGGTATCTGCTGAGTACCATTTAAATTACTCGTGTGAAACCACCATCACTTGAAGCATTTCTTATTTGTTTAACTTGGTAAAGTTAAGGGTAGGGATGAGCACAGATTCTTAGAAACTTTGCTGACCTTGTTGGAATATTTCCATTCTTCAAATTATTTGTATAGAACAGTGATGGTAAACCTTTTAGAGACCTAGTGCTCAAACTGCAACCCAAAACCTACTTATTTATTGCAAAGTGCCAACATTGCAACAGGGGAGGCAGGAAGTGCTTCCATTGGGCTGCTGGGCAGAAGGGCAGAGGGAACTCTGTGCTGGGGTGACCGCACGGGTGCCCACAGAGAGGGCTCTGAGTGCCACCTCTGGCACACGTGCCATGGGTTCACCACCACTGGTATAGGAACTTCAGAACTTGCATCAGACTTTAACATTATGCAAAATTAAATGTCAACTCTAGGTGACAGTTGATTTTTCATTTTATACTTAGGAATTCTGAAAAATAGAACACAAGTTATAAGGAAATTCTGATAATCTCTCATTAAAACATTTTTCTAGATTTGAAGATTCTGTTGTAATTACTTATCCCAATTAACAACTATGTTACTCACATACTCTAGTTTCCCCAAGATGTTTTGTTGCTTTATTTCCCATTTTGAATCATTGAATAATTTTAGTGCCTTATTGTAAGTTTCATATTTATAGTAGACAGCATTTTATCGTTGGCTCTTAAGTTATTCTAATCAAATGAAATATATGCAAGAATATGATGCTTGGACTTGACTTCTGGCTCTGCCTTTTGTCACGTGAAGCCTCTCTGTTTTGATTTCTAATCTTCAAAGTCTATGCTTTGGCAAATATTATTTTTGCTCAGTTGTTTTGATGGGGAACAGAGGCAACACCAAAGAGCTTAATGGTTTCCATGCCCGGTGGGAAATTTTTGGCAACTGCTTGCACATCATTTTATGTCTGACTCTAACTGTGAAACTGAGAGAAGAAAACATGTTGAAATTCTTTTTGGCAATCCATTTTCTGGCCATAATTCCATTCACAATTCTGGAAGATAAAAGTCATAACAAATCTTAGTATATACCATGGTAGCTCTTAGGATTAAGGTATTTACTTGAACTGAATAGTAAGAAATATGTTCGGACTCTGATAAATATTAGTATTACATTTGTTGCATAGGTATAGCTTTTGCTAAACAAGTACAACTGTGAAGGATCTACTGCTAATGAAAAGAAATCATACATAGCTCATTGGCTCTCTAAGGAATACTTGCTTATAGTAACAAAACTACCAAGTGTTGGCATTAAAAGAGAAGTTAAAGAACATGTGTTTCTGTAAGGTCTTTGCTGCATAGAAGCTCCTAAAATGACTCCTCCTTATTAAACAAAATTAGGGATTTATCTTGCTCTTTTGGAATGATATGTGTGTCTAATGATAATTTGTAAAAAGATTTCTGCTAACAATTTTTCACTGCCAGAGCTCTCATTTTAAATCTGTATTTTCTTTGAATAGAGATTATAGCTGATATTTTCTTTTGTTAGCAACTAGTCAGGAGAGATTTGAGATTCTCAGTTCCTTTAAGGAGGAAACAGTAATGAAATTGATTCCTCCAATAGAGAGAAAAATTATAATTCAGCAGACTCTGTTTGATAACATTCTCTTGATATGATCTTCCCTGCTGTTTGCACTATCATAAACTTTATAACCGTACTCTGCATTAGAAATACTCTGTGGAATCTCATGCTCTGACACTGAAGATTAATGGTGTTAAATCTTTTTAATAGTTTTATTAGTGAACCCTCAAGCCTTTTAAGTTGGCTGTTTGCTGCCCCCCGTTTCCCTCCATTCTTCCTTAGAGAGTAATTTACATGTACTTTTCTATGGAATCCCAATTTATTGTTTATTGAGACTTCTAAGATCTGTTTTGGGGCATATACATTTTACACTAAGCATGTATCAGGCTTTGCCACCTAAGCATGTGCATAACCAAAGTATGCACTTAGGATTTTGTGTTGGGATGATTTAGTGTTCCATATAGCCACTTCACAGGGCAGAATGGCAATATTCAGGATTCAGGCTCAGATATGGTACCAAGACTGAATTGGTCGCACTTATGGATGAACTCTGGCATGAGCGGGACAGAGTAATCCTTCTGTCCTTGCTCTCCTTGACCTCTCAGTGACCTTCAATACCATCGACCACAGTATCCTTCTGGAACGGCTCCAAGGATTGGGGACCCAAGGCACTGTGTGGTCCTGGTCCTCCTCATTTCTGAGGGGCCGGACCCAGTCGGTGTTGTTGGGGAGTGAGATGTCCAGGCTTAGCCCTCTCCATTATGGGGTGCCACAGGGCTCAGTACTCTCACCTCTTCTATTTAACATCTACATGAAGTCGGCAGATGAGATCATCCGTTCCCACGGGGTGAAGTATCATCAATACACTGATGATACCCAACTGTATATCTCGGCCCGTGGGAACCCAAGTGATGCAGTTGAAGTCCTATTCAGGTGCCTGGAGGCTGTAAGGGTCTGGATGGGGGACAATGGGCTTCAGTTGAATCCTGCAAGACTGAGTGTCTGTGGGTTTGGGGGCCCGTGCTATCCCGGGAGCTACCATCTTTGGTTCTGGATGGGGCTCTTTTGCCCCAGACAGACCCAGTGCGTAATTTGGGGGTCCTCCTGGACTCACAACTACTGCTCGAAGAGCAGGTGGCAGTTGTGGCCAGGAGGGCTTTTGCGCAACTTCATGTCATCCGCCAATTACACCTGCTCCTGGTCCAGAATTCCTTACTTTTGGTCACTCATGCTCTTGTCACCTCCAGACTGGATTATTGTAATGTGCTCTACATGGGACTGCCCTCCATCCAGAGGCTACAGCTGGTTCAGAATGCGGCTGCACGGGTGGTGACGGGGTGTGGGCGTTAGGCCCGTGCCTTACCACTGCTACAGGAGCTGCATTGGCTGCCAGTATGCCTCTGGGTGCAATTCAAAGTGCTAGTTTTGACCTTTAAAGCCCTTCATTGTAGTGAGCCAGGATACTTAAGAGACCGCATCACCCCAAGGTTTTTGACTTGTCCTATGAGAGTAGACCGTAGGGGCTCCCTAGTGCCCTAGCCAGGGAAGCACAACACTCTGGGCCCACAACAACGGCCTGAGGAGAAGACTCCATGGCCTAGCCATGGCTGAGAACATTGCCCCCTCCTCTGGGCCCACAACACCGGCCTGAGGAGAAGACTCCATGGTCTGGCAGGCAGCTGAGGTCCTTGCCCACTCCTCTGGACCAACAACAACTGCCTGAGGGGAGTTAGTCTGTGTTCTGGTTTGGTTGTATTTTGTATTTTGTGAGATTATATTTTATAATTTTTATTGTACTGTTGCTGTTTTGACTGTAAGCCATCCTGAGTCGCCTTGGTGAGTGGGCGGCAATATAAATCTGAATAAATAAATAAATCTCACTGGGACCAGGAGGAGAGCCTTCTCAGTATCTGCTCCGGCCCTATGGAACCTCCTGCCACTTGAATTGCGCCTCTAGGCAGAGTTGCTTCCCTTCAGGAAGGCCTTTAAAACGTGACTGTGCCAGCAGGTGTGGGGTACAACTGGGACCACAACCCAGTCCTGCTGGCTTATTTAGCCCTGCTAGGTATCCTTATTAGTTCCACCTGTGTGTCCTTCTTTTTAAGGGGATTGGGGAGGTTTTTATAAATGTTTTTAGATAGTTTTATAGTATTTAGTATGTTGTGAGCCACCCTGCATCGCTTAGGCGAAAAGGGCGGTTATATAAATCCAACAAATAAAATAAATAAATATGAATCACATTTGTCATTCAGGAATCCTTGCCAACTGCAGATAAGAAATGTAGATTCTCAAGAAGTTTGCATTTGCAAAATTATTTCAGTTTGCTATCCTTGAAATTTAGCTAACAAGTTCCTACCTTGAACATTAGCTAACCTTTGTTAGAACAGCTTCTTCAATATTGAAGGGGTCAAAATTTCAACTCTTCCTTTTGCTACTCAAGAAAAATAACATAAAGTAAAGCTCTTCAAGAACACAGAAAGCTTTAAAATTATAATTTAGGAAATAAGTGCCACAGTGTTCATTGGGGGATAGTTCCTACAAAAGTTTGTGTAGGGTTGGAACTTGAGGCTTACAAATTGTAGTAAAGTATAGTAAAACCTCGGATAATGCTAAAACTTGGTTCCACAAGTCTTAGTGTAATCCGATTTTTAATGTTATCCGATGCATTCCTATGGGATGAATCGCATAATGTTAAAACTCTATAGAGATACATTATAACCGGCACAGGCTTTAACGAACATTATCTGATGCATCCCATAGGATTTTAACGTTATGCGATGCAGTTTTATTTCCAAATTGCCTAATGTTATGCGGTTTTAGCATTATCTGATGCAAACGTTATCTGAGGTATTACTGTGCTGTTGTTTTCCATATATATTCCTTGGTGAAATAATAAACAAGATGATGCAATAGGAGGTCTGCTGTTGGACATGGTGAATGACAGAAACATTTCTGTTATGAAAAGAACCTATCAGAAAACAATTGGCTAATGCTTGTTAGGATTATGTTGATATAAAGTTGAAGTTACTAAATGTGTTCTGTAGCCAGAGCAGTATTTGAGTGTAATCCAAGTTCTAGTGTTGAGAAAAGGAAAATGTATTCTTGGCTGCCATCTCAATCAATTACTAATACCTTCTGATAAATATTTTTAGTGGTTCATATTATCCCCCTTCATGTCTTTCTCCAGACATTTGTCGGGCTATTGAATTGCTGGAAAAGTTGCAAAGGAGTGGAGAAGTTCCCCCACAAAAACTGCAGGCTTTACAAAGGGTCCTTCAGAGTGAGTTCTGTAATGCAGTAAGGGAGGTAAGTTTTATTTTAAAGTGTATGCAGTGTATTATGCAAGGCATGTTCCCCACCTCAGATATAAAATAAGCTTAACTTTAAAATGTCTTCTGCTATATCTAAATCCAAATATAGGTGATCTTCATGGTGATTAGCCATGAAGACTGTCCTGAGAATATAACGCAGTGGCCTTTCATCTGCCTTCCACATCAAAGAATGACCCCCGTACCACTGATCCAGTTCTGACAGTCACTTTCTGGTCCTGAGCCTTTTTGGCATGCAAAGTCCTCATCAGCCCCAGGCCAGTTTTGATGAAGCTGCTGCCCTCTATCAAAGATGGATTCAAGTGTGATTTTATCCAGTTGGGGACCATCACCCTTCATAGTGGACTTTAGTCCTCAGGGTTGTCAAGTTAGTTAACCGCCGCCTGACACTCAGCATTTAGTTGCTGGCAGTATTGTCTACTCTGTTACCATAGATCAGTGGTTCCCAACAAGGGGTACACAGCCCACTAGTGGACTTCAATTCCCAGAAGCCTAAGTCAGTACATTGGCTGATCAGTGCTTTGGGGAAATGACTTAGGCTTCTGGGAATTGACGTCCAAAACCCAGCATTTGGGAAACACTGCCATAGATAATAGGAAAAAGATAGGAGCTGCAAAAGCTCAAGGTTAAGATTTTTTTATATACAAAATTATGGACAATCCACAGTTTGTTCAGAAATTAGTTTCACAGTTCAGTTTAGTCTGCCCAAATAACCAAAGTTCTGGATATTTTTTGTCCTTTCAAGGTATATGAGCATGTATATGAGACCGTGGACATTAGCAGTAGTCCAGAAGTGAGAGCTAATGCTACAGCAAAGGTAAGAGCTCTGACGTGGAAACAAAAAGAAGGGCTAAGATATTAAAGTTTCACAGGAAATCACAATCTATAAAAAATAACTTATGAAATATCTCAGTTTCAACTTCAATATAGGGGTGCTGCTATCCTTGAACTGTGTTTATTAATGAATAATCAACATTTGCCTATGCCTTGATAGATCAATGCAGGAAGGTTATAATGGTGATTGTAGTCAGTGCTGGGATCAATGTTATGCAAATCATTGAAGGAATAAGAGGGTAAAGGTGGATGGGGAAGAATGCATTTGTAGCTTTTTAAAATTAAAACGCTAAAGTAGTTAACACTCACTAATACTGCATATGCTTGACTTCCTTTCTGTCCCTATTCATGGAATGCTCTAGCAACAGTCTTACATTTGGTTGTACACCATGATTCCCATTTGAGGCTGATTCTTACTAAACTTGTTGTGCTTAGTTCCACTAATCAGGTTAAAAATACATACGGTTATGTCTTTTATGAAGAAATTGCATATGCTAACTATATAAAATGTGTTCGCAACCTACGGCCCATGATGCCATTTCATGTGGCCCACCACCCTCGCTCCTGCCACCGCCAGAAGTGGTGAAAACAGCTAAAGATGTGCCATCCTCACTCACCACCACCCCCGCCACTGCCAGAAGCAGCAAAAACAGCTGAATATGAGCTATAAGTGCACCCACAGCTGTTGTAAATGCATTTATGATAGCCACACATTTGTTTTACTACAGCGTTTACAGCAGGGGGGACCATGTATCTGGTCCACTCAGCTGCCTGAGGGGGCGTGATCCAGCTTGTGGCATGAAAGCATTGAGAATCCCTGATTGAACAAAGTGCAAGTGGGAAGAGATTGCTGTATTTTATTATAAGAACATACATATGTTTGCTAGTCTGTTTTATTGTTTGTTTTGTACTCTGACTCAATATACTAATCACCTAAAAGGCTGCCCTCGGATTGACAATACTCAGAAGTGTATTTGGAAGGTTTATAGCTAAACTCATCTTAGTGTAGAACATAATGCTTTCAAGTATTTGCAGTAAGTTGGACAATGTAGTGTTGAGACTTTATTAACTATTGGGGAAAAACTGGGGTTTTCTGTTTTCTTTGTCTTCAAGGCCACTGTTGCTGCCTTTGCTGCCAGTGAAGGTCATTCCCATCCCAGGGTTGTTGAACTGCCGAAAACAGAAGAAGGGCTTGGATTCAACATCATGGGCGGCAAAGAACAAAATTCTCCAATCTATATATCCCGAATTATCCCAGGTGGTATTGCTGATAGACACGGGGGATTGAAGCGTGGAGACCAGCTTCTTTCTGTAAACGGAGTGGTAGGGATGGAATTTAACTTCCACTTGTAGTAGCTACTTCTGACCATGTGAGGGCATTGAGGGAGTTATTGGTTATTTGGTCTTGTGTACAGTTCATAGTTTGAAAAATGTGCTTTTCATTCTTCACAAAAATGTACAAAATATTACTAAAATTTAATAGAGTAGCTCAAATCCCATGGAATTGGGAAGCCATTGGGGCGGGTGGAGGGGGGGCAGGTGAGGGAATCATTCTTTGCCGCCACCAGTAAATCATTCCTGGGACACCAATTTTTTATAACTAAAGACACCCTCTCTTCCCACGGCCGTGATATCTTCCCTGCAATGAAAGGGATTCCGCAGGAGCCATAAGATCCTCAGGGAAAGAATTTGAAATGTTTTGTTTCTGAAAAATCAGAAACATTGGCTATGTTGCATAACTTATGGCAATAGGATTTCAGCGAAAGTAGTTTAAAATTACATTTTTAAACTCACCAGTGTTAATACAAGTCTTATGTTTCATGTGGAAGCATTTTGAAATACTATATAAGGCAGGGGGGTGTATATTCTGAGAAGAATTAGAGGATGGTTGGTTAGCAAGGATTTATGGCAGTAGATTTATTCATGGCTAGAAGAAACTCATTGAAAGTATATCAGAAAACAAAATAGTAAAGTAGTAAAGTAAATAGTAAAGTAGTAGAACAAGTTAATCATGAATAATTTATGTCTAATCGTTGCCAGTGTATCTAAGTACATCAAGTCTGATCCAACTCAGTGATATGTTTTGCACTAAACACCTTTAATATGGTGCTGAATTTTTGTTTCTCTTGTTTTTTCTTCTGTCTCCAGTTGTGGGGCTTATTTCTGTCCCTAAAATTTATATTCTTTATAGAACTGCTGTGAGGATCAAATGGTTTGCCTGTGCTAAGTGCCTTGGACTCCTGGCAAGATAAAAATAGGAAACCATACAAATAGTCCAGGTTGCAGGTAGAGCAAGGATTTAGTAAAAGGTTGAAATCAGTGTTTGAGTTGGGTGTGCTTGAGGAATTTGATCTTTTTGGAGCTGGTTAAGAATTCAGTCTTAATCTATATACAAACAGATCCTCTCCACACTTCTAGACTGAACTGTAGATTCCTGAAATAATTTTTGGCTTTCTTACTTCCTGAAATGATTTTTGGCTCAGTGTATGAAAATGGATTTTTCAACTTTATTGTTCAAGATGGAACATGTTTAGAAATGCTGTTTTTATATTTTAAGTGTAAGCTGTCATGCCTTAGGCAAATCAGATTTCTGTGGGAATAGAATTGGATTTGAGTGAACATATACAAATTATCAGGAATGTGTCCATTCCTACTTGCCTTGACTGATCTGTTCTGTGATCTGAGAATACTACTACTTTACATGCATTTCTGCTTTCTGTGGGATTTATACTGGCTGACCAAATCTAGCCTTCCTGTTGAAACTCATTGACCAGTACCCACTTAATTTTTCAGCTGGTTAGCAAGGTTGAAAAAACTTTTCCCCTTTCAAGGTTCAGACACCTTTTCTTTTGTACATACTATATCTGCCAAACAAATTGGATATGTATTAATGAAACAGGGATAATTAAATATGAGAAAATGGCAGATTAGCTGCCTAAGGACTTCAGTGTATTAGTTATAGACCTTACTGATTTTGCATTAAGGGGCCAAGAAAATGGCCAAAGTGGGACAAAGCAAAGGAAAGGATCCATTATCTTGCAGTTGAATAGTTTGCTGAAAAGGGTTAGTTGTCCATAAGAATTTTTTTTAGTGCTGTTGGGGGATGAGAGGAGCTGTAATGCATTGGCAGTGCAGAACCTCATATCCTCAGTTAAGATATTAATGTTATTACATCATTCTGTTGATCAGAAAATAGTTATGTTTAATAACCACGTTTGTGTCTGGACAGCTCTGGCCTACATATTTGTGGTTTTCCCATCTTATTTCAAAACATCTTCATCAGATAAGTTTGCCTAAGAACCAGCGATTGAGCAAACATTGTCTGTATCTCTGTCCAAAACTCAATATGTCAGTGTTTGTTTCTTTGTAAATAATCCTAGTTACATATGGAAACACACCTTTTAACTGTGAAATTGGTGTCCAGATATTTTAAATCAGGATCCAAATTAACATTCCACCTGTTTACTACTGTCTTTTGAGCCCCAGTTTTATTTTCCATAACAAAACAACAAAATAGATTGATTAATACTGAATGAGCTTATATTTTATATTTCATTTCTAATTTCAATAGATATGTTTTTAGTTGATTTTTGTTTTAGAAAGGAATCACAATAATGGTGTTGTTGACTTAATTGATAAAAAGTATCTGGAAATTGTAGGGTTTCAGAGGAGCTTATTGTGGGATTAATGCAATAATATATCAGAACCCACTGTATCGTAATGACCCACAGTTTGATAAACTGCATCTAAAGTGAAACCTCAAGTGACTACAGCTTTATCTTAGTTATGTGTTTAAGATTAAAAACATTTAATTACTTGGAACTCATAATAAATGCTTAAGTAAATGGAAATCTGGCTGATTTTAAGCTTTACTGGCATCTAAAGCATAACCTCTCAAGTTTAAAGCATGCCACGAGTACTTTTCTGTCGGCGTTATAATAAAAGCTGAAACAAGGGAACTTTCTACTTACTAATATGATGGTCAATTTTTATTTGTTTCAGAGTGTTGAAGGTGAACACCATGAAAAAGCTGTGGAACTGCTAAAAGCTGCTCAAGGGAAGGTTAAGCTGGTTGTACGATACACACCCAAAGTCCTGGAAGAGATGGAGTCGCGGTTTGAAAAGATGAGATCAGCAAAACGCAGGCAACAGAATTAACACTACACAGTATATACAATTTAAGGAGAAGCATGAGTTTTAACTCTCTCTTGGAAACATCTTGTAGCCGATAATTTTCTTAATACTTAAATCTTTTATGAGTCTCTCTTGAACATCTTAATGCTTCCTCAGAAGAAAAGTTTACAGGGGCATTTATAACTATGTGTTTTTACAGATTCTTCTTTAAAATTCAAACCTGTAATCATCAACAGAAATTTGTAAAGTTTTTACATACACTTTAATAAGCTATTTTCAGCTTTTGTAATACCTGTTTTTCTAGTACATTTTTTCCATTTGGCATTATTTAAAACTGAAAAGTCTTTATTTTGGGTACAAATACATGTCTTATTCTTCTTGGCACTGAATCATGTACCATCTGCATACAGGTAGTCATAATTGTATGGCTAAAATATGTTCTTTTGCTAACAAGTTTCTGACCTCATTTGTGAATAATCTAACAGGCAGCCTCTTATTTAATATTTCAAAGACTGAAATCTTAAAACAATCATTCATGTAATTTATATAATTTTATACTAACTTCTGAACAGCTAGAAAACTAACAAACTGCATTTCTACTTAAACAGGTAAGATTGAATTCAGTGTAGGGAAAAAATTAACACAGGCTTCTAATTTTTACTTCTCTTGCAATTTACATACTTTAACTGTGTATGTTTTAGTAATCATCGAAGATATGATTAGGAGATAATGGCAGGTAGCAATGCTGATTATCTATTAGCACCAAATAGTGGAAGCTAGAGAACACAAATAGGATGCTGCTGTTGCCTTCATGTCCTTTGTGGCTTCACACAATATGTGAGCAGAATAGTCCTTTGATCTGGTTCAGCAGAACTGCTTTTATGTTCTCAGTAGGGATAAGGGTGAGCCACATCAGGTATGTTTGTGGGTGATGTATTTATTCCTTGGCAGAACAAAAGGGTTCCTTCTCTTTTTCTTTCTTTCTCTTTGTGATTTTTTTCATAGTTTCCCCCCATCCAAAAGCTAACAGATTTGAATTCTTTTACAAAAATGCTAATATGTTTAAGAAAAGGAGTAGCTGTAGTCTTGTATGAATAGAATCCTCATGTACTCTTAATACATCTCCTGCTGGGCAAGTATCCCTCTCCTCTCAAGAACCTGCAGATTAAAGCTAAATGCACTGCAAAAACTTTAGTATATGACAGTGATGGTGAACCTTTTAGAGACTGAGTGCCCAGACAGGAGGAGACAGGTGTGTGGGCAGGCACCATGCATGTATATGCACTCATGTGACATCGCCATCACACATTGAGCAGTGCATGAACCCACCCACAGGATGTTGCCGGAGGCCCATTTCTGCCTCCTAGGAGGGGTGTTAGAGAGGATATGTTTGCCTCATCTCATCCCCACCTCCCAGGAGGGATTTCTGCCTCTCCTCTTGCCTTCCCATTGGCAGAAGAAGACGGATGGCTGGAGAAGTGTCACTGCCATTGGCACCGGTGAGGCAGGGCTTGCCCACAATGTCGCATGTGCCCCATTAGAAGGCTCTGCGTGTCACCTCTGACACGTGTGCTATAGGTTCTCCTACACTGGTATATGGTATATGAGCAAGGGAAACCTTTACCTATTAGGAGGAAAAGAGATGTGGAGCCAGGGAACTGTCAAATCCCTTTTTGAGATCCTTAGTGGCTCAAAGAAAATATACTTTGGCAACAAGTCTGTCCAAATTGTGGTACGGGCTTGCTTTGCATCTGCCAACCTAAGAATTTATGCTGGTTTCTACATGCTGCCCAGAGAGCTCTGGCAACTAAGCAGTTTATTGTTGTAAATAAGGGACAAAATGATCCTGAATGGAGTCATTTCCTTATAGGTGGCAAATGCTCTCCTTCAGAACAGTAGAGCTCTAGAACTTTGTTTCTTTGCTGGCATGCTGTGCTGTTGGAACCAATGGCTTGCAGGAATTGCTGGGGAGGTTCCACTTACAGAATTTATTTTTGGATCTTTAGAAGATTGGCTGTGGGCAGATATATTTTTACTCTTGTGGCTCTGAAACAGATGTGAGTACTAGAATGTCAGAAAGCTTGTCAGGGGTCCGTTTGTTGGAGAAAGCAGAATAGGAAACTATGGTATCAGTGGAGAAGGCTAGGATTTTTTTTGTTCCATTCTGACTTGTGTTGTACAAGTTCTCATGTAATATCCTAGAGTTAAATATTCCTTCTTTTATTTAATATGAGTGCTGATGAAAAAACCTGAAAAACAAGCATAATCCTGGAAGTTTTTCAGTAATTTATATCTGCTTTGAAAGATGACACAAGAATCAGTCTATAATTGTTCAGTTAGATTTTTGGAGCTCATACACTGTTTTGCTAGTGACTTATCAAAAAAGCATTGTTTTATTCATAAAGTATTGAACTTACAGCTAACATTTAGTGTATAAGTGCTAAGGTGGTAGATTATAGGCTATACTGATATCACATGAGTGGACTTCTACTTCTGCAGTAAGATTTGCCTTGCTATCACATCCTCAATGTTCAGATCTTTTCTGCTGGGCCACACAAACCTTTCGAGTAGGCTTGGGAGGATGTAATAGGGGAGGAGAAATCTGCTTTATCAGAAGATAGACAATCTTGGATATGCTCCCTTGTATAAATCAGTTTTTACTATTTTACTCTCTAGTACAGGGGTTCTCAACCTGCGGCCCATGGGCAAGATCCGGCCTGTGGCACCAACTCATCCAGCCCGTGACCTCGCTCCAGCTGCTGCTTCTGCCACCATCTCGATCCTTGTCTCCTCTGCTTGGCTTAGTGTGTCCCTAATGGCACTCAGTAGCAGGGTGGATGTTGTAAGGCTTACATAATCTGCTCTGCTATGGAGAGCCATTAGAGACACAGCAAGCCAAGCAGAAAAGACAAGGATTGAGGAAGCGGAAGCTGGAGTTAAGTCATGGGCCATGCAGTTTCTCCAGGCTAGTAAGCAGGGGTGTAGGGGGAGTGGTGGGTGGCTCGGGGTGGTTGGTGGTGTCGGTGGTGTGGGTGGAGTGATGGCTGGTTAAAGGGGGGAGGTGTGTTCCTGCTGCCACCAGCGGTGTGGGTGGAGTGATGGGTGAGTCAGGGAGGGTCCTGCTGCTGCCAGCTGTATGGGTGGAGTGGTGGGGGCTCGGGGTGGTCCCATTGCTGAAGGCAGCAGTGGGACCACCCCAACCCCACCACCACCACTGGCACCTACCTGGGCCGCTAACAGTCTGAGGGGGTATGATCCGGGCCCCAGCTTAAAAAGGTTGAGGACCCTTGCTCTAGTACAGTTCTCAACCTTTTAAAGCCAGGGGCTGGCTCACGCTCCTTCAGACAGCTTTGGGGGCCAGGCAACCATTTTCACCTTCCTACACCACATGGCACTTCCTGGTGTGGTGGAGGCTGGGGTGGTGGCACACGAAATGGTGCCATGGGCCACATCTGGCCCACAGGCTGCAGGTTCAGAATTCCTGCTCTAGTATATTGTTTCACAATATTTTGACCTCTGATGATGATGAATTAATTCATGAGTATCTCGTTCTTTCCCTGGATACCATGCTTTGAAAGCTTGTAATTTAATGTATAGATAGATCCTTGCCTTTTCCATTTCCTTTACTAACCTGCCTCTTCTTTCTTGTGTAATATTTTCTAGTGCAGATAAGAATTTCTGGTACCTCTACTTCATTAGCAGTAGTTCCTTCTCATGCTGTGTGGTGCCCATCTCCACCACTACAGCATATCAGTCAACGGGGCTCCTCGTTGCTTTTTCAGCAATAAAGTTCTACTTCATAAACAACCAAAAAGATATTTTTATTGACGCCTGAGAATCCTTAGTCTGGTCTGTCTGGCATTAGTCTGGTTATCCACTGGATGTCAGTATTCAGCTATAAATATGTACCAGTCAATGTGAGCAAGTATTCTCTGAATGACTAGAAATGTGAAATGTAGCTTTTGAACCAATATAGAGAAATTATTGGGATTGATTTTTCTTACTAATGACAAAAAATCTGTTTGGATAACTATGTTGGAAAAATGAAGAAGAAAAGCTCTAAAAAGGGTGTTACAAGGAACTTTCAATAATTGTTAACTAATTAGCCATCTTGGGCCTTCCTAAATTAACTGAATGTTAGTTACTAAAACTCACCATCTGTGTGAATTTTTAGTAATTTGGTAAAACTGAGCTACATGGTTTTAGTAAATAGCCTGCTTCAGAAAGTAAGCAGTAGAACCATGTTGTTGAGCTGTATATTTTTGATGGAATAAATAATATTTAAGGTATTGAGACCAAATAATATAGTTGGGACCAGTCACTAACTTTAATTGTATAATAATAAAATTAATCTGGAGCTTTCTATACTAAAAAGAATAGGATCAGGTAGAGACTACTATAAAGTTTGTTCATCTAGGTGTTATTGCATAACAGGTGTGTTTTGTTACTCCATAAGCAGTGGTGGGCATCAGCAGGTTCGCAATAGTTTGCTAGAACTGGTAGCAGAAATTCTGGCTGGCCACGCCCATCCAAGTTTTGAAATAAAGTAGTCCTAATTTGAGTACAACGCAGGGCTTTCCCCTGGCCACGCCCACCATACCACACCCACAGTGGTAGTAAAAAATTTTTGGAGCCCACCACTGTCCATAAGTTAGCTATGGATAGTCAGGACCACTCTAAAGACACATAGAACAACATTGACATGTTTGCTTGGAGGCAACCTCACTGTTCAGTAATGCTTGCTTTTAGGTAAATACTTATAGGTTTGCAATCTGAGAGTAAGTCCCATCTGATGTAGTGATATGTACTTCTGAGTGGGCATATACAGGATTTCTCATGTTTAGACATTTTCATCATCAGCCTTGGCTTTTCAGTTCAGTTAACATGTTGTTCCAAAGTCTTTTGGATTGAAAGGATGTGTGGCTATATATAAGGAAGATGAGATAACGGCAAATAGTTGTTGCTTTTTGTTCTTACTAAATAGTCAACAGCATTGTTTTTAAAAAGAGAAGTAAAGGCTGGACTCATGTTTTAGGGCTAAATAAGTAGAAACTGGAAGAATCTCAAAGAGTTTTTGTCTACTTCTATTTAGTCTTGTCTTAGTTGCTAATAATAATAATAATAATTCCGTGTCAGAAATTATTCTGGGTTGAAATGATTTTTTGTGGAAGAAACTGCTCAGGGAATGCTCAAATGAGGCTCCTTTTATGTCCCCAAGATCTGGGACAGAGATGGGTGCTCAATCCATAATGCAGTACCTGGGTCTCAAACTGCCAACTTCCAGGTAACAAGGCAAGCTTCTTAACCACTGAGCCACCACAGCCCTTCCATTTTAGTTGCTGCAATCCAGAGAGATTCATAGCTGGCCAGGTTGAAAACTGGTTGAAAAATATGGTTAGATGTGTTTGAAAAGCTAAGAAATGAAAATGCAGAAAACTACTGGACAAATACAGTGACACGTGCATATTGTATTGATGTATGCACATATGCAATAATTTAATAACCAGTACCAATTAAAGATAAACAATACTCTATGTGTAGTCTTTATGTACATCTTGCTGCTACGGGGCTCTGGTGTTTGGGGATTTGTTGTCTGTTTTTTTCCCCCAATAAAGAACTGAAATATCAAATGCCTTGGTGTGCAAGTCCTGTGTATGTGAGCAGTTCATTGTGTCATAAACAGCAAATGTCCATGATGGAGAATCTTTTTATGGCAGGTATTAAAATTTTGCATTAGATGTTACTTTTCCTGGTTTCCCTACTGGATGCAGATTGGTCCTGACAGACTCAGGATTAGGTTGCTTTTAAATTGTCGTGTTAATGAATCCATGTTTGGGCTCCAGTTTGGCTACATGGAAGAGAGAACCTGAATAGCTTATTAGAGTGTTAAAGAATGGAATGAATTTGTACACACAGACAGAGTCCCTTGCACTTGTTACCGAAGAGGCAAACTACATGGCATACTGTTTACTGTCAGGTAAGGTTCTGGAGTCTGGGAAAGACTCTTCACTTAGATATGGATATATGAAGATTTCCCTCAGCATGCCTGTGCAGTTCCTATAAATTCCTTTTGCTCCATCAAGCAAGTAATTCATGAAGAAGGTTCTCAAGTCACTGCCCATGACCTGGAGCACCTACTGGGGAAGGGGCGAAGAAGGGGGGTGCAGTGACCTCTTCTTACAGTGTTTTGATATGCAGCAGAAATAGTTTTTTTTATAAGAACACTTTTTATAAAGACATGTCAGTTCCTATACAAAGGCTGTCTGCCCAGTATGGTAACGGTAAAGGTCACCCTTTCTCGAAAGCCAGTCTTATCCGATTCTAGGGTTCGGTGCTCATCTTTGTTTATAGGCAGAGCTGTCTGCATCTGCAGATATCTCTATGTAAATGTGGCAGGCATGACTAGACATGAGTGCACAGAATGCTGTTTACCTTCCCACCGAAGTAGTGCCTGTTTATCTACTTGCAATTTCTTGCTTTAGAACTGCTAGGTTAGCAGGAGCTGGGACAGAGACGGGAGCTCACTCCATCATGCAGCTCTCAGGTCTCGAACTGCTGAACTTCCAGTCTTCAAGTTCAGCATCTTAACCATTAAGCCACCGTGGTCACCTGCCCAATATAGTTTACACCAAACTGGGGAGCTGTTCACAGCTTCAGAGTCAACCTGGGATTCTTGCATACGGTGAACTGTCCAATGGATTCATGGCTCTTTTACTTCATAACTTGAGCTAAACCTTACTCCCTGACTGACTGTTGTTTAGAGTGCTATGAAAGTGACACTGGAGTTACCTGGATAGAAGTAGAACAGAGCACTGTAAACAGCTATATGTTGATGAGGTCTTTGATTTAAAAGACTTAAAAAGCTTGACTTCAGGAACAACCCTGAACACAGATATGAATGCATTGTTGTTTTCAATGGGGGCCAGTTTAAGGGGTAGAAACAGGTGTTTTCACTTATCTAATCACAGCTTGTTTTTACCTTGGCTGTGGAGACTGCATGTCTGAGGACTGGTAATAGATCACTTATTTGCTTTGCTGCCCCAATGTAGGAATAAAAGGTGCAGCTAATCATTCATCTGAGGGGGGCCAAAATAGCTTTTGAACTGAGGGTCTAAAAATAAGTGTTAAAGGCTACCGATTTTTTAATCTGGCACTTGAAGAATAGAACCCCACTTCTCCCTTTCTAGACACTATGTAACCTAGTCTGGAATATTATATCTTTAAATTGGTTCATTTGTAACCAACGCATGCCTCAATTCGAAGACTGAACTGGCTTCTAGTATGTATCTGCAAGAGACTTATGATTTGAAATATATTTGCAACATCACAAAAACAAGTGGCATTCTCACTGAATGAAAGTCCCAACTAATGCATAATGTTTTATATTTTAAGTAGTCAGACTAGCTCAAAATATTTTGTTGTCAAGAGGGAAAAGGCAAGATGCCATTTTTCGCTTGAGAAATCAGAGACTAGTAGACTGGCAGTTGAATGATCTCAAGCCTGAAGATAAGATTGCTTCCTTCATATACAAATCCTGGAGATTTAGGATTGTTGTACAAATTGGGGGAGGGTGTGTGTGACATTTGGTGAGTATTTGGACAATATCTATCAAGTTCCATGAGTATGCCATCAGCATGTAGCTGCCTCACAGGCCCCCCAAGAGTGGGTTTTTTAGTATCATGAAAATTCACTTTCAGATTATGACTGGGTAAAGTTTTGCCCTTGCTTAAAAGCCAGGTACTGTATCTGACTCTAGGGTTCAGTGCTCATCTCCATTTATAGCCAAAGAGGCAGCACTGTCTGCATCTGCAGATGTTTCTGTGGACACGCAGCAGGCATGACTAGACACTGGAAATGTTCTATCTCATCCAAATCAGGGTGCATAGTACCCAATGTCAAACAAGTTATTTTGGCTTCTGAGTAGAAAATAGCACAAAACAACTTCTGGGGAATAAAATTCTTATAATGTGCTTCTCTCACTTTCTAATCTGGCATTTTATCCACCATACCGTACTCTTGACAACAGTACCTCCCAGTGATCCATTTGTTTCATATCACTACAAAAATTAGTTTTGAACATGCTGTTATTTATGCGTTATCATGTAGTCCCACTTATATGTCAGCTGCCTTGGGAAATGGCAGCTACTGAATTTTTGGGGGGCGGGCGGGGGCGGGGGGGCGGGATTTATATCTACCCAAGTTAAAATAACATTTAGGACCCTGAACTGTAAACTTTTAAGACCCTCTACTCATTTTTGCAAACCTAGAGCTGTAATGACTTCATACAATTATACTGCAACTATACTTGGAATCAGAGTTGGGAAGTAACTAGTCACCAAAGCAATAATTTACTTGCAATTCATTGTTTGATACAATAATAGAACAAGTCATCCAAAGTTATATTGCATTTGCAACTTAACCAGAGGTAACAATACTTCCTTTCCATGATAACCAACTTTTAGGCAAAAATCCTATTACTATTTGCATAAAGTTTGCATAACTTGCTGCAGCTAATTGATGAGATGCCAAGGTATAACTTGGTTATGTGCCTGATTGTACAACCATCAGTTAGTCATAAGTGGGTGCACAGAAAGAGCCTTCTCAGAGATTGTGGTATAGTAATACCTCGGATAACGTTTGCATCAGATAACACTAAAATTGCATAACGTTAAGTAATCTGGGGAGAATTCCATCGAATAATGTTAAGATCCAATGGGATGGATCGGATAACAACCGCTAAAGCCTGTGCGGTTACAATGTATCTCTATGGAGCTTTAACATTATCCGATGCATCCCATAGGATTTTAACATGCATTGGATAACTAAAAATTGGATAACACCAAGACTTGTGGAACCAAGTTTTAGCGTTATCCGAGGTATTACTATATTTTTGAACTACAATTGGGCATACCCTAGTAACGGCAACCTTGTATTGCCGGCTAATCTTTCGCATATTAGGTCAGGCAAAAGGAACTGCAGAATGAACTCACCAAACGGTGCCTTCATTTTGGCAGTTTCTCATCTGGTCTAGAAATGGAAGCAGAAGAAGTGATGGCTGTTCTGTTGTGAATGTTACAGCAATGATGAGGTGCATGGGAGGAGAGTTTGTTTTGTCCTGCAGGCCAGTGGCTTGTAGCATTCAGATCTCTAGCCTAGCTAAAATTAACTTTTAGTTACATTTGAGAAAACAGGAAAGTAACATGGTTTTTTTTTAAATCAAAGCTATAATTAAAAGCTACTAACTGGTAACTGGATTGAAGCTACAAGTGTAACTAATTATTTTGGATGACTAGGTTTTTTTTTTAAGGTTAATATTTTTCCAAATTTTCTTTGGAATACAGGTACTGTACAATTTTCACCATGCTTCAGAAAGTGAATTGTAAGTATAGAAAATTGTACCTAGAATGATCAAAGATGCAACTTATCTGTGAAGAAAGATGATAATGTCTGAAATAAAAGCCATGACTAAAAGAGACAGGCTGTCTGCCTGTGCCAATCTCTGGCTGTTCTTATACTCTATTGTCCATATTATACAGATGTCCCAACACACCTATTCAAATTTATTTTCCTGTTGTCACTAGCTAGTAAATGTTACTGCTTGTTATTTGAAATTTTGTGAGTGGATTTTTTTGGTTGGTACCCATTGAGTGAGAGCCTTGTTGGATTGTGGGTGGTCTAGCTAGGCAGTGTTGCCTATAGCCCAGGACTAAAACTCACTAAAGCATCCTCCATCAGATCCCTTGGGCAAGGTGAAAGCAGAGGGCACACGTCACGCTCTGCCTAGCCAGCCGGTGATGTGATATCTCAGGCCCATTTGCATGGGTGGAATGTCATTGCGAGACATCTAGCAATGTGTGAAATACTTGCTGAATCATGACTCCAAGGTACAGTATCCAAGGTAAGGTATCTACTGGACATCTAATAGCCATTTTGAGCTAAAACTTTCATCAGCCCAGCCAGTGTAACTACTGGGAATTACAACGTCTGGAAGGCCCAGTTTACCCACCCTATTTCAAGGAATGTATTATGTGACCAAAAGAGGTCAGAGGCTTGTTTGGTAAAGACAGCCAGAGAAAAAGAAAATTTCATGGAGAGGCAGCAGGAAAAAGAAAATCACAGGGCAGTGCATAAAGGAGCATTGGCCTGTTTTCACATCATCCATTCATGAGACTTGGTATTGCTCATCTATGACAGTATTCAAAAGAGGCAACAACTGGAGATATCATTGGAGTACCATTTTTACCATCAGCTACGCTTGCCAGGGCTGGTGGGAGTTGCACTCCCATAACATCTGGAGGGATTCAATTTGCTCCCATATCCCCAACAGGTGTTGTGTTCTAGTGGTATAACTGTGTACCCATCTACTCACATGTTCAGGAGGGCTTGCCACATTATACTAGCACTTCTGTAAGCTACACCTTTCTTTCTTAAAACATACCATAGGTCTCTTGGCAGATTTCGGCAATGATGTCCTTCACTCATTCACACCACTAGATGCTGCTAAAGTGCCACAGCTTGATTTTTAAAATCTTCCATCAAGAATATTAATAGTGATTTCTTATAGAACCTATATACGTAATTCCGTTCTCACTCCTTCATATCTTTGTGCATGTAGATCTCCTGCTCCCCCTCTAATGTTTACAAGCAGCATCAAACTTTGCCAGTACAGAATGCTTCTCCCCACCTCCACCCTTTTTTTTTTTGGGGGGGGGGGAGTAATATATGCAGTTCGATTCCGGAGTACTGCAGGACAGAATGAGCTCCAGTCTTTGTCCCAGCTCCTGCCAACCTAGCAGTTCGAAAGCAAGAAACTGCAAGTAGATAAATAGGGACTACTTTGGTGGGAAGGTAACAGTGTTCTGTGTGCCTGCCACATGACCACAGAAACTTCTGCAGAAGCAGACAGCACTGGCTCTTCAGCTTTGAAACAGAGATGAGCATTGAACCCTAGAGTTGGATACGACTGGCTTTCAAGCAAGGGAAACCTTTACCTTTAACATACTGTGTCAGACCATTAACCAAGTTAACACTGTTTGGCAGCAACACTTCTGGGATTCACAGGTGAGTCTAGCCCTGCCTCAAAATGTCTGAAAATGGATAATTCTTATGTATCATGGCCACTGTCATAGAGTTACGGCCCTTCCACATGCTCAGAAATTACTTTGGTTGTTTCATTTTAGAAATCTCTGCAACTAAAACCTGCTTTGCGTGCCACATACTTCAGACCCAGAAAGCACTTTTGGAAAAAAGGGTGCCACTCTGATATTTTTGACGTGGGATAATTGGAGGTAAGACATGGGATGATACCTAGTTTAGTGTACTGGATAGAATAGTAGACTAAGTCTCAAGAAACAGAGGTTTTAATTCCTGCTCAGCCATGCAAACACATGGAGGGAGGATAGGGTGGTGCTGGGTAAAACTACACTTTAAATATCTCATTCATCTTGAAAGTTCTATTATTATCATTTTACTTGCCATTAAGTCACCTCTGAATTATGGCAACCCTGTGAATGAGCAGTCTCCAAAATGTTCTGTTTTCAGCAGCCCAGCTTAGCTCTTGTAAACTCAAGCTTGTTGTTCCTTTAAGGCAGGGCTTCTCAACCTAAGGCCTGTGGCCCAGATCTGGCCCCCGGTGTCATTTCAAATGTAGCCCTCCACCCCTCTAAGGGCAGTCAAGAAAAAAATGTTGGGACAAAATGGCCACCCCCATCATGCAGGCAGGGCAAAATGGCTGTCCGGCCCTCGAGGCTGACCCAGCCTCCGGCTTAAAAAGGTTGGGGACCCCTGCCTTAAGGAGTCAGTCCATCTTGATCATCTTTTCTGCTGCCTTTCAGGAGAATTTTGCTTTTTTATGTTGTACCCAAAGTTGGGCAGCCTCCAGTGGTAGATCAGGCTTGATTTGCTCTAGAACCCACTTGTTCGTTTTTCTGGTAACTTTGTATCCACAAAACTCTCCTCCAGCACCATATTTCAAAGAAATTGTTTCCCCCTGTCAGCTTTCTTTACTGCCAAGCTTTCACACCTCCCTAGTTTTCATAGTGATTGCAATAGTGTGGATGATCTTGGTCTCCAGTGAAACATCCTTACACTTGCTGATCTTTTCTAATTCCTTCATTGCTGCCATTGAGTCTCAATCTTCTTCTGCATTCTTGGTTCCACTAGGGTTGCTATAAATCAGTTCTGATGTGACAGCACATAACAGATCATGTATGAGATAAACATGGTGGTGGCATGCTGTGAAGCATATGCATACGTGTATTTGTCTTCATCTTCTTCGAATTTGTCCACTTCAGTTTTAAGGAATGTTGTTAAAGGATCCACCTTAAACAAATTCACGCCAGTGACATTTTTCCTGCTTGGGGGGGGGGGGATGCTTTCTCAGATATGAGTTGCAGTCGAGTAGTAGTAGTAGACGACGACTGTTAAAGGTTGCAGCATGCTTTGAGATAGTGTACTATATAGATGTCTTTTTAAAAATAAACACTTCCCCTTGTTTACATGATCTGCTATTGTCATTTTTCCTTCCAGAGAAAGGCTTTCCTAGTAAGGCAAGTACTGTATCAGGTCCCCTGGCAAGCCTGCACAGGGTAATGGGTGGTTAAAACTTATAGTATTATAGGTGTGCACACTGCATTGTGTTGTATTTTCTATTGTATTTAATTTCAAATGTATTGTGATATATTGTGATTGCTGTTAGCTGCCCTGAGTCGCATAGTCAAGTGGGCGACATACAAGTTCAATCAATTAATCAATCAAATCAATCACACAATTATACTGATTGTCGTTTCCATTTAAACCCACAACAGTCACTGTCTGCCAGGGTCTAAGGAAGAAACTGAGGGAGCTGCCTTGGGAAGAGGAATGGAAGGAAGGAAGGAATGTTCGGGATAGTTGGGCAAGAACATGTCCCTGAAAGTACTTGCAGGCAATATACCACAGCTCAGAAGGGGCCCTTGATCAGAGATTGTAAACAAGGGGATTTGCTTAGGAAACAACTCCAGAGGACTATGGTAGCCAAGTTAGACTCCTATAGTAAAGTAAGATGGACATGGGCACATGCACATATATTTTGGCATCTTAAGGCAGGGGTGTCCAAACTTTTTTGGGCGCAGGCTGGTCATGTGGTTCAGGGGGATGGTCACTATGGCCTAGGGGGCATCTGGCCCCGACACCAATTCATCCAGCCCACGAAGCTCTCATCACTCCCAGAAGCAGATGTAAAATGCAGCCATACGGGTGTGTTTTCCGCTTCCGGGAGCAACGAGGGCTCCGTGGGCCAGATGAATTTGCGTTGGGGGCTGGATCCAGCCCCTGGGCCATAGTTTGGGCACCCCTGCCTTAAGGGTTCACAGTAGGCATGAACCAGGGCAGGGGAAATGGAGAGAGAAATAGCAATAGGAATCACACTTATATAACACCCCATAGCACTTAGTGGGCAGTTCACAAGGTAATTAGCATTTTTCCTCCATATGATAAATAGTCCAAAATGAAACAAGATACAGTAAAACCTCTCATAAAGAGTGCCTCGCTTAGAGACTAACTCGCTTAAAGAGCAGAATTTTCTCTGAATGGTCCCCTCGCTTAATAACTAAAACCAATCAAAAACTTGCTTAACATCTAAATCGGGGTTTGCAATCCCCCTCCCCCACCAGAAGTTACAATTGGTCGCTTACAATGGTGTTTTGCTTAAAGAGCAAACTCGTTTAAAGAGCAGTCCCGTGGAACACATTGTGCTCTTTAAGCGAGGTACCACTGTATAGTGTTGGAAGATGAGATTCCCAAATCAGAAAGCACTCAATTTGCTACTGGGGAAGAGCAAAGGACAAGTACAAATAGCTCTCTCACTAATGATGCAACTAAATTAAAGGCAAAAGATGTATAGTGGCTGTCATGCATAGAAGCCCAATGCTGTGCAACACATAGAGTTGGAGCATGGAACAAGAATCAAATTAAACTGGAAAATGTAAAACAAGAAATGAGACATACCAACATTGCAGTGTTCGGTGTCGGTGAACTAAGGTGGGCTACCATGGGGCATTTTCATTCTGACAATACATTAAAGGACACAAATTAAATCTGAAAAAGGGAAATTATGTCCCCTATTTCACTGGGGTGCTGCAAGTTAGGAACTCTGGGTTGGGGTTTCTGGGACCGCCCCATTCATTGGGCACTGGTTCACCTGTCTCATTGATTTATAGGTAAAATGGGAAGGAAGACAGTCTTGTTCACTGCCAGGGCAGTAGCCAGGGTGGGGTCAGGGTGGGCTTGGCCAACCCTGAGTTACCAGTTTGCCCAACTTGACAAAGTACGGTTTCCCATAGGAATGCATTGAAAAGAGGCTTTGTTGCCCATCCTGGAAAAAATATTCACCCACCCACATCTAGAATTCTGGCTATGGCCCTGTTTACTGCCTTCAGCTGATTGAGAAAAAAAGGCAACATACAAAAGTAATACATAAACTGTGTTTCATCCACTGTACAATTACTCAGGCAGTCACACATGCCCCTTCTTCAAATGGATGTTAGGCATGGACAGTCATTAGTCCTTTCTACTACCATTCCTCCCCTCCTCCCAGTTTACTTCCTGTTTAAAACTATACAAAATGACTGGGAGCTGATTTGCAGGGAGATTTAGCAAGTGACAATAAATGCTTCCCTAGTCCTCCTCCTACTCCCTAACAAATGTCTCTAACCTTGTGTTATAAGCATTTTGAGGAAACCATTCTATAGGAAATCCCGTATTTCTCTTCCAATAACACCTAGTTTGCCCTTGACCTGTTGCCTACTCTCTTCCTCTTCTTTTTCCAACTGCAGTTTTGATACTTCCTGTTCTCACTTTGAACCTATCTTCCCTTAGTATATATGGCATTAATACCTCCAGTCCTTAGGACTCTACGCCAGGCTCCTCTGTCATCTGCCATCCTCTACAGCCCACCCAGATCTATGCCCATCGCATCAATGAATATTAGCCGAACAGGCCTTTCCTTTTTCTCAGAATGGCACACTTTGAGTCCACTGTGCAAGCAAAATTGCATAAACATCTGGGGAATTCCATATGTTACTACAGCCAAAGTAGATGACAGAGGAGAAGCTAAGCTATAGTAAAGGTCATTATAGGTGAAAATGAGAGTTTTCTAGCCATCTGTTTTCTGACTAGCAGCATCTTCACACCTATATGGCAGGAAGCAGGAAGTGTCTGCTTAATTTAAAGATGTCCTAGGAAGAATTATGTTTCCATTCCTCATATGCGATATCCTGCTGTACCTCTCCTCTTCCTGACTTGTTTATTTTTCCAAACATTACCTTTCCATTTTGCCTCAGGCCTCTTGACTGTTGACATGACTTCCTGACCTAGATTTTGCCTCAGCTCTTTGGCTTTGGAGTATATTTTCCTAATTTCTCTGGGCTGTGGTTATTAGGCACAGGCTACAACCTGCCTGTTGCTCTCATGCTGATTCTGATCGACTGTTTATTTGCTTGGCTTCTCCCCAGCTTTGGCTGCAGACTCAGTTCAGGACCTTATTTTTAAACCTCTGCAACATGATATGCTCTAGCATTGGTCTCACTGAATGTTTCTCCTTACCATTTAGGCTTCCAGTAAAGTTAAATATTGCTTCACCCCTCTGTTATATCTTGCTCCAAATGCGTGCATGATCCCAATGACAATCACTGTGGATACTCCTTGTTCAGAAAGGAGTTCTTTTCAATAGCTAAGCATGAAACTATGGTCAACCTGGATATGGAAGATAAACGACCCAGTGAATGAAGCACTGTTTTAACAGGTGTTGGTCACTTGCCCTGAACAGTGTCACAATAAGCTAGCAGGAAGACCTATCCAATGCTGAACTTAACCCTCAGGTTTGTGGGGAAAGAGGCTACTTGTTTATTTCTACTTCTTATAAGCCAAGAAGGCAAGGCAAGCTGTGGGGTTTCTAAAGTAAGAATAAACTATGCAACCCCTTATTCTGAATTTTCAAGTTGGTATTCAATAACACTGAACAGCTAATACATGTGTACATTCTCTCTCCCCCTCTCATGAGGGGGGCTACAAGACAAAATTACTAAACTCCAAAGCAGCATTAACAAACAGCAACGTTTTTTCCATAGGATGGGTAGCCACAGTGTTATGGTGGAGCATGTCATGATTTGAGGTAGCCATATTTACTTGCTCTACTTAAAGTTAGCCAGACTGACTTTGCTGTCTGCTTTCTGTCATTTGTTTATACATATTTCAGATTCCCCATGTCATGAATTTAGGTCAGACAGCTAAGTCAGTTGCTAAGTCAGTTACTAAGCGACTGCTGCCTTATCACCCTTATCATAGATTTTAGTCAGATAAAATTGGACACTTAGCTGTCTAACTCATGAGGTCATTAAACACCTGCAGGCTGAGAAGATTCAGGAAGCTTCGAGGAGCTTCCAGAACCTTAGAGAAAGTTCCAAGTGATGTAATTAATAAGAGATCATTGAGTTCTTGTGGTGGGAGGATATCACTCTTTTGACTATTTAAAGAGTGCCTTTTCAGACTTCAAATTGGTCCTCTGACTTGAGGCAAAAGTGCTTCGTTAGATGGACTCAAAAATTCCCCTTCTGGGGGAACATCTATGCATAACAGAATGCTGCCAAATGAAGCTGATGAGTATCAGAGATGCCATGGATTATGCCAGATTTTCCTGAGATGCTTAACATCCTTTGCCATCCTATGGAACTGGACTGTGCTGGTATGGGGTCAGTTGGCCCCTTTAAAGACTAATGGATTTGGAGGGAGTTCTTTTACTCTACAGACTTATGGACTATGAGATTTTAGGGGATTTGATTCTCTACAGCTTTGCTTCACTATTTTATGGAATATAAACTAAAGTTCTGTTTTGAGACTTTTACCTTGTTGAATTCTGCTTGGGCATAGCACTGGCACAGTGCTCTCTGCTTCAGCATCCACCCTACTATGGAAGAGCCTCACTTCCTTGGACTTGGTAAAATCAGAGGTGGTTTGGATGCTTTTGGGAGGCTGGCAGAGGCTGGAAGAAGGAAGTTGGGGTGGATTGCATCACACTTAGCACTCTGTCACACCAAAGCCTCTACGGACCCCCAGGAAACCCCTGGACACATACTGATGAATACCAGTATGCTCCCAGAAGCGGGAGTAAAACTCACCCAAGTTCTGCTCCTGGGATCGATAGTCATGGCATGGGCTGGATGAATTGGCATTAGAGGCCAGATCTGGCCCACAGGGAGTAGTTTGGGCACCCATGAACCATGTGACTGGTCCATGGTCTGAAAAATTTAGGTACCCCTGCTGTTAGCAAGGCTTGTGAGCCAGATCTGGCCCATGATACCAATTCATCTGGCCCACACCACCCTCATCACTCCCAGAAATGGAAGTAAAACTCACCTGACTTCCTCTTCCAGAAGCGACGATGGTGGAGTGGGCCAGATAAATTGGTTTTGTGGGCTGGCCCCAGCCCATGGCCCATAGATTTGGCACCCATGAACCTATGGGCCGGATCCAGCCAATGACACCAGAAGTGGAAGTAAAACTCACCCAGCTTCTGGGAGTGGACCCAAGTCTTAACGTTATCCGAGGTACTAGTGTAATAAAGAAGGGCATTTTATATAGATACACATATATACATGTGTATTCTTTGTCTGTCCGGACATCTTGCTACGGTAATGGAGTAGACCGCACAACCAGCTCCTCAAGGTCGAGTGTCAGGCAGTGGTTAACTAACCTGACTCCTTAAAGGGGCCAACAGCTACGGGCAGATGAGCCCCTTTAGGTGCGGTGATGGCCCTCTCAGTGGAGGAAATGCCACTGGAAACCATCATATTGGGCCAAATAGCAAAATGAGCAGAGGAAGAACTCTGATTCCCAATGTTCATGGAGGTGGAAGAGCCCATGCCAGATGGACTGGCTGTGAAGGCACACCTTGATAATATCTTCAAGGCTGCAGCAGGCCATTGCAGTCCTGGTGTTGAATCCTGTATGTCTCATTTTGTGTGTGCCACAGGATGGCTCTGTGATCATAGTGTGTGGGTCACTTCATGGCAAGCTGGGATTCACCTTAAACAAATTCACGGCAACTACGTTTTTCCTGCTTCAGGAAAAAAAATGCATTCTCAGATACGAGTTGCAGTCGACGACAATAGACATGTGTATAGGCACCATAATAATTACCCTGCCAACAAAAGTTAAAGTTATGGTCTTCTCCATAGTAATGTACAGTTGTACCTTTCTTAAAGAGCATAATGTGTTCCACAGGACTGCTCTTTAAGCGAGTTTGCTCTTTAAGTAAAACACCATTGTAAGTGACCAATTGTGACTTCTGGTGGGGGGGATTGCGAACCCCTTTTTATTTGTTAAGCGAGTTTTTGGTTGGTTTTGTTAAGTGAAGCGAACATTCAGAGAAAATCCTGCTCTTTAAGTGAGTTACCCTTTAAGCAAGGCACTCTTTATGCGAGATTTGACTGTATGGCTGTGAAAGTTGGATCATTAAGGAAGGCTGATCGCAGAAGAACAAACACCTTCAAACTGTGGTCTGGAGAAGACGTTTGAGAGTCACCTGGAATGCAAGGAGATCAAATCAGTCAGTTCTAAAGGAAATCAACCCTGACTGCTCCTTAGGAGAAATACTGAAGTTCAAGCTCAAGTGATTTGACCACCAAATGAGAACTCACTGGAGAAGGCCTTGATACTGGTAAAGATTGAAGCCAAAAGGAGAAGGGTGGTGGCAGAAGATGAGATGGTTAGACAGCATCATTGAGGCGGTAGGCATAGATCTGGGCAGACTCTGTAGAATGGCTGATTACAGATAAGCCTGGTGTGCTGTGGTCCATAGGGTCACAAAGGGTCGGACTTGACTGTGCAACTGAACAAAAACATATACATACACACATACACATGCTGGGGACAGGATTATATAGAGCAGGGGGCATCTTACAACAGTTAAGAGTTCACCTGTAACACAACTTTTATTTCTTCATGTGCCACTGATGGGACTCATGGGTAAAACCAAATATAGTAGTGCTGTTTTTCCTGCCACCACTGATCGGAGTTTGATCATTGGTAGGCAGGAATAGCTCTTTGCAACCGATGGAGTGCAAAGCAGCTGCTTTGGGGCTGATGCAGCCCTATTGGAGAAACAGAATACTATTTAGACCTTGGACTCATGCCAAACAGCATTTGGGTCTTCCTCCCACATGTGGCTGTGTTTTTGTACACCTTTCCACAATAGGTGATAGATCACAGGTTACCTTATCAGAAACATGCCTTGGGGAATAAGAAATAGGAACTTTTTACCTAACAGTTAAGGCAGTAGGCTAGTGGAATCAACTACCCAGTGCTGGGCATGGGCCGGTTCGGACCAGTTCTCCAGAACTGGTAGCAACAATTCTGGGTGGTCTCCCGTGGGGATAGTAACTTTCCCAGGACTGCTACTTTTTTTTTAGACGACCGGTTTGGTCGCCTCTCTGGTTCGGTCGCCTCTCCATCCAGGCGCTTGCTTTGCAGGGGGGGGGGAGATAAGCCCTCTCCCCTCTGTAAAGGAAGCGCCTAGATCCCAGCACTCCAGTCATTTGCCTTGCGGAGGGGGGGGAGGAAGCCCTCCCCCCTCAGCAAGGCAAACATCTGAAGTGCTGGCATCCAGGCACTTGTTTGAGGTGGGGGGGCTTCTCTCCCACCCTCCGCAAGGCAAGTGCCTGGAGCGCTGGACTGCCTCATTTAAGATGGGGCTGGCTGGGGGTGTCAGGCACCTCCAGCCAGCCTGTACTGTATTTTTATTTTTTTAAAAAAAACCTTTGCTCCGCCCATGTCATTGGCTCCACCCATGATGTTGGCTCCGCCCATGATGTTATGACATTGGCTCCGCCCATGATGTCGGCTCTGTCCACCGTGTGGTAGCAAAAATTTTGGCTGCCCATCACTGCAACTATCTCAAAAGGTGGTGATTGCTCCAACACTGGAAGCATTGAAGGGAGAATTGGACAACCATCTGTCAGGTCTGCTTGGGTTTAAGATTCCTGCATTGAGCAGGTGGTAGGACTTAATGGACTAAAAGGCCCTTTCCAACTCAGTTATTCTATGATTCTATTTTACCCATAAGCAGCCCTCAGTCCAAGCAGAAAGACTTAGTGCTACTATTGTGGTGTGCTGGAAAATAAATAAACAGAAATTGTGTGGGAGCATCAAGGTTGGGGATTTCTTGGGAGAAAAAGAAGACATTCTAGGCAAGAAGCAATGCCTTCCCATCTCATAAGGAAACACTGTTTTGCTGGTGGGCACTTGGTTATACAGAAATTAATCATGCTCCCAGTACAAAAGGGAGCATAATACAGTAAAACCCTGTATAACGAAAAAACTCATTTCTGTGGGGCTCCTCGTTATTTGAGTTTTTTCATTATACGAAGTGCTGTTGGCGATACCTTGCATAAGGAAAATAAAATGTTCGTTATATGGGGTTTCGTTATGCGAGGTATACCTCACTTAATGAAAACCTCATATAATTAACATTTTATTTTCGTTATGCAGGGTATACCTCGGTTATTACCTTTAAAGCCCTATATGGTAGTGGGCCAGGATACCTAAGAGACCGCGTCACCCCAAGAACATCTGTCCGGCCCACCAGGGCGGATCGGAGAGGCTCCCTTGTTATTCCTTCGGCGAGAGAGGCACGCCTCGCCTGTACTAGGAGGAGAGCCTTCTCCGTGTCCGCCCCGACCCTCTGGAACTTCCTGCCCACCGAACTGCACCTTCAGACAGAACTCTTACCCTTCCGGAAGGGCGTGAAAACCTGGCTGGCAGGACAGGTTTGGGGACCCGGGAACGTGGGTTCCCATACCAAGTGGCTTATATAAGGACTGCCTCCCTGGGTTGGAATGTGGGAATACTGGTGTGTAGTTCTGTGTGGTTTTAACCTTTGATGATTTTTTAATTTTGACGCTTTTATTGATATTGAGTGTTTAGGTTTTATTTCTGTTTTTATCTAGATGTAAGCCGCCCAGAGTCGGGTCCTCCCGATTGGGGCGGGGTATTAAATTTAATAAATAATAATAATAATAATTATCGAAAACCCTGTGTAAGAAAAAATTCATAAGCAGGGTATCTCAGTTAGCACAAAAACACTTTGTTATACTCATTTTTCATTATACAAAGCGTTCGTTATACGGGGTTCCACAGTACTACAAAACAATATGTGCAAAACAAAAATTTTGAGGCCCCAGATGTCACAAAAGCTTCTTGGAAGGAAGTGGACTTGATCCACGAAAGCTTACATTAAAATACGGCAGTTAGTCTTTAAAATGCCACAACTTTTTCGTCTTTTTGTTTTGTTTACTCTCTAATATGCTAGAAATACTGTCCAATACTGCTACCATTTCAAAAAAAAATTCAAATTGGAAGGAAGAGTGTACAATGGGGATTAAATCATGACTCTGTTGGGGTTACAAAATACCAGTTCCTTATTTGTTAGTGCACTGGCACAAAATGTTAAGTTGCTGGCAGGTAAGTAGGCACAGAACCCTCTTTGCCTACCCACCCGTCCTACCTGCTGCTTCAGCACAGGAATCTGCTCCTCTTTCCTCAAGCCGTTCCATACCGACTCTCAGCCTGGCAAAGGACAAACCATGAGCCTGCCCTATCTCAGAGGATGCCAGGTGCTGTAGTCCTCTGGCCATTTGAAGGGGGGCAAACTGCTAACTGGGGGGAACACCTCCAGCCACCCCCTAGATACTGTCCTGGACCATAGGCACCCTGTGTATACATTCCTTGATCCTTTTCAAAACCATTCTAGCAATAGGAAGGAGTAAGAACAAAAGAAGAGAAACAAATACTTTTTTAAAAAATATGCAAGAAACACCCACATCCAAAAACAAAAGTCCAAAAAGTATCAATTATACCTCACATAATAGGACAAGAACAGTAGAGTGCTATGTATGCCTATTCAGAAGCAAATCTGACTATAAACTCAGTTTGACTTCTGGAGGTAAATGTGTATAGGACCTCAACAAGGATCAGAGGTTGTTTACTTATAGTGATCTGTTAAAAGTGCATAAAAAGAAAGCACGCTATAAAAACATTCCTGCTCTTTTTGGTCCTGAAACTAATATTTAATGCAGTTTTTTATTTACATGGCAGAGAGAAATAATATTTCAAGAGGAAAATATTTTGAGGCATTCAATAAAGTTCAGTGCTACCTTGCTTAAAGAGCATAATACGTTCCATGGGATTGCTCTTTAAGCGAGTTTGCTCTTTAAGTGAAACACCATTGTAAGTGACCAATTGTGACTGGGGGGGGGGGATTGCTAACACCGATTTAGTTGTTGAGTTTTTGGTGGGTTTTAGTTGTTAAGCGTGGTGACCATTCAGAGAAAATTATGCTCTTTAAGCAAGTTACTCTCGAAGCAAGGCGCTCTCTATGCAAGGTATTACTGTAAATCCATTAGTACCATTGATCTTTTCCTCCTTTCTCAATGAGCTCTCAGAAATCTGATGGTCTTTTATTCTCTGCTCCTTTCCCTGCAGTTCTATAAACTGCTTACAGAGAGACATTTGCATTGCCACTCTAACTCCAAATGAATGAATAGTTTTAAGTTAAGTTTTGACTTAATCCAGGAAGTGGTTTGTTGCCACAAAGTTTGTGGCTGGGGAGGACAACTTTTGTAATTTTTTCCTTGACATTTTTCCTTTTCATGGCTTCCAAACTCAGTGAGCCTTTTTGGGCTCCTCTTCCAAAAAAGAAAGAAAAGTGAGAGGGAGAAAGGGAAAGAGTGACCCTGCAACATATTTTACACACTGGATTCAAAATCAAAGAAATAGCTTCTGCAGAAAGGAATAGTGCTAGAAAGGTATGGAAGGGTGCCACAAATGTGATGTTCAAACTTGCCCAGACATATTTCACGCTTGAAAAAAAGTATCTTTGTCAGCAGCCTTTTTCCTTCTTTCTGGCTTACTATCTTTGTTTCATTCTACGATGCACAAGAACATAATGTGATATTTTAGGATACTTTGCATGGAAGAACACTCTTTTCAATGTCAATCATCCCATACACTCCAACCATTTAAAGTGATTAAGACTTAATACTGGATTTAAGTTAGAGTACAATTTCAACACATTTACTCAAGCTTCTACTAGAAGTGATAAGAGGAAGAAAAGGAAGCATGCCCTAGCTTGTTGCTTCATAGGCAAAAGCAAATGAGTTACATCTATTATTATTACATCGTGACCACAGTCCACCTGAAGTTAAATAATTGTATGTCCTCTTAATTTTAAATTGGAGAAATTAAGTGTGTATTTAATTCTTTCATTAATATGGATTATTGGACCATGCCAAGGTATTGGCTATTTTTGGATGAGGTTGCAGACTATCATTAATAGGACTCCTCAATCAGATTAAAACAAAGATGAAACTTGAGTCATGTGTAACCTTTGGTTGCATCTTAGACTGATAAGACTAGTAAGACCCTGCAAAAATACTCTTCCTGAAGTTGAGCTGAATAGTTGTATGTAGGCTTGTTGCAGTGGTGGAATCCAATTTTTTTACTACTTACTCTGTGGGCATGGTATGGTGGGAAAGCCCTGTGTTATTTCAAAACTTGGATGGGCGGGGCCAGCCAGAATTTCTGCTGCTGCTTCTAGCGAACTGGGGTGAACCTGCTGAATCCCACTGCTGGATTGTTGTTCCTTGGTTAATTGCAAAGGGAAAAAATAATAATCTCGGTGGAAAATGCTTTCGCCCCTCTTGACTTCCTTGCAACCACGTTTCACATTCATTTTCCAGCCATTATCAGGCGCAATGAGCAGTGGATACTGCCAGTGGATTAGAGCAATCTCAGAATTGTCCATGTTTGAACTGAAATTTGGAATACCAATCTCTGCATGTTTATAGGGAGGTACAGAGGTGCCTGGAGGGTGGTGGTCCATGGGGTCACAAAGGGTCAGAATCAACTGTGCGACTGAACAACAACAGCAATCTCTTAAATCAGTCTGTGCCTGAGTAAGGACACACAGATAAGTGCCCTTCCAAGCATTTTTATGAGCTTCAAAACCAATTGTCATCCATGGTAAAGATAGTATTTTTTATATGTCCAGATCTCTGTGAAAAAAATTCTGTGAAAGGGGAAAACATAAATGTCTATAATCTGAGATGAGGCTAGGCTACATAGCATCATCAGTTTTGGAGAAGTGATAGGGAGAAGAATTTTACCTTTGTCCAAAGACAACCTCCTCGCAATTGTTTAAAGCAGGGGTTTCTCAATATTTTCTTGGCGCAGACCAGGCCACGCCCCCTCAGACAGCTGAGCGGGCTGGAAATGTGGTCCCACTGTAACCACTGCCATAAAATGAGCCTGTGGCTGTTGTAAACGCATTTATGGCAGCTGCAGGTGCATTTACAGCCCATTTTTTTTTGCTGTTTTCACTGCTTCTGCTGCTTCCTGCGGCGGGTGCATTTGCAGCATGTTTTGGGCTGTTTTTGCCACTTCTGGCAGCGGGCCACATGAAATGACGTCGTGGGCTGGGTCCGGCCCACAGGCTCTCTGTTGCAAACCCCTGGTATAAAGGCCAGAAAGCAAGGATTTGCAGAGAAGGAATCTTTGGAGACAGGTGGAGGAAAGAAAGTCTTTAATTATGACTTGTGGTACACAGAAAGTCTCCTCAAAGACTGTGGTATTCTTTAGCCACAATTGGGCGTACCCTGGTAACAGCAACCTTGTGTTGCTAGCCAATCTTTCTCACATTAGGTCAAGCAAAGGGAACTGCAGAATGAACTCAACAAAGAGTGCCTTCATTTTGGCAGTTTCACATCTGGCCTAGACATGAAAAAAGAATTATGACTCATCCAATCAAAGGTCATAGAAGAAATCAGGCATTCAACTGCAGTGAGGTACACACCAATATTGCCAGTAAACTCTTTAGTAAACTAAGCTAGATAGAAGAGAAAAAAAAGAAAATTCTCAAATGTGTATCCTAGCTAAGAAGAATAATTCAAGTATTTCACTTTATCCTACACTTTTGCAAAATTGCTGTTAATAGTGGCTACATGGGGCATGTATTATGATGTCACTCTGAGCTGTCCTGAGTGCTTCAGTCACTGGAGTGCCCAGCATCTGGAAAAGAAAGAACTAAGTAAGACAATTTCCAGGTTGTTTTAATTGTTTCAGAACCACACAAAGGTGCTTTCTGGGTTAAAAGCAGGGTCGTAGCCAGGGGTGGCCAGGGTGGGCTTGACCCACCCTGATTTAGCACTTTGCCCACCCTGGCAAAGAACGGTTTCCCATAGGAATGCATTAAAAAGAGGCTTTTGTTGCCCATCCTGAAAAAATTATCTGCCCACCCACATCTAGAATCCTGGCTATATCCCTGGTTAAATGAATTTTTCTTGGAGGGACTCCTCAGGGGATGCCCGAATGAGGCTCCTTTCATGTCCTCAAGATCTTTTCCCAATGAAGCAGTCCCTATTGATCTACTTGCAATTTCCCGCTTTCAAACTGCTAGGCTGGCAGGAGCTGGGACAGAGACGGGCGCTCATTCTGTCATGCAGTATTCGGGTCTTGAACTGCTGATTTGCCAACCTTCCAGCTAACAAGGTGAGCTTCTTAACCACTTTCCCAGGAAGGAAAGACCCCAAAATTAGAACTGGGCACCATGTCATTCTTTTAATATTTACACCAGTGGTGCCCAAATGATGGCCCATGGGCCGGATCAGGCCCCCAATGCTAATTCATTCAGCCTGCACTACCCTCATCGCTCCCAGAAGTGGAAGTAAAACACACCCATATAGGTGCGTTTTACTTTCGCTTCTGGGAGTGAGGAGGGCAGTGCAGGCTGAATGAATTAGCATTGGGGGCTGGATCTAGCCCACAGGCCATAGTTTGGGCACCCCTTGTTGAAGCAGAGGAAATGGAAGCCTAAAATCTATCTCATTTCTCTTGCAAAACCACATGGCTGCCCCACTGAACCATGTCACCGGCCCACTGAGTCATGTGACTGGCCCACAGCCTGAAAAGTTTAGGCACCTCTGGTTTACACAGCTTTAGAGTCCTGGTGGTGTTGGAGTCGCCACTTCCCTGGGCGAAGGCGGCCCCCAATCAGGCTCGATCGGAAAGGAAGCTGAGCACCAGTGGCGGGATGTCAAAAATGTTACTACCCCACCATGATGTCATCACAGTGTGGGCGGAGCTAATGTCATGACATCATGACACCATGGGAGGAGCCAAAGAAAAATAATAAAATAAAAATAAGCACACACACACACCTCAACCCACCCACCCACCCACAACACAACAACAATTCATGGTTTAATTCTTTTTTTAATTGATTTTTTAAAGTAATTTCGAACCTCAAGGTTTTAATTTATGAATTTTCTGTAAGCCGCCTAGAGTCAGGTTTGCCTGATTGGGGCGGGATAATAAATCTAAATAAATAAATAATAAATAAATAAATAACAAGGACAGCAAGGAGGCCATGCATATGCCAAGCACTGTAGGAATGCATGCACACCAAGTGCTTGGCATGCATGTGCAGTGAAAAGGTAAGCCCCGAAGGTGGTTCCCCCCAAAAGCTGCTACCAGTTCTCTGGGACACTGAGGAAACGTTACTACGAGTTCTGGCGAACTGGTCAGAACCTGTTACATCCCATCGCTGATGAGCACCCCCACCTCCTTTCCGTGTAGAGCTCTGCGCGCCTCTGCGCCAAGAGAGCAAAGTCGAGCCCAGGGCTCCATTTTTGTTGTTCAGTCGCACAGTCGATTTCGACCCTCTGCGACCCCATGGACCACTGTCCTCCAGGCACTCCTGTCCTCCACCATCCCCCTCAACTCGCTCAGCTCTGTGCCCATTATCTCCACAATACCATCCAGCCATCTCATCTTGGGCCGTCCCCTTCTTCTTTTGCCCTCGACCCTTCCAAGCATCAAGGCTTTCTCAAGCGAGTCCTCTCTTCTCATTTGATGTCCAAAGTACCTTAGCTTCATCTTTACTATTTGACCTTCTAAGGAGCAGTCAGGTTTGATTTCTTCTAAGATTGACCTATTTGTTCTCCTCGCTGTCCAGGGGACTCTCAAAACTCTCCTCCAACACCACATCTCAAAGGCGTCTATTCTTCTGCGCTCAGCTTTCCTAATGGTCCAGCTCTCACAACCATACATTGCCACAGGGAATTCCATTGCTTTGACTATATGAATTTTTGTTTGCAATGTGATGTCTCTACTTTTCACTATGTTCCCCAGGTTTCTCATCACTTGCCTCCAAGAATCAGTCGCCTTTTTATTTCATGGCTGCAATCACCATCTGCAGTGAGCTTTGACCCTAGGAAAGTAAAGTCTGTCACTGCCTCTACTACTTCCCCATCTATTTTCCAGGGACTGATAGGACCTATTGCCCAGTCAGGGCTCCATTTTAGAGTCAGCCTTTTCCCCAATCTTATTCTCACTCTAGTTCTCCCCCCTCGTTCCTACCTCCAGCCCCCCATCATCATGTCAGTCATTCCCCTTTACCCCGCCTCTCCACCAATGAAGACCCGCTTCTCCTGCTCCTGTAGGCGGCGGCGGCGGCGGCGGAGCGGGTTGGGTTGGGCGGCGCTGGGCTTGGAACTCTCCCGGCCGAATTTTACCGAGCCGAGAGAGATTCCTGCGGGAGCCAATGAGCGCCCCCCTCATTAGCATACACACCTCGCTGGGTTTTTGCGCTGCCCGAGCCAGGCTGGGGGTGGCGGAGAGGGAGAGAGAGCGCCACGCCGCCGCCGCCGTCGTCTCCCGCATTGTGCGCAAACCTTAGAAGGCAAAGGCGGACCGGCGAGCAATGGCTCCAGCAGGGCTCTGACTTCCTAGCCTGCCGGGCTACGTCCTTACCTGCGGGCTGGTTGGAAGGGATGGACAGCCGCCGTTTTATGGAGCTGGAAGGGACGGGAGCTGCTGAAGCGTCGCCTTGCCCGGCGGAGGGAGCCTGCTGAGGCGCGGAGGTGGGAAGGCAGGCAGCCCGCAAGGAGAAGGAGGAGAAGGGCTTCTTCGACCCGCCGCAGCAGGGCCCTGCTTGGGGAAAGCCGCCCCGAAGAAACGGGACCCGTGGGGGCGGCTCTTCCAGCGAGCCACGGCGTCAGTGCAGGCAGGCAGGCGGCCGCCCGGAGTCTCTCGCGATGCGCTGCTGCTTGGCGCTGCTGGGCTTCTTCGCCTGGGGCTTGGGCAGCTCGGCTGGGCCCAGCGGTGGGGCTTCCCCTCCTCCATGCCCGGCTTCCTGTAGCTGCGATGGGGACGGCGGAGTGGACTGCTCCGGGAGAGGGCTGGCGGCCGTGCCCGAGGGGCTCCGCGCCTTCACCCACTCGCTGTAAGTGCAAGCAGCGCCGGGCCGGGCGCCGCCAAGCTTCCCCCTCGACCTTGCCAAACAGGTTGTGTGGGGTGGTTTCATATGCAGCCTGAGCAACTGAGGGGGAGCCTCCTTTCTTGCTTACCTGTGTCTACACCAGGGGTGCCCAAACTTTTTTCAAGCCGTGGGCCAGTCGCTATGGCCCGCAGGCTGGATCCATCCCCCCGGCACCAATTCATCCGCCCCGCAAAGCCCTCAGTTGCTCCCGGAAGCGGAAGTAAAGCGCACCTGTATGGACGCATTTTACTTCCGCTTCTGGGAGCAACCAGGCTTCGTGGGCCGGATGAATTGATGTCGGGGGATGGATCCTGCCCATGGGCTGTAATTTGGGTACCCCAGTACAGTAATACCTCGGATAACATTAGTATCGGATAACACTAAAATCGCATAACATTCAGCAATCTGGGGGGGAGAATTGCATCGGATAACATTAAGATCCTATGGGATGCATCGGATAACAACCGCTAAAGCCTGTGTGGTTACAATGTATCTCTATGGATCCCATAGGATTTTAACATGCATCGGATAACACTAACAATCGGATAACACCAAGACTTGTGGAACCAGGTTTTAACGTTATCCGAGGTTTTACTTATAGATATTTCTCTTGAGAGTCCCAGGTATAGCACCAGGTATAGGATTGGGTGCTGAAGGCTACAAAGTCAGTACCGGAGGCATGCAAGACAGAATTGAATCACCATCTGTCAGATCTGATTTCATTCAGATTCCTGCATTGAGCGGGGGATTGGACTAAAAGGCCCCTTCCAACTCAGTGACGTTATAATTCTACCATCTCTCACTAACTGTGATTAATACATGTAGAGTACAAATAGGAAATTACCTTTGTGCCAATGCTGGTTAGATGTTACTTTAATCTTACTCCTGTTTGTATACTCTTCAAGTAGAGGTGTGTTATATTGGAGGGCAAGTTCCATACAAGCCACCCAGGGGAGTAAGAAGTTTGCAATTGTACTGAGCCCACCTGTGAAGGTTCCACCTTTTAATTTTGAGTTTTTGGTTCTCTAATTCTCAGTCTTGGAGCCTATGTAGGAAGTGGAGAGGGTTCAACATTTTTGTCAACATTATAGGAAATATGCTATTCTTTTTCTAAGTGATAACTAAAAAGGGGCATTGAATGCCAACATTCACAGTTGCTGTCAAATTGGTTCTGACTTACAGTGACCCCGGTTTTGATAGAGAATACAGAGAAGTGGTTTACCATTCCATCCTTCTGGGCGCACCCGGGACTGTTGCATCTTGTCCATTAGTGAAGGGTAAGGGTACCCAAACTACGGCCTGGGGGCTGAATCCGGCCCCCGGTGCCAGTTCATCCAGTCCATGCCACCCTCATCCCTCCCAGAAGCAGAAGTAAAACACACCAATACAGGCGTGTTTTACATCCACTTCTGGGAGCAACAAGGGTAGTATGGGTTGGATGAATTGGCATCAGGGCTGGTTCTGGCCCCTTGGCTGTAGTTTGGGCACCTCTGAACCATGTGACTGGCTCACAGAAAAGTGGTGAAGGGGTTTAAAAGCAGGAGGGTTGAATCCTCTGTATCTGATGAACAAAACCACAGTGTGCTGAATGTACTCATCTGCTTCTAGTCATTGAGGCTTGCTTATGGTAAAGTCAACACAAAAATATTTAGGTGCTTCTATATTTGGTTGTGTTGACTAATGACACCTGAATGCTTGTCTAATCAGTTGATCCAAACAGTATTACTGGGGCTTGGTCTGAAAGCCTTGTATTTGAAAGTGAATTCAGCAAAATATAAGATACTGTACCAGGAAAATGAACCACAGCCTTTCTTTCTCTCTAACCAAACCATTATAATAAGGACAAAATGCCACAGGAAAGAATGAAAGGTGTGTACTGCATCTAGGATCTCAAGGGTGTGGTATTATAATGTGTGTGTATGTGCAGTTTAATTATGCCTTCTGCTGAACAGGCAGACTTTCTTAAAGCACTGAGGAATTTCTTTAAAATTGTTCTGTTTTCAGTACTAATACCAAAGTGGTTATTTGAGACTCTAGTGTTGGAAATGAAGGAGCAAAGACATTCAATACATAGTGATGTGAAAGTGGTTCTTGATTTCAAAGAACCATTTTCTTGGTTGAATGGTATATACAGAGTACGTTTGTCAGCTGAGGAGATTTGAGTCAACCTGGGAGAGGAGACAGTTCTTAATTTTGAAATGGATTGCTTCAAAACGTTGAGAAAGTGGAGGGATTAACACTTCTAGCAGTCGGGTATATGGAGCGGAAGAGAATAAAACAGAATGTGCAGAAACAGTATTTTGAATACAAAGTTGATGTGGGGCAGCTAGGCTAGGGCAGTGTGATTTTTATAAAATTAATTGCAGTTTGTTTGGAACAGGTATAATGAGAATAGGTGGGTGTGTATGTCTGCTTAGATAACTTATAATTTTCAGTTTTTCCACTCACTCACAGACTCGATTTTCCAGTGGGGATGGTGAAACCCCAGACAAACCCCAGACTCTCATTCTGGGAGCACACATTTTCTATCACAAATTAAGAAGTGTACATTTTTATAATCTGTTTTGTACATTTATGATGGAATTTTGGTTTTTTATCTGTATTTATTTTTATTATTTATAATTTGCCTTCCTTGGCATGACCCCCATACCACTGATCCAGTTCTGCAAGTCACTTTCTGGTCCTGAGCCCTTTTGGCACACAAAGTCCTCATTGGACCCGGGCCAGTATTAATGAAGCTGCTGCCCTCTATCAAGATGGATTCAAGTGGGATTTAATCTATTTGGGGACCATCACCCTCCCCTGTGGACTTCGGCACCCAAAGCCGTTAGTCCTCGGGGTTGTCAGGTTAGTTAACCACCGCCTGACACTTAGCATTGAGTCACTGGCAGTATGGTCTACTCTATTACCATAGCAGGATAACTTATTGAAGATAATGATTTTTTAAAACTTAGTTGAAAGTTGCAACTAAGATGTCAGCTGAAATAATGCAGGGGGCACTGCTGAGAAGATCTGTCCATAGTGCCTGCCAGTCTAACCCTTCTTAGAAGGACATCAGCCAAAGAGTACTTCTGGTGCTGCTCTTGAAGCAGGCACAGGTTCATGTGGCTGCATGTGGAATCCAATGTGGGTCTGTTGTGCAGGTTTATGCTGTGTAGATAGGCATGTAGGTGTTTTATGATCTTATAGTTTTGGTTTAGAAGAACAGCACCCTGAACATTCAGCATTCAAGAATTGCCTAGCCAAGTGAGACTTCCCACAAACATAATAGGTTTTCTAAATGGTCATAATGATGGGTGTGTCCTGCTTTCTAGCCCATGTTTAATAGCACTGAGCTATAATGAGGCCTTGTTTTTGAACTACATTCAGATTTATCTAAGGTTTCATTTCTCTCTCTCTCTTTTGAATAACACTGTAGTATACTGTACTTGGACACTCCAAATCCAAATTTCACCAAACTTGAAGAGGGTTGAGAAGAAAGTCAGCAGAAGACTCTCTCCCCAAAACCACTTGCTGAATTTTCACCAAACAAGCTGATGGTGGCCTAAGATTTTTGCACATTACGATAAGAACGGTATATTGAGTATTCCATCATCAATATCAGTTAGAATAAATTAGCTATTGTGCTGTGGTTTTAAATCTTGACTACTTGTTTTATTGTTGTTCAGTTGCACAAGTCGATTCCGGCCCTTTGCGACCCCATGGACCACTGCCCTCCAGGCACCCCTGTCCTCCACCATCCTCTTCAACCAGCCCAGCTTTGTGCCCATTGCGTCTACAATACCATCTAGCCATCACATTTTCTGCCACCCCTTCTTCTTTTGTCCTCCCCCTTTCCCAGCATCAAGGCTTTCTCAAGTGAATCCTCTCTTCTCATTTGATGTCCAAAGTACTTTAGCTTCATCTTTACTATTTGACCTAAGGAGCAGTCAAGGTTGATTTCTTCTAAGATTGACCTATGGTATTTGTTCTCCTCGCTAACCAAGGGGTCTCTTAAAACTCCCCTCCAACACCACGTTTCAAAGGCTTCTATTCTTCTGCACTCAGCTTTCCTAATGGTCCAGTTCTAACAACCATACATTACTACCAGGAATACCATTGCTTTGACTATGCAAATTTTTGTTTGCAATGTGATGTCTCTACTTTTCACTATGTTCCCCAGGTTTCTCATAACTTGTCTCCCAAGAATCAGTTGCCTTTTTATTTCATGATTGCAATCTCCATCTGCAGTGATCTTGGATCCTAAGAATGTAAAGTCTGTCACTGCTTCTACTTCCCCATCTAATTTCCAGGGAGTGATAGAGGCTATTGCCATTATCTTGGTTTTCTGATGTTGAGTCTCAAGCCAGCTTTTGCACTCTCTTCTTTCAACCTAAGCAGGAGCTTCTTTAAGTCTTCCTCACTTTCTGCCTACTACCTGTAGGTATCTGAAATCAATAGGCATAATACAGAGGGTGCCAAAAAGGTATACACATTTTAAGAAACGGAAAAAACTGTATTAAATTTGTAATACTCAGTATATACCGATAACAAAAGATGAATACAAGTTAGGTTTGACTTCTGCAATTACAAGAGGTGCTCACAGTGGTTACCATCAGCATCCAGACACTTCTGATCATGGTGAATTACTGCTTGAGCAATGTTCATCAAAGTGTCCACTTGTATTGCTGTGCATACATTTCAATTCATTCCTGAAGTACCGCTGGTGTAGCCATTTTTCTATGGTACACCACATCCTTTAAGGTCCTCCACAGGTAGAACTCAAGGCATGTTAAGTCAGGAGAAACTCAACCAGATCTCTTTAAAATGGCCTTGCACTCTTCAAACGACAACTGTGATTCCACTATTTTCTTTGACTGTCCTGCCTGTTGCATTGATTCTTTTGAGAGAACATCATACTACTTTTCAATTTTGAAAAGTAAGACATATCATCTCTTAAAATGTATATACATTTTTGGCACCCTCTGTATATAAAAAAGTGGTAAAATACACTCCATAAGTAAGCTCCATCACAAGATGGAAAGATAAAATCTGCAGTTGTTAAGATATTTGGAAATTAAAAGGTATCAATTTCTTGCAGGTAAATGAGCAACCGTATCAGCTATGTCTTATCAGTAGTGGGCTCTCTTTAATAAAGTAGTTTTTTAAATGTAATATTGGACTTGAAAGTTTGATCCCTTGTATACTGATTATTTCAATACGACTTGTTAACATGTTAAGAGATATATTATTTGTTGTTGTTCTGTAGTACAGTTGTGTCCGGCTCTTTGCAAACCCATGGACCACAGCAAACTAAGCCTCTCTGTCACCCGCCATCCTCTGGAGTCTGCCCAGATCTATGCCCACTGCATCAATGATGCTGTCTAACCATCTCATCCTCTGCCCACCCCATTCTTTTGTCTTTGATCAGTATTGCAACCATTCAATCTAAACTTTGCGACATTTGTTTGTATGTTTTATTTATACGCCACCTTTCTCCCCATAGGGGACTCAAGGTGGCTTACAATAGTCTTTAAAAATCAAATTAAAATACAATATCTTTATTATGAGTGGTGGGGTGAACTAGTTACAAATCAGGAAGTGTGGGAAGAATCTTACACACACAGAACTGTAGAACGTTCTAGGTACCTAATGTTTTTGAATACAGTAATACCTCGGATAACGCTAAGACTTGGTTCCATAAGTCATGGTGTTATCCGATTTTTAGTGTTATCCAATCCATGTTAAAATCCTGTGGGATGGATCGGATAATGTTAAAGCTCCATAGAGATACAGTGTAACCGCACAGACTTTAGCGGTTGTTATCCGATCCATCCCATAGGACCTTAATGTTATTCGATCCAATTCTCCTCCCCATATTGTTTAACGTTATGCGATTTTAGCATTATCCAAGGTAAACGTTATCCGAGGTATTACTGTATTGGGTTTACTGTATCTGAACTGTAGGTTTTTTATATTCAGAATACATGCTGGGCCCTTTTAAAATAAGAACCTCAGTCTTCCTTTTTTCTCTGTAATTTACATGAGTAACAAATGGATGCAAGTTGAAAAAGAATAAAGACACGTTATTTAGCAAGAAGATTATATTCATCAATTTGAGAGATTACATTAAATGATAGTTACCTCCATTAAGTATTATTTAAATAAGCCTTGCAAATAAGGTCATAAGATGGAACCCACACTACTTCATCAGCCCAGACATTCAGTTGTAGCTTATCGAAATAACAGCAGCATGAAGAAAACCACTTATTTCCCATTTTACAAAAGGCTTCTTGGCACAAGCAACTGGATGAATAGCTATTTACTATGAATCCAGCTGGTTCAGCATGGATTGGAGAATAAATATTTTTTTGTGAGGGGCGAAATCTGAGTGAAGAAAGCAAGTGTGCTATCAGAGGAGGCAAAGGTAAAATCTGTAGAAGCTGGTTCACATTTTTATGTCAAGAAAGAAGACAGCTGAGACACATTAGTCAAAATATTATAGGCTAGGAAATTTTGACACAAGAAAATAGTAGTTTGTTGACTGCTTCATTCCTCAGCTGTCTGTTTCCATCAGTAGCCAAGATCCAGGGTTATGCTTTGGCACCCAGTGCTTTTGGGATTTTCATTCCTTCCCTTTTCTTCTACAGCCCTCATAATGCTAAAAAAGAACAAAGCAGTGAAAGCCGTTCCCAAAGATTTCACAGCTCACCGTATCTCTGTTTTAGGAGTACACAGGAGTCTGCAAATAAAATGGAGAGTTGCTGAATCTAGCAGAAACAGTGGGATCCAGTGAAGGCATATCATTGGATTTTGATTTATGGTGTCAAGTTATTTCAGGATAGTTGATGTCTAATAAACAGTTAATGAAAAAATAACACTCCTATATGACAGTTATTTGGCTAGATCTTCATTGCAAAGGTAAATATCTAAAACAGAGATGCCCAAACTATGGCCAGTGGACCAGATCCAGCCCCTGACACCAATTCATCTGGCCCACACCACCCTCATCACTCCCGGAACTGGAAGTAAAGCACACCCATACGGGCACATTTTACTTCCACTTCTGGGAGTGATGAGGGTGGCGTAGGCCGGATGAATTGCCATCAGGGCCTGGATACAGCACATGGGGCATAGTTTGAGTACCCCTGGTTTAAGCAGAGAAAATAGCTTAAAATCTGTCTCATCCTGTTGCAAAACAGATTGCAAGGCATGTTTTGCTTCCACTTCCGGTGGAAGGAACCATTTGATTGGCCCGCTGAACCACGCAACTGACTCACAGAACTACATGACTGGCCCATGGCCCGAAAAGTATAGGCACCCCTTGTCTTAAAGAAGGAAAATCTTTCTCTTTTACATTCAGTCTCTTTCCTCCCTATAGGAAACTCTTGGGAAGTGTGGGAGGACCCTTGGGTTTCCTATAGGGTTTCTATCACAAGCAGTTGGTTGTGTTTCCTGGAAGGGGGATGGGGTGCCGTTCAATTTATATTTTTTAACTCTGAGTCCCAGAATTCTCCAAGAATTTCTCAAACATAATTCAATAGCTGCAATACAGTACATTCCTATATTTCACACATCTGGAAATGGGACATATGTTCTGTCTCTAGGCTGTCTAAGGCCTAATTCCCATTATTAAGGTACAAAAAAGAAACTACTCCCTTGCTCCCTTGCTTTCTGGGAAGCCCAAGGCTTCATGCAGGGTGTAGCCTTTTTGACAAATGCCACCTATAGAACTTAATGGGTAACAAGACTACATGTTCCACAAAGACCTAGGGCTCCCAGGAAGAATCAGGGTAGATTCCTTGGGGGAGATATGGATATGTACAATGGTCTGAACTGGAATTCTGGGAATTTGAGTTTAAAAAAACAAACAAAGGGCATACCCATTACTGCTTATTCAATTTTGCCTTCTTTTTTTTTTTTAAGGAAAATGACCAAACTGATGGTTTAGATAAGGTCACAGATTCTCAATGAAGTTTATAATTTCTTCCTGGTATATTATATTTATATTCAACCTAGATTACAGCAAGCTTGTATTGTGGGGAGGTCAATTGGGTACATGTTACATGTTTAGTTTGTCTGGGTGTGAATCTTATCAGATTGCTGTATGAGTGAGGATGTAATTATGGAATAATAGACTCAGAGGTAGGGCAGATAGTGCAAAGAAGTTATTAACAAAGTTCACCATAACTATTTAAGAGTTTCATTTCCCCAGCATCAGGAAACAATTCTTATACAGTACAGTATTTTGATTCAGGATGACTGACTGTCAACACCAATGTATAATAGTCACTGGTAAAGATTGGCCATTACTATGACAAGTTAAAAAAAAGGGGGGGGGGATCTAGTTCTAGTGCACACTTTGCCTTGATAATCTTTACAATAAAATGTGTTGCTTCAATATTGCTTTTTTCATTTAAAGAGCCTTGTCAAACAGTGCAGTGCAGTAGTTAAACTGGCACAAGGTCTCTGCCTGTTTATTTGCATTGGTTTAAGTTCTCTCTCCTTATCCTATGTATAGTAAAACCACAATTGCTATGTTCCATTTGGCTTGCTTCTTTCATACCAGTTTTCTTCATTTAGCTTTCCCAACTCTCAACTCCATAATTTTCTTATAAAGAATTGTACAAAGAAGCTTATCAGTACATGAAAATCCAAAGCTCAGTTAAAATGTGCAGGAAATTTAGGCTCCTGTTTAAACATGCAGTATAGCAGCCAAGTAGCAAGATTATGGAGTTGGAGAAACAAATTAATTACTTGAAATTAGCTGATCCTGTATTCAGGTAAAAATCACACAGCAATCACTCATACTTTGTTTAAGCAGACATTGATCAGAATGTATTTAAAAGGTTTTGTAGATTAAGGGGCTGCAGTGGCTGGAAGGCAGCAGGTCAGCAGTTCAATACCCGAATACTCCAGGACGGAATGAGCTCCCGTCTTTGTCCCACCTCCTTCCAATCTAGCAGTTCGAAAACTAGAAATTGCAAGTAGATAAATAGGTACCACTTCGGTGGAAAGGTAAATAGAGTTCTATGTGGGCCAGTGTCTAGCCATGTCTGCCACATGACCATGGAAATGTCTGCAGAAGCAGACAGCACTGGCTCTTCGGCTATGAAACAGAGATGAACCGTAGCGTTGGACACAACTAGCTTTCAAGCAAGGGTGACCTTTACCTTTACTAAATTGCATTGCAAATACAGGGAAATGCTGTATATTAGTGGTGTGTTATGGGTCCAGAAAAGATAAAACGGTTACTATACAATCTTCTACATAAACATCTGTAAGCTACAAAACAAGACAGACATCAGTATCAAAACTTTACATATTCATCTAAAAATATCATGGTCTTGTTCAATCCATATTACAATTACAGTACTTTGCATTAAACCTAATTATGTACACATAAACGTTAAAACACATATCAATAGAGAGGTCCTTCAGTTCTGTTTATTGGCACTTGTAGGTTAAAGCTGTGATGTGTTCTGAAAGTGTTCTAAATTGATTGTGTTGACTTCTTTAGTTTGTCATATTGCTAAAAGTAGTGATTCTTGACTTGTGCACTTAGCATTGATTAATTGACAAGTGCAATTCAGTACATTTAATGGAGAGCTCTCAGTGCAATGGATTGTGAATGGATCACAAGGTGAGGCAGGTAAAAATTGGTGGCATTTTGTAAACTGTGTAATCATGAGGGAATGTAACAGTACTGAAGACTACATGGTGATAGCTTGTGACGTGTGAAACTGCTCATTAGCAGAGCCTGATACAGCTCTTACTGGGGTCATTGACCAATCATCTGAATCATTCCTGTGGGGCTTATTTTATGGTTCATTAAGTATATTAAGGTTTGACTGGGAAAATAGCAACATGCTGAGATGGCCTGTGGTGTACATGATAAATCAGCTGATGTGATGTTCCACCAAACAGATGTTAATCTCAGTGGAAGTGGGGCTGCAGTGTCTCAGTGTTTAACAAGCTCACCTTGTAAGCTGGAAGGCTGACAAGTCAGCAGTTTGAGACCAAGCTACTGCATGACGGTTTGAGGGTTCATCTCTGTCCCAGCTCCTGCTAACCTAGCAGTTTGAAAGCAAGAAATTGCAAGTAGATAAATAGGGAACACTTTGGTGGGAAAAGATCTTGGGGACATGAAAGTAGCCTCATTTGGGCATTCCCTGAGCAGATGGCATATATTTGGTTGTGGCTACTGCATATACTGTACACTCTTTGAAGTTTCCTTTCGTGGATAGTTTTCCTTTCTGCTTCTGGTAATTGAAGTCCAAGAACAACTGGGGGCCCAAGGTTGAGAAACCCTGGTTTAGAACATTTGTGTTGAATACCTTTTGAAATGTGGCCAAATATGAGAATACACTACATTTTAAGTTTGATAAAGGTAAAGGTTGCCCTTGCTCGAAAGCCAGTTGTATCCGACTGTAGGGTTCAGTGCTCATCTCTGATTATAGCCAAAGAGCCAGCACTGTCTGCGTCTGCAGATGCTTACATGCACAGAACGCTGTTTAAGATTGATAAGAAGACTTAAATATAAGCCTGCACCCTTGCTAAGGATTGGAAAAGGCTATGAGCAAATTGTTCTGTAAACTGAACTTCAACAAATCTTACCTGTGCCCCCTTTCTTCTTGGGTATCTTTATAGCCAGCAGACAATCATAAAATGAGTTTTGGTCAAACTCTGTTCTCCATATCAGATTGTCAGTATGATTGTGCAGTGAGATGGTCTGGTTCCTTCATAGTACTGTAAATGACAATACTTCGTGTGGTTGTTAATTTCTCTCTTACCTTTAAGATATAAATTATCTCATGTTGGTTACCATGTAAAACAAAAAGAAATCTAGCTGCATTAAGGCTGTGTTAAACTCTTAATTCATCAGGATGTTTTCCACATTGGCAAACATTCACTCCTAGCCCTGTGTAAAATGAGCAAGAATGAGGGCAGGGCAGTCCCATCTGGAATGGGGATAAAATGTCACCTTTATTTGACACCCCCCCTATTTTCTTCCTACAAGGTAGAATCTGAGTCTCAAGTAATAAGGAAAAAAATGTTCTGAATTGTGGATTGATATATTTGGTAGGGTGATTTCTCAGCCAGCCCTAGATGTTACTTGTTCTAAGAAATATTTCATCAACACTCACAGTGCACAGATACAAAAATCCTACACCTTTCAAATAGCTCTTAACAGTATTTTTCTTTTTGATGGTTGAGAAAATATTTTTCTTTCATATTTTAATATCTATCAGTTAAAAAAATTATGAGTTTTATCTTCCTGTTTATTTTTCAAAAACAGCTTTTCAAAATCTGTTATGTTACATAGTTGAATCATAAATATTTGTATTGGAGAATATTCATCAGATGGGGTTTGAGAAAAATAAGGTGAATCGTTAAATATAGTGCTATACTTTGTAGCCTTCTTCTGTGAAACATTTGCTTTTGACAGGTTTTGATTTCTTTCCTGCCCTCTGCATGGCTGCACATGAACAGCCTGATCCAGCCCCTCACTTTTATTTATTTAAAAGTGTTTTCCCTTGCTAAAAGTTCAAGGTGACTGCTAGCTGGAAAAAAAATCAATATCCTTCACAGTTTAAAGCAAAATTGTTGAAGTACTGAAAAAGGAGCAATGAATAAACATCTAGCAGCATAGAAAATGTTTAGAATATTCTGAAATGCCAGAGAGATTAAAAACAGCAAATTACAAACCAATACATTTATAAAAAGGGCAATCTTTAATGATTTCCTAGAAGTTGGGAGTGAGATTCTTAGAAGGTTCTCTCTTGGAAGGGATTCCAAAATCTGGGTATAGCCAATAATAATAATAATTTTGTTTCATAAATTATTCTTGGTTGAAAGGATTTTTGCGGGAGAAACTCCGCTCAGGGAATGGTCAAATGAGGTTCCTTTCATGTAAAAGGCCCTCATTTGAGAAATATAAGAGGGGACCCCTCGGTAGATGGGTAAGTTTGAATGGGAGAAAACCATACTTTAAATACTATGGTTTCAGAGCAATTGGCCTTCTTAAAGGTGATCACTGGAACTGTAAATTAATAGCCAGAAGCAGTATAAAAGTCAGTGTAGTGTTTTCAGAATGGGAGTCAAACCTTAGCTGGCCAAAGGCATTTCTGGTAGTAACCAAGACCTTGTCATTCAGAAATAGAATTTGCCGCAGAAGAATCCTAAATTATATACTGTGGCTTTATTGCTCACATGACTGGAGACAAAGGAAGCACACGGATTATTTCATGCCTATGCAAACAAGATAAGGATATAATTGCATAATATTTCAGACTCTCTGCTTTACAGTGTATTGGCAAGACCCTTTCAAAACATTAGATTCAAATTGCCACCCTTCCCCCAGGTTGCCCTAGTTCAGGGTTCCTCAAACTTGGCTCTCCAGGTGTTCTTGGACTTCAATTACCAGAAGCCCATGTCAGCACTCCTGATGATCAGGGTTTCTGGGAATTGAAGTCCAAGAACATCTGAAGAGCCAAGTTTGAGGAACCCTGCCCTAGTTCATACTTTTCAGTACAATGCTAAAGAAGATAACATTTAGTTCTGCCCAATTATAATTCATATGCATTACCTTAGTTGTTTGTCTTCTCAAATTATCTCATTGCTATTTTAATCAGGAATTTAAAATAGGTTATTTACTTGGTGGGTGAAGAAGATACTTAACAGATGAAGACGCATGGCATGAATGGGTTGAGAGTCACATTAAATTGGATCCTACTGATTTTCTAACTTCTTTGGAAGTTTGATCAGATTCTAGTTACCTTTTTGTTTCCTTGGTGATAATCATTGTAGTGAAGGGAAATTCTACACTTGCTTATAAGATAGTATGTCTCAAGCTCATACAGAACCATTCTGCAAAGTATAATAATTATAATCTAGTAATTGAACTCAAGTGAGAAATTTAAAAACTCTGAGGGGAAGGGAAGTAATGAGTAAAAGAAGTCCAAAACAGCAAAATGAGTACTAAGCAGGTTCAGTGAAAACAGAATATCTGTTGGTGAAGGCAAATTGTTTCACTTAATATTTAATACATTCATCATATAACATTTACAAAGAACCCCACCCCCATGCACAATTATAATTAATCAAAAATCACAGTGCAAATGATAACATCAGTTTGAGTCAGTTTTATGCAGTTAGCAATTTACAATATTTTTGGTCTGGTCTGCAGAGCAACATTTAAAAATATTATATCCTTTTGGATAATTTTAATGTTTCATCTTTCAGTACTTGTCATAGGTAGCAGTTTTTCACAGTGGCCTGGAGAAGCTACTACTGTATCAGATGCTTCATCCTCTTTCTAATCTCTTAAAAATAAAAAAAGCATAGGTGACAATGTATAAGTAGTGTATCTTGAAAACCATAGGGACAGGCTGTTAAGGCAGTCCAGATTTCTAGAGGAGGAGCATGGGTAACTGGGAAGGGAAAGTGGCGTTAATTGGCCTGAAGCTGCATGGCTGGTTGAAACACTCAAGATTTATATTCTACAGTTTTAAATTCTACTTGTTTCCTAAGTAATAAACTCTGGTTGTTGAGTGCCTTTCTGTTTGGAAGCGAAACAGGAGCACTTCTAAATAAGGTGGTAGTTTCTACACACTCAGAAGCTTGACTGTTATATGAGGTTCTCCATTAAATACATAAGTGGAGTGTTATTTAATTTTGTAGCCCCCAATAAAATGAAATTAAATGCCACTGATGTATCTCATGGGAGATCAAGTGCTATGTTGGTATATTTAACTGTGTAATTTGGCCCTTAAAGACAAAAAGGTCCATGTGCCAAACAGCTTGGAGAATGCTTCTTTATTCTTGTATGGTGGTTCGGATCTATAACAGTCCAAAGTATGCATATTGAAGAAATATGGAAGAAAGTAGAAGCTCCAGTATAGCACTTGCTTTATCTCTCAGTTTGTACTGAGTAGAAAATTTATTTTTAAAACTTGAGAAGAATTTTTAGGTGTTCTTTAATATGAAACAAGAGGGTGTTTTTTTAAACACCCACTTGTTTCAAAAACTTTGAAGATTTGTACTGAGATACATGGATACGGTACTTTGAACTTTTTGGAATAGTAGCCATGTTCGTCTGTGGTTCAGGAATATCAAAAAACAAAACAAAATAAAAAGCACTGTAGCACTTTAAAGACTAACTAAAATATAGCAGTTAGTTTTTAAAGTGCTACAGTGTTTTTTGTTTTGTTTTGTTTATTTTGTTTTGTTTTCTGATATTGATACTTTGGACATTTCAATAAAGTGTACAAATTCTATAAGCATGCTAAACAGTTTTGTGCTGTGTCAGGTATAACAAGGCAGAGAAATTCAACTTTGCTGTAAGCTTGTATAGAGATTTCGTGTTGACAAGGCAGTCACCCTGAATCTATAGTTCTGGGGTGAAATGGCCAGATGCAAGGGCTCTGTGTTCCATTTCATGTGGGGATAAGTGTGTGTACTGTAAATCTAAAGCCACAATGAGTACTTCTACAGGGGACATTTTTCTGATGGCTTACAAAGACCTTCCTGACTCCTTGTGGTTAGATGTCTTGGAAGAAGAGATGAAAAGTACAATCGTCTCCCCTCCCCTGCCCAAAAAGTTTAAGCCATATAATTGGGAATTCTGTAATTCCAGTTTTGACAGATTAGAAGAGGAGTTCTCAACCTTTTAAAGCCGGGGGCGGGCCACGCTGCCTCAGATAGCTTTGGGGGCTGAACGACCATTTTGCCCTTCCTCCACCACATGGCACTTCCTGGTGTGGTGGAGGCAGTGTGTGGGGGGAGCACATGAAATGCTGCCATGGGCCACATCCCACCAGTGGGCCACAGGTTGAGAATCCCTGGATTTGAATGTTACAACTTTCGTAGTGATGCTTTAGCTGTGGATTTCCTATATCAGCAGGGGTTGGGCTCAGTGACCCTTTAAGTTCCTTCCAGTTCAGTTATCATATGATTCTTATTTTTTAAAAAAATTAAATTTATAGAAAACAAATGTGCTTCAGATTTAGAGTGATGTTAGTATGAAATTTCTGTAGACTCTCTTGTGCATTAATGATAAGAAAACATCAAAATGTTGGAAGGGGATATTGGCAGACAGCTCTGCCCAGTCTCAAGATTACATACCTTTTGTGACCTAACACCAGCCAATGGAGTATTCAGATGTCTGAGTTGGGAAACCTGTTTCCATAGACACCCCCCCCCCCCAAATACTGGAATGCTATCCTTCCCCCCCCCCTTGGGGGCTTGCTGTAACCATCTGGATGGCCACTGTAGAAACAGTGGGCTTTACTAGATAAGCCTTTGATCTGTTCCTATAGTGTAGTACCAAGAATAACAAGGAACTTTAGTTCTTTAGATCAACATCTCATGACTGTAATGAGAGCTGAGCAAGATGGCCATCCAGATGTTTCTAGACTACAACTTGTGTCAGCTTATGTCAACTGTAGTCAGGATGACCAATGGTCAGAAGTCATGGTCCAAAACATCTGGAAGGCAGTAGCTATCCATTCACGGTCTTCAGTAAGGAAATCATTATGGCTGAAAACTGACAGCTGCTAAGTTGTAACAAGGATGTGTTTCCTATCTCCCTTTATTTGGTTTGCCTCCTAGGGGTGTTAACAAGTCTGATTTTTTAAAAGCTTGTGCTAATGTTGACCAAACTGTTAATGTTTTACAGAGCTAGCATTTCAAGAGAATAACATATGTACCAAGAACTAGTCTGTTGGTGAAGCAGAGCTGAATATTCATGGAGATGGTAAAGCTGGATGAAGTAATATTTCTTCCCAGAAAGTTTTTTTTTTACTATTTTTAAAGATTGGTTTTATGCTTCATTTTTCAAAGTGTGTGGGCCAGTTTTGTGGGAAGAGCAGATGTGATGGTTTTCACCTCAAGCCTCATTTTGCATGGTTATGTGTGCCTGTAACTAAGATACAAACATGACCCAAGATAACTTTCTTAATTGTAGCTTTGTTGTTTTTGTGCATCTGAAAAGGTGAGCAGCCTTCCTTAGTTCAAAATTCTTATGACTATATACAAAAGGAGCCCTGCTAGCTTGTAGCAAGGGAGAACAGTAAAGGCAGTTTCTTTAGTTTTAAAAATCCCGACCAAATACAGTATTCTCTTTCTTTCCCCAAATTTGTTAGTTCCACTGTGCCTTTTCAGACCAATTTGTGTACTTCTAAGGGAGGGGAAGGCACCCTTCTCCCCACAGAGATTCTGGAACACAGGTATTGGCTTGTCAACAGACTTTCCTTTTCCACCACATCCTATGGTCCCTCAACAGTCCTTAGTAGATCACAAAGAAATGCTGCCAAACTTGGAAGCTGGCCTGGGAATGGTTAATTTGGAAAAGTCCTGGTGGATTGTGCTCAGATACATTAAAGAAAGCAAGTACAGAGTGGGACTCTGACATACAAATGGTTCAACATACAAAAAAATCGACATACAAGTAGAAATCCTGTCTAAAAAATTTTTTGACATACATGAGGAAAGGTCACTTATCCTCCATCAAATTGAGTACTTCAGTATTGTGAGATCTGCCAAATTTTAACTTAAATGTATTGGCATGTGGACAGCTTATTATTTTCTGCTTTTTCTATCCCGCCATGCCCCTTGACTTTGCACCAAAATACTCTCCATGTTGAAGATTTTCAAAAAGGAAAATGTCACAGTATGCCATGTGCAAATACACAGAAATCACGTGTACTAGTTAGTGTACCAGTTAACCTGTTTCAGAAATTTAGTCTCCTTTCCCTCCTTTTAAATACAAGAAAACAGGCTTGTAATACCTCATTGATGGAAGCCAGTGGGCGTGCTTTGTGTAGGTCTTAATTAAGGGCTTTGAAAGTTTGAATTAAGGGAAAAAGAAAATGCTGGAGGTCATTGTTATTCCATCCCATTGGCTCAGCTAAATAACTATCCATTGGTGTGTTTTGTCCATTTTGAAACCGAATGACACTTTTGTTCATGGTTAACAGAGGTGAAAGAAGCCAATTATTAGCAGTCTTTTCCACAGGGTAACTGCAGACGGATTTAACCAAAGGCAAGTATGAACATTTCTACTATAACACTGGCTATTTGTCATTCTCTGATGCTTTAGGAACAAAGTTTTCTTTCTGTCTCGCTTGTAATGGGGCGCGGGGCGCGGGGGGAGGTAAAGTTTTTCTTGTGTTTCGGGTAGGCATACAAGTATCACTCTAACTATTTGCTTTGCTGCTTGTTTCAATTGCTTGGAAAGCTGCACATGATGACCACATAATAGCTACATATTTCTCATGAAGCATTAGGCAGAAAATGAGAAATAAAAAGGATGAGTTACAGCTGGACACTTGAAGTGGAATAAATGGAAAGAGAAATGTAGAAAGGAAAAGAACCTCTTGTCTCAAAAAACCTTACAGAATGAATATAACCTCCAAAGTCAAAATAGCCATGATGCTATCCAAACTTTGGTAGGAGAAGGAGGATAACTACAATTGTTTTTCTTTTCAGAATTAATACACTTGTAGAGAAAAGATCATGCCCTGACATTCCACTTAATGTGCCTTTCTAGCTGGTAACAGGCAGTCCTGAGAGGCCTTAACAAGAACCATCACAGAATAACTGAGTTGGAATAGGCTTTTTAGGCCATTGAGTCCAAACCTCTACTCAGTGCAGGAATCCAAATCAAAGCAGATCTAACAGATGGCTGTCCAGTTCTCTCTTGAATGCTTCCAGTATTGGAGCCTTGGTTCTCACTTTCATTGGCATGAGTGCCATTAATTGAGGTGAAATCAGTGCTCACAAGCTTGGGGATTGGGATCTTGGAGACAAAGGAGCCTCATTTGGGCATCCCCTGAGCAGAGATTCTCCAGCTAAAATTCTTTCAGCCCAGAGTAATTTCTGAAACAAAATTTATTTATTTAACATCTCAGAGGCAGTGCTGTAAGAAGCTGCAATGTGTTCTGTTTATGATTGTTTGTGTGGGATCTGTTTTAATATTAATATGTTGGTTAGCCTGTATCTAGCATTTTTGTACAGTCAAACCTCGAACAAAGAGTGCCTCGCTTAAAGAGTAACTCGCTTAAAGAGCAGAATTTTCTCTGAATGTTCACTTCGCTTAACAAATAAAACCAACCAAAAACTCGCTTAACAAATAAATTGGGGTTTGCAACCCAAACCCCCAGGAGTTACAATTGGTCACTTACCTGTATCTTGTTCAGAATTATGCAAGTTGAATTTGAAATGCACAGAAATAGGGGAACTATTTTTGACTAGAGTTAGACAGCATTAAACCTGCTATTTTTATTTTATTTTTTTGGTTTAGGCACAGCTTATGCTGTATTTATATTCCAATTTTGCTTTGGTTTTATTGCACTTATAAAATATTCGTCTTCATAATGTCAGGTTTGCTCTGACTTTTAATGCTCTTGTTGCTTTTTAAACATTGGGTGTGATCAACAAGAGGGCGCAACTTAATGGGATGAAACTGAAGGAAATGTAAAATTCCTGGGATTTGGTGAACTAGCTATTCGAAGTGAAAGATAGCTCTTGAATATTCCCCCAACTCCATTCCCTCTTTTTAAACAGAAAGAAGACATCATTATGATGATGGTTTTATTTTGTATTTGGTTGTTTTGGGAAATGTTTTGGTGTTGTTCAGTTGCACAGTCAAGGCGGACCCTTTGCCACCCCATGGACCACAGGACAAAAGGCTCCTCTGTCATCTGACATCCTCCGTAGTCCATCCAGATCTATGCCCACTGCGTCAATGATGCCATCTAGTTACCTCATCCACTGCTGTCCCCTTCTCCTTTTGCCTTTGATCTTTCCCAGAATCAGGGCCTTCTCCAGTGAGTCCTCTCTTCTCATTTAGTGGCCAGAGTACTTGAGCTTCAGCTTTAGTATTTGTCCTTACAAAGAGCAGTCATGATTGATTTCCTTCAAGATTGACTGATTGGTTTCCTTGCAGTCCAGAGGACCCTCAAGAGTCTTCTCTAGCACCCCAGTTCAAAGGCATCTATTCTTCTGCGCTCAGCCTTCCTTATGTTCCAAATCTCACAGCCATACATTACTAGTGGGAAGACCATTGCTTTAATTATGCAGACTTTTGTTGGCAGGGTGATGTCTCTACTTTTTATTATGCTGTCTAGATTTGCCATTGCTTGCCTCCCAAAAAGTAATTGTTTTTTATTTCATGGCTGCAGTCACCATCTGCTGTGATCTTAGATCCCAAGAAGGTAAAGTCTGCCACTGCTTCCGTTTCTTCCCCCTCTATTTGCCAGGGAGTGATGGGGCCAGATGCCACGTTTTTTATGTTGAGTTTCAGACCAGCTTTTGCACTCTCCTCTTTCACCTTCATCAAGAGTCTCTTTAGGTCTTATTCACTTTCTGTCATTAGTTGGTTGTTGATATTTCTCCCAGCAATCTTAATTCCATTTTTTGCTTCATCCAGCCCTGCATTATGCATGATGACCTAAAGAAGCTCCTGATTAGGTTGAAAGAAGAAAGTGAAAAAGCTGGCTTGAGACTCAATATCAAGAAAACCAAGATAATGGCAACAGGTCCTATCAGTCCCTGGAAAATAGATGGGGAAGAAGTAGAAGCAGTGACAGATTTTACTTTCTTAGGATCTAAGCTCACTGCAAATGGTGATTGCAGCCATGAAAAAAAAAGGCGACTGATTCTTGGGAGGCAAGCGATGAGAAACCTGGGGAACATAGTGAAAAGTAGAGACATCACATTGAAAACAAAAATCCACATAGTCAAAGCAATGGTATTCCCTGTGGCAATGTATGGTTGTGAGAGCTGGACCATTAGGAAAACTGAGCACAGAAGAATAGATGCCTTTGAGATGTGGCATTGGAGGAGAGTTTTGAGAGTCCCCTGGACAGCGAGGAGAACAAATAGGTCAATCTTAGAAGAAATCACCCCTGACTGCTCCTTAGAAGGTCAAATAATAAAGATGAAGCTAAAGTACTTTGGACATCAAATGAGAAGAGAGGATTCACTTGAGAAAACCTTGATGCTTGGAAGGGTCGAGGGCAAAAGAAGAAGGGGACGACCCAAGATGAAATGGCTAGATGGTATTGTAGAGACAATGGGTACAGAGCTGAGCGAGTTGAGGGGGATGGTGGAGGACAGGAGTGCCTGGCGGACAGTGATCCATGGGATTGCAGAGGGTCGGAATCGACTGTGTGACTGAACAACAACAAAACTCTGCATAAGTTAAATAAGCAGGGTGACAATATACAACCTTGTCGTCTCTTTTTCCTATTCTAAACCAATCAGTTGTTCCGTATCCTCTCCTAACTGTTGCTTCTTGATCCACCTACAGATTTCTCAGAAGACAAGTGAGGTTATCTTTTTAAGGATTTACCACAGTTTATTGTGATGCACATAATCAAAGGCTTTGGTATAGTCCAGTGTTTCCCAAATTCTGGTTCTTGGACTTCAATTCCCAGAAGGCTAAATCAATCCACTGACTGATCAGTGGTTTGGGGAATTGACTTAGGCTCCTGGGAATTGAAGTCCAAGAACCAGAATCTTGGAAACACTGGTAGTCACTGAAACAGAAGTATATGTTTTTCTGGTACTCCCTTGCTTTCTCCACGATGCAACAAACGTTGGCAATTTGGTCTCTAGTTCCCCTGCCTCTTCAGAATCAGGCTTGTAGTTATGTAAATTCTCGATCCACATACTGCTGAAGCCTAGCTTGTAAGATCTTGAGCATGACTTTGCTAGCTTGTGAGACAAGTGCAATTGTACGATATGAGTGCAATTGTACGATACCTCATGCTATCCCATGGACAGTTTTGGTGTACTTCTCCACATGTTTATCTAGGAGTAGGTTGTGTTGAATGTAGTGTTACAATTCATTTTACAGTGGTATTATTACAATTACGTACATTATTGAGAAACACCAGTAAAAGGAACAATTAACACTGAACCTATCAACCTGGAGATTTTCCCCTCTAGCAGATGCTGAGGATGCCTGTAAATCTTCCTCTTCCCAGTAGCTCTTTTAGGACTAAACAGGTGTCATCACTCAGGGAACTTTAGAGTACTTTGAAGAGTCATTAGTTGTCTTTTCTGACACATTTTGCTTAAAGGACGCAGCCCAGGCTACTATAGAACTAGTTATACAGTATATTCAGCAACTGGGCTGCATGTTTTAAAATTAGCATGAAAAGAAAAGCTGCCTGTGCTGCTGAACTTTTTATAGGGACATTGGCAGGAGCCCAGAACCTCAAACATATAAATGCCAAGGTTTTCATTCCCTGAACATCCGGCTAATTCTCAAGGCTTTTGTTTGCGCACAATCAAGATTTTCCTCTTAGTTTAGGCACCTGTAAAAATGAGGTGCCAAGTCTTTAGACAAATTAATTGGTGATAAAAGTAGCACAACACACCTGCTTGCTGATGGTCAAAACTTGGCTTGGACAGTCCTCTATTTTCTGCACTTGTCCTAAGCCAAGAAACGGATATGCTAGCCACTGTTTTAGTTTTATGGGCACATAGACCTTAGGTTGGGACTGCAGTGGCTTAGTGGTTAAGACTCTGAACTTGATGACTGGAAGGTCGACAGGCCAGCAGTTTGAGACCCAAGTGCTGCATGATGGAGTGAGCTTCTGTCTCTGTCCCAGCTCTTGCCAACCCAGCAGTTCAAAAGCAAGAAATTGCAAGTAGATAAATAGGTACCACTTTGGTGGGAAGGTAAACAGCATTCCGTCCACTCTGGTGTCTAGTCATGCCTGCCACATGTCCATGGAAACGTCTCCAGACTCAGACAGTACAGAGATGAGCACTGAACCCTAGAGGTGGATATGACTGGCTTTCGAGCAAGGGTGACATTTACTAGACATTACGTTAAAAGAAAAATGTGCATGAAGACAAGCATATGGTTTAGGTAATTATTAATACCACTGCAATGTGGAGTCAAAAGATTTCTATTTCTATTTGCAGAGCACCTGTCACTTTTGAGATTTCTTTAAAGATGATCTTGTTCTCTACATTTGTTTCATTACTTTCCTGTACACGTGTGTTTATGTTTCAGCATACATAAGCAAAGATCCCCAGTGTTCAGTTAACCTCTACCATAATACAACTTTTTTGAAATTAAGATTTTTCTCAATATAATTTCATCATATAAAATTTGAAACTGACCAGAAAAGAGTACAGGGTCTTTAAAAACAACACCAATCTTACCTCATACAAGCAGTTTTACAAATATTAAGATAATTAATTAATTAAAATAATTTAATTTTTTAAAAAAACCACCAATGCATTTTTAAGTTGGAGAATCCTGAACAGAAACTAATACTTAGCCACAGGGAGAAAAATCCATACGAAATGTTGAGCACATTTCAACCGTGGTTGTCTTCCATAGTTAGCTAGAAGAAATAACTCATCTACATATAAAAATCCCGTTTAAATGCCCAATGTTTTTATAGGTAAAGGTCACCCTTGCTTGAAAACCAGTTGTATCCGACTCTAGGGTTCAGTGCTCATCTCTATTTATAGTCAAAGAGCCAGTGCTATCTGCATCTGCAGATGTTTCCATGGTTATGTGGCAGGTATGAATAGATACTGAAGCAGATGGAATGCTGTTACCTTTCCCACCGAAGATTTATCTATTTATCTACTTGCAATTTCTTGCTTTTGGACTGCTACGTTGACAGGAGGTGGGACAGATGATGGGAGCACACTCGTTTGCACACCACTTGGGTTTCAAACTGTTGATCTGCCAACCTTCCAGTCATCAAGCTCAGTGTCTTAACCACTAAAGCCTCCATAGCCCCTAGTTAGATAAGTAGAGTTTTTCAAACTAAATTCTTCTGTAGTTGCAGAAACCAGCATGATAGCAGGATACTGATTATGTAGTTTTGCATAAACCAAGATGTTTTAGCAGCTTTTTGGAATGATTCTTCATGTTAGGACTGGAATAAATGCAGTGTCAACTGTTGAGGTGGGACATAAAATACCCAAATGAAATACGATTTCATCCTGAATTGATGCTTTTGTTGTTCTTATTACTCCCACTTCCTGTGTATCAAGTAATTTCCTTAACATTTTAGCAACTGTATACAGTTAAACAATTTAAAGACATTAGTAAAATTAGCAGACAAAAAGAAAACTGTTTGGTCCATACACAGTAGAGCAGCAAAGACAGGTGATACTGTTATTTGATTACTTTTTAAAAATTAACTGTTTATTTAGTTTTTTTTAGTGGTCCAACACAAAATATCACTTGCCTTTTGCCTTTGTATAAAATTAGAAGACACATGCTTTTAAAAACACTTAAGTGTGGAGGGTAATATCTTTAGTGGTAAGGAGAGGTACAGCATAGGAGCTCTTAACTCAGGAATTCTCAACCTTTTTAAGCCCGGGGGCCAGGTCACACTCCCTCAGACAGTTTTGTGGGCTGGACAGCCATTTTGCCATGCCTCTACCACCGCGCGGGTGTGGTGGAGGTGGTTGTGGGCCACATGAAATGAGAATCCCTGCTCTAACTCTATAAACAACTTGCTGATCAAGTTCAGCAACCCCTCTGCACCTATGACTTGCTTCAAAAAGTATTCATGCTGTTGTTCAATTAAATCAATGGCATCATGCCTGATTTGTTTCTTAATCTGTTCTAAAAGGAGAATACAGTAATACCTCATATAACATTAGTATCGAATAACACTAAAATCGCATAACATTAAGGAATCTGGGGGGAATAATTGCATCAGATAACATTAAGATCCTATGGGATGCTTCAGATAACAACCGCTAAAGCCTGTGTGGTTACAATGTATCTCTATGGATCCCATAGGATTTTAACATGCATCAGATAACACTAAAAATCATATAACACCAAGACTTGTGGAACCAGGTTTTAGTGTTATATGAGGTTTTACTGTAGTGGCCAGCACTTTCAGGGGGAAGTAACCAATATTGTCCAGATAGGTTTATTTCAAGGTAAGATTGTTGCCTTGATTACTTCCTTGGTTTATATAAGTTGAGCAGTGATCTTATTCCAGTGCTTTTGCTTTTGAGAACAACTTTGTTTTTTATGTTAATGAACAGGTGTTATCGGAAAACAAACAGACATGTTTATCAAGTCCTGTGTTGCTTTTACAGTATCTGAGATACAGTACCTTGTTTATTGCCTCCAGGAAGACTGACAGATTTCACTGTACAGTTTGGAGCTATATTCAGTGTGGTCTAAAAGTATGCCACCAAAAGCCCTCATTTAAAAGGATTTTTGTATGGAAAAGTCATAAATTGATTGTTAGATTGTTTGATTGTCTTAAAAGGTAGAGTTTCAGTTTACTGTTTAACAATGGGGGAAGATAAGGGGGCAGTGGTAAAATTCCTAAGCTTGATCTCATTTTGTATTGGGCAATGGTGACGAACCTATGGCACGTGTGGCAGAGGTGGCACTCAGAGCCCTCTCTGTGGGCATCCACGCAGCTGCCCTAGCACAGAATTTGCCCCACCCCTCTGCCCAGTGGCCCAACAAGAGAGTTTCCTCCCTTCCCTGTTGCCGTGTTGGCACTTTGCGATAAATAATTAGGTTTTGGGTTGCAGTTTGGGCACTCAGTCTCTAAAAGGTTCACCATCACTGATATAAGGCATCTGAAGAAACTTTGATATAGTACCAGGTTTTTTTTTCATGTTTTCATAGCACGTTCTGTCATATTACAATATTTGAAAATGCTTTAAGCTACTTCCTGCAGTTACAGCTCTTGAAGCCTTTATGAACTTGCACAGACCTATATAATGTTGCATTATGTTTATCTTGCCTAGTGATTTCTAATGTTATACAACGGATTTCTTTGTCCCTCCCACACCCATTGTTTCTCATGCACTACCATTTGTCAGTAGGACATTTAACAGTATATATGATTGCTTAATGTCTGGCATGCCATAACACAAGACTAATTCCAAATAAATCCTTTCATGCAAGCATTGTTCTGTGATCTTGGTGATGGCTTGACTGGCACATGAATAGGGTAGATTAGAGCTAGTTACTGTGTCCAAAAGCAGACTAAGGCTTTATGGCTGAAAATAAAGAATGGCATGACATATGAGGGAAGGCTGACAAGTACTGAGGCTGAGGAATTTGCCTCTCTTGGCAGGAACAACTCTCATCAACATGCAGTCCAGTGGATCTGATGCATCAGAATGTGGAAAGGAAGAGTTCATTGTTTTGGGAGCAATGGTGAATCTAGAAAGTGCACATTTTAGAGCTTATGTGGAGTTTTAACCCATAATTATATTTGTCATTTTTATCAATTAAATGTTTTGCAATGGATATGTTGGCCGCTCTGAGATCATGGCCACAATCCAGATCCCAAGTGCATGAGTAATGATAATTTTTACATCAAATCAAAGGTATAAAGTAAAATTGACTTGCTCTGAACTCCACTAAAGCCAGGTGAACCGGAAGTTCAATCCAGAATAGGCTGCTCATAGATTGTTTAAACCAGGGGTGGTCAGACTTTTCACACCACGGGCCAGTCACGTGGTTCCTCACGCTGTAAAACATGTCCGTGGCTATTGTAAGTGTGTTTACGACAGCTGTGGGTGCATTTATGGCAGTGTTATATGCATGCATGGGTGTGTTATATGCATGCATGGGAATGTTTTACTTCCACTTCCAGTAGCGATGAGGGCGGTGGGAGCCGGATGATTTGGTGCCATCGGCTGGGTCTGGCCCACGGGCCTTAGTTTGGCTACCCCTGGTTTAAATCTTCGGGGACTGTTCTTGAACCAGTCAATGGTAAGCTATTATAGTACAGAATAGTAGCCCTCTTGGTGCCATATCCAACCTGAAAACCTTTCCCCATTTATTAAATTCTACTTTTGTGGTCTCTGTGTGGCCCAGTAATGAATCCAGTTGCATGTGTGGGTAATTAAGCACTGGATTTCAGTTTTATATTGCCTACTGTACTTTGGGCTATCCAATCTGGCTGCAGTGGAGGAAAAGGTGAGATACAATAGAGAACATTCCATTGGCTGAGAGGGGACAGTCTGCCATTTTGTTAAAGGCATAATCCTGAAAAGTTAAGGATGTAACCGTATATTCTAGGGAACTGTGCTGAGGAGCTTTTTTTTAAATAGTAAACTATATCTATCTTATCATGCATTTTAAAATCTCAGTAGAAGAAGAAAAAACAAAAACAAATGAAAACTGAAAAAAGCTTAAAGCAGTGCATAGAGATCTGCAACCCAGCAGGTCAGAACCATCTAGGGCAGTGATGGTGAACCCTTTAGAGACCAAGTGCCCAAACTCAACAGGCTGCCACCCACGCCGCAGAGGGGCAAAGCGAACTCTGCTGAGAAGAGGGAGGAAGCGCTCCTATTAGGCTGCTGGGCAGATGGGCTGGGTGAATTGAGCTGCTGGACAGAGGGGCAGGGTGGGACATTGTGCTGAGGCAACAGCGCATGTGCCCATAGAGAGGGCTCCGAGTGCCCCATCTGACATGCATTCCACAGGTTCACCATCATTGATCTATGGTCTTCTAGCCTTTAACTTAGGTGAAAGGCCTCGTTCAGGATGGCATTAGGCTTAGAAGTTTCTTCATTAATGGTGGGAATCTCCACTAAACTTGTTGCTTTGCTCTTCCTTCTTTGGCTGTAGAAGTAGGAAAAGGGAAATGCTATTGGCTGATAGGAATGTTTTGAATCTTGCCACTTGGTCAGGGCAAAAGTGTCCCAAGTCTTGAAGATGGCAGAGTTAATTTCCTTCCCGCTGAATTTGGTAGAAATGTTAGAGATTCTTTCTCCCTCCATATCCATGGGGTTGCTCTGTAAAAATTCAGTTAGAAAACATAAGCAGCACAAAGCAGTAAAATAAAATATAGTTTATAAAAGAACAGCTTATGAAAGAAGCAGAAGCAAAATAATTTTACTATTAAATCTGTCATTTCTTTAAAGAATATAGCCAAATAAAAATATGAAATATATCCAAATAGGTAAAATGCTTTTCAGTGTGTGAAAATAAATCTAATGGGTTCCATTCTATTCTGGAGTTGGTTTTTATTCCTACCTACGATTTCACTCCCAGGATTGGCATCTTTGCACTGAAACACACCTTTTAGTTATTGCTATATAAGTTGCTTCACAGCCAAGGTGATTATGACATAAAACAGTAGGTTTAGAAGTGAAGTAATGTGTCTCATAAACATAATTGTCAGCCTCTTATTATCCAAAACATAATACATACCATTTGGAATGTGTCTCCTCCTATTTATTTTTTTAATTATAGGTTTTGCTAGCAGTGTGCACTGCAAGCTGACTAGAAGCCTTGGTTGAAATTGGCTCCAAATATATTAATGTTCTTAAAAGCTTTGGGATTTGATAAGGTCTTGAAAGAGAAACTCTGTAGTAGGTAATGTGTAGAGGGAGGGTGTTCTAGATCACTCTTAACAAAGGGAAGTAAATTTCCTTTAGGCATCGGAATTAAACAGGTTTACAATGGTCTATTCATCCTTCCCAGTAAAATTATGAAATACAATGATGTGAATAGCACACAAAACAGTTTTCAGAGCAACATGTACCAAAGAAGGTTGTCTATTTTCATCTGACTGCCATATGAGACTTGATAATTGCTTGCCAAACCCATGTGTGAGATTGGGTGGGGTTGGGTGACATACAGTAAACATGGCACAGCTGTGCGGCCCCTGCATTGTTATGCACCTTCCATTTTTGCAGCAGAAACAACTAAGCAAACCCTGGAGCTGTAAAGGAGAAAGCATTGCATTTAGCTGATGCAATGAAATAATGACCGGGTCACGCTCCCTCAGATAGCTCCTGGGGCCGGACGGCTACTTTGCCTTTCCTTCACCACGTGGCACTTCTGCGTGTGGTGGAGGTAGTGGTGGGGCACATGAAATGGTACCACAGGTTGAGAATCCCTGAAATAAACAGTAAACCAAAACCCCATAATGTTCTTAGCCCACAGTATACATTAACACACAATTTGGTAAGCCAAGTGTAGTCTATCATGCAACAATTTCAGTCATGTATGCTTGTTGGGCAGTGGAGTATTCTGAGGTCAGCTGTGGGGGCCGGAAGCACGGCTGCACCCACAACATAAATTTTCATCATCATCGGCAGCAGGAATCGCACGTGGTTTTTGCCACTTAATGCACAGCCTCAGTCACTTCCCAGGGCAGTGGGAGGCTTTCTGGAAGATGTTTGCTCCGGTTTGGTAGTTTTTTGAAGCTCCTATGCTGCACTTAAGTAGCTACAGCGGGACCATGAGCTACTTACTGGTACCGTGCTGGGATCCCGGATGCTGATTTAAGCTCCATTTGGCACCAGAAGTCACTCATAGTCCCGCTCTAGCTGGTGAAGCACAGCAGAGGAGTGTCTGAAAATTACCAAACCTGAGCAAACCTGCTTCAAAAAGCTTCCCCCCCTGCCCTAGGAAGTGGCGGAGGCTGTGCACGAAGCAGCAAAAACCATCCAATTCCCACTGCAACCGTTGTAAGTGAAGTTTTTTGACTTCTGGCAGTGGGTGGCGGGTCTAGAGGTGTCCTGGTGACCACCATGGGTTGTGTTAATGAAATCATAGGCCATGTTAGGCCCACAGGCTGGGGGTTGGCCACCCCTGATTTAGATCTTACTTGGTACAGATCATCCCATTTTAGGACTGGTTTTGTGCTGGAAAAGGCATTATGGATATACAGAGAGACAGACTGGGCCTCAACTGGTACAGTCAATTGTGTGTGTTTTCCCTTTCCCCAATGTTGTTGCTGAGTGAGCAAAATATTTGGGTTTCTGTTCTGTAGTAAATCAAATGCCAGTGACTTGATACATGATCACTTGTGTCTCAAATTGTTTTAATATTAATGTATGTCAGGCAATGTTAAACACATTTTGTGCCATTCTTTGCATTAGCCACCCTTATCCCTGTTAACTTCATTACAGAAGTAGTAGCTTATGTCCAGACTTGGCTTGCATATACAAGGGACTGTGCTTTTTGCAGTACAGTAATACCTCGGATAACGCTAAGACTTGGTTCCACAAGTCTTGGTGCTATCCGATTTTTAGTGTTATCCGATCCATGTTAAAATCCTATGGGATGGATCGGATAACATTAAAGCTCCATAGAGATACATTGTAACCACACAGGCTTTAGCGGTTGTTATCCGATCCATCCCATAGGACTTTAACGTTATTCGATCCAATTCTCCTCCCCAGATTACTTAACGTTATGCGATTTTAGCGTTATCCGAGGTAAACGTTATCCGAGGTATTACTGTATTCTTTTGTACTGTTAGAGAATTTTATTCAATTGTAGACAAATGCATAAATGTCTTTGTTAATTTTATAATTGAATATTGTATGGCAGAGGGCCTGGATCTTGAGAAGGTTCAAATGGCATTTACAGTGGTATGTTAGACTAGGAGGGAACAAACAGGTGAAGCTCTCTTAGAAAGCATTGTTCAAAAGAGTTTTAAAGGTGTTTTTCTGAAATATGACTATCAGGAAAGCTTTTCTTCTCTAAACCTCAAGATAAGGAAAAATAAACAAAAGCAGGTAATTAGATGTGAAAGAGGATATGTGGAAGGTTTAAAATTGGTTTAAAATATGGACCTGTTCCTAATTATTTCTGCATTCACATCACTTTGCTTGTGGCTGATTTTCCCCACCTGTATGTTGTGTGATCTTTTGTACAGTAATACCTCTGATAACGTTTACCTCAGATAACGCTAAAATCGCATAACGTTAAGTAATCTGGGGAGGAGAATTGGATCGAATAACGTTAAGGTCCTATGGGATGGATCGGACAACAACCGCTAAAGCCTGTGCAGTTACAATGTATCTCTATGGAGCTTTAACGTTACCCGATCCATCCCATAGGATTTTAACATGGATTGGATAACACTAAAAATCGGATAACACCAAGACTTGTGGAACCAAGTCTTAGCGTTATCCGAGGTATTACTGTATTTCCAGTCTCCTATTTCTGAACTCTTTTGTTAGAAGGGGAAAACATACACTGGTAGTTCATGCTGATATATCCATGAATCTGCTTTGCAGTCCTCACTTTTTAAGGTTTCAAACATGATACTGCAAATTTATGGTAGCTTGCGTAGAACTATTGTATCTTTTGTTTTTGCTTTTTGGTGATTACCCATTTGCCTAAGCAGAAATTGGCTCTGGGAGGCCTGCTGAATGCTGTGTTTTTGAGTCATCTAATCACAAGTATTTTGGGTGGTGGTTGTTGTTCAGTCTAAGTGTTTCTCTGGGCAGTTCATAAGAGTTTGCCCTTGACAAGCTGGATATTTGTTGTACCAGCCTCAAAAGGATAGACGGCTGAGTCAATCTTGAGCCTGTTGTGATAGAACTCAGATCATGAGTAGAGTTTGGGTTGAAGTCTTGTAGCATAATCATACTACAGTATTTGCCTTTCAAGCCCTATTAGGTTCACTGTTACCGGTAGTTATTTCCTACTTGACAGTATATAACTAATTATGAGTATTGGGTTGAATACTTATAGGTTGCCTACATGAAAGTATGAAATAATCTTAGCCTGACAATGCCCCCTCCTGGATGTGGCTTTTTTTTTTTTGCTTCTGTGTTGCTTTGCATTGAAACCACAACTGCTCCTCATCGCCAATCTGTTAAGGAAATATTTTATCTATTTGAGGACTTGCAACATGAGACAGAAGTGTAGCTTTTTACAAAGCTTTGTATTTATTTTGTAGGTACTGTATCCTTGGTGCTGTCATCTGTGGATGGCAGGTTCAAGCACTTGACTTCCTTGTTTTTTTGAAGTTTTATAGATGGGTTCCAAGACAGATATAATATTGTTTGACTCCACTGTTTAATAGCTAGAGTTTTCACCAATATTGCCCAATGGATTTTTCTCTGTTTGAAATATGGAACCTTAAGGCACAGCAGTTATGAGTCTGCAACCATGCGTTTCTGGCTTATTTTCCACTTCATCTATTGAACATATTGTGAATATAGGAAATAAGGTCTCCACTATTGTTGCAACTTAGCTTAATAAGATAATTATCTTATTGAGCTCCAGTTGTGCAGTGGCTAAACTGCTGTACTGTATCCAAAACTCCTCACGCTTGGGAGTTCAATTCTGATGGGGATCAAGGTTGTCTCAGCCTCCCATCCATCCAAGGTAGGTAAAATGAGTACCCAGCATGTTGGGGGCGAAATCCTAATTAACTTGTGAACTGCCCAGAGAACGCATTATGGGGTGGTATATAAGTATAATTGCTATTGCTATTAAAAGTTAGAATCTCTAGGCCAATGATTGTGAACCTATGGCACGCATGCCAGAGGGGGCATTCAGAGCCCTCTCTGTGGTCACGCACTCTGTCACCCAGTGCAGAGTTCAGCAGAGTTCATTACTAGAAATCCAGAGGAATGTGGAACTGGGCTGCTCCCCTCCCCCTCTCCACGCACACCTAAGGGTAGTTCTCACATCACCCGCCCCTCTGCCCAGCAGCCCAATGGGAGCGCTTCAGTGGTGGGCTCCAATTTTTTTTTACTACCACACTGTGGGTGTGGTATGGTGGGTGTGGCCAGGGGGAAAGCCCTATGTTGCACCTGAATTAGGACTACTTTATTTCAAAACTTGGATGGGCAGGGCCAGCCAGAATTTCTGCTACTGGTTCTGGTGAGCTGGTGCAAACCTGCTGATGCTCACCACTGCTTAGGATTTCTCCTCCTGTTTGGGGTAAGGCGGGTGACTCACATGCAGTGTGATGGTGCGGCGTGGATGGCAGCCTGTTGAGTCTATGGTGAAGGTGATTCCTGTGGTGTGGCTGGAGAAGAGCTAGGTTAGAGAGGAGTATAGCTCGCAATGTAGCATAGCTGGAGGGGAGCAGAGCACTCTAGCCACAGTATTCAGGTTAAATTGTTGGGTTGGTACTTTGCGATAAATAAGTTGGGTTTGGTTTGGGTTGCAGTTTGGGCACTCGGTCTCTAAAAGGTTCTCCATCATTGCTCTAGGCATTCTGTAAGCAAGTGAGTCAGATCAGTTGGGTGCATTTAAAATTTTCAAATGGGTTTTTAAGGGGGAAACTATGTGGGTGGAAGGATGGATGCATGTTCTTGATTTTAGTTTAATATATTTATCAGAGGTGATAGAGCTCCCTTATTAATTGCTGTTTTAAATATTGGTTCCCTTTAAAAGGAAAAGTAGATACAATATTAGAATAACTTATGTAAGGCTTGCCAGGGCTACACAAATTACAGCAGCCCAGCTATTACTTGTATCATTCATTGTTCACCTGACCTGACCTTGCACAGAAGACTGGGGTGAAAGGAGGAGTCTCAGATTGCAGGTCTAGCAGAATTTGAAAAGGGACAAAGTACTTAAATGAGATCCCCAGGGCAGGGAGGTTCAGTTCTGATCTCCTGCTGAGCTTGAAAGCACTCATAAGCATGAGGAGTGCCTACAAAACCCAGTAGAACAAAAGAGGTGTTGCTGACTTATTAACCTTTTACAGTATTATGGTAGTCAGTCACCAGATCTAGTGAGATGTATTCTTTGCCTGTGGCTGAAGTGGGCAACTTCAGCAGAGCCAAGGACTGTTCAAGGACTGTAGTCAGAAGATGTAGTGCAGGGATACCCAAACTATGGCCCGCAAGGCAGATCTGGCCCCCAACACCAATTCATTCGGCCTGTGCCGCCCACATTTCTCCCGGAAGCAGAAGAAAAACATGCCCATATGAGGGTAGTGTGGGCCAGATGAATTGGCATTGGGGTTGGATCTGGCCCACAGGCCATAGTTTGGGCACTCCTGGTTTAAGCAGAGAAAATGGCAGCTTAAAATCTACCGTATGTCATCCTGTTGCAAAACAGATTGCAAGGCACGTTTTACTTCTGCTTTTGGTGGGAGGAACCATGTGACCGGCCCGCTGAACCACGTGACTGGCCCGCAACCCGAAAAGTTTTGGCACCCCTTATGTAGTAGATAAATTGAAAGGGAGTAGAAAAAGTAACTAGTTAGTATGTTCATGTAACAATTTAAAATAGCATTTATTTTTAATGTACAGTTGTACCTCACTTAAAGAGCTTAATGTGTTCCACAGGATTGCTCTTTAAGTGAGTTTGCTCTTTAAGTGAAACACCATTGTAAGTGACCAATTGTGACTTTGGGGGGGGGGGGATTGCAACCCCGATTTATTTGTTAAGCGAGTTTTTGGTTGGTTTTATTTGTTAAGCGAAGCGAACATTTGGAGAAAATTCTGCTCTTTAAGTGAGTTACTCTTTAAGTGAGGCGCTCTTTATGCGAGGTTTGACTGTATTATATTATGTTTTTGTCAGTAAAATCAAAGTAAAAAATCAATCCTGTATACCTAATACATATGTAATTATAATATTAGTTAATTAATTAGTCAATTTTGTATTTTTTCTTTTAAAGTGAGTTCTGATTAATGCTTTATGCTTTGTGAGGGAACTCTACTGGGAACCTGTCTGATTTGGTTTATTAATGATATTACTGTTAATCTCTATGGGATTGTTTTTATCTTTATTGATAAGTAGATAAACAAATCCTGATGTGCAACCTTGCCAAGTGTAAATGGCTATCACCTGACAACTTCAGTCATCATTTTTAATTTAATATAAAATTTCCCAGCACTCTTTTAGGTTCTGAGATTCCATCAAGTCATCCTTTTATTAACTGATTGGTCATATGACCAATCAGGTCAAAACATGGTAAAATACATTAGATGAAATATGATTACATAGAACAGAGTAAAAATAAGTTAGAAGTGGAATGATACAATATCAATAAAATGAGATGTAAAGTTTACTCAATACAATTATGAATAAAATTCATCATCTTTACATGCACTCCTACTTGATCAATAGAACGTCTTCTCTTTTGAATAATCCCTATTATAAACTTGACAGTTCTAATATTTACCAGTTTATTTGTGCCCTAAAGAGAGTACGGTAAGTTAGTCTTTTATTCTGAGATTCTCTTTTGCTTTAGGGGACCCTTTGGGAGTTTAAGAATGCCTGGGTGTGAAGAACCTTTAATAACAAAAAAATCACTGCTCGATTGTTGCTGTCAGTCCTGATCCACTGGTGCATCAATGTTTTAGGCTTTCACCTCATCCCCGGGATTCCCCATGGCAAAAGAAATATCCAGGGAGCCTTTGAAACCCAAAAGGGTGGGTGGGGATAGGAAGCTTCAAATTAAATTAAAATAAGGGTTAATGCTGCCACGTGATGATATCATCACCATTTCTGTGAAATATTTCAGCCAATACTTTACTATTAAATTATAATGATAATAATTGCAGTACTGCAGTGGCTTAGTGGTTAAGACACTGATTTTGTAGACTGGAAGCTCGGGGTTCAATACCCGAGTGCTGCACGACTGATCTTGGGGACATGAAAGGAGCCTCATTCAGGCATCCCCTGAGTTTCTCCAGCAAAAATCCTTTTAACCCAGAGTAATTTCTGACATGAAATATATTTATGATAATAATTTATAATTCAGTGGTGTAGGTTTCTGGCTGTGAAAATCAGAGTTTAAGGGGTTTCATTCAACACTGTGCCTTCAGGGAGAAGAGCCAGTCTCTATAGCCAGCCTTGGCAAACTGGACAATTCTGGGACACTTAACAGAAGAAAGAAATGGTAACCCACTTCCATATATTCTCTACCCAGAAAACCTTGGAATTAGTCACCCGAAGTCAGAATTGACTTGATGGGATGATAATGATTCTTATTCTTCTCATTCTTGTTGTTGTTGAAATCTACCATTGGATTCATAGTCAAAGACTGGTATAAAATTAACAGGTTAAGATCTAACCAGGGACTTAAAAACTGTTAAGGTAATGTCTAACTATATAATCAGTTTCAGGGAAAGGTTTTTTTTTGTAAAGTTAAGATATTCAAGTCCAAGAAATCCAACATTTCCAAATATCTAGGAAGTTCTTTAGATATTGCTCCAGGGGCTTAAATCACTATAGGTACAACAACAGATTTCTTCCCCATTAAACACTAAACTTCAATTTGCAAATCACAATATTTTGTTATTTTCTCCCGTTTGTCTTCAATCTCTGTATCTCCTGGTATAGCAATGTCAATAACCCAGGCCTTCTTCATTTCCACAACAGTTATATCAGGTGTGTTTTTGAATCAAATGTCTATCTGTTTGAATTTTAAAGTCCCACAGAATCTTGACTCTCTAATTTTCTAAAACTTTCTCTATCTGATGTTTCCATTGATTTTACTGCATTCAAATCCAAACTTTTGACAAAGTTTCCAATTAATAATAGTTGGTGTTAATTTAGAAAATGTATCTCTGTGTCATAAAACTGTATTTTATAGAATACTGTTCATGAGTCATTTACTGTGAACCAATATTATTAATTCATTGGATGAAATAATTTATTACTCCACAGCTTTTGAAAGTATTATTAATAACCACATTTGTTTAATTTGATCACCTTAATCAAGACACTAAAAAGCAGCACCAATAGTAGCAGCAGCAGAGAATCCTAGCCCTGTGATTCACTGATGCACAACCCTGACTGCCAAGATATGAAGAAGAACACACCCTTTCTGATTTGAGTTCTCTCTCAGCCATGGAAAACTCACTGAGCAGGTGGCACTGGTAAAAGCACTCCTTAAATATCTTAGTTACCTTGAAAGCCCTATTAGGGTCACTAGATGTCACATTTGACTTGACAGAACATAATATGTACATATATTAAGGTGTGGTGATTTCATTGAGACTCATTCTGGGTGAACTTTTATGAACATTGCAGGCTTAATTGACAGTAGGCATTAAGCTGGAAAAGGATTGGAGGGGGGGGATGATGGTGGAGAATTTAAGAATCTCATAGTGCTTCCTATTGACATGGAAATAATGCTGTTATATATTTATAATTCACATTTATATAGCTGCCCACTCGCCACAAGTTAATACAGTGTTACAAAATAGCAAAACAGAAACAACAGAAGGGGGAAGCTCACAAAAGTTCGAATGTTCGGGCAGAGGCGTCCTCAGCTGCCCGCATGGCCAGGTTGGCAGAAACAGCCACCCAGTGGGTGCGGCATCTGTTATGGTTGCCCAGCCACTGTATGCAACTTTTCCATACCATTAAACAGTTTAAGCATTGCTGTTCTCAAAGAGCACGAGCACTGCTATAAAGTGAAACAGCGGCTGGTAAGATTTTAGATAAACAACCCAGCCTGACTGATTTCAAAATCGTCAATAGGGTAGGTAATGGACCTTGTGCAGAGAGAGCAAGTTGCCATTCCTTACTGTGATTGAATATTAGTGCTACCTTGCTTAAGAAATAATGGGCTGTAAGAGCAAATAATGTGCTGTTAAGTCAGTATACAGCAGGCATTCGCAACCCCCAGCCTGTGGGCTTAATTCGGCCCATGCATATCATTAATCCGACCAAGGTTGGCCCCAGAAGTCGCATTGCATCATTTACTACGGCCGTGGCATTGATCATGCCATTTCCACAGCCGTTTCCATGGCCTCTGCAACTTCCCAGGGTAATGGGAAGCTTTTTGGAGCAATCTTGCTCTGCTTGGATAATTTTCCAACGCTTCCCCGCTTCATTTTTGGCTGCTCAAATGCACCACTGGGTAACTTCTGGTGTTGAGCAGAGCTTGCATCAGTGGTTTAGTTCCTAGCATGAAACCAGGAAGTTGGCCAGCAGTATGTCTGAGCAGACGAAACGAAGTGTGGAAGCATTGGAAAATTATCCAAACTGAGCAAAATTGCTCCGAAAAGCTTCTTACCACCCTGGGAAGGAAAACATTGTGAAAGCCTGGTATACAGTGTAGGATGATTTTTATGAAAGACTGGTCCAATTGTGTATTGATCATCTGCTGTATCCTGGCTCTTTAGTATTAATAATAAATAATAGTAACACTGAGGAAACATCATTGGCCATACAGTAATACCTCGGATAACGTTTACCTCGGATAACGCTAAAATCGCATAACGTTAAGTAATCTGGGGAGGAGAATTGGATCGAATAACGTTAAGGTCCTATGGGATGTATCGGATAACAACCACTAAAGCCTGTGTGGTTACAATGTATCTCTGTGGAGCTTTAACGTTATCCGATACATCCCATAGGATTTTAACATGCATCAGATAACACTAAAAATCGGATAACACCAAGACTTGTGGTACCAAGTCTTAGCGTTATCCGAGGTATTACTGTATATGGATTTTTAAGATTATATCTGGAATCCAGATGTCCTGGACCATTTAGGAGCACAGGAGATGGTAGCTTATTCTTCTATTTATTTAAGTACTGTATCTCCAATCTTTGGGGGTAGTAAAATTGCATTAAAACAATCTAAAAATGTCAGTTTAAAACTGAACAGCAACAGCAAACTTATATCTTGGAAACCAAATCATAATCTCATTGTGGATGAACATAGAACCAAAATAAGAAAAATATTGGTGAAATTTTGGCTCCAAAGGGAGGCCATTCCATAATTAGGGTGTTTATCTGGGAAAGCCCTCTCCTGTGTTTCCACACATAGTGTGTTTATCTTAAATGTGGTCAAGGAAGAACAAATGATCCCTCTGATTTTTAGGTTTCAAGCCACTTAGGGTTTTGGAAATCACAGTCACCACATTTTACTTGTAGTAGAAGAATATTGTTGCAATTTGTGCAAAATCTGTCTTGATAGTATTTTACCTCACGTTTATTACCCAGAGAAACTGCATGTTACTCAGATTTTCTTCTATGAGTTAATGGAAGTAGTTTCTCCATTTTGCAAAAAAGAAAAAAATTGTTAGAGTTGAAGGTTTTATAACTTACTATATATGTAGCACTTTCTCATTGCATATGAAGGCTAGGGAGGAATATTCTACCAGGAAAGATTCCCTTTACAATGCCCACGTTGCATTTCATCATCAAAGTAATCATTTTCTAGTTGCCTGGTAAAAGCCAGTGTTACTCTTTTCCATTCTCTTACTGAATATACCTGAGATTGTGACATTATTTTCCAGCCCCAAAACAGAAGTTGATGTACCGTATATGCTGGTGTATAAGACGACTTTTTATCCCTGAAAAACATGCCTCCAAGTGGGGGGCCGTCTTGTACACTTCAGTTGAATAAAATACAGTAATACCTCGGATAACGTTTACCTCAGATAATGCTTAAATCGCACAACATTAAGCAATCTGGGGAGGAGAATTGCATCAAATAATGTTAAGGTCCTATGGGATGGATCGGGTAACAACTTTTAATATCAGATGATGAACAGGAGCTTGAAGGCTTTTAAAGGGAAACTGTCACGCCAGCAAACTTGCTAGGGACTTGCCTGGCACTTGCCCTCTCCCTCTATTTGTTATCTTCCTTCTATCACTGACAGTTCCAGTTTGGTTAACAGACTAGAAAACAAACAGCATGGCAGCTCCCATAGGTTTATTGTTTCATTCTTTGGTGAATTTGTCTTTGATGAATTACAGTTAATAAACTTGCACTGTTTTATGTTTACTGTACATGTTTGATAACATACAGCCTTGTGACAGTTTTTCTACATGTCATAAGCATTTGAATATAAATTAACATGTTGAAATCAAATCTGATGTTCTTTTACGTTTTATTTGGTGTGTGGTAGGTGTGCAGAAGAGGGGATAGTCTTATACAGCGAGTATATAACAAACTCTATATTTTGAGTGGAAATGTTGGGGGGTCGTCTTATACACCCAGTCGTCTTGTACACCGGCATATACGGTACATTTATTTGCTGGTATATAAGACGCACTGGAGTATAAGACACAACTTGTTATTACCCTGTTTTCCCGAAAATAGGACCTCCTCCGATAGTAAGGCACCTCCCCTATTTTTCCCCACCTTGGAAATATAATGCCCCCCCCCCCCCGAAAATAAGGCACTCACCTAAATCTTGCCCTGGCGATCTGCTGTATCAGCAATAAATGTGTACTGTATTCTTCTTCATCATGGAAAAATAAGACATCCCCTGAAAATAAGACCTTGTGCATATTTTGGAGTTTTTAAAAATATAAGACAGTGTCTTATTTTCGGGGAAACACGGTACCAAAATAGCCCACTATAGGCCACTATATACAATACAAGATGCACTCCATTTTTCCAGTGTATTTTAAGAGGAAAAAAGTGGGTACATAAAGTATGCCTTGTAATTATCCATCCTCATTTTATTCTGTTATAACTATTATTGATGCTTCTGTTGTAAATTGCCCTGGGTCACTTTGGTGAGGAGGGTGATGAATAAGTTTGACTAATGAAATAAATAAATAAATAAATAAATAAATATTTGGATAATGAAAATAAACTGCTTCTGCTAATATGTCTTTATCCACAGTTTTCTGAGGCACCATTTTGTGGTCCTTATTTTAGATTTTGTTTCCAAAAAACTTTTCATTTAGGTTTAATTTTAGCTTTATTTTTCTCAGTGTTCGTATTTGGGTGTCCCTTCCACATTGGGTGAGGCAAGTGAAACTACTAGTTCGGAGGTGGCCAACCTTTTTATGCCGTGGGCCTGACCATGCCCCCAGACAACTGAGTGGGCCAGGCCACGCCCCTTAGAAATGAAAGTGGGTGCATTTACAGATGTTGTAAACGCATCCACTTCTGCATTTACGACAGCCACGGACACATTTTATGGATGATGTAAATTCCCCCTCCACTTCTGAGTGCGGCAGAGGTGGCAATGGGCCAGATAGAATGGTGTCTTAGGCTGGGTCCGGTCCACGAGCCGTAGGTTGGGAACCCTTGTGCTAGCTGATAATGTTGCAGACTAAGGAAAGGCTGAAGCAGGAGAAGCAGGAACTAGAAAGTTCACTGAAACAGGCATGCAGGCGGAACAGTTTAAAGTGGCAGTTGAAGAAATGATATATAGGGGTAAAGACCCAGGCAGTCCAGAACAAGGGATTCAGGTACACAATAACAAGGCAGATACTGTTAAGCAGGTTCCTTCCACCAACCTGCAAAGCCCATTGAAAGCTGTTTTCTGGCTGTGCTACTGGAGCCCTACCAAGGAAAGAACCCAGATATCTCCCTGAGAGAAAAAGCTCAGTCTGAGGAGACCACTTAATTCACAAGAATATTTCTGGAGCCAAGCATTTCTCCTTTAAGTATTTTGATTGTGTATATTGATTTTCCAGTGCTTCTTAGAATTAGAGTAATAAAAGAGCCACAAACATCATCATCATCATCATCATCATCATCAGTAGTAGTAGTAGACGACTTGTATGCTACCCTACTCGCAGAGCAATTCTGGGCAGTTAACACAGTTACAAAATGTACAGTTACAATTACAAAGTTCAGTACAACATATCGTCATCACAATTCACAGTGTCAAAAAGGTTCCACATTATCATAATACAGTACAACATATCATCATCACAAATCAAGGTACTGTATCAAAAAAGTTCCACATTTTCATAATACAACATAATTGTCACAAATTACAGTATCAAAAAAATAATCAAAATCACAGTAACCACACAGCTCAGCTGATCCCCGTTTTTCGGCCAGCCGGTCAGTCCACGCAGCAGCCTGTCATTCCCAGCCTGACTGGCTGGGAAGAGTCCGGAGTGGTCTCAGCAGCAACAGTGGCTGCGGCACTGCCTTTGTAGCCCGTTGGGGCCACCCAGCTGTCTCGCATTTCCTCCCTGCCTGGCCTGGCCCGGGGAGCTTCCAGAGGTGTTGGCAGGATTGGAGGTAGCCGCAGCGCTGCCTTTGTAGCCCATCAGGGCCACCCAGCTGTCTTGCATTTCCTGTCCTGCCGGCCCGGCCCGGGAGCTTCCGGAGGTGTTGCTTTTAAAATGATTCATATTATTTTGCCAAGTAAGTAGAGCTTTGGCATAGATTAGCATTTTTTTTAAGAAGTAGGAGGTGAGAGGTAAGTAGCGTCAAAAACAAGTTGGCAACATATAGTAATAAAAAACATAAAGTATTATTGAAAAAAGTGTGATTCATTTTTAGAAATATATATCTTTCATCAGAGTAGATATGAAGCTGTTTTTATCCCTGGCTTCTGTACATCTGTCTAAAGTAATTGGTTGGCTTGAATTCTGTGTATTTGCAAGGGAAAATGCAATTAGAACAAAACAGTAACAGAAGGAAAAATGGGAAGAATATTCTGAGTTCTTTATATAGAAAATAAACTTATTTTTCCTTTCTATTGAACTTTATGATGTTCTGAAGAGGGCTCAGGCCATATTTAGAGCAATTATAGGGGTCTAAGAGATGGACAAGGATTGATTTAAGTAAGGAGTGAATTGTGGCTTGAAATTGGCTTGGGCTGAGTTGGCTTGGGCTGAGTGGTTTATAGGCCAAGAGCCAATGGTATACTTCCATATTCCAGCGTTGTGGTGTTGGGACTTCCTCTCTTTACCTCTGCAACCTTCTGTAGCACAAAAGATGTCTGTTACAGGGGTTTCTGTAGAATATGTGTTTTGCATATATGGGTGGTTTTAGCAGGAAGGAAGAACAACCAGTGTGGGGAATTAGTGATATCTAGTGGTATTACATTTTTGGATCCTGCTCTGTCTTAACTTAAGTCTGGAATCTTCTGAAGAAAATTGATTTTGAGACTGTGCAGTATTTTCCCCAAATGCAGCTCTTCTTAGAGAAATTTGTGCCCAAAACAGTGTTCATTCGTTTATTCGTTCGTTCGTTCAGTGCTTAAGTTGGTTTACAGTTTTCCTTAGAGAATAAAAATAAAATCAAATAAAGTCACCTCCATTTCCCCATGAAATGTACTAGCTGGAACTTTGTATCTGTATTTTCTGGAGAGCACATGCCAAAATCCGTTGTTTTCATTTGGTGTGAACGTCTGTATGTTGCACTTACACGGATCATTCTTTGATTTATTCTCACTGTAATGTATTGATAAGAAAGCTGATTTTTCATGTTGTCTCTGTTCTGAGGAAGCCTTAGGGCAAATCTAAATTAATTTTAAGACTGTGTTCTTAACTCTTTCTTCAAGATGGTTGATGATAAAGTTAATTGTTCTTGATTTAATGAACGAAATACTGTAAGCTATTTAAAAGATAGGACTTTTCAAGTGAATTTTTTGTGCCTTGTTCAGCAAGAAATTTGTGTAAAGAATCTGTTAGCATTTTCTATATATTTCTCAGGAAAGATCTGTAATCACTGAAGAATGTATCATTACACTAAAAAGATTGCAAAGTGACTTATTTTTAAAAAGAACAAACTATTTACTGTAAATCAACATGACATGAACAACATATTGTAGTGTCACTAATAGCCTTTGCTGTCTGTTCCATGAAAGCTAACATTAAAATACAGCAGTTAGTCTTTAATGTGCTACAACGTTTTTTGTCTTTTTTTTGTTTTGTTTACTCTGATAAGCATTTACTAAAACTTTGTTAACGGAACCATCACAACTGTTAGAATCAGTCATAATGGAGTTGCTTTGTGTGATAAAATGGAAGGACTAGCAACTTGCTCATTGGCGAAATGTGTTGTGTCAACTGTTCAATAAAGTGGTCACTGCTATATTTTCCTGAGGAATGACAATTCACTCAGTTATACCAGTCTTCAAAACGTTGTAGGTTTGAACTCTGGCACCTTTCCTGCATCACTCATTCTGCTGCCCTCCTTAACTCACTGTAACACAGCCTTACTAAACACTATGTTACCTACTTTACCCTACACTGGGGCGGGGCTACTACACCAGTGTTTTCTTTTCCTTATCTAATATATGTATGAATTCCCATGTGTTTCAGACCTTGCCATCTACCAAAACAACTTTGTTTTACTCTGATCTAAATATTCTATTGAGTATCCAGCCAGGGCAAGTACAGTACAGTAATACCCCGGATAACAATTGCATCGGATAACGCTAGAATTGGATAACGATGCAAGTTTTTTGGAAAAAACTTGCATCAGATGATGATTCTGGATAATGATTCTTGGAGTTATCCAAGGCAATGGTCTGCAGGTGGGGGGTGGTTTGGGTAGAACTACCCAAACCACCCCCCACCCGCAGCGGTCTCTGCGACTGCAGTAGGGTCGGGGAAAAGCATGCGCCTTTCCCCTGACCCTACTGCAGTCGCAGAGACTGCTTGTGTCTCTTTTCCTCCCTGTATTTAAACTACAGGCAGGAGGAAAGAGAGAGACATGATTGGGTCTCTAGAGAACTGCTTGTGTCTCTTTCTTTCCCTCCCTGTATTTAAACTACAGGGAGGGGGAAAGAGAGACGTGATTGGGTCTCTAGAGACCCAATCACGTCTCTCTCTTTCCCCCTCCCTGTAGTTTAAATACAGGGAGGGAAAGAGACACAAGCAGTCTCTGTGCCTTTCCCCGACCCTACTGCAGTCGCAGAGACCTCTGCGGGTGGGGGGTGGCTTTAAAGGCAGGGAGGAAAAGAAAGAGACCCAATCGGGTCCCTTTCTTTCCCTGCCTGCCTTTAAAGCGGTTTGTCCCTGAAGTCAGGGCTTTTTTTTTAGCATTATTCGATGCATGCATCGGACAACGCTAAAAATCGGATAACATCATGACTTGTGGAACCAAGTCATAACGTTATCCGGGGTATTACTGTATACTGTATTTCCCATGTTGTAATCAAAAGTACTGTATTTCTCTGTTGCTGCAGGTTATGTTCTCTTGCAGAGTTGATCATTGTTTTCCTCAGTCTGTTGGGTAATGTGTGTTTCATAGAACTGAGTCAAGTGCAGTCTAGGGGGTTGTATGTTGCTCTCTGGAACTATTTTCAGGGTTCCTAAATGAGATTCCACCAAGAGAAAAGAATCCATGAAAGTTATTTTCTACTCTGTTATGCCAGAAATAAAAAAGGACGAAGGTACACAGGTCTCCCCAGATTTAAAGTCCACACATGGGAAAAACAGAAGTTAACTTTCAGTAACATTCACGTTTGCTTTTTCTGTTCTCTGTTTTTGCTGTTTTTGTTGAGGGGAATACATTTCTGTATTGGATCCTGGAGGTAGACCCTTATCACCTAGATGAGATGAAGTTCCCTACATTTGGCCTAGCATTTGCAACTTAAACTGATGTATGAGTATAATATCTGCTAAATGTGCTACTGATTTTTCTGGCCTTACTCTGCCATGTTCATTGACAAAAGAACCTTTTTACAATACAGTAGTTCTCTTAAACATTCATATACTGTTGATGTGAAAGTGTTGTTTATTTTATGTTGAAACACAAGATACATTCCCTATAACAGTTAGATATGGTAGTTTTAATTTTTTTTTAAAAATTGTACATAGAACAGTTTTGTTGTAAATATTTTTTTTAAAGCTTGTTTCCATCAATATTATTATGTCTTGAAAAAGTCCTGCAAAAAACTATCAAGTGTGGCTTTCATGCATAGCCTTTTTGTTTGGGGGGATGTGATTCATAAGGGATGTGTGTATTTTCTTTTTGCCTCATTGAATGAATGCATATTTATTTGGATATTGGAAATGCTTATAGAACTATCTGCTTGAGGAAATAACATGGTCTGGCTTAATTAAATTGTATATTTATGGTAGATGGAAAAATTTGGAAAGTGGAGGAGGGAACTGAGTTCGGGCTTAGGTCAGTGATGGTGAGCCTTTTAGAGACCGAGTGCCCAAACTGCAACCCAAAGCCCACTTATTTATTGTAAAGTGTCAACACAGCAACAGAGGAGAAAGGAAACGCTCCCATTGGGGTGCTGGGCATAGGGGTGGGGTGAACTCTGTGCTGTGGGGAGGGAGGAAGTTCTTTCTTTGTGCTGCTGGGCGAACTCTGTGCTGGGGTGATTGCACAGGTGCCCACAGAGATGGCTCTGAGTGCCACATCTGGCAAGTGTGCCATAGGTTCACCACCACTGGCTTAGGTTGTATCACTCTGCAGTTCATATGCCTGATATTTTTAACTAGTGATAAAAACAGTCTCTCCCCCTCTTATCCTTGTAGCTCTGCCCCATAGTGCTGGTGTTTTGTTAGTACTGGACAACATTAGCTAAAACAATCCACTTTGTAAACCCTGTAAGCTCCCCATCTGTTCATTATGTCAAACTTAATGCGGAAGCTGTCACTTAATGTTTAATGGCTTATTGTTCTGATGTTATTCATAATCTTTGGTGAAGTATCTTCCATTCTTTACTCAACAAACACTACTGAAATAATGGAAGCTTTCCTAATTTTGGTGTGATAGTAGCCACAAAATGTAGCACAGACCAAGCTGAACAAATTATTTTCTTCAAAGTCATAGTGATGACTTTAAATACCAGTAAGAATTAAACTATAAGTATGCTAAAGTTTGAGTTCCCAAACTTCACATTGTCTTTTAAAAAAACACACAAATTAAAACGAGTCTATGCAGCTTGTTTTGTTTCATTTTATGGATGCTATTTACTCCCACAGCTAAATATTTTGTAGTTCCTTGGGTCAACAGCCTGTTTCTTTTGTAAAAAAAATTCATTAAAGAGACTTCTGGTAAAATTAGTAATGGTGCTCACTAAGAAAAATTGCTCAGCGTAGCTCAGCACACTGTAAAATAAAATAAACAAATTGCTCTGTCATGTGAGCACTTGCCTACATTTGTTTGTGGACTAAAACTAAAATCAGATTAAAAATATTACCTTGAGGATGTTCAAAATACATTTAGCAGAACAGTATAGCTGTGGTAAAGCTGAGACATGTTCTTGCTATTCTTGTCATCTGTCCCAGAAGCCTCACTTTGCCTGAAGGGTTTTATTTTATCAGGTCTGCGTGCATACGTTGATATTTTTTCCTTGTGTGGAAAGGAGGAGAATTCTGGAATGCTGGGTGGTCTCTCTCTTTCTCTATACAAAGTACTATTACCATTAGTACAAGACATATGCAGAAGTAGAAGGTGATACCTTTTCTGGATCACTAAATAAAAGTGATCCAGAAAAGGTATCACCTTCTACTTCTGCATATGTTTTATACATGGATCACATGTAACTTTTATAGAAGTCATAGAATTTATGCATACACATTCATTGTAATTACTTGTCCATGAGGAAGAAGCTGTAATTCTGTGAAGGTGTAGACAATCATTTTGGAAGCTTGGGCTGAGAAAAAAAATTATATATTTGAGATAAAAAGAAATTGGTTAGCTACACATTCTACCATCTTTACCCTTTGGCAGGATGATGCAAGCAGGCGAGCTATAGGACAAATAGGTTGGGTTGATCCAGGTTGTTCGGCCTCTAAGTTCTTTGCATAATAGCCAGCTTCCCAAATTTAATATTTCTTTTAATAGCTCAATTTTATCATTATTTAAATTTGTGTTCTAAATTTTCTTACACAGAGCATACCAAGGAGTTACTGAAAGTTGGTTTCCATATTCTTCGTTTGTATAGCGCCAGGTTTTTTTTAAGGTGAAAGAAATACGAAATAAAAATGAAACTTGAGGTACAATTCTGTAGCATGAAGTTCCAGTTTCCTGTGCTCTTCTCTCCAATTCATTCTCTACCTTCTCAGCTCCTGTATCTGCTCCACTGTTGATGTTTACTACAGGTGCAAATCATAGCACAGATTTTAAAATTCCATATGAAAATTTCTGTGCTGTAGGTAGCCTGTTTTTCAGGCTACATTATTAATTCTGGCTGGATTGCTCAGTGTTTTAGTTATCTGGATACAGAGCTAGAAATTAGTTCAATTCCCCCCTTGTATATTTATTTATTTATTTGCTGTGGAACCTTTTCATTATCAAGCAAATAGTTTCCTCAGGTTTGTCTTCTAGATATAGTAATAAGCTTATTTGATCAATACACTCTGTCCATGTAACCTTGTCTTTTCTTCTCCAATTTTAGAGATATCAGCATGAACAACATAACAAGGCTACCAGAGGATGCTTTCAAGAATTTCCCTTATCTTGAAGAACTGTAAGTATTAAATGTATATATTTATTTTATGATATGGAGCTAAGCCGAAAAAAAATATTTAAATGTAAGTAATAGGAGAAACAGCTGCAAACAAAAAATGCAATGTACTTCATGTTAAAAATGATAAAGGAAATGTGTAGTTCAAAGCCAAATTCTGCGGTTATTGTACTTCCAATCAGCTAAGGAGGGAGGGGAGGGGAAGAGAGATATGTGGTTGTGTGCTGAGAAAGCAAGTACAGTACTGTATTTGTGTGAAAATAGATAACTCTTTTTCTTTTCCTTTCGCTCCAAAAAAGCAGTGGGAGTCCTTCCTCAAAGCTCATATGTACTCATTAAGTGCCTCCTGTTTCCTCAACCATTCCATGCTGAAGGCTGTTCCTCCCTCAGTTTGTGCCCACACATGTCTGCAACCAAGCACAACTGAAAACATGGTTTTAGTATTAACTTTCACAGAACAGGCCATGCAGTGGAGAGGGAGGAGTTCTTAGAGTCAAAAACTTTGTCTCCTCTGTATAGTCTTGTGATGTTCTGCTTCCTGTATATTTTAAATGTAGGAAATACATTGTTCTTTAATTGGAACATACATCTCTCTCTTTGTCTTCTCTTTCACAATTTCAACCACTGTTTCTAAAATAATAATAATAATAATCCAAACACTATCACTCTTTATAAAGTACCAGTATAGATAAGGACTAATAAATGCATTCTTCTATTTGAGGATAGAGCAGCCATTAGGGTTTGTTTGTTCCCTTCCCAATTGGGAAAAGCACCACTGTGGGCGGACTAACAATATATAACAAACAACATATAAAACAAGTAATAACAGTAAATCAAACACCAGTTAACACAAATCATATTATAAACATTAAAATACATACCTAAATGCCATCTCTTGACATGAAAAGGGGAGATGGGCCCTGTGATAGAAATGTTAGCCTGATAATAGAGTAAGGACAGGATAAAAATGATCATCTTGCATTCCTCTTCTGTGAAGTGGTTGAAAAGCAAACACAGACCATTACATTTCTGTTTGGGTGGCAACCATTCTTATCTTTTTTCTTCCTCTTAGTTCTCATATACTAGAAACTTGCTTCAAAGGTCACAAAAGTAGCTAAGATAAAAGATGAGGTGTTGTTGTTGGATTACAACTCCCATCAGTCCTATCCAGCATAGACTGTAGTCTAGTTACCTCTCCAGAATCACAAAGGTCTCCACCCCAGCATTCAACTAATGATTCCCAAGCAATGACATGGATTATGACCTGGAAGAGTCATTTTTTATCTCCCAGAATCAGTGGCGTAGTTTGAGTTTCAACCGCCTGGGGCATAGGCCATACTTGTTGCCCCCCCCCACCTAGGCATGCCGCTGCCCCCGCCTAGGCTCACTGCCCCACCCACATCTGGGCACTCAAATCCAGAATGCTACCGCAGTGGGGAGCAGGGGGTGTTTTTTCCTCCTCCACTGCCTTCATCCTCCTCTTCCTCAGGTGCCCTCTTCCTCATGGCCAGCTCGTGGCATCGGGTGCTGCTGCGCAGGTCCTGGGGTCACTCTTGGTCCCGGGTCAAGACTCAGAGGCGGAGGTGGCACAAGCCCAGCGAAGAGCCCACCATCAGTGTCCCAGGCATGCAGTCGTGCCACCTCTGAGCCCAGTGGCGGCAGCTTGTCCATCTTCAGTGGTGGCGGTGGACAAGAGGACGGGAAATGAGGCCGGTGGTCAAGGCTGAGGACCCCACCCCCTGCAAGGCCTGGCCAGCGCTGCTCCGGCTGCAGGTACTGGACCGCAATGACCACCGGCCTCACTTCGTGCCTTCCTGGCTACTGCTGAAGGTGGATGAGCTGCCACCGCTGGGCTCGGAGGTTGTGCAGCTGTATACCAGGGACGCCAAAGGTGGGCTCTTTGCTTGGCTTGCGCCACCTCAGCCTCTGGGTCTCAACCCGGGACCAAGGGTGGTCCTGGGCCCTGTACACCACCGCATGTGCGGTGCCTGAGGAAGAGGAGGACGAAGGTGGCGGAAGAGGAAAAAGTGCCCCCTGATCCCCATTGCGCTGTTGGGCTTGCACCCTCCCAGCACCCTCCAGCCCGGGGCAGGGCCTGGGGCGGTTGTGGAGGGTCCCGGCGCCTGTCCCCTTGGCGGCCTCCCTGCCCTGGCTGCCAGGAAGTCTGGGGTGGTGGCAAAGTCCCATTTACTGTGAAATATTGCTGCCCCCCACAAAGTGCCGCCCAGGGTGGGCCGCCCCCTGCCCCCCACACTACGCTACTGCTCAGAATCCACTACCTGCCATTGAGATTCTGCAGGTTGTAATCCAAAGAGCAGTTTTTCCAAGCTGTGGGTAAGAACATTTGAGGGAGACACCACTCTCTCAGATTGTTTGGCAGTTGAATAAATCAGTACATTCAGAGTTTCCCTAGCCCAGCTTTTTGCATATACCCGTATCAATTATTTTTGGTATATTGGCCTGAAAGGGAAATAAATTACCAACATTCTTCCACTTCTGAAATGTTTCCTATTTAAAAGGGGCTAGAGGTGACTCTTATATCACTGTGAAAATGTTGTGTCATTATCCAGACTGATTATTATGTGCAAATTTCAAATGCATATGAACGTGTGCACATATGCATAAATGTGTGTGCCTGTCTTTCTCAGAGAGCTACTACTAAAGGGTGGTGCTTTTAGTCCAATGTATGTTTTGCTCTACCATACATTTCAGTAGGAGAGAAGTGTGCAAACTTATAGAACTGTTGTAAATAACATTGCAGAGTGTTTTCAGAATTGTGTACAGTATAGCTTGGTACAGCATTTTAGTGTAAATATTTTAAATCTGGGTTACAACTGCCACTATTTATCAGAAACATTTTTTAAAAATATTCCAGGGTGCTAGCTGAATTCACTACATTCCAGATAAGCTGGGAAGTTCCTGATTTGAATGTTTCTTTGATTATGAATTAGTTTGTTAGGGGACCGCAAGCAAACAAATTTACTGTTACCCTACCACTGAGCCATAGAGGATATAAGAATGTTCAGCTCTCTTGCAGGGTTGATGTGATATATAAAAACTATATGTGAAGCCAAGCATACTTTCTGAAAGTTCCCTGCTGTTTCAAAGCCAATAGAAATATGCATGTAGAAATATTTGAACATTTTAAATACAGATACTAAATATCTGTTAATTATCACACCTGTTTCTAAAGAACCTTTAGACTCTGTGCAACTTCTACAAACTGGGGTGTGTGTCTTGAAGTGAGGAAAGGCAGAACCCTTAGCCATTAAAAGCTGGAATTTTTATTGCCTGATACCGGTTGTACATTGCAGGCTCAGAAAAAAAAGGAAACACAGCAGAAATTGCCTATGGGCCTAAGAAATCCTGATCGAATTGATTGCGTACCTCACTAACTTGTTTCTCCTAGTTTTCTATCCAAACAAAAGAACAACAGAGTTTGGAAATAAATATCATCATCCTAACACATTACAATTGGGTGTAAAGGCTGAAAGAATGAAAGCGGGTAATAAGCAACATTTTGCTGTTGTTCCTGAAATGTTTTCAACGTGTTTTTTTTAGCCATTTTCAGTTTCTTGAAAAAGTTCAATGTTACTAAAAAGAAAAGTGTAGTAATATCATTATTACTTTAAGAGAAACAAGTTACTGGGGGGGGGGAGATGATAATGTATAAAAAGTAACAACTGACATTTTAGATATAATCCTTCCAAGTTCAAGAGAGGGAGAGAGAAATGTAAGATTTTTTAATTGTATGCATAATGTCCAGTCAGAAACAAAAAACGGATACAGTATGACCTTTTCCTATAGTAAGAAAATATAAAAGCATATCAAGTGAATAACTTTGTAGTGTCTTTGAAAAGCTGATTCTTTAGGTGGCATTGGACTTGGTTGTACCTCAACAGTCAAGAGTATGTCCGTTCTGTTCTTTCTAGAAGAAGAAAAATGTTTTGTTCTGGCTTTCTGACTGGTCAATGCTCTATGCCTGTACTTTTAAGCCTTATTTGAAAGCAGTTGTTTTCTTCTTAGTGAACAATGTCTTGCTTGCGTGGGAATTGAGAAAGAAGAATCTGAAATCTCCAGAAACACATAACTTTTTTTAAAAAACCACCAAACTATTTATTCCAAACCGTTTCTGATACAAAGTGGCTCCACCCTAAAATAGTAGCCTCAAGGAAAACAAAACAAATAGCTGTCATATTTCTCCTGTATATTTTGCTGATCTTCGCTATAACCCAGAGATAGGTTAGCTGACAAACCTGAAACATCCTCCATGACATGTAATGAAAGTCATGTGTTTACTAGGAGTAGGCATTGTGATGTATGAGTGTTTAAATGAGGGGTTCTCGACCTAGGGCCCACGGCCCAAATCTGTCCTGTAGCACCATTTAATCCAGCCCCTGCCATCGCCGCCACAGCCAGAATTGGCCACAGACTCATTTACTGCTGTCATAAATGCGTAAATGAGTCCGTGGCTTTCATAAATGCATTTACAACAGCCATAAATGAGTCCATGGTCTTCATAAATGTGTTTACGAAAGCTGTAAATAGCGGGGGAGCGACCAGTCTGGCTCCCTGACTTGAAAAGGTTGAGAAACCCTGGTTTAAATCCAACCTTGTACTACTTGTGAAGTTTTTGCTAGCTCAGTGGGACTTACTCCAATCTTCCTTTGTTCAACACTCTGAGCTGCCTGAAAATTTGTTCTGGAGGGTTTCCGAAGCAGCTTTTGAGGACCCAACAGGGGAGAGTGGCCTTCTTTCCTTTTTACTTGGTCATGGCTTCATTTTTTGTGTTGGAGCCTGTCAAAGTCTTATCATTCACATTCAGCATTTATAGAAATACAGGACCTTAGAATTGGACTGGATTGTGAGCAAAAGCTGTGTGGCCGTGTCAGGACATTTGTCTACATAACGAGGTAAATTTTCTGTTGGTCTAATTCATTAAGCTCACACAATCTAAAATATTCTCAAGGGGATTTTTTTAAAAAAAGGAAATGCCTATAACTAGATTGCAGAGCAAACACAGCAAAAAAAAATGTTATTGAATAGACAAAGCACAACTTTCTACAGGTGTCTTCCAGGACTGTTTCCTTCCCTGCACCTTCTTCAAGAAATGCTTTTGTTCCTCCTCTTGTCTTTGGATCTGATTTTCTCTTTTGCCTCCTGGAAAATGAAGCAAATCTATATCCATGTGGTAGTTGACTAGTCCCCAGTAAAAGGAAATCGATAGGAAGTAGTAACTGATTCAAGAAAACTATTGTTAAAATATGATTCTTCCTCCTCGCTTGTAGTTTGATCTGACTCTCTTACGTAAACTATCTTCCTTTTAAGTTGTACCAATATTGCAATAATTACTCAGCTGAATCAGTTCTGCCTTGCTTCACACTCTGGGTTGTGTAACCAGTCCTGCACATGAATGCTTATTGATTGGATTTCCCCAGACTCTCCCTCTCCGCTAACATTCCTCAAAAGACTCTTGTGACCCTCAGATGTGAGCCTTCTATGAAAGAAGGAAACTGGGGGTGGGTGGGGGGGAATGGTCTGACACAGTTTGCATAAGCTCTTCATTTTCCTTTTCTGCATTGTTTCCAGATGCATGACACACACTTGGGACTGAGATTGATAATAATGATATAAATGTGGCTGTGACATGTATTTGTAAAATAGTACTTGTTTTAAGCCTGAAAAATTCTAACATTAAATGCTTGTAGAGAGTAGTTTGACTATGAGAGCTTATAATTTCTACCCTTTGCCAAGCTTTTAATTCTCCCTCTCTCAGTGTTTCTCTCATGTCTAGGTCAGATGTGAAACTGCCAAAATGAGGCCACCTTATGGTGAGTTTATTCTGCAGTTCCTTTCACCTGACCTAGTGTGAGAAAGATTAGCTGGCACAAGGTGGCAGTTGGCCTGGGTAATGACGGATTGTGGTTAAAAATACAGTAATACCTCGGATAACGTTTACCTCGGATAACGCTAAAATTGCATAACATTAAGTAATCTGGGGAGGAGAATTGGATCGAATAACGTTAAGGTCCTATGGGATGTATCGAATAACAACTGCTAAAGCCTGTGTGGTTACAATGTATCTCTATGGAGCTTTAACGTTATCCGACACATCCCATAGGATTTTAACATGCATCGGATAACACTAAAAATCGGATAACACCAAGACTTGTGGAACCAAGTCTTAGCGTTATCCGAGGTATTACTGTGCCACAATCTTCAAGGAGGCTTTTTCTTTGTATTCCTCTCAATGTTTAAATTAATAGGTGTTCTGGACTGTTTCCTGTACTGTATGGAAACTGGCTTTATTTGTTTTTTTAAAGTGACTATTAAAATACTGTATGAGAATTCTTATCTATATGGGTATCTCCCTGTCTTTTGCTGTGAGAACTATTTTTTATTCTGGTATTCAGCCTCTTATATACTGGTATATTGACATTCAGTACAGTACCTTCTTGATTCTTTCTTTATTTGTGCCAGACGCACCACCATCATATAACAACACACAAAGCTAAAATTAGTACAACTAAAACAAAATTGAATTAAAAGGGCTAGATGACATCAACCCAATATTAGGCCACATTTCCTCTTGCCAACATAAGGTCCTCTTCAGTGCATGATGAGTGGCATTGTGTGCATTGTATCATATGGGAGATTGTTCTTCTCTGCATTCACTTGGCTGTTAACTACAGGGATACTCCATTTTCTCAGATTAGCCTTTGATCTTCCTACCCAGCACACAATCTGTTTAAAGTTTTCCACTCAACCATGGTTATTCTTGGCCAGGCAGTAGAACAGTTCTCAACCTTTTAAAGCAGGGGGCCGGGTCATGCTCCCTCAGACAGCTTTGGGAGCTGGACAGACATTTTGCCCTTCCTCCACCACATGGCACTTCTGGGTTTGGTGGAGGGGGCGGAAGGCCACATGAAATGGTGCCACAGGCCACATCTGGCCCATAGGCCACCGCTTTAGAATCCCTGCAGCAGAGAGTTGTGTGGTTCTGCCCAGTTATCTGGTAGCTCCTTGCTTGTCTTCCATAGTTCTAAGGCAGTCTGTGGGGATTGGTTGTTCGAGGGGAGGGGCGGACGTTTTGAGCGATTTCAGTCTCTGCTTTGGTGGTTGATGATCAAATAGCAGGTGTGTGTCTGGGGATCTTGCTTTTACCCACTCTTTCGAAGCAACACTTCCTTGATGGAATTTTGGTGGAGGGATGCCAGCTAAGTAATGCTCTTTTTGTACTGGAGTTGGTTTTAAACATCCTGTGACCAATCTTGCTGTTTCATTTAAGGCCACATCCACCTGTCACCGCCAAATACTTTGGAGTTACCCTGGATCGAATTCTCACTTTCAAGATCTTCTTGATAAAATCCTAACTTGTTGCCATAGTGAAAGCAGGTTTAGAAATGCATTCTCAAAAATATTCTGTATACTGCTGAAATAATACCTGAACAGCCACAAATAAAACTGATTCCCACACAACTAGGCACCAGAGGAAGAGAGGTTGTATGCTTTTTTGTTCAATTGTTCCTGCTATACTGACTTGGGTGGCAACCCTTATCTTCTGCTCAGTCGTCCAATGGTTTGTGCTCAATGGTCATCTTTAGAACAAAGATGGTTCATGTTCTCCCTTTTAATTCATGTTTAGATGTCTGTATAGTCTAAAGTCCAAGTATGTAAATTGTCAGCTGCAACTTGTATCTGAGAATAAATTTTTTACCTGAAGCGGGAAAAATGCCATTGGTGTGAATTTGTTTAACGTGGATCCCAGCTTGCCATGAAGTGACCCACACACTATGATCATGGAACCATCTTCTGCGGCACATATGAAATGAGACATGCAGGATTTAATACCAGGACTGCAATGGACTGCTGCAGCCTTAAGGATATTATTAAGGTGCACCTTCACATCCAGCCTTTTCCACCTCCATGACTGTTGGGAATCAGAAAGTGGTCCCTCCTCCACTCATTTTGCCATTGGGCCCAATATGGTGGTTTCCAGTGACATTTTCCCCACTGAGGGGGGCATCACCCCACCTAAAGGGACTCATCTGACAGTAGCCATTGGCCCCTTTAGGGGTGTCAAGTTATTTACCATCACCCAATACTCGGCATTGAGTCGCTGGCTGTACGGTCCTCTCCATTACCATAGTGAGATGTCCAGCCAGACTAACAGTATGTAAGTAGTTTAAGGTTAATCTAGACCAGGTGTTTCCCATGCCACACTTCAATTCCCAGAAGCCTAAGTTAGTACATTGGCTGATCAGTGCTTTGGGGTATTGGCATAGGCTTTTGGTAAATGACGTCCAAAAACCAAAGGTTGGAAAACACTGATCTATACTCATACCATTTGCATAGTTGGCTTGTTCCCTTTCCCCCTTCTTCTGCATAGCTTTAGTTGAGGTGACAACCAGTTATTGAAACTTCAAATACTTAGATGAAAAATCAGAATACAGTAATACCTCATATAACATTAGTATCGAATAACACGAAAATCGCATAACATCAAGGAATCTGGGGGGAAGAATTGCATCAGATAACATTAAGATCCTATGAGATGCTTCAGATAACAACCGCGAAAGCCTGTGTGGTTACAATGTATCTCTATGGATCCCATAGAGGATCAGATAACACGAAAAATCATATAACACGAAGACTTGTGGAACCAGGTTTTAGTGTTATATGAGGTTTTACTGTAGTTGCAGGTACTACTCTGATCTATATTTTGTAAGTTCAGGCTATCTATTCTATAACATGTCCCTGGGAGTCTTACAGTATTTTTGAATACTGTTCTCCTTCTATGTAAGAGATACTCATCTGGAACTAATTTACAAATGAATGAAATGGCATTGGCCAAAGCCTATAAGGAACAGCAGACCACCAAAGGCTTTCGCCATAGCATTTAAAGAGGTGTATTTTCTACAGGATGTTAACATATGCAACAGCCTGGAACGTGGTATGGAACTTAGAAATCCTAGGAGTCTTTGGCTGCAATTTCCTAAGCTATTTCTTAGAATACTTCCAACAAAATATTTCTGTTTTTGCACAAGTTGATTTTGTTTGTACTAGAGAGCTGAGACACACAAAATTCTTGAGGTTAGTGCTTCTGTTGGCCCAAGTTTGTTGATGTGAAAGGTTTAAGTTGCTGTGATCTTGAACTCTTACTAATTTGCATAGTTTTTAAACTGATGGTTCTCAAATATATAACATCCCTTTAAAAAGAGACAGGAAAATGGCAGTTGTAGCACTATACAGATGCAGTCATTGTAGTTCTAAAACACCATGTTCTGCTGTTGGAACTGAAATATTGCCTGCATCTGGTCCAATATGATGTACATCAAGGTGGACAATCTGTGCTCCTTGAGATGATGTTTTTGAACTCTAGTCGTTCATCTATTTTTGTGTTGTTATTATTATTATTTATTATTTATTTAAATTTGTTTATCACCCTCCTCCACGAAGGGACCCAGTGTTTGTTTTGATCAAGGACTCACATTTGTAGTTGAACCTCATTTTAAATTTCTCTACGTAGTCATCTATTTGAGTATGCAAACATGTGGGGGAAATCAGCCCTACTTGGTTGTATGGACATATTACGGGATCTTGGGCATGCACTAGGAACTAGTGATTTAACATAGTCTGTTTCCTGGACTCCGTTCTTCAAGGAAAGCAAACAGAAGAATTGTGTAACATTGGCTTTTGAGTTGTCTTCCCCACTACACATGCCAGAAGCCTGTCCTATGTTCTATAAAGAGGTAGAAAGTTCTGCTCTGCTGATAAGGTGTAGCACAACTTTACTGATGCTTCCCCAGACACCATGCTTATAAGGATGCTGCTAGATCTGTCATTGGAGACAAAGTGGCTATGGTGCTTTTATGTCCCTTTGATCAGCTTAGGGAAGATAAAGATGTCCAGATGGAGGCTAAAGTTAGTCATGTTGTGGTAATTTCCCATCTGTGTGATAGTAATGTGCTACAAGTGAAGTTGTCCTTGAAAATGCTCACAAAGCATCACTTAGTCCAGTGTTTCCCAACCTTTGGTTTTTCAGACTTCAATTCCCAGAAGCCTAAGTCAATTTCCCAAAGCACTGATCAGCCTATGTACTGAGTCAGGCTTCTGAGAATTGAAGCTCACCAGTGTTCCATGGAACATAGTTTGGGAAATGTTGATTTAGTCATTGGTCAGGTAGCAATGCGATTAAGTAGAACTGCACTTATTTGACTTTGTCTGTTGCAAAATGGTAATTCCATTTTTTGATTCAGTGCCTTCATTGGGTGAAAAAAGTACTACAGTAATACCCCAGATAACGTTATGACTTGGTTCCACAAGTCATGACGTTATCTGGTTTTTAGCGTTGTCCGATACATGCATCGAACAATGCTAAAAAAAAAAAAAGGCCTGACTTCAGGGACAAACTGCTCTAAAGGCAGGCAGGGAAAGAAAGAGACCTCCCTGCCTTTAAAGCCACCCCATGCAACTGCAGTAGGGTTGGGGAAAGTGCCTTTCCCCCAACGCCACTGCAGGCATCGCTCTGCTTACCTTCCCTTCTCTGACTGCCAGCTGATCGTGGAGACTTTTTTTAAAAACTGCAGGAAAGGGGGAAAAGAGAGAAATGTGATTGGTTCTCTAGAGAAGTAAAGGAGACCAAAGCTGCTCTCCCTGTCACTTCCCTCCTTCCCTACTCCCACCCCCAGCAGTTTGGGGACTCCCCACAGCCACCCCACTGCCTGCTCGGCCACGGAGAATCCACCCCAGCTCTGCTTACCTAATCTTCTTGAGCTGCAATGTCAGACTGAGCACGCTGTTTTGCTTTACTTCCTGGATTGAAAAAAAAAACAGGGACGGGGGAAATACAGAGATGTGATTGGTTCTCTAGATCAGCTGGCAGTCTCTAGAGAACCAATCACATCTCTGTATTTCCCACTTCCTTGTTTTTTTCAATCCAGGAAGTAAAGCAAAACAGCGTGCTCAGTCCGACATTGCAGCTCAAGAAGATTAGGTAAGCAGAGCTGGGGTGGATTCTCTGTGGCCGAGCAGGCAGTGGGGTGGCTGTGGGGAGTCCCCAAACTGCTGGGGGTGGGAGTAGGGAAGGAGGGAAGTGACAGGGAGAGCAGCTTTGGTCTCCTTTACTTCTCTATAGAACCAATCACATTTCTCTCTTTCCCCCCTTCCCTGCAGTTTTTTTTTAAAAAAGCCATCACGATCCGCTGGCAGTCAGAGAAGGGAAGCAGAGCGAAGCCTGCAGTAGCGTCGGGGGAAAGGCAGGCGGGCGCTGGAGAGGGAGTAGGATTGGGTAGATATTCTACCCAATCCACCCCACCACCCCCCGATTGTACCGGATAACGCTAAAAATCGCGTTATTCGATACAAGATTTTTCCAAAAATCTTGCAACGTTATGCGGTTTTAGCGCTATCCGGTACAATCGTTATCCGGGTAAGTACAGTTGTACCTCGATTAAAGAGCATAATGTGTTCCACAGGATTGCTCTTTAAGCGAGTTTGCTCTTTAAGCGAAACACCATTGTAAATGACCAATTGTGTGTGTGTGGGTTTTTTTTTTTTTTTTGCAGATCCTGATTTATTTGTTAAGTGAGTTTTTGGTTGGCTTTATTTGTTAAGCGAAGTAAACATTCAGAGAAAATTCTGCTCTTTAAGCGAGTTACTCTTTAAGCTAGGTGCTCTTTATGCGCGGTTTGACTGTATGGGCAATTGTTAAAATGGTTGAGCATCAGTTTTCCTTGCATGTCTTGTTACTGAGGCAAACAAGGTTGTTGAGCAGGAGAGACATATAAGTTTATTTTAGTTCTCAACAGAGCTCATCTTATGAATAGTTTAGTATGTATTGGTTGCAGCTCAACATTTTGGGTTTGATTTGTGCTTAAAATATTTTTCACTGTATCTTGGCTAGTCTTACATGCACTCCTCCTTGGATATGCATGGTTGAGCAAATGTAATCTAAACTTCTATTTCTTTAACTATAAGAGAGAAGTTCCAGCTCAGTGCTTCTGCCTCTGTTTCTGGAAGGTCACTAGAATAACTAAGAACATTCTGTTACAGAATGGCCTCTGAGTAATGCAGATTAGTAGAGGGCCAAAGACTGTTCCGTTCGCCTTTCATTTATTTTCTGATTTGAAAATGTTAATTATTTCTGTGTGGAAAAATGCACAGCATATCTACTCAGTTGTAATAAATGTTTTGTAAACTTTCCTTGAACTTTAGGCAAGATGGTTGTACAGCTGCAAAGCTAATAGAAAGTTTTAACAGCTACAGAGGAGAACCATTTCATCCTTATTTTGAAGGAAGAGGTCAGCAAAAGGAACTCTGACAAACCTGCAAGTGTGTCAAAATAGAGGGAAATAACACAGAGACCTCTTTGTATGAGGTCAAAGATATTTCACCAGTGTCCATGTGAAGTTTCCTTATGTATGACAGTTGTAGTAAATGAAAAACCAAAATATTTAGCACCACAAATCAGTGGAGAAATCAAGCACTTCAGGAGGAAAAGTATACTCATAAGTGCATGTACAGTAAAACCTCATATAACACTAAAACCTGGTTCCACAAGTCTTCGTGTTATATGATTTTTAGTGTTATCTGATCCTCTATGGGATCCATAGAGATACATTGTAACCACACAGGCTTTCGCGGTTGTTATCTGAAGCATCCCATAGGATCTTAATGTTATCTGATGCAATTCTTCCCCCCAGATTCCTTGATGTTATGCGATTTTCGTGTTATTCGATACTAATGTTATATGAGGTATTACTGTATTATTAATCCAAAGAAATGAGCAATTAGAAAAGACAAGCTTACACATTTGGAAAAGATATGATATAGAGGTTATTGGACCATGAGGCTAGTTTTAAATTTCCTTTTGATTTCTTGTATCTTCTGAGGAGATCTCCTGTTTTCCCCTTTGTTGTTCTCTTCTATTTGCATTGGTTATTGTAATACAGGTACAGTAATACCCCACATAACGTTAAAGCTTGGTTCCATGATCCTTAGTGTTGTGCAATTTTTAACGTTGTGCAATACATGTATTGCACAACGTTAAACCCTATGGGATGTATTGCACAATGTCAAACTCCATAGAGATACATTGTAACCAGCACAGACTTCAGGGAATATTGTGCGATACATCCCATAGGGTTTAACATTGTGCGGTACAAATTTTTCTTCAGATTTCTTAACATTATGCAGTTTTAATGTTGTACTGTACTTCTCTTTTTCTCTATATGATAGTTGCTGAATGCTTGAAGCATTTAAGTGGATGAGGATTAAATCAAAATACAGTGGACCCCTGCTTTAAGGAAGGTCTGCCTACGGGAAAACTCGCTTCAAGGAAAGAAATCCATAGGGAATGACTGTGCTTCATGATACAGTGGTATCTCACTTACGGAGCATAATGCATTCCATGGGATTGCTCTTTAGGCAAGTTTGCTCTTTAAAGGAAACACCATTGTGACTGACCAATTGTGACTTCTGGTGAGGGGGATTGCGAACCCTTTTTTATTTGTTAAGCGAGTTTTTGGTTAGTTTTATTTGTTAAGCGAGGTGACCATTCAGAGAAAATTCTGTTCTTTAGGCGAGTTACTCTCTAAGTGAGGCACTCTTTATGTGAGGTTTTACTATAAAATCGCTTTATAGATAGGGTTTACCTCATGGTTTAAGTGCATTCAGTGCATTTCTATGGGAAACTGCTTTATGGAAAAATATAAGGAAAACCCTTTTGTTGTTCAGTCTCAACTCCAAGGAAAACCCTACAGACTGCATTAATTCCTCAAAGCAGGAGTCCACTGTACCTCAAAATGATCACATGGATTAGCTGTAGGAATACATAATTCAAATCAATCTAAAGACTATTTTTACATTTCTGTTTGTTTGTAAGATCCACCATGTACATAAATGGTTTGATTTAAAATTATACAAACAATTTTGCAATTGGTTTTCTTTGTACCTTATTTTCTGTGAACCTGCCCTATTGGCACTGCCCTCAAAATACTTGCTATCCTCACTCAATAAGTGGTCTCTCTGCATCACCATTGTTATCATTCCATTTCTTCCAGTTCTCCTGCCACTTTTTAAACAATTTCTGGACATTGTAGTATACTGCCTGCAGCTTATAATATCATGACAGTTCACAGACTGTGGCAAAGTCTCAGGTACAGGTAGACTGTGTGCCAATATTGAGAAGATGCACCAGAATGAAAATGCCAGTACTACCTCTACGTTTTGAAACTTCCTGGTCCTATGAAGAGAAAGAGAAGCTTTGTTTCTGCCTGCCGCTAGCAGGTGGTGGGCTGTGGTTTGATGTTGAATGGAAAGAAAGAACGAAGGATGGAAGAAATAAAAGAAAGCAATGTTGATGAACTATAGTACTATAATTTAGATTGAAGACCAATTGCTTGAATCTGTTTTGAAATATCAAATATGTTTGATTTAACATTTACACATGGATATATTGGTGGAAGGGAAATGAAGAGTTTGCAATCCCAAGGTTTGCTTTGACTGATTCCCATTATGGTTAAGATAATCTAGGTCAAGCCTTTTAGAGACTGAGTGCCCAAACTGCTACTCAAAATCCACTTATTTATTGCAAAGTACCAACACAGCAAGACAAACTCGGTGGTGATGGTGGTGATAGAGGAGGAAGCACTCCCATTGGGCTGCTGGGTAGAGGGGCGGGGTGAATGCTGTGCTGGGATGACAGCACGTGCCCACAAAGAGGGCTCTGAGTGTCCCCTCTGGCACACGTGCCATAGGTTCGCCACCACTGATCTAGGACTAGATACTGTACAGTGATGGTGAACCTTGGCACATCAGTTGTTCTGGAACTTTAGTTCCCAGAAGCCCTGATCAACAGGAGTGCTGACTTAGGCTTCTGATAATTGAAGTCCAAGAACACTTGGAGTGCCAAGGTTTGCCATCATGGAGCTAGGATGTTCATACTGTGAGTGGAATTTATCATCTGAAAAATATTTCTGGAGCTTTTGAGAAGCTCTTATTTTGGCTGAGGGACTGCAGTGGCTTAGTGGTTAAAATGCTGGACCTGATGAGTGGAAGGTTGCCAGGTCAACAGTTAAAGACCTGAGTGCTGCATGATGGAGTGAGCTTCTGTCTCTGACCCAGCTCCTGCCAACCTAGCAGTACAAAAGTAAGAAATTATAGGTAGATAAATAGGTATCATTTCGGTGTGAAAGGTAGCAGCGTTCTATGGGTTCCGAAGCCTAGTCATGCCTGCCACAAGACCATAGAATTGTCTGCATGACCATGGAATTGACTATAAACGGAGTTAAGCACTACACTCCAGAGTTGGATACGATTGGCTTTCGAGCAAGGGAAACCTTTACCTATTTTGGAATGAACCTGATTAATTGAAGATTTTCTCACTTTGATACTATACCATTTTCTATTTAAAATGAGATTAAATGTTTGAGTTTTGCTGAAGATCCTTTAATAAGGCTTTTCCCTAGAGGCTCCTGTATGAATGATGTCTGTGTGTTTGCCAAAATGACTAGGAAGGCTTTTGCATATTTATCTGCTTGTATCCTGTTTCCTGGACGACTGCCATCTGAGAAAAAACAATGGTAAGGGATTATAGTTTTCTGATGGTTGCAACAAGCTGAATAAACAGGAGTAGGCTTGAGGTAGGGATTCTGTTTGCCTTCTGAAATCATGCAAACTTTCTTTAACTCTGAAAAACTGAAGATAGCTGTTTCTAACCATGAGAGACGCTGTCGACCTCTGCCTTGCCATGCCGACATCTTCGCCTCCCCCGGATTTGCAACACCTGTCCGGGGGAGTGAAAAGGACTGCCGGTAGGAGTCCCGGCCAGAGACGCTGTCGACCTCTACCTGGCCGTGCAGACGTCTTCGCCTCCCCCAGATTCGCAACATCTGTCCGGGGGAGAGAAAAGGACCGCGGGCAGGAGCCCCGGCCAGAGACGCTGTTGACCTCTGCCTGGCCGCGCCGACGTCTTCGCCTCCCCCGTATTTGCAACACCTGTCCAGGGGAGAGAAAAGGACTGCCGGCAGGAGCCCCGGCCAGAGACGTTTTCGATCATTCCCTGGCCTTGCCGACGTCTTCGCTCTCTATCAGGAATTCCCCTAGCGATATGTGTGGCTCGATAGCAGAGTAGCACTTTTAAGCTCTTACGCAGTGAAAGCCTTAGTACAATAACACACACACACATATGCCTTCAGTGGAAAGGTGCGCTTTACTTACAGTGAGGGGAAGACAGACATACACAGGACTATATACAACAGTCTCAGCAGTTTCTGTCTGTAGACTTTCTCTCAGTAGGTCAGTAGTGGTCTTCAGTACGACAGACCCCTCAGTATGACAGCCTCCTCAATGATAATCTCCTTCAGAATAATAGCCTCCTCCAGAATGAAAAACCTCCTCCATAGACCCTTCCCAGAGGGCCACAGTTATACCCTAGTGTTGCTGGGCAGATTCTCTAATCAGCCACAGCTGGCCTGTTACAAGAGCACATGGACCAGGCATGCACAGCCTGGCAATCAGTTTGAGGCTCTAATATGTACACCTGTGTTCAGAACACATGGAGGGCCTTAAAGTTGTACGATTCCACTGGGCAGCAATCTTTGTACAATACGCCCAAATGAAAAATGTCCTAACACTCTCGACCGCTCCTTGGCCGAGAGAATGGAAAACAGCTGCGAGGGGCAAATTTGGGGTCCCTGACCCCCCTGCCAGGTCCAGGGAAGTGGGAAGACCCGATCCAAGCTGTTTCTGGGCTTCCCCGATGTCCTCAGCAAGTGCAGCAAGCCAAAACGTCAGGGTTCGAACCCTGACATTTTGGCTTGCTCCACTGGCTGGGGACATTGGGGAAGCCCAGTAACAGCTGTAGATCGGGTCCCCTGCCTGCTCCAGAGAGATCAGAGGACCCGATCTACAGCTGCAGAGTGGCTGGGGAAGCTGACGGGGACTCCCTGTCGGCTTCCCTAGCCACCCGCCCTTGCCTCCACAGCTGTGGGGTGGCTGGGGTAGCCGATGGGGGAGCCCCCCATCAGCTTTCCAGCCACCCCACCCCTGCCTCCGTAGCTGCAGGGTGGCTGGGAAGCTGAACGGAGAACCCCGTTCAGCTTTCCAACCACCCTGCTGCAAAGAACGACTGTATCGGATAACGCTAAAAGGAACATTCTTCAGTGCAAATCTTCCCCCCAAATTTGTCATCGATATGCGGTTTTAGCGTTATCGGGTGCAAGCGTTATCCGGGGTATTACTGTATATGAAACAAGAAGTTATATATGTAATCAAAAGTTAAAAAATATCTTGTTAGTCATCAACCTTGGTATGGAAAGGAAAACCTTGGTATGAAAAGGAAAGTTCGCTCTATTAAGTCAACTACGGTAATTCAGTTACATTAATACCTCAGTTAACATTTGCATTGCATAACACTAAAATCGGATAACGTCGGGGAATTAGAGGCAAACATTTACATCGCACAACGTAAAATAACATTGTGTGATGCAAATGTTTGCCTCAAATTCCCTGATGTTTATCTCTGCCCCAAAGCCCACAGGGCTGAAGACCAGCTCTGCAGGCTTTGGGGCAGAGATCTCCGTTCAGATTGGCAGTTTGGTTGGGGGGAGAGGGCATGCACAGCCATTCTCCCTTCAACCAAACCAGCAATCCGATCACACACTGGGACTGCCGGGGTGTTGGGGGAGAAACTGTGCACGTGCACAATCTCTCCCCCAACACCCCAGCCTTTCCTAGGTGTTCGCTGGGACTGTCAGGGTGTTGGGGGAGAGATCATGTCCGTGCACAATCTCTCCCCCAACACCCCAGCATTTCCTAGGCAATAGCTGGGACTGCTGAGGTTTTGGGGGAGAAACCGTGCGCATGCACAATCTCTCCCCCAACATCCCAACTGTCCTAGGTGATGGCTGGGACTGCCAGGGTGTTGGGGGAGAGCTCGTGCATGTGCACGACTTTTCCCTCAACACTCCGGAAGTCCCGGGCAATTGCATGGGACAGCTGTGGTTTTGTGTGAGAGATCCCCCCGCCTGGCTTGCTAAGGGGCTTAGCTATCCAGGCCGGGGAGGGGGCTACTTAAGAGAGGCTGGGAAAAGGGTCACAAGCCTCTCTTAAGAAGCCACCCCCTCCGGCCTGGATCACTAAGCTCTTTACCAATCCAGACAGGTTTCTGAAAAGAAGGTAGGAAAAAGTTTCCCTACCTTCTTTTCAGAACCCCTCCCCCCACCTGGCTTGCTAAGGGGCTTCTTAAGAGAGGCTGGGGAATGGGTCCCAAGCCTCTCTCAAGATGACCCCCCCCCTGGGGCCTGGATTGCTAAACCCTTTAGCAATCCAGACGGAGGTTTCTGAAAAGAAGGTAGGAAAAAGTTTTCCTTCCTTCTTTTCAGAAACACCTCCCCCCACCTGGCTTGCTAAGGGGTTTAGCTATCTAGGCCGTGGGAGAGGGTTCTTAAGAGAGGCTGGGGAAAGGGTCCCAAGCCTCTTAAGACCCACCCACCCCGGCCTGGATCGCTAAACCCTTTAGCAATCCAGACGGAGGTTTCTGAAAAGAAGGTAGGAAAAAGTTTTCCTACCTTCTTTTCAGAAACACCTCTCCCCCCGCCCCCCCGCCCCCGCTTGCTAAGCAAACCAGATCTCCACCCTATTCCCTTTCCTCGTCGGAAAGGGAACAGGGCTTTTTTTTAATGTTGTGCGATCAATGCATGGCACAACGCTAAAAAACGGATAACGTTATGACTTGTGGAACCAAGTCATAACGTTATCCGAGGTACTAGTGTACTTATCATATCTATACAGTACTTATAATCTCCTGCACTCTCTCTCTCCATTAATGATTAGGTTTGCCTCAATTCTGGTTTATCTTGAGAGTAATTTAAATAGCTCTTGGACTAATCTTTTCATCTTTGTCCAGTCATACCACCATTTGGGCTGTCTTCTAACTTTTCTAAAAAAAAAAACCAACCCACTAATTCCATATAATTTCTGTCTGTAGCACTGCATTAGCTCTCTCCAAAAAGAAAGGGTTTGAATGAATATCTTAATAAGCTTCTGAGTTAGCAGTGTCTTTTTAAAAAGTTAAACAAATATTGTGGGTTATTTAGGATACAGGTGTTAGGCTGCCATTTGATGATAAAAACAGTTCTGCAAAATTCTCTGGATCTGGATTTGAAACAGAAGAGTGCCGGTATGATGTCCGCTAAAAAGAAAATCAGATTTTCTTCCAAATGGGTGCTTTTATAATTCAAAAGCCTTGACATTCACTTTCTAAATAAAAAAAAATGAAGTCACACATTAAAATACATAACTCTGTGATTCTGCTCCTGTGATGCAAGTAATTTTCTGTATGCCTGAAATTAAAATCAATTTATTTACATTTTCACATTTTAATTACTCTATTGCTTCAAATTAGCAAAATGTATACTATTCACAAATCAGTTCTAAAGGAGTTAGTGCAGAGCATAAGGTATCCAAGGTAAGGTATATAACAGAAATCAGCATGAACTCTTTTCTCCTGCTCATTTAGTGCTTCTTCTGAAACTCAGGTGGTTTCTGCAGATGATTTATCACTTTGTTTTTTCTCTGAAATATGGTTTACGTTTGTTGTTTTGAAGTTTCTAAGTGTAATAAAATGTACTTTGTTAACAACATTCCCATTGTGTTTTCTCCCTCACTTGTATTCTTTAATCTGTACTGGCATCTTTAGATCTCTGCCGAGGGATTAAAATAAACAAGGAAGCAACTGATTTGGCTCAGAATTATCCTTTATTCCTGTCGTGCGGTCAGGGATTACCAGATGTTCAGCCTTTTCTTATCTCACAACCAAATGAAACATTTAGTACCGTAAGCATTAGCGGGTCAGAGAAATTGGACCATATATTAACAAAGACTTAGTAAAGAAAATATGTTTGAAAAGAGTAAACAGAGAAGATAAATGGGCAGCTGCATTTCAAAGCTGTTTCTATTTTGGGGCTGCCTACCCTATTATGTAAAGTGAGCATTTTTTCCTTGTGCCAGGAATAGGTAAAGGCAAAGGTCGCTCTTGCTCAAAAGCCAATGGTATCTGACTATAGGGTTCAGTGCTCATCTCTGTTTATAGCCAAAGAGCCAGGACAATCTGCATTTGCAGATGTTTCCATGGTCATGTAGCAGGCATGCGTAGACACTGGAGTGCTTGGAATGCTATTTACCTTCCCACTGAAGAGGTACCTATTTATCTACTTGTAATTTCTTGCTTTTGCACTGCTAGGTTGACAGGAGCTGGGACAGAGACAGGAGCTCACTCTGTTGTGCAGTTCTCGGGTCTCAAACTACTGACCTGCCGACTTCCCAGTCATCAATTTCAGTGTTATAACCACTAAGCGAACACATGCACATAAATTTCACAATAGGCCAGTTCACTTATCTTGTAGACAGATTGTAGTAACCCCTGGGCTTAAAGTTCCATGTGTCTTAGATATTGATAATGAAACACATCCCAAGTATATTCTGAAGTTAAACGGGGATAAGTCTTTTTAGAATTTGGGTGGGAAGGCACTAGGGATCTCCAGTAAGAGATGGGATACTTATAGTTAGAATTGGCAATTTGAATATGAGGCATGTGGATAGCATAAAGTAGTATTCATGAAATTTTAAAGCAGTATGACCAGTTCTAAGTGTAAAGTGCTTTGCTTCATGCAGGAATAAATACCATTACCTCGGCCAGATAAAGTGTTGTCAAGCAACTACTCAAGAGTGGACGTTTTCCCCATGAGTTATACACTGCCTTGAATCATGTGAGATTATGACAATAGGCTACAAATTATAATTATGTGATTGTAGCTTGATTTCTCTGGCTTCACTGTTGCTTGCAAAAGAAAACTGCATTAATTCCATTTGTTATGGTTTCTTATAATATATGAGCTAAGTGAGTTAGGTAGAGGATATGAAGCATAAATATGGCATAATCAAGTTTGGAGTGCATCCCTTGCTTGAACATTTTGAAACACAGATGTTTAATCTATTGGAGAAATAGAAAAATGCTGTATTTTCATGGTATGTTATTATTACTCCAATCTTTTCCAGACGGCTGGCTGGCAATGACCTTGCTTTTATTCATCCAAAGGCCTTGTCTGGATTGAAGGAACTCAAAGTTCTGTAAGTAATCAAGTTTCAGAGGTTCGTGGGGAAACTCTCTTCCTTTCTTTCCAAGTCAACCTATTCATCAATAGAATGAACAAAATTGTGTGTTTTAGCTTTCTGGGTAGCAGAGGACCGGAAATAGGAAAAATTCCAATGCATATTCGTTCTTTAAAAAAAAAAATCAGATGGAGCATGAACGTTCCCAGTGCTAGAAATGGAGATGATAATTATAATTTGGTTTAAATGGTAATTGCTGTAGTTAACTTAAGGTCAACTGTATGATTTGAAGGTCAGTGTACATACACCCAAAGTGTCACAGTGGCAGCTTGAATTAAAATGGCATAGAAACATCTTTGTAGTAAGCTCTTCATGTCTATTAACATGCATTGAAGTTTCTGTAACCTTTTTTTAAAAAACTGTGCCATTGCGTTGTTGAAGGCTACTCAAAGATTTGTGATGACAGGCTCAACATTCCTCAGAATCTAGTAGACGGTTTATTTCACAAATGACTTCCTGAAATAAGCAAGAGAGCCATGTCATCCTTACAAAATGCAAAGGCTGGAACAAGGTGATAGCTCTATTGGGCCATTTTAAAAAAATCAAACACCATGCAAGCTTTCGTGATTAACCGTTATGTCTTCAGGCATGCATTAATCATGGACAGTACAGGAAAATTATAAATGAGAGTCCCACAGGTTCGTAGCAGAGTCTGCCAGGGACTGCTTCTTAGAGGTGAAGTAGAAAAAACACAGGTGTGGCTTTCAAACTCCATCTCATGTAGCTGTTGGTTGAATATCAGTTCCTTGCCCTTCAAGTTGTATCTCGATACGGCCCCCAGATATTCTTCTTTTGAAACAGGACAACACAAAAAGAGCTGTCCTTCCATCAGAGCCAGGGGTTAAAAATTAGTTTATCCATTAATCAGCATCAATTGTAGCCAAATCAAGGTCAATTGGTAATATTACCTAGAGGCTAGAAGTAGCTGTTTCCTGTACTACTTTCTGCACAACTCAACCTTTACCTGGTTTTGTTTTGGTAAATTACCAGAAATTAAGCCACAATTCTTTGTATGCAAGGAAAAGCTTCATGTGTGCCTCTTGCTCACTTGCTCCTCATTCGCTTACTTTACAAACAAACAAACAAATTTCTATAACGGCCCATCTGGGAGATATTCTCACTCTGAGCAATTTACATTTCTAAAACCAGATAAATATCAAATACTCATAAGTGTAAAATACCAATACCAGTAACAACTCACTTCCCAGCTGGGTGTCATCATGAAAAAAGATGAAATTATCCTCTTCCTCCTCATTACAGAAGTATTGTATCCACAAATGAAGGAGAAAACTAATTGAAAATAATTTAACTTTATATATGGTAGTTTTAAATTCCAGAATGTTTGTGGAGACAAGTGTGAGGAGGGGTATAAGAGAAAGAAACTACAGTATATGGAATCTATCCATGTCTCTTGAAAGAGAGCTGCAAATTTATCTTTCTGTTTCCTTTTTAAAGCACTTTGCAGAACAATCAGTTGAAAACTGTTCCTAATGAAGCTGTTAGAGGACTCGGTGGGCTGCAGTCTTTGTAAGTTTTGAAATGAATTGTTATCTCTCTTTAGTGTTTTATTTATCAAGAGTACAGAAATAACAATATTCCATTTACTGTATAAAGTAGTATTCTGAGTGTACAGTAGATAGTACATTGCTGCCTTGTGTGTGTATTTTGGGAGCTCTTGGCTTATACAGTGGTACCTCGTGTTATGAATTTAATGTATTCCACGGGACGTTTTATATTACAATAAATTCATAAACCAAAATGTGGTTTCCCATAGGAATGTATTGATAATCATTATGAAAAAAATAGTAAAGCAAAACACAGTTCCCCATAGGAATGCATTGAAAACCAATTCCGTTCTGAATTTTTTTGTAAAGCAAGGCATTCTTTTCAATGGTTTTTCACTTGTAAAGTGAAAGTTACATTAACTGAAATGTTTGTAAAGCGAGGTACCACTATATACTGAAATACATGATGTCCAAAGAAACTGTTGGCTTTGCTAGATTTTGAGCTATTAAATTGAACTGTGCCTTTCCTCCTGTTAGTCCAGTTGTTGACAAGGAGCAATCTAACAGTTCACTAATACACTAGTACCCCGGATAACGTTATGACTTGGTTCCACAAGTCATGTCGTTATCCGGTTTTTAGCGTTGTCCGGGGTATACACCGAACAACGCTAAAAAACATTGGGCGCGCTGGCGCGTGCCTGTCAAATGCAGTTTGGGGAGCATACGGAAATTTTCTCCATATGCTCTCCAAGCCGTGTTTGACAGGCGTGCGCCTGCATGGTGTTTGGAAAGGGTACGGGGGGCGCGCGCCTGTCAAACGCGGCTTGGGGAGGATACAGAGACCCGCCAAGTGCCTTAGCAAGCACTAAAGCTCTTGGTGGGTGGCGAGGGAAGGTTCCCCCTCACTCGCCACAAGGGATCAACCCCGCGGGGTTGAAACCTTGTGGCGTGTGAATGCGCAGCCTTCCCTCGCCACCCGTCAAGTGCCTTAGCAAGCACTAAAGCTCTTGGCGGGTGGTGAGGGAAGGTCCCCCTCACTCGCCACAAGGGATCAACTCTGCGGGGTTGATCCCTTGTGGTGTGTGAATGCGCAGCCTTCTCTTGCAACCTGCCAAGTGCCTTAGCAAGCACTAAAGCTCTTGACGGGTGGCGAGGGAAGGTTCCCCCTCACTCGCCACAAGGGATCAACCCCGTGGGGTTGATCCTTTGTGGCGTGTGAATGCGCAGCCTTCCCTCGCCACTCGCCAAGTGCCTTAACAAGCACTAAAGCTCTTGGCGGGTGGCGAGGGAAGGCTGCGCATTCACTCGCCACAAGGGATCAACCCCGCGGGGTTGATCCCTTGTGCTGTGTGAATGCGCAGCCTTCCCTCGCCACCTGCCAAGTGCCTTAGCAAGCACTAAAGCTCTTGGCGGGTGGTGAGGGAAGGTCCCCCTCACTCGCCACAAGGGATCAACCCCGCTTTGATCCATTGCCTTGACATGTGATCCCCATTTAGACACTTTGCAATGGGAGTTTGGGTGCAGGGTTGAACAAGCGCCCACCCGTTCAACCCAGCACCCAAACTCCCATCGCAAAGCGCCTAAACAAGGGTTGGCAAAACAAGGGTCGGAAAGTGGCCAAGAGCGGCAATTTCAGCCAAGCCGCCACTTTCCCGGGCTTGCTATAGCAACGAGGATCGCACGTCAAGGCAATGGATCAAAGCGGGGGGTGGCTCCCCCCGCTTTGATCCATTGCCTTGACGTGCGATCCCCGTTTCGCTCGCATAAACAAGGGTAGGCTTTTCGGAATTCCCCCCTCCCCCGGGGAGGGGGGAATTCGGAAAAGCCGACCCTTGTTTAGGCGCTTTGCGATGGGAGTTTGGGTGCCAGGTTGAACGGGCGGGCGCTCGTTCAACCCGGCACTCAAGCTCCCATTGCACGCTTTGTGTGCCCTTTCCAAACATCGTGTGGGCAGGTGTGCGTGTGTCAGACGGGGGCTAGGGAGGCTACGGGGAAGATCTCCGTAGCCTCCCCAGCCCCCGTCTGACACGCACGCATCTGCACGGTGTTTGGAAAGGGTATGGGGGAACTTCCCCGTGCAGGCAGGCGCTGGGGGGGATTGGATTGGGTAGATGTTCTATCCAATCCAACCCTTCCCCCCACACGATTGTTCCGGATAACGCTAAAAATCGCGTTATTTGATACAAGATTTTTCCAAAAATCTTGTAACGTTATGTGGTTTTAGCGCTATTCGGTACAATCGTTATCCGGGGTATTACTGTAATATGAAAAATGGAAGTCATGTTAATATTGGTTGTTTTTCCAGGTGGAAGCTTGAATGCATTGACTTGCGAACAATGCAGTCTGCTAAAATGCAAGAATGAAATATTGTTTCCTAGCATTTTTAGACTTTATCTGAAATGTGATGTAGTCATAACATCAAATATTGTATAACATTAGGAATGGAAGAGGTGATCCAAGATAAATAAGCTGGAAGAGGAAGCCCAACTAATAACCTGTTAAAGTCCAATGCTTCACATGAAATACACGGGGTTGGGTTGAGAGATTTTAAATTACAAAGCAGTCTACTAAGAGGCTGCATGGCAACTGTCACACAGTGTTTCTCTTCTCTGCTTATTTTCAAATATATTTGGCATGTCTCTAGGGGGCAATGGATTAAATAAAGCAAATTTTATTAGTCAAAGAACTGGAAATAATGACTTTTTGAAGGCTTAGTGTCAGGTATAGTCCAAGATAAAAGCAACTGGCCTTCCTCAAAATTATAGCCACTCTCTGTGACTTACTGAAATGAGAACCATACAGTTTATCCCTTCATATGTATTTTATGAGTCTTTTTTTCAAATACGTGTGATAGATTACATGTAGCACAAATTTGGCAGGCAGAGTTGGCCAAGAAACATTTAACTACATCAGAATATTTCTGACACCCTTTAACTGGAAGGGGAAAAAAAGAAGAAATGATATTCAGACATTTTCTTCTTTTAATCACCTTTTTCATTTCAGAGATGATTGAATGAAGGATCAATATGTAGCAATAGCAATTACATTTATATACCACCCCTTATAAATCTGAATAAATAAATAAATAAATAAATAGTGCTTAGTGCATTCTCTGGACCGTTCACAAGGTAATTGACATTTTGCCCCCAACATGCTGCATACTCATTTTACTGATATTGAAAGAATGGAAAGCTGAGTCCAGCGTTATTTCCTTCAGGATTGAACTCACAACATTTTGGCTGCAGTCCAGCAATTTAATCACTGCACCACCAGAGCTCTTAGGATCAATATGCATCCAAAATGACTAAGTTTGCATGGCTAAGATGAGTCATTATTTGGTCATTAGTCATTTCTCAGGAGCTGAATTAGAGCTGAATTAGAGCTGTTTCCAAGATAAATTACTGGCTACCTAGTCATTTGTGGGTTAAAATTTACTATTGGAGACCACAGTTGACTTCAGAACCTGAAGTTTTTACTAACTGAAATAGTTTTGAAATCCATCAGATATATATAGTAGTGTTTGTATTTATGAATTAAGTATTACTATGATATGGGAAGGAACATTACTCCACACATAATCCAGCTGGGAAGTGCTTGTTAACACAAAGTGGTTTTGTTGTCATTGTTATAATGTAATTTCAGTTGCATCCAGCCTTATCAGTGTTTCCCCCTTGAATCCAATAGTTACACTGCAGTCCTTGGAGTGATTTCCTTGTGGTTTTTGAAGGAGCACTTAAAAAGAACAAAGTTCACTTCATAAATTGGTTGTCTCAAAGCAGTTTTATCTCATCTGTACACTCTGAGATGACTGCTTGTGTCAATATCAAGCCCATTGCTAGAGTGAGGCAATTAGGTTTCCTGAGCCATGTAAATACAGAGGTGGTAAAGCAACAGGAGAGGCTAGTGAGAGATTAAATCACAGTCCACAACAGTAGTAGAACAATCTGTTGTGAAGTGCTATGATTACCTGTGCCATTTGCAAAATAAATATACATCTAGAAATTATCCTCCTGCCACTTTCCATTATACAGTACATTATATATTGCTTACTTTTTTGTTGTGTATTATTGAGAAATAACCCAGAGAGATACTATTGTGTGCCATATATGAAAGATGAAGTGGATAGTATAGATTTTTAACTTTGGAGCTACAGAATTTGGGGTGCATGCTAACAGAACACTTGTAATAGGATAGGACCATGTACTCTTTTCTTGTTAATCTGTATTGCTATGCATCAAAACAAGTGTTTAGATAAAATATTACTGGTAGTAAATTAGAGTTTCTGGTTTCCATTGGTTTTCTTTATGTGATTCCTAGAATCTTCATTAACATTCAGAGTTATGAGTAAGAAGAAGGAGTAAATAATTCAAAGGTAGAGGAGCTGTACTGTGTACTACTGTTTGAAAGTTTAATACTAAGTTAGTTGGATACTTGGTCTGTTCTGCCAGGAATGATCTTCTGTTTTTATGCTAACCTAAGAAAGCTGCTGGACTACGGTGGTTAAGACACTAAGCTTAACAACTGGAAAGTCGGCAGGTCAGCAGTTCGAAATCTGGGTACTGCACAACGGGGTGAGCTCCCGTCTCTGTCCCAGCTCCTGCCAACCTAGCAGTTCAAAAGCAAGAAATTGCAAGTAGATAAATAGGTATCACTTCAGTTAGAAGATAAATAGCGTTCCGTGCCCTCCGGGTGAACATCTGGATTTAGAGGGACTAATACTGAAAGAGTGAAAGCAGATTTTGAACACATTTCCTGTTTAAGTTTTATTGGTGTCATGACAGTTATAGTCTTTTGCATTTGTCTGAAGAATTGTAAAATTATTTAAAATATATGGAAATAATATTTACTACAATATGAAGGATTTTTTTACAGTACAGTACTGTTGTATGTATTATAAATTAAGATAATAGATATTTGTAACATGAAAAGACCTTTTTCTTTTTGATAAATTTGAACAAAGATGGATATGTACAATTCCAGTTAGAATATATTATGTGAAAGTTTTCGAATATAGAAAATAATTTAAAATTACATCAGAATAGAAAAGGCTTTAAGAATCTTATTTATTTCTTGACAGCAAGGTACTTTGTTCTGTATCTTGGTAACTAAGACAAATTTTCAGGTTACATTTAAAGTGCTTCTTCTTTTATGCCCTGATCAAACCCTGGACTGCCAAAATCAAGCCACTTTCTTGTTTTGTCATTGGCCAAAATTAAATCCTCATTGGTGCATGTTTCTGGGAGTAATTGGCAGACCAATAAATGAGCCAGATTCTGTATGTCTCCACATTCACACCATGTGTTGTTGTCTGCCAGCAGTTCCCACTTAAGCATGTTTGTCATACATTTAGGCACTCCAACCCTCAGCCTATTCAGAGCCCACCAACTTATATAGGGGAGGCTGAGATCCTCAGCTATAGCCCCCTTTAATGTAGTTCATGAACATTTGTTCTTTCTGTAAAGCCCTTCCTGGATCTGAACTGGCAGATTTGAGGCTCATATAGAAGCAGAGACAGATTTTACTTTCTTAGGATCCAAGATCACTGCAGATGGAGATTGCAGCCATGAAATAAAAAAGCGACTGATTCTTGCGAGGCAAGCGATGAGAAACCTGGGGAACATAGTGAAAAGTAGAGACATCACCTTGGAAACAAAAATTCCCATAGTCAAAGCAATGGTATTCCTGGTTGTAATGTATGGTTGTGAGAGCTGGACCATTAGGAAAGCTGAGTGCAGAAGAATAGACCCCTTTGAAATGTGGTGTTGGAGGAGAGTTTTGAGAGACCCCTGGACAGTGAGGAGAACAAATAGGTCAATCTTAGAAGAAATCAACCCTGACTGTTTCTTAGAAGGTCAAATAGTAAAGATGAAGCTAAAGTACTTTGGACATCAAATGTGAAGAGAGGATTCACTTGAGAAAGCCTTGATGCTGGGAAGGGTGGAGGGCAAAAGAAGAAGGTGGCAGCCAAAATGAGATGGTTAGATGGTATTGTAGATGCAATGGGCACAAAGCTGGGTGGGTTGAGGAGGATGGTGGAGGATGGGTGCCTGGAGGGCAATGGTCCATGGGGTCACAAAGAGTCAGAATTGACTGTGCGACTGAACAACATCATCCCTTCAGAGGATGTCAAGGGTCATTCTCTTACTTTGTTCTCTTTGCCTCCACTGCTACTTTTCTCTATATGCTAGCAAAGAGGTGAGTTAAGGGAAGAACATGATTTTGCAATTCTTCTTCCATGTCTAGGCTAGACGTGAAACTGTCAAAATGAAGACACCTTTTCGTGAGTTCATTCTGCAGTTCCTTTTGTCTGACCTAGTGTGAAAAATATTTGCTGGCAACACAAGGTTGCCATTACTGGGGTATGCCCAATTGTGGTTTGAAAATACAGTAAGACCTCAGATAACAATTGCATTTTGTAAAAAAAATTGCATCAGATAACGATCTGTTAGCGTTATCCGAGGTAATTGTTTGTAGTGACAGGGTGGCTGGAAAGCTGACGGGAGACTCCCCTGTCAGCTTCCTAGCCACCCTAAACTGCCGGGCACAGGGGCGGGATGGTTGGGAAGCCAGCTGCCGGGTACAGGGGTTCCCTTTGCGAGCAAAGTGCTATTCCCAGTGTCAGATAGCCCTTTGCTTATGAAGGAGACATCCGCAGACCTATTCAGGTGCTGCCGCAAGGCAAAATGCCAGGGTTCTTTCCCCGGCGTTTTGCCTTACAGCACTGCCTGGGTAGGTCTGCGGACGTTGAGAACAGCGCAGAGGTGGGAGCCTATTTCAGGTTCTCTGGCACCCCTGCTTATGCAATGCAATTTTTTTTATTGCTTAACGTTATGCAGTTTTAGCGTTATCTGATGTAAACGTTATCTGAGGTATTACTGTATTTATTTCATGTCATGGTGATTTATATTCAGTTTCAAATCCTCAATTCCTTCCAATTATTCCCTTAATTTTTTTGGCTGCTCCTATTTTGTTAGTTTTGTTAAATATTCATATAATTTCTCTCCAGGCGTTTAGATGCTAACCACATTACTGCAGTTCCAGAAGATAGCTTTGAGGGGCTGGTTCAACTGCGGCACCTGTGGCTGGATGATAACAGCTTGACCGAAGTCCCTGTTGGTCCACTTGGCAATCTTCCGTCGCTGCAGGCCTTAACCTTGGCTCTCAACAAAATAACCCACATCCCAGACTTTGCATTTACAAACCTCTCAAGCCTTGTCGTCCTGTAAGAGTTCAGAGCTTCTTATTTTATTAAATATTTATGTATTGCACAATAAGAGTCAGATTTACCGTATGTAAAAATTTAGCTTGCTTGTTCCTTAACGCTAATTAGTGCATTAAATTATGCGTTATTTAGTCATTACTTACACTTGTTTTCACAACATACAATATTGTGTGCGTCCATTGTCTGTCTGTCTGTCTGCCAGCCAACCTTAACCCCTTCCATCATGTCTTCAACTTTGTACATGGAGCAGTCATGAGTGAAGCAGAGCCTCTACTATGTGTAGAGATTCTCCATTTCAGCAGGGATCCAGACTGTAGTCTACTTCAGATTGTCACACTTCATGCATAGCACGGTGATAGAATGGGTGATGTGGAGGGTGGGTCTTGCACATTCCCTCTCATCCAAGTCATTAATGAGTAAATGTATTTGTGGTTCCTCCACATTCATAGAACAAAGTGGTTGCTGGAATAGATGAAAATGTATAATGCCACATATGTCTCCACAGAAACTGCTGCATACAAAGATTTCATTTCTGTGTCAAATATTGTCTGCTTTAAAAAGGATTATGTCTGGAAATGGTTTTTCTCTACCCTTTTCCCTGTCAGTTTTCACTGTTTAGCAGATGTATGGTGCAGAAATTAGTCCAGTAGCAGAGACAATATGCTTACCTGCCATCTGTAGTGACGAGGGAATTATATTCCCTATAGTAGCAGTGGCGAACCTATGGCATGCATGCCAGAGGGGGCACTCAGAGACCTCTATGGGGGCAAGTGTGCCATTGCCCCAGCACTGAGTTCACCCTGGCCCTCTGCCCAGCAGCCCAATGGGAGAGCTTCCTCCCTCCCCCAGCATAGCGTTTAGCCTGCCCCTTTGTGGCACGGATGGCAGCCTGATGAGTTTGGGCACTCCGTCTTTAAAAGGCTCACAATCACTGCCCTAATGGCAGCTGGATGGTGACTCCATGAACAGAATAAGAGGCTATGTATGCTTTTTGTCAGATCCAGTGTGTATTTTCTAATGTTTATGTGCACATTCCTAGTTTCTGGGTGCTTCTCTTTTTTTATGCTTGGGTGAAATAGGCACTACACCCAAGAGCATAATTAGAATTTTATTCCCACCTTTACAGTAGAAAGCATTATGTTTTCTCGATCTGTCTACAGCTGGTTCAGGGAGCCATTGGTTAAACTCCTCACAGAAAGCAAAATAATGAAAAGGTTGGCTTTCTTCTCCAAATCTCTCTGACTTTTTATCATCCAAAAGTCAAGTCCAATCCATGTAAATGATGGAGAACATGGAAGCAGACAGCAGCAGTTCTGAATGAGTTCCAACAGAGCTGAAAGATGATGTTGTGTGACTGGTACATGATCTTCTTCTGCTTGGCGTTTTGAACTCAGCAGCAATTCAAGAATGTTCCAAAGTATTTCATCTTCCTTTTGAGATTGCAGTGGGGGAAGACACAACATAAGGATATATTTTTGAAGCTGTATTGTTATGCTAGCTTGTCTGTCATTTTGCTTGAGTACACCCTTCTCCCTTTGACCCCTGAATTTGGTGTATAAAAAACATGCCTGTAAGTTTCACTCCTTGTCTGAAGAAGTGGACTTGATCCACGAAACCTAACAATAAAAATATAGCAGTTAGTCTTTAAAGTGCTACAGTGTTTTTTGTTTTGTTTTGTTTATTTTATTTTCTGATAAACATAAGGCTAGTCTCTGTACAGGCCTATCGTAAAAGAAATATGTTTACTTAGCCCAGTTCTTGTATTGTCTTAGCTGGAATCTGAGGCAACCTACTTCAGTCTCCAGGTGCTGCATTCTTATGCAGGATGTAGCCCAGCAATATATAGCTTGCCAGATCATATGCTACCTTATTCAACAACAAAGGGTGTTTTGTGCATTAGCAATTCGCCAACTATGTATGTTTTTTTATTTTTCATTCAATCATTTATTTATGTTGCTGTCAAGGAAAATTATTTTTGGAAACTTAACTTGCATGTAGCAGCTTGGCGGGTTAATAGATTCCCCCCCTTCCTCTGTTTTTCTTCCCTCAGGCATCTCCATAACAATAAAATAAAAACATTGGGAGATCATTGTTTTGATGGATTAAACAATCTAGAAACTCTGTAAGTATTTTGCCTTTGAGGCTCTGTAATAGAATGAAGCACATTACCAAAGACTTGACACAGTCAAATTTTGGGCTTACCATTTTAAATGTTTTGGGTTAGCTGTGCAATTACGTTATGGCGGTTAACCCTATTTAGGTATACAAATGGGCTTAATGTTTTATTGCAAAACACAGAGCTAGTCACAGCATGGCTTGGCTTCCTTTCACTTGTTATTCAGTGCATGCAAAACATTGGGCAGCAGAGGCGGAGGATGAGTTTGGGTCCACTTAAGGATCCTCTAAGTTTAAAGGTACTGCTGGCCTTTACCTTTTTCTTACCTTCCTCTGAAAGCTAGGGAGAGGGAGTGAGAGAGAGGGAACCATACATGGGGTAAGAGTGGATCAGACAACTCAGAAGGATAAAGTGAAACACCAATGAGGATATTACAGGAGAAGGGAAAAAGAGATCCATATGGAGCTTGTCTTAAAGATAAAGAGCAGGAAACTGCTGACAGATGGATAGTAGTAATATAGTATGGAATTCCCTGGGATGGATCAAATCCACTAGATCCAGGTATATTTCTAGAGTGTCACAAAATTGCTATGGTTTATCAGAGCTCATAGGTACACCAGTAGAGGAGGGCATTTCATACTGAAGTGTTACAGGTGAGCTCTTCCTACTTGGACTCTGAAACACGCCTAGGATCCTTGGCCTGTTTACAGAATTGTTGCCATTATGTTTCCATCCCCAATTTGAGATTGGATTTCAAGTCATTTATGGGGATATGACTTACCTGATTTGCAAGAGGCCTTTGGTATTATGAGAGCAATGAGTTGCCAGAGAGGAGCTGGGGTGTGTGGGGTAAAGAGAGCTGTCCAGTGTCATGCTTTCCCAAAGATTCATTAGTTCCTGTACTGGCCTGAGCAGCTAACTATGGTAGGTACAGAAGGAAGTTTTTTTGAGGGGGTGGGAGGGGCAAGAAACCCAAATATGTTGGAAACTTAACAGAAGGGAGATGATTAAATGCTGCTAATAATGAACATAATGTTGCTTGACACAGAAAATTTCACTTGAGTAGACCCATTGAACAATGGGAATTTACTGAGTCAATAAATATAAGTTCAATTAGTTCAAATGAGCCTACTCTTATTGTAACTTCCTTTAGTATAGTAAGTGGCAATTAGAGTAGACCCATTTGAATCAATGGAAATTATGGAAAAAATGATTCGCCAGATACCCACTGATTCATTGGGGCTATTTTAGTACAATTTTCTACCCTAGGCAACAGGTTTTTTGCTGGTGTCCGTGGATGAGCTTAGCCTGACATGTAGAGAAAAAGTGCTGTTGGAACAGGGAGAAAGCATCTTAAAAGAGGTAACACTTGAGCACAGTTAATATACTGTATATGCATACTGTGCTACCAGAAATGTTACAGCCTTAAAGAAGGAAGATATAAACAAGTTAAAGGATTCTAATAAATTTTTTCCACATTCTTGGAATGGACAAGGAATTATGTGGTGTGGGAACACAATCCCATATTACAGTTGCTACTAGGTGCTACGTTATGGCGGTTAACCCTATTTAGGTATACAAATGGGCTTAATGTTTTATTGCAAAACACAGAGCTAGTCACAGCATGGCTTGGCTTCCTTTCACTTGTTATTCAGTGCATGCAAAACATTGGGCAGCAGAGGCGGAGGATGAGTTTGGGTCCACTTAAGGATCCTCTAAGTTTAAAGGTACTGCTGGCCTTTACCTTTTTCTTACCTTCCTCTGAAAGCTAGGGAGAGGCGCTACTAGTCTATAATCATGGCTCCCCCCCCCCCAATTTCCTAGGTGCTACTAGTCTATAATCATGGCTCCCCCCCCCCCCAATTTCCTGATGTCTTCAGAAGTTGCTTTCTTCTTCTTGCCTTTACTAACAACAAGCAACTACTGTTAATCTTGTACACAGGTTGGTCAGAATCAGAGTCTTGGTAGCAGTTGGTACTTAGATTTAACTGTAAGCAATGCAGACCATGTATGCGTATTGTCTGGAGTATCTCTAGCTTCATTTTCTTTGCGGAAAATCAGACTGTCATGCTAGTGGTGTTTTCTCTCCAGGGATTTAAATTACAACAACATGGCTGAATTCCCTGAAGCAGTTAAAGCACTTCGGAGCCTAAAAGAGTTGTGAGTATTATTGTGTGCTGTTAGTAAATGTTATCATAAGCAGAATGAAGAGTTATCAGACAGTAAGCAGGCTTTTGAATGTCTTCTTTGTGGGATTTGTAATTGGTCATAATAAAGATATTGCTGTAGTGTCCTGTTTGGGCTCCCTCCTTGAACAAGCTAACATAGTTGCTTTCATTATTTGCATCTGGATTATAAATGTTTATCTTGATTAGGAAGCTAATTAAGGAAGAACATATTGAACAATTCTTCAGAAATATTTTGAAAGAAAATTACATTTGTATTCTATAACTTAGAAAATCTATCAGCAATATGTGTTCAAAGATTCTAGTTTTAGTTATTGGAATATAAACCAAACAAATAAATTATCCAGTCACTTATTCTGCTCAATAAAAACTAAGCCTAATCTAGTATCCTGGGCAGTTCCAGTATTTAGCCCATTTTCAGGTTTGTGCCCAAACTGAGCAACCTGTGGCCTGCCAGCTGAACTTACATTTTAATCAGGTCATGCTTCCATAAGAATTCAAAATGATAGCTGTTGAAGCAAAACAGCATGTAGGTAGAGGGCCTCAGCGCTCCACCCACCCGCAGTAGGATTGCTTTTAGGAATGAAGAGATTCTACAATCCTTTTGTGGAGGTGTCTTGTGTGAACAACCATCTCTACATAAATACCACTTAACAGCTTCAAAGCCTGTAATAGGTGCTACACACTGTTGTTGTTTTAACATGTTGTCCTTTCATTTAAATACTGTATTGTCTTCAGTTGTGATTGTGTTATCTCCCAATTTTTGTCTTTTAGAGGATTTCACAGCAATTCCATTTCCATGATTCCTGATAATGCATTTCTGGGAAATCCACTCCTAAGAACCATGTAAGTGTTTATGGAAAACATTGTTATTTAATGTTTCACAAAGTAATTGTATGGATTGGGATGTTTATCTTTTTAATTATTTTCCCCTAGACATCTGTATGATAACCCTTTATCCTTCGTTGGGAATTCAGCATTTCAAAATTTATCAGATTTGCATTCCCTGTAAGTACTCTTGTAATTGTCTCAGAAATCTTTTTGTGTCCTTTATATATTTGGCAATGCCGTTGATTTCTATGGAATAACTTTCCAATTTAAGTGCTTAGGTTTGCATTCTTTGCATGTTATTTTGCAAAGAGAGCAAGCCCAGAGTAAGACTAAAATAAGTATACGTACTTCAAATCATTAGATTCCAGTTATATTGACTTGTTCAGTATTTGTGGTAAAGCTATTATGAGAAAGCTGGTAATGGTTTTGCATACTGTTGCAAAATCAAAAAACAATAGCAAGAATGTTCCTAAACTCATAATAAGGATAATCAGTGGAAGATAAAATCTGTTATATAAGAATATGATAATGATATAGTAACAGTGGCATTTTAATTATAAAATTATGCAGTAAGGAAAAGGCCATTCAGAAAGATTCTAGGAAAAATTGAACCCAACGCAAAGATTTACCATATGATGAAATAAACGTGATTTCAAGAGATCCACAGTTACATTGCTCAACTAGACTCTTCCATGAAGCCTGATTCATGATGTAAATATTGGCTAGAAAACAAATGAAGTATTGTGCTAAAGATAAGTCTATCAGCATAAATTACAGTGATGGATTGCCATTAGTTAAAAAGTCAGTGTTTTGCATTTGTTGTCTCATAGCAAGTTACACAATTGGTGTACAACACAAAACACAGACCTTGGCTTTAAGCGACTGGCAGTTTGCCAGTGAGATTTATGCTAATGTGGGTAGGCAGAAATAATAGGATTCTGGAGGCAGTTGTTTGCTTTGTTTCCGTTGCTGTGCTTTGTCTAAGTGGGCACTTTCATGTCCTCCCAATCTGTTGGACTGCCATTCCCATTATGACTCTCCACTCCAACAATATCTGGAGAGCCAAAAGTTATCCACTCTGTCTGCTGTGGGTAAAACTTTTTAAATGCTTTGAATGCTTAGTAGAGGGATTCTCAACCTACGGTCCTCAGGCTGGATCTGGCCCATGGCACCAAAACATCCGGTCAGCACCCTTGTTCCAGCCGCCTCTTTTTTCCGCCTCAATCCTTGTCTCCTATGCTTGGCTTGGCATGTCTCTAACAGTGTTCCATAGCAGTGCAGATGTTGTAAGTCTTACAACATCTGCCCTGCTATAGAACGCCATTAGGAACACACCAAGCCAAGCTGAGGAGACAAGGATTGCGGCAGTGAAAACGGGGATGTTTCTGGCAACTGTGGGCGCATTTCTGGCAGCTGCGGGCACATTTCTGGTAGCGGTGGGCGCATTACTGGTGCCTGTGGGCGTGTTTTGTTCACCCACACCACACAGCTCCTCCAGGCTGGTAAGCAGGGGAGCGGTGGGGGGGTGAGTGAGGGGCTTTGGGGGTATGTGGTGGGCTTGGGGTGGTTGTTTCTTCCACCTTTGGTGGTGGTGGGGGTACCAGTCCAGCCCCTCAAGTTTCTGAGGGAGCATGACCTAGCCCTCAGCTTTAAAAGGTTGAGGACCCCTGTTAGCCTTTCAGTGTGGGATTCCTCTAAGAGTGAGGGATTTGTCTTGCCCACCCTGTCATTTTAGCAGGGGTGGCAGGGAGAATCTCTGCCTTTGCCTTTTGTCTTTGGATTGGGGACTGAACTGGAGCCCCGTACTCCCCCACTCCAACCCAAAGGCAAAGGCAGAGAGATTCTCCCTGCCTCCCCTGCTGAAATGACAAGGTGGGCAAGACGAACCCCTCACTGTTAGCCTTTCAGTGTGGGATTCCTCTAAGAGTGAGGGATTCATCTTGCCCACCCTGTCATTTTAGCAGGGGAGGCAGGGAGAATCTCTCTGCCTTTGCCTTTGGGTTGGGGTCTGAACCAGAGCCCGTAAACCCACCCACCCACCCAAATGCAAAAGCAGAGAGATTCTTTCTGTCTCCCTTGCTGAAAGAACAGGGTGGGCAAGAAGAATCCCTCACTGAAAGGCTTGCAAGCCTAACAGTGAGAGATCCCTCACTGTTAAAAGACTCCCACACTGAAAGGGAACAAGGGTTTTTTAAAAAAAAAATGTTGTGTGATCAATGCATCGCACAATGTTAAGAACCGGATAACGTTAAGAGTTGTGGAACCAAGTCTTAACGTTATCCGAGATACTAGTGTATTACGTTTCAATGAGCCTAATGTTGAAAGACATAATGCAACAACAATTTGACCCTTTTTTGTATTCAGTATACAGTAAAACCTCATATAACACTAAAACCTGGTTCCACAAGTCTTGGTGTTATATGATTTTTAGTGTTATCTGATCCTCTATGGGATCCATAGAGATACATTGTAACCACACAGGCTTTAGCGGTTGTTATCTGAAGCATCCCATAGGATCTTAATGTTATCTGATGCAATTCTTCCCCCCAGATTCCTTAATGTTATGCGATTTTAGTGTTATTCGATACTAATGTTATATGAGGTATTACTGTATACATCATAGTATCTTCCATCAAGATAAACTCGCAAAAGGGCTGCTTAAAGCAGTGTTTCTATTCATCCCTAAGTCTTCATATGAAGCTCTTTGTCTGGCCAGGCTGTTCCTTAAGATGTAGTTTATAGTAGTTGGCTTGTTTTATAATTATTTGCATTTTTCCATATTGTGTCATAACAACTGTGTGGATGTTGTTATGCTATCTGATTTTTCTGACTGACTTTGTTGTATTCCACTTGACGCATGTGTTCAGAACTCCTTTGTTAATTCACGTGATTATAACTCTGGCATACATCTATTGTTTGTTCTTACAAATGTAGGGAGAAGCACCTTGGCTGTTTTGTCTGTGCTTGCTTGCTTGCTGGTATGCATTCCTTCCCCATGCTGTTTTTCCTTTTCCTTTTGCAATACCCCATGGAATATGGTGGATCATATATTTTGGCATGTTTACATAAGCTCATCAAAGTATCCACACCCTCTAAAAACATAAAACTGAAAGGTCTGATCAAACAACTCTTGCAAATCTTAGCTAAACTGAAAAAATATGTTAGATTGACAATCTTAAGGATTTTTTTTTCTGTACTGCCACTCAGGTTGATTCCAGCTTGAAATAAAATAAGGGTTTGGCTCTCTCATCTTCACTGAAGCTAAAATCTAATATGTTTTGGTTTGTTATTTGCCAGTGATTATGAAATTGTGATCATTCTTCCTTAAAAGCACAACACTTTTTTCACATTTGTATTTATGAATAGCAGATGCGCTTGTTTTCTTTGTTTTGCACTAGATAGCTAAAACCACTGTAGTAGGAACTACACAAGAATAACGTAAATTGTATAGTGGTTATTCCAGCAGCTGCCATTTTCACACACTTTCAGATATGTGTTGCAGTTACTTCATTTAGAAGGGGAGGCGAAGATGGACAGGATTACTGCTTTAGCAAGAATCCCAAGTTTTGAACTTAATTCTGAAAAATGATGCAAGGTGATCAACATTTTGCAGCATTTCAATTGAACATATTTGTGTTTTAGGATTTTGTGACATATGGATGTTTTAAAACTGGCCTAGATAAATCTCAGTCCAAAAGAGAGGTATCACACGGGTATAAATCGCTAATCAAACTTCCATTCCTATAATATCAACTCTGAGCTTCTAGTCAATAATACCAGCGTATACTATGTTTCTGCTTCTTCAGGGTGATTCGTGGAGCCAGCATGGTACAGTGGTTTCCTAATTTAACAGGAACTAACAATTTGGAGAGTCTGTAAGTATCTTCCTTCAAGATAAACTAGCAGAAGAAAACAAACTATTTATGCTTCAGGTTCGCTGAAAGAAGTTATATAGTTGTATTGTTGTGTTACTTTCTTTAGCAGTTGGTTTTACTGAATCTGTTTTTCTTGCAAGCCACTTGAGATTTATTTTAATGGAAAGCACTATCAAATTGTTCTTAAATACATAAAATGAATACAAATAGATTTCAAAGTGTCGGAAGTCTGGTTTCTTATTTCTCTCATAAGCCACAGACTGCTTGAATTTAGGGAATTCAATGAAGTTGAGAGAAAAAAAATAGGAGGTATTATTCTCTCTTCGATAGTTATAGACCAGTGATGGCCAACTTGTATTCCAGGTGTTCTTGGACTTCAGTTCCCAGAAGCCCAAGTCAACACATCTGTTAATCAGGGCTTCTGGGAATTGAAGTTCAAGAACACCTGGAGTGCCAAGGCTGGCCATCATTGTTATAGACAATACACATTGGACGCATCTGCACAAAAGCATAAACCAGAATTCCTGAGAATTTCAACCTTTTGTAGGGAATGAACAAATGATTTGGTGCATACTGCTGGATCATTGCTGCTTGATTCCCCTTGTAAACTGGATTGGCTAGAGTGGCCAGGAATTACCAGTCATAAAAAGTGGAGCATGAATATGCAGATCCAGGATTATTGGTTGTCTCTATTTTAATAAGACAGAGTTTGAAGCCATGTCTTATCATTGGTTTCAGGGCTGTGGGGATGGGGGGCTCAATGGTTAAGAAGCTCACCTTGTTAGCTGGAAGCTGGCAAGTCAGCAATTCAAGACCTGGGTACTGCATGGCAGATTGAACGCCCATCTCTGTCACAGCTCTTGGGGACATGAAAGGAGCCTCATTCAGGCATTTCCTGAGCAGAGTTTCTCCAGAAAAAATCCTTTCAACCCAGAATAATTTCTGACATGAAATTTCATCATTGGGTTCTTACTGGATCTTGGATTGTTAGAGGAGTAAAGAGCAAGAGTTTTCAGTGGCTGTTAATGTCATGGTTTGGATAGCCACTCTTGCTTGAAAGAGGAATTACTTGAAAGAAATCAGGTGATATGTGCTGCCATTCTTGCTCATTACCACTGAGCTAGAAGCAGTATTTGAGTATTCCAGAAAGGGTTAATATGAATGTGTGAGGAGTGGGATTGAGGAGTGGGATTAAGCTAGTGCCATCCCTTCCATTAGTGATGGTCTGAAAAGGAGAGTTTTCACTACAAATGTAAACCCTACATGGAATTCTGAACTCTTTGTCCTCATTACAGTTCTACTCTTCTTCATGAAGAGAGCAGGGAAAACATGGGTTACCCTGCTCCTTTTCACACATTAACCTTGCTTGAAAGCTTGAAAGGCATTTTAATGTTTAACAGTTCTGGATTACCATTTTGCATCAACACTGCCACTACATGCCTAATATTTTCATTTGTAGATTTTACCCTAAAATTCAGATTTAAAAGAACAATATGAATGCTATTTTCAAGAGTGATTCGACACTTCTACAGTATTTATTCAAATGCTAGGTTAGAATGGTTTGTGTATGGGATTCAGTGTCATTAAAGGATTCAAACATGCTGGGAAGTTGCTATTCCTTTTGTTACATTCTACTTGTACATTAGTATCAAAATTAATTCAGATGCCTATGTTCTATCAAACAGGACTTTTACAGGCACCAAAATTAGCAGTATTCCAACTGATCTGTGTCAAGAGCAAAAAATACTTCGAATATTGTAAGTAGAAACTTGCTATTTGTATATATATTTTTACTATAAATGAGAAGCTCTGGCAATTGTAGCATTGTTGCTTGTATGCAGAGTACAAAGAACACAATAGCACACAAAAGGCCAAAGTGAGAATAAATAATTTAACAGGAAAAAATAGTAGATCAGACATATTTATCATGAGCACTTCTATAAGTAGGTACTATTGGAATGAGCCATAGAGTTGTGAATTACAAGAACTTGCATCCAAATAATAATAGCTTTGTCAAGTAGCCTCAAATAGGAATACTTACTTAATGAGTACTCATTCGGTAGTCACTCTGGAATAAAAAAATGACCATGGCTTTCCCTAGTCTGCTAGATCTATGAACTTAACCAAAGGTAATGGTTAAATAACCAAACTTAGCTGTCTGAGTGGGAAAGCAGCTAATAATGTGCCTGTCTCTCCCTAGCTCCCCTTAATACAGCTGCTTCCTTTTGTTTATCCCCTGTTAGAGGTAGAACATCATCATGGGTATTGTATGTTGCATCCAAAAAAGGTATCCTAGTTCTTTACCCAATATATTATTCTTCCTGTATTTTTTCCCATTTAATTTTCACTGAATGATCATTACATGACCAATGTGTTCTACAGTGGATGGGGACCTCCTTATCTTGGATTGTTCCTCCCATTCACTCTGATAAGGATTCTTCAGCCAATGATTTGGGGCCTTCTAGTGGGGCCTTCTAGTGTGGGAAAACAGCTGTGGAACTCCAGTCTAACTCTGCTCAGATTATGTTACTGATCTCATTCTTCTTCTGTGTGTGTGAGAGGGAGAGAGAGAGAGAGAGAGAGAGTGAGTGAGTGAGTGAGTGAGTCCCTCAGATAACTTCGGGGGCCATTTTGCCCTTACTCCACCACATGGCACTTCCTGGTGTGGTGGAGGTGGTGACGGGCCACATGAAATAGCACCATGGGCAGCAGGTTGAAAATCCCTGGTATAATGTTTCTCCTATTAAAATAATAGAAAGAAATAATCTTTCAGCTTTCCACTCTTGTTTTCTTTTTCTCTGTGTTGTCTGCCCCAAACCTAGGCAAAGTGACATCACTTACATACATTCAGTGGTCTCTACGGAGTTTGGAGCCTTCAACTAAGGGATGCCAGTTACAACAGGGCAGTGTACTAATTACTGTTGACAAAGGATGGGGGAAAGCAGAAGCTCCCTTCCTCAGTTCTGCATCACTGTTCTAGCTTAAAAGTAGTAGATTAACAAGCCTTGGGAAGTCACCACATATGTGCTTGATTAATCAGATGAAAGGCAGGAACCCAAGGGATCATACCCACCTAACTATGGATTGCCTCACTAGTAGTGACTTTCTAGAAAATTGGGCAACAGCCATCCACATTTGACTTATACGTGCTTCTTCTTTACTGATCATCCTCTTGGTCCAGGAATTGTTTTTTGCAACATGCCAATCTGCATTTCAAATGCTTGCATCTTTGTATAGTTCTTCTTATTTACTTCCTCTTTTACCACTTTGGACGTCAAGGGAAATGCAAGGTTCTTGTTCTTGCACTTCTAGTGGCCTCCACCAGTGTTTTTTGGTATTGTAGTATAAACTATTTATATGTACTAGATAGACAGACAGACATAGGCGTACTATATCTAGTATAAGCTATCTACGGTATTTATAGCTGCCTGTGCTAAATTTCATTGTTCCATGTTATATTGTTGAACTGAAAATAGCAGAAAGCTGTTATTAAAAGTTTATCTAATGTTTTAATTTATTAGTACAATTCCACACGCACGCACGCACGCATGCACGCACAGAACTAAGGCCTGTTATGTTAAGAGTGTTTTACACTGAGGTTGATGGGTTCACTAAGTTGTTGATTTGACTTTTGGGGCTAAGCTTTTCCAGATCTGTGATGTTCTTCATGTTGTACTTAGAAGATGTTTAGAGAAAGCGGTCCATGTGGAAAAACAGACTATGGAAAACAAGATTTTATGTAAAAATGCTGCCAGAGGGAGGGGAGGAATGGATCTTTTATATTTGTGACCCTGATTTAGGACCAAGATACATTCCTGTACAATAATAAAACTAACAATAGTTTTTTTCTTTCTTTCTCTGTTTTGTCAGGGATTTGTCTTATAACAATATAAAACACCTTCCAAGTTTTAAAGGCTGCAGTTTCCTGGAAGAAATGTATGTAAAGAATACATCGAAACTAATCTGATTTTCTTCCCTGTGGCAAAAAGCATGAATCATAAATGTCAGAGTTGTTTTAGAGCAAGAGGATACTATTTCAAAATAGGCCATTGTGTGTTCTTACCTTAAGTACATGTTTTGCAATAGGAGTGTGAAGCAGAGTAAGCACAATGTCATAATGTATAACACCTGAAGTCCTGCTGCCTTGTATAGTACAAGGGACAACTAGAGGAGGCCCACTGAATCATTGTAATTTACATAAGAGTTGACTCAGAGTCCTCAATTATTCATTCTAGTACAGCTTACACATTTTGCAACAGAATTTCAGCCATTAAATCTTTTTTATTCCCATCATCACTTTTTCATCTATTGCCACACCTCATATAACTCCCTCTAATTTCTATAACTCTCAGTGGTTTCCCCCCTTCCCCTTTGTCTCTGTCACTTGCCCTGAGTTTGGTCTTTATGCTTCATTCACTTGTCCTTCATTCTTTAAATTGTATTGTCCTTCAAGATGATATCTGGTTAGTGCAGAGTAAAATGGAACTATTGTTTCCCCATGACTCTGAAATGTGTCATAAAAACTGTACTAGCCTTTTTTTGTAGCTGCATTGTTGTGTTGGCTCATGTGTCAATTGTAGCTACACTCCCCAGATCATTTTCACATGTACTGCTACAAAGCCTTGTATTGCCAGTCTACACAACACATACATTTTGTTTTAGTTTCTTCCAGTTGAAGAAATTTGCAAATGTTTTGTGTTGAATTTTATTTTGTTGTTTGCTTGTGAAAGCCATTTTATGTTTGGAGTGGGATTATATGGATTCCTTCTTCCCTTTTTATTGAAGAAGTAATTCAAGAAAAAGAAACACCCCAATATCCACAGCTGGCCAATACATATCTAACATTAAAAATACAGTAAAACCCCGGGTTACAACAGAGGTCCGTTCTAACAGTTTCCTGTGTAATCCGAGAAAATTGTAAACAAAAGCACATTTCCCCATAGGAATGCATTGAGAATTTTTAAAAAGGTCCCAGCTGGACCAAAAATAATCCCAAAATAAATTATATACAAAAATCCACCAAAACATCCAAAAAAGTGCCAGACACAATCACCCCCCCCCCCCGGCAAAGGGGAAATAGTCCTGACCAGACCAAAAATAATCCAAAAACAATACATCCCCACAAAAACAAAAAGATGCAATCTTCCCCATACTCCAGAAAGTGACAAAATGATCTCCTTACCTTTTCCATAAATTTGAGCCCACTGTCTGCCACTAACGGCAGCGGTAGCGTGTGGGAACTTTATCCACTCGGTTCAGACCTTTGTTCGAGCTCCCTGGGAGCTCAGACGAAGGTTGGAACCAAGCAGGTAAGGTCCCCAGACTCTCCTGCTGTCATTTGGGGTGGCAGAGAGTCCAGAAATAGTGGCAGAAACAACGATGACAACGGCACCTCTACAGCAGTAAGCGCTGAATTGCAACTTTCGGTGGAGGAGTGGGCACCATTTTAAACTAAAATGGCGCCGGTCATCATTTTAGATTTTAAAATAGCACGATTTGCTGTTATAAACCGGGGTGGGGTGTGTGTGTCATAAACCGGGCCATTAATTATATTAAATTTGCCATCATAAACCACAGCAAACATAAACCAGGCAATCATAACCCTGCAGTATTACTGTAATGATTTTTTTTAATGCTTTTGAATTCACCAGAACATAAGAAGCAGAAAGGCATTAGATCCAGTCTCAAATTGGATTGCAGATAAGTAAATTTGTCAAAATTAAAGACAGCCCATGGGGAGCATGTCTCCTGCAAGTCACACATAGTTTCCATGGCCATTTTTATGCCCTGCAATTGCTAATGAGTTGTCATAACCAGCAATGCTGCAGTTGCTGCCACAAGCAGCAAAACTGCACCACCAAAAAAGAAAAAAATCAGCAATGAACAAAGCATTATGAAAAACCATTTTAAGTGACTGCAGGGGCTCAAGTGGCTAAAATGCCGACTAGAAGGCGGCAAGTCAGCAGTTCAATACCCGAATACTGCAGGATGGAATGAGCTCCTGTCTTTGTCCCAGCTCCTGCCAACCTAGCAGTTCAAAAGCAAGAAATTGCATATAGATAAATAGGGACCTCTTTGGTGGGAAGGTAAACAGCATTCCATACACTCCGGTGTCTAGTCATGCCTGCCACATGACCACGGAAACGTCTGCACTGGCTCTTCGGCTATGAAACAGAGATGAGCACTGAACCCTAGAGTCAGATACGACTGGCTTTCAAGCAAGGGTGACATTTACCTTTTACCTGCTACCCCCAATCCCGCTCTGGGACACTATATAAGTTGCTGCCTTTTCTGTAAAACTTTTCTTGTCTGTTTTCTTCCTGCTTTCTTTTCTCCTACTGCAGCATTGCTTCCTTCCCAGTAGTTTGTTAATTTCAAACTAGCCTGTCTCACCTATGCTTTGCCTTGTGCTTTCTTCGTTGAATGTTCTTCCCTCATTCACCTGCTCCTCTTTCAGTGAAGAGAGTTTTCTTGGTTTGAACTAGAATTCATTATTTTTAAGTGGAAGGGAGTAAATTAGGTGGAATCTGCTCTTGCTTTGCAGTGTCATGAAGAAATGTAACATTTCTTTTGGTGAAGTTCCTCTTTTTTCATGTAACTAATTTCTGTACTTCAGATCATTGCAGCAAAATCAAATTGAGGAAATTAGAGAAGACACATTCCAAGGACTGACTTCTCTACGTACTCTGTGAGTATATTGACAATACAGATATGCTAATGGTAATGTGAGAAACCAACAATTATGTTGGACTTTGGCAGTCAGGGTATGCATAAAGAAAGCAATTATCTGAGAAATAGATATTGACCTCAGACTGTGTAGACACCAACAACCTTAAAATATAATTTGGTTCTACCTGTCCCACCATTTAATTTTAACATCTTATTGAAATATTCTTTTTCCCTGTTTTCTGGTTGAAAAAATATCCATATATAGAAATGTTCAAATTGATCAGATAGATGAGGGGCCAAAACGTTATCTCAGACCAATATGAGGTAAGCCTTGTGTCACATGGGATTCGGAAAGCAGGAAGTGCCATAGTTCGGTTTCCATAAAAAAATGATGTATATGGAGAAGGGGATGATGGTAGGAGTGATGGTATGAGATTACTATTTGTAATTTATTGAAAACATATATTCAAAATGTGGCCAAAACAGATGTTTGTTTTAATTTTATGAATGTGTGGCTTGATTAATGTTTGTCCTAGAAAAGAAAGACTGCAAAACGAGGTAGGGTATGACTTGAAAACAGAAGGTATTAAAGTGATAGAGATCAGTAATGAGAGCTGATACCTTCTTTCAAAATGATATTTTTTTTATTAGAGTACAAAAGAAGAAAGTTATTAATACACTATGCGTATATAGTGGATTGCACTGTTTCTTCACAGTAATCATGCTTTGGAGGAGGGTGTAACTCTGGATTCATCACTGTTCCAATTTTCAGCTTTTTGTTACTTTATATACTATTGATTTACATCTTGGAAACTATACACTGCCAATAACTGTATCTTGGGTGGGAAATCTTAGCCCTCCAAGTATTCTGGACTTAATTTTCCATCAGCTTCAGCCAACATGGCAAATAGTAAAGAATTACGCCTACTCAAAACCTCCAAAATGCCTCAAGGGCCAAGAGTTTCCCACCTCTGGTTTATATAATCCATAATTTTCTCCCCATTAAGTTATTTCTTGCCAGGATTTAGATGGAGAATTTTCCTTTCATTAGGAAACTGATGGTATAGAACAGGGATCAGCAAACTTGGCTCTCCAGATGTTCTTAGACTTCAATTCCCAGAAGCCCTGATCAGCAGGTGTACTGACTTGGGCTTCTGGGAATTGAAGTCCAAGAACGCCTGGAGATTCAGGTTTGCTGACCCCCTGGCCTGGAATAATCTAAAATGCAATTAAATTGACCACATTGAATCTGCAGAATAATTCAGGTGTAACACTGGATGCATGTTTCACAGTAGAGATTTAGATAGCTATAGTCCTTGAGCAAACATGTTAGACTGCCAAGCTACCATTTGCACGAGACCAGGTAAGATCTCGGTATACACTTACGATCACCAGGAATCTGTGGGTATAGAAACCTTGGGCATTGGCCCTACAGATAATAAACCTCCATGCTTCTGTAGAGATCAGTAATTCCTTTTGCTTATTCAGAGAAATGGCAGATACATGCTCTAAATATGAAGTCTCAGCCTATGACCCAGCAGGTCACTGCACACCAGTGGCAGTCTGCAACAAACCTCACAAAGGCTGTTCCTGGAATCTTATATATAAATTCACATGGGCCAGTGTACATTGTGCATAACATACAACTGGTGCAGTTTCATCAAGCAAGTAGCATATGATTTTTAAAAACTCAAGGATTGCATGGGATTTAAGAGGAGAATGAAAACCCAAGCATATATGAGTTGCCTGCGTCAACTGTTTTGCAATATAATACACAAAGCAAAACGAAATGCTGAACACAAGGAGGCATTCATTCTTGAAACTAATTTCCAGCCCAAAATCTGCACATGGATTTTCATAATGCACAGTGGGCTTACATTCTTTTCTCAGCTGCAGTCCCCTGCAAACTACAGCTGTTGTATATATTCCCACTAGGAATGAGGGGAGGGAATCAGTGGATTCGGCAGTCTCCACAAAATTACTAGTTTTGCACCCCCAAGAGTTGCTGTCTTGAGAATTCTCACAATTGCAAGTTTGCTAAGATTCAAAAACTCCAGAAAAGCAAAACAGTGCACATGTTTTAAAACAGGAATGGCTAAAATGTGCAAAGGGTGGGGTGGGGGGGAGAGAATACATAGAAACATGCTTTAATCAAGGGGAAGAGTCCATAAACTGGGTAATATACATGAATTAATGATTGTGTTAAGAAAAATGACTAAATGCATATGAATTTCATCCTAATCAAAAACATGAATGGGAAGAAAATGTAGGCAAATTTTGGAAAAGCCGAATCAAATAAGAACTGAGAGATAAAACCACCAACCCTTACCCACAGTTCAAAGGGGTCCCATTTTGGGGCAGGCAGGCTAGTGCCTGAAGGTTGGAGGGAAGGGTGTGTGTGAATAAGTTGAGTTTAACAATCCCAGACTAAAAGTCTTGTTTCTTAGGTTTCCTGGAGAAAAGATGCCCTCAAGAGAATTGCATAGGAAAAATTGTCATGATGACATTGTAAATTATAATTGAGTGCAAGTTATTTGTTTACCGGAAGATTACTGTGACCTGAAACATAATGTAATCTCTGAAGTGCAAACAATAGCCATTTGGAAGTGTCAATGTAAATCACTAACACAATAGTACTTTTTAAAATTGCAGTGACCTCAGCAGAAACTTGATCCACCAGGTTTACAAGGAGGCATTTACTACCCTTGGTGCTCTTTCTAACCTGTAAGTAGGCCATTTGTTACAAGTAGTAAAGGACATAATCCTGTCTTCTCAAAAAAAATTTTTGCAGCAAAGTTGTTTAGGAAGAGCATAAAAAGTAAAATGTTCCTGTCACTTACAAAAGAGTCAATTCGCTGCATGTCATTGAGAAAAGGAACATTAAAGAAAGATATGGCTGAGGAATTCAGCCTCTCCTGTGTCACTTGGAGGACCCTGAATAGGCTGTGGGTTGGAGTGCCTAAATGTAAAACCAGCATGCTCAAGTGAATGTGGAGAGATACAGAATCTGGCTCATTTACTGGTCTGCCAATTACTGCCAGAAACATGCACCAATGAGGACTACGTTTGGCCAATGGCAAAGCCAAGAAAGTTGCTTCATTTTGGCAGTCCAGGGTTTGATCAGGACATGAAAGAAGACTTAGAAAAGAATATGGCTCAGAAAGTCTGTGGCAGGAGCTCACAACCTTTTAAAGTTAGGGGCTGGTTCACGCTTCCTCAGACAGCTACGGCGGCCATTTTGCCCTTCCTCCACCACATGGCACTTCCTGGTGTGGTGGAGGCAAGAGGGGCACATGAAATGGTGCTGTGGGCCACAGGTTTAGAATCCTTTGTCTATGGAATGGTTTTGATCTCCCCCACCTCTAGCTCCAGCTCCAACTCCAAATGACAGGGCGGGGACAGGGAGAGAGGATCTTATTAGTTCCTAACTGCAGAAAATCAGGAAGGGTGTGGTGCAGATGTTTAAACAATGCTTCCTTTCAAAGTTGTGTTTCAGCAGCTTCCAGACCCATGCAGTAAAGATACCATGACTGCAACATATGGGAAAACAAGGAGGGTACCACTTGCAGTGGAGAGTTCTGAATTCCACTGGTAGACACCTGGGGTATTCCATAAGAACATAAGACAAGCCTATTAGACCAGACCAAAGATCCCACTAGCCCAGCATCCTGCACCACTATGTGTCTCAGAGCCCAGAATATCAAACATGGGGGGGGGGGGGGGAGGCCTCCTTCTGTTGCTGCACTGTTAACTCTTATTTAAAAGTGGAAACTGTATATACTCATTGTATATAATAACATTGGTAGACTTGTTGTATTATTGTTACTGTTACTTTGTCTCTGACCTGTGGAGACCCTATGAATAAACAATCCCCAACATATCCTGTCCTGAATAGCCCTGCACAGCTCTTACAACCCAGGTGTAAACTTTTTGGGCTGCAGGATGGTCACGTGGTTCCGTGGACTGGTCACGTAGTTCATGCGGATGCATTTTACTTCCACTTCTAAGAGCAATGAGGGTGGCGTGGGCCAGGTGAATTGGCATCAGGGGCTGGAACTGGCCCATGCGCTGTAGTTTGGGCACTCCTGGTCTAATCCTTTCTGAAAGCCTTCTGAAGTACTTATCATCCCTTTATCCTAAGGTAACCGTTTTTTATTTTATTGATCAAGATAATCATTTTCGTTACATGACTTCAGCTCCACGAGAGGGTCCTTTCTCTCTTCTTGCTCTGTCCATAGTGTCTTGCTCCCATACTGTTTCACCCCAGCAGTTAGGAACTGCTACAGTTAATTGATGAATTGCACAGGGCAACAATACTTTTTCAAACTGGCAACTTGGGTTTTATTTCACCCAATGTTTCCCTAGAAATAGTGGCACTTGTAAGCATGACAAAGAAAAAGATTGTGAAAAGCCACCATTAAAATTTGCCTGTTGGGAGATGGTGGCTGGGATTACATTTGTTTGTCTCCCACGTCACCCAGAAAATCTAGGAGTCAGTACCATAAAGCAATTGGGATGCTGACTTTGGAGTGGGAGGCATCCCAAGTTAACATGTCCTCTTGGCCATATGGAATCCTGGGTAGCCTTGAACAAATCATCATCTCCTACCTGCCTTTATTTCTTAGGGTTGCTGTTAGTTAACTCCACATGCATCATTCTAAGCTTCTGGGAGGAAGGGAGGAGTACTGATGTTATAAACAATCAGTGTTGCTTATAAAGTGCTGCTATTGGGACGGATAGCAGAGGTTTCCCCTCTACTAGCCTTACTGAGCTTTTTTTTATTTCATATTTCAATATGAAAGTTCAACCAATCAATCAAAATCTAATATGCATATAGTATCTTACATTTTATATCACATTTCTGTTCTCTCCCCATCTTTTTAGAGACTTAAGCTTCAATGCTTTGACTTCATTTCCAACTGGAGGTCTGAGCAGGTTGAACCAGCTGAAATTAGTTGGCAATACTGAATTGAAAGCTGCACTCCCAGCAAAGGATTTTTTGAAACTCAGGTAAGTCAGTAACTGAGGCCACATGCCATTTATGTGTGTGCTCATTTGATTACACTTTCCAAGGGTCTTGCCAATTCTGTTAATAGTCATACTTCCTGGTAATTGCCCTAACATGCTTGTGGCATCTCATTTACAGGACTACATTGTAAAGCAAATAAAAACTTTTTGTTCGTTGCTTTGGGCAAAAGATATCTGTCCTTGACTATGCTAGCATTCTTCAGACTTCTGTTGTAGAGATGTAGTGGAGTGCAGCTACACTTCTATAGATCAGGGGTGCTCAAACTACAGTCTGTGGGCTGGATCTAGCCCCCGACACCAATTCATCCAGCCTGTGAAGCCCTCATTGCTTCTGGAGGTGGAAGTAAAACATGCCAGTACAGGCACGTTTTACTTCCGTTTCCGGGAGCAACGAGGGCTTTGCAGGCCAGATGAATTTGCGTTGGGGGCCGGATCCAACCCATGGGTCATAGTGACCAGTGCACTGAACCATGTCAAGTCCAGTCCCTCAATCTTCAATCTGTCAAATCCAGTCCCTCAATCTTCAATCTGTCAAATCCAGTCCCTCAATCTTTAATTTGGACTGTCAAGTCCAGTGCCTCAATCTTTAATCTTACTGAGATACCTTATCTCTACTATCATATCTCACCAATATTTCTTGCTTTTATTTACATGGCATTTTTATTTTAAATTTATTTTAATGTTGACTGTACTATCTGGAGGATTTGGGTGACAAACTGACGTAGCTTTCATTGCTGTCCTCTACCTAAATCCAACAGAAAAAAAACATTTGGAGGTACATGTGACTTTTGGCCTGTATGTTGCCTCCCACCCCCACCCCAACTACATAGCAAAAAGTATAACTCTTCAGCTGTGTTTTTTTTAATTTGATCATTAATTTTTCTGTCAGTTACTTGTTTTGCTTTGCATTCCATTTTCTCTTCCTCCATTAAAAGAATAGGTGACTGTAGGTATGTAATACCATCATTGTTCACTATGGGTTTTATTTATTTATTTATTTAGGACATTTTTATCTTTCCCCACCGGTAAAATAATACTCAGGGCAGTTTACAACCATGAAAAACACCAAACAGTATAAAACAAAAGAACAATAAATCAATAAAACAGTAAAATATACCACACAGGCAGAAGAGCCTCATTAAACACAGCTAGGACCAGTAAGCAAACCATCCCCCCAAAAGCACATAGCAATCGCTCAGTTTAAATATTTAAATACAGTTATTGGACATTGTGAAGTCATCCAGAATATTGTACCTGCCAATTAACAATGTACTTCTAAATTCCATTGTTCCTGCTTGGTGTACCCTAGCCAGTAGCCTTTGTACTAGTCTGCCATACACAAAGATCCTCAGAAGAGATAATGTGCTCCTTTGTTGATGGACATTGGTCCAGCAGGCATGAACTACTGTACTCACTTGATAATTCTACCTGTTCAGATTGTTTCCTGTTCTTGCTTGATTTTCTAGATCTATATCCGTTCCTTATGCCTACCAGTGCTGTGTTTTCTGGGGTTGTGACTCTTACTTAAATTCCAACACTGAAGATACAAACCATGATGATAAAAGCCAGTCAGTTATGCATGATGGAGGTGAGTGCTTTGATATAGCAATAGTAAAGGAAGTAGTATGAAGCAGTGTCAAGAGAAATGTGTATTTCAGTTCATTCTGCTTAAATAATAAACAAAGAGTGTTGTCTGCCACTTTGGGATCTGCATGAGCTGCTCAAGCCACACATAATGGCTGCCATGATTTGCCATGACACTTTCCTGCCTCTACTACCAGTTATGTTCTGCTTGTCTGGGTTTGGTCTCATTTTCCACTTTTATATCTTATACTGAATTGTATATTTTAGGAAGTTTGTTTCACTTAGAAGAACTAGTTTGTGCATATAGTAAAGCTTAAATTAATGCGTGCGTGTGCGTGTGCATGCGTGTGTGTGTGCGCACGCGTGTGTGTGTGTGCGCTAGCTGGATAACTCAGTGGTTTAGGTAGCTGGCTAAGAGCCAGACGATGGGAGTCTGATTCCCCACTGTGCTTCCAGGAAGACGAGCAAGTCTATGTAGGCTTGGACAAAACATACAGCTCCAGGGAACCCCCAGAAGAAGGGAATGATAAACCACTCCTGTGTATTCTTTACCTATAAACCCATGGAAAAGGTCACTATGAATTAAAATTGACTTGATGGCACACAATTGTTTTATTTTTAAATCAGACCAGGTAAATGCAGAATGGTTCCTTTGAGTTTGCATGATTAGAATATCCAGTAGCATCCTGAAATTAGAGTTCACAGCTGTACCTATAGATCTGTTTTGTGATTTGCCGATATCATTCATAAAAATCTATGAAGATCCATGTCTTGATTTTAATGTCATTGCAGCATTATCTGTGTTACTATGCAATCCATAAGCACCAGTGTATATTTGAGTTTAATGTTGGTCCAGAAAGGATCCTGTGCAAATTCTGGGTATAGCATTAGCATTTGTTATGCCTAATTTTAACCCATAGATTGTAACATGGAGTAGTTAAGTAGGTGCATTTTCTCTTTCTGCAGAGGGGAATCTACAATGGCCATCTGTTGCAGAGCGGGTGTTATGACAGGTTGCAGGCAGAACCTTGAGAGGTTTGCTGCCTCTTACCACGTTGAGATGTTGTTCTGCTTGTAGTATGAGTGTACTATAAAGAAAGGAAAAGGAGCAATGTACTCAATTTGTTGATGCTCAGGAGGAAAATGGATTTGGATTGAATCAGTGAGACAGTCAGAAGTTTTGTATATGGTCAAATGCAACTTTCAAGGTTCCATACAGCTGGTTTCCTCCAAAAGAATAATTTTAAATATTTTTTGAGGAGAAACTATATCATTCTAGTTCTCTGAAGCCCCTGTTATAGACTTAGGTTTCCTCTCACTCATTATATACCTTGAATTGGTAATGCCTTTATTACTGTTTACTTGTGTTGATAGTATGAACTCTCAACCTCCTAACTCTTTTATGTATACGAGGGACAGAAATCCACTGCCTAAATTCATAAATTTGAACCTTTGCTGTAGATAACATTTCAGAGATCTAAGAGAATTTTGTGTGCATTCTCTCCAACTATAAGTAGAATATATTTTTATGACTGTTTAATTTAATGTGAAACAGCTGTCAGTTTCTGGGCTGCGTTCTTGTTTTAAAAATTAAAATCGATTGAGTAGTTCAGTATTTTTCCTGAAGCCTTGTTTTCTGCCTTAATCTAGGTGCACAAAATGCTGATGACTTGAACAGCGATGAAAATGAAGAACTTGGACAAACGATAATTCACTGTACCCCAACACCTGGTAAATATACAACTTCATTATCGAGCAGCTTTTATTATTTGGAGACATATCTTAATGTTTGACTGGAATTTGTTTCCCTTATGTTTTCATTCCTTGGTTTGGGACCTAACCTATGGAGCAGGAGAGAATATGTCTGCTTAATGCATGCATGCCTTCACTTCTTTGAAGGCTGCTATCTTTTCTTGCCGGAGTCATCTCTTCTGTAGGCTAAACATGGTTACACTTATTTGCAAATCCCGTCTATTTCTAAACGTGCCATTAAAAGAAACTGTTCTAGAATAACATATGTTTACAGTAAACCCTTGAGAAACACAGGTTTTAATTGCATGGGTCCACCTTTATACATGGCAGAAAGTGGGACTTAGAACTGTAAATCCCTGCCTCTTGTCAAATAGCAGCCACTGGGGGGAGGGGGAGGATGAGGCAAGTGTGGAGTGCCCTGGGGGGTATTGTGGGTGGTGGAAAAAGAAGGGACAGAGGTGGTCCTTCATTTAGATAATTATCATTTAAAGGATATTTAATTATTACTGCTGTACCTATATATCTTTTACATTCTATAGGACCGGGGTGCTCAAACATTTTAGGCCACGGGCCAGTCACTATGGCCCATGGGCCAGATCTGGCCCTGATGCCAATTCATCTGGCCCATGAAGCCCTAGTTGGTCCTGAAAGCCCTCGTTGCTTTCAGGAGCGATGAGTACTTCATGGGTTGAATGAATTGGCATTTGGGGACCAGATCTGGTCCATGGACCATAGTTTGGGCATTCCTGATATAAGGGTTTGAATGTGATTTCCAGACATAAGTAATGGCTTCTGCAGTTGTGGTCGAATGTGTTATGACAGTCTTTCCTTTCTTATGATACTACATATTTTTCTTTGCCTTTTAGGAGCCTTCAAGCCTTGTGAATACTTACTGGGAAGCTGGATGATTCGTCTTACCGTTTGGTTTATTTTTTTGGTTGCCTTGTTCTTCAACATGCTCGTCATATTAACAGTTTTCCCTTCCTGTACTTCACTGCCTTCATCCAAACTGTTCATAGGCTTGATTTCTATATCTAATTTACTTATGGGGATTTATACCGGTATATTGACCTTTCTGGATGCAGTCTCTTGGGGGAAATTTGCTGACTATGGTATCTGGTGGGAGACAGGCAGTGGCTGTAAAATGGCAGGGTTCCTAGCCATATTCTCTTCCGAAAGTGCCATTTTTTTCCTAATGCTAGCTGCCATTGAGCGGAGCTTATTTGCAAAGGAGCTCATTAAAAAAGGCAAAAGCATCAGTCAAAAACCATTTCGCATTGCAGCCCTATTTGCTTTCCTGTCTGCACTGGTGGCAGGATGCTTGCCCCTTTTTCATACAGGCGAATATTCAGCCTCACCTCTTTGCCTGCCCTTCCCCACTGGAGAAACTCCCTCCTTGGGCTTTACAGTTACATTAGTGCTCCTCAACTCACTAGCCTTTTTGCTCATGGCTGTTATTTATACTAAGCTTTACTGCAACTTGGAAAAGGAAGACCTCTCGGAGAACACTCAGGCCAGCATGATTAAACACGTGGCCTGGCTCATCTTCACCAACTGTATCTTTTTTTGCCCTGTGGCATTCTTCTCCTTTGCGCCTCTCATCACGGCCATCTCTATTAGCCCTGAAATCATGAAGTCTGTCACTCTGATATTTTTCCCATTGCCTGCTTGTTTGAATCCAGTCTTGTATGTGTTATTCAACCCCAAGTTCAAGGAAGATTGGAAATTGCTAAGATGGCACATCACCAAGAAGAATGGGACTGGCACCGTTGCGGTGAATGTACAAGGTGGCTGTGGGACACAAGATTTCTACTATGACTGTGGCATGTACACGCATCTGCAGGGCAACCTTACCATGTGTGAATGCTGTGACTCCCTGCTTGTATCCAAGCCTGTACCATGCAAGCACTTAATCAAATCTCACAGTTGTCCTGCTCTGGCAGTCGTGCCTTGCCAAAAGCCAGACGGCTACTGGTCAGACTGTGGCACCCAGTCTGCCCATTCCGATTATGCTGATGAAGAAGATTCTTTTGTGTCAGACAGTTCAGATCAAGTACAAGCATGTGGACGTGCATGTTTTTATCAGAGCCGAGGCTTCCCTCTGGTCCGTTATGCCTACAACATCCCGAGGGTTAAAGACTGAAAGACTTTACTGCAAACCCTGTGCTAAAAACAGCAAAGTACGACATTCATATAGATCTTGTCTTTACCTGGAAGCACTTTTATAAGCATCATTGGATGTTAGTTACAAAAAAGAATTTAAGCAGTAAATGTCTTGAGCTATAAATTTAAAAGAAGGGCTTTTGCTCTTAATGTAAATAATTAGAACCCAAAATTTATAATCCAACTTTGTACTCTTTTCCAAGCCATTATATCTATTGTGTTCATGTTCTGCCGCTATTTTCCAGGTTGTTACCCAATTGTAACATAATGCTTCTGTTGAATTGAAAATTTTGTCAACTTTTATTCTCAAGCACAATACAACAGAAAGTGGTAACTGGGGAAGGCAGGGTGGGGATGACTGTTGCTAACTTTTGTATAGCATTTCTGACAGAATCTCAGGACAATTTACTGCAGGGCCAAAATATGGGAATATTTTTCCCGTATGCAACTGTGAGACAAACATAGACAAAAATATGCTTTTGTAAGCACAATTCAATCTGTAGCTTAATGTGTCTGGAATAAGCAAATGAATTTTCAATATCATATACCATATTATATCACATAATGAATTCTAGGTGATTTGGTATAATAGGCTTTATCCCCAGAGTACTGTTTGATAGCAGTAAGAATGTAGGACTTTTGCACATTAGCGAAACATAACAAAAGTTATGTTTGCCAATCCCGTGTTGTGTTGGTTTGTAATCCGAATGTGAATGAAGTTTTTTCCCTGATCTCTGAAGCCATGTTGGATTTCTGTCATTATGGCGGTTCTGTAGCCTTGAGTGTGCATATGGAATTACACTCAAATGGGAGTTTACTTGTTTTAAGCTACAGGGTAGAGATTATGGATGCTTACTGTGGGTTATCTAATGCAGTCCCACAGCAACTTGACATAGAAGAGAACAAGATACATACCACCCAAAGCCAGAAGGTCGTGTCTATTTTGTACAGGATATGGGTGTTTTGGATTGTGCCTTGTGATGGCAGGAACAGTCATGTACATCTGTCCCATGTGACATCATTCACAGTCATTGAAACACAGAATGAGCCTGTTCTTCAGAAAACAAAATTTCATTTGAGATGAAAACACAGTATGCAGTATTCTGCAGTGCATATCACAAGTTTAAAATTAGCATGTTTATTTGGAATGTTCACAGGCCTGAAATAAAACATGTAACCTGCCCTATAAGAACTTCAGCTTTGGTTCTGTTTTATAATAATGTGATAATGGGCTATCATTGGTTAATAAGAAGAGAAAAAACAAGGTGAATTCATGCATCTTCATGGCAAGGTGGTTTCATAGTTACAAAGAATGGTCCCTTGTTGTCCTTCATTCTGAGCAGCATCAAATTATGAATTCCTGATCAAATGAAATCTTAGAATTTTAATAAAAATGATATTAAGTTGATAGAATTTCTATTATAGCAGTGGAATTGCTAATATAATTATTGCTAAACAATTTAAACTGGATTGCAGATGGGAAATGAAATTGTATATAGTGTGCATAAAATATATTTTTCTCTGTATTGTAAATTATTTGATAAAAAACCAAGGTGGGAAATATGGCTTCGGTGCATTTTGTTAATTAAAGCTACCTCTTGAAATATAGCAGCTGCCAGTAGCAGAATGTTTAACTTGCAGTTTATATACTTTTTTGCATTGTAAATAAACATTGGTTGTATAATGTTGTTGTAATAATACCAGAAGCTTTGTATATCAAAATTATTTAGCTTGTACAAAATATGGGGTGATATTATCCTTGTATACTGTAATTTTTGTAAGTCTCTAGATCATTCATAGTAAAATCAGTGAAAACTTAAAGCAAGAGAGAAAGGTATCCCTGTGTGTTATGTTTTCATATGTAAAACTAAAACTGAACTTAGGTGCAATATGGCTGGTTTTGTTCAAAATATTTAATATTTGCAGTGTGCATGGTGGTGCTGACTTTCTACCATGGCTCTGTAGTTAAAAACAAAATGAAAATCATGTGAAACATGATTTATGAGTAAAAAAGAAACAATTGTAATAACAAATATAATTATTTAGAGCCACTGATAGTTTTTCAAAGTGCTGTCTATTCAAAGATGCATCCAGCTGAATTTTATTTTATTTTTGGCTTTCTTGTTATTCACTTATGAATATGAGATACTGTCATGTCTTTTTCTGGGCTATTATTTTTATGTTGAAAGGAATGAAGACATTTCTCAAGCACAGCAGCAGCATGTGCATTTGGAATCCTCTCCCCTTTCAAGATATCCTTAGTTGGGGTTCTAGTATCAAACATTAGTGTTCTTTCTTTATTCGTGTCAGATGCACTCCCAGCATATGATAACATACAAAGCTAAAATTAATACATCTGAAAACAAAACAGAACTAAAAAGGGCTAAATGACATCCATCTAATATTGGGCCACATCAACAGCATTTCCTCTTGCCAAAATTAATGTTGTTTTTATATCTTTATTAAATCTGTATGGCCAATGAACAATACAGGTTCTCATCGTGGTTCACATACAATTGTTAAACATAAATGATGAAAATTAACAAATCATGTAAAACATAAAGCTTAAATAAGAAGGCCAAACCATACGATATTGTAAACCATACGGAAAAAGTGGGGGAGGCCTTCACTGAGTATGAAAAAAAATCAGGTTTTGTTGGACACCAGGAAAATTTATGAAAAAAGCACAGTGGCAAAAAAATAGGATTGATAATTCTAACCATGAGCTTATATTTAAAATTCACTCAGTAAGACTTACAGATAGGCAGAATCTTTAGAATAATAATCTTTTTTTTTTTGAAAGGATGTTGTCTGTAGGCACAATATACACAAAGGAAACAGGAATATTGTATAATTCAATGGGTATAACATTTGAACAAGCTTCATTTGTACTAGTTTTGTTTTGATGTGAAATTAATATTTTCATTAGTATTGTTTGCAGGCTGCAAGTTGGAAGCATGTACAAGCCCCAGATTTCAAAGAATATGCTAAATGTTCATTAAGTGCAAAATAAGTCTGTGGGTAAAACCAAGATTTGTACAAATGATTGTGGTGCTTACACATTTTCTCTACCTGTGTGTCACCAGCGAAAGGACGACTCCTCTCAAACCCCTATATTAAATTTGGGATTGTTCTGAATAGGGACTCCCGATCTTTAAAAAAACAAACAATTTTAAACAAAATGAAGGGGGGAACCACACACAAAAGAATGAAAAAAATCAATATTACAAGCTATCAAGTTCTTTATAAAAAATATAGATAGATGCTTGTTTTGACCCAAGCTCCAAGGCCACAGGTTCTCCACCTGTGATCTAGACTAATATCCTATTCATCTATGCATGCATAAGGACAGTCTTATAGCCTTTTCCCTTGTGTTGCACTACCCTTGCACCCAACTCATTTTGCAAATTCTACCTGCTGTTTTGTGAAGTTTGCCAAAGAGGGAGAAATGCTTGCATAAGTCTCCTTTCATGATTGTGTAAATGAATAGCATTCCAGCTCTAATGAATTATTAAATAAAAACTAATATTGAAAGCAGAATTCCCTAAACTTTTTTGATCATTAGAAAAAAGCATGCAGTTAGTAGCTGTTTTTTCATAGAGAAATGTTACAAATATTTTCATAGTCCCGTGGTTATTTTCAAGTAAGAAACATTTAGAAATCTGATTTCTCTTGCATAATGGAAGCTTGATTCTGAAAAGTTCACTCCTTAGTAATAATAATAATTATTGCTTGCCATCAATTAAATTCTGACTCATGGTGGCCTTCAAGGATTTTCTAGGAAGAGAATACATAGAAGTGGCTTACCATTCCCTTCTTGGAGTACCCTGGAGCTGTGCAATTTCCCCATGACTACACAGGCTAGCTCTTCTGGCAGGCACTGTGGTGAATTTGATTTAGCTCTGCAGCCCAGATACCTAAGCCATTGAGCTATGTAGCCAGCTGCTTCAGTCCTTACTGGGTGAGAAATAAAAGACAGCAAATGTCATATTTTGTGAATTTGAAATATTGTATGTATTAAGATGGACCAGTTTTCTTCTTTCATGTCCAGATCAAACTTTGTATTACCAAAACGAAGCTGCCATCTTTGCTTTGTCATTGGCCATAGTGAAATCGTCATTCGTACATGTTTCTGGTAGTAATCGGCAGACCAGTAAATTGGCCAGATTCTGTATCTCTCCACATTGACACCACGTGTTGTTATCAGCTAGCAAACCTATATCAGTTGAGAAATATATCATCATGTTGGTATCGCTCCATCTAAGATAAGCATACACCAAGAGAACTAGGCATGACCCTTGACACCCTCTGAATGGATATGTGCCTCGGATCCAGAAAGAACTTTATGGCAAGAACAAAGATTCTTGAGGGTACCAAAAGCAACACCAAATTAGAAAGGGGAAGATCATTGAACAAGGAATAACGTTAAAGGAGAATATGGCTGAGGAATGTGACCTCCCCAACGTCACATGGAGGACCCTGAATAGGCTGAAAGTTGGGAGTGTCTAAATCAGGTGTTCTCAACCTATGGCCCGTGGCAACAAATCTGGCCCTCGCTCCAGCCACCACCACTGCCATTATCAGCCATGGACTCATTTATGACCGTTGTAAGCACATTGACAACAGCCATAAATGAGTCCACAGCTGATTATGATGATGGCTGGAGCACCAGTCCGGCCCACCAACTGTTTGAGGGAGTGTGACCTGTCCCCTGACTTGAAAAGGTTGAGAATCCCTTGTCAAAATGCAAGACCAACATACTGTACTCAGATGGTGGACTTCTGCATGGGGCATTAAGCTGAGCTGTTGACCTGCACTTCTTGTAAGTTGCCAGTCCCTTGCTGCATTCAAAGTGGCATGACATCAGATCATTATTTTTACAAGATAAACAACCATCAAGTCCCCAGACACAATTTATTCTGACACAGGCGATCACACACGTCAAAATTATTCAAAACAAAAGTGACCAGAATCAATAAAAAATAAACAACCCTCCCAGTGTGTTAAAAGTAAACCCCTTTCTGGCAGAAAAAAAAGTGCATTTAGCTATGTCACATAGTTCCCAATCTTCAAATTGATTTCAAGTGTGAAAAACTCGATGCAAAAGGAGGAGTATTATCATTTGTACTCCAACCCTGATATTATTTCATCAAACTTTGCATTATAGCCCATAAGTTCCTGTGCTATAACTTGCTTCAAGTTTTTTCTGAGCTTGCCGTTTCCAAAATAAAACACTTTATAATTATCTTAATCACATCAGATTATTACTTTCTTTTGATCTGGACATGGAAGAAATCTGACTGAAGATGTCCTTTCCCCGTCCACTTTGGTTTGCTCACACCTAGAAGCTATGTTTTCATTTCTTGCTTTGTTTTCCAGTTTACCTTAGTTCATGCTTACAATGTCTGTATGCATGTATATGTGTGTATGATTCAAATGTTACTGGTGGCAGCATAAGGTTTTTAATTCCTGCTGCAGATAATTGAGCCTAATTGATGAGGTGTCAAGTGACTGCTCAAGTTTCTGGCATACAATCAATACAAGTTACAGCACAAGTAAGTTAGCAAATGTTAGTTATGGGAAGCTATTCCAAACTTGTGTGAACACCACTAGGATTCTGGTTTATGTGTTTGTTATATGCACTTAAAAAGTAATTATTGACATAAACCCCCAAAGTAGTCTGTTACATTTCCAGGTCCTGGTGGAGCAATGGTTAAAATGTACAGCAACCAAAACATTGTGAGTTTGATCCTACTAGGCTTCAAGGTTGTCAGCCTTCCATCCTTCCCAAGTCGGTAAAATGAGGACTCAGCATGCTGGGGGCAAAATGCTAATTGCCTTGTGAACCACCCAGAGTGCACTAAGCACTATGGGGCAGTATATAAGTAATTGCTGTTGCTATTTCCTGTGTTGTTGTTTTTTTGGGGGGAGGGGGGGAGACCTTTTTCTCCCAAGTATTGTAACTAGTTTTCTTAATGGCAACTGAATGCTCTGAGAAACGGGCTATTTAGGCAGCAGCCAGAGTTTCCAACTCCAAGGTTACATTACACCTAAACCACTAGATCAGGAGTTCTCAACCTTTTAAAGTCAGGGACTAGCTCATGTTCCCTCAGACAGTTTTGGGGGCCGGACAGCCATTTTGCCCTTCCTCCACCACGTGGCACATCCTGGTATGGTGGAGATGGTGGGGGCCACATGAAATGATGCTGTTGACCACATCCAGTCCATGGGTGCAAGTTGAGAATCCCTGCACTAGATATTCATCCTCCACTATTTTAATTTTAACTATACTGTACTGTATATGTAATCCAAGGCGACATTTGGAGGTTGCCTGTTTTGAGAAAAAGGACTCTACAGGAAAAAGAAACTGTGAAGCTTTAATGACATTTCCCCACTTGATGGAAATTTTCGGGTCTACCAAAATGAAGCCACTTTCTTGGTTCCTGTAAGACTATTCTAGGGTAAGAAAAGAGAAAGGGAGGCAAGAAGGAAGAGTATAAAGAAAGGGAAGAAGAGAAAGGAATTTGGAAGGAAAGGAAGACAGCGAAACAAGGAAAGAAAATACCATAGTTGAGGCTTACTTTTTTGGGGGAAAGACATGGCTGTGGAGACGGAAACGGCAGCATTGTTGAGGTAATTGAGTCAGAGATGTTTTTGTTGTTCAGTCACACAGTTGATTCCGACCCTCTGCGACCCCATGGACCACTGTCCGCCAGGCACTCCTGTCCTCCACCATCCCCCTCAACTCACTCAGCTCTGTGCCCATTGTCTCCACGATACCATCCAACCATCTCATCTTGGGCCGTCCCCTTCTTCTTTTGCCCTCGACCCTTCCAAGCATCAAAGCTTTCTCAAGTGAATCCTCTCTTCTCATTTGATGTCCAAAGTACTTTAGCCTCATCTTTATTATTTGACCTTCTAAGGAACAGTCAGGGATGATTTCTTCTAAGATTGACCTATTTGTTCTCCTCGCTGTCCAGGGGACTCTCAAAACTCTCCTCCAACACCACGTCTCAAAGGCGTCTATTCTTCTGCGCTCAGCCTTCCTAATGGTCCAGCTCTCACAACCATACATTGCCACAGGGAATACCATTGCTTTGACTAGGCGAATCTTTATTTGTAATTTGATGTCTCTACTTTTCACTATGTTCCCCAGGTTTCTCATCGCTTGCCTCCCAAGAATCAGTCGCCTTTTTATTTCATGGCTGCAATCACCATCTGCAGTGAGCTGAGGGGAAAACAATAGAACAGGAGCCTGAAAAGGTGTGTGTGTGTGATTTTCTGTTGTCGTCGTCATCGTCATCGTCATCGTCATTATTATTATTATTATTATTATTATTATTATTATTATTATTATTATTATTATTATTATTATTATTTCGTGTCAGAAATTATTTTGGGTTGCATCATAAAGGAGGCATGTCCTTGGAAAAAATGTTCCGAGGAGTAAAGAACAGGAAGACTATTGCCATGAGGATAGCCAATATATCCGCAACAGATATGGCACCTAAAGAAGAAGAAAGGAGACAAGAGAGGAACGCAGGACAGGTAAAAAGAGAATAAAGAAGGGGAAAAGCGGTGGGGGGTGGGTGGGAGAGAGTGGTGGCTCGCGAGCCGAGGGAAACAGCTGCCCGCGCGCTCCAAAAAGCAGGGCGGGGACGCGGAGCGCCCAAACAAACCCCAACGGCAGGCGGTTGCCCGGAAGCGTCGCCGTTGCTATGGCTCCCGCGCGCGCCTCATGATTGGTAGGAGTCGGGCTGTGCCGCACAGGCGGCTGGGAATAGAGGAGGCGCTGCGAATTTCAAAGCGGCGACCTCAGGTGGAGTTTTCTCCCCCCCCTCCCCTCCCCTCCCCCCCCCCAAGAACCGTTACGAAAGGGGGAGGGGTGGAGGAAGCGCAGTATCTAGGCCGACACCAGGCGGGTGAGAGGGAGGGTGGGGCTGCTAGAATAGAGGGCAGGCCGAGAGCCACCCTGGGCCGGCGGGTTGAGAGGGAGTTGAGGTATCCCTGAGCCCTTTGTGGTGTATTTTGGGTGAGGGGAGGGCGAAGAGGGAACCAGGAGCCTCCCCCCCAAAAAAACAACAACAACAACAACAACCCACCACCGGGTGGGTGGCGGGGAAAGTGCCTCAGCGATTCATCCTCTGGTCCCCTTCTTTGTAGGTCTCCCCTCTAAAACCATCATGCCCACTTCCGTGCCCCGCAGGGCCAGATGCGGGGCAACCTATTCCACTCCCTCCTCCCCTGTTAGCTCTGAAGACGATGAGGGGGCCGGCCGGTCTTCCACTTTCTCCTGGCTCTCTCCACGCTACGACCCAAGTTTCCCAAGCAGCGTCCACCACAAGGAGCGAGAGGGAGACACGACATCAGCTAGCAGCGGGTCAGGCTTACCGGAGAAGACGAAACACCCTACTAGGTAATAATAATGTGGCTCTCCCACTTCTCCAGGACTCACCTGTCGTCCAGTAGAGGAGGAGGAGGCCTGGTTGTTTCTCTGAAGGTAACGGGTGCCAAGGGGCCCGTGCATCTGAGATTAAACAAATCAGAACAGTAAAAGAAGACAAAAAAATATTGTGGCACCTTATAACTCCTGTATTTCAAATGTGAGCTTCTGTGGACCAAGTCCACTTCATCATACTCAGTGGTTAAGACGCCGAGTTTGACAAGTAGGCGGATCAGTTCAAGACGCAAGTGCGACACAACAGAGTGAGCTTCTGTCTCTGTTCCAGTTCCTGCCAACTAAGCAATTTGAAACCAAGAAATTGCAAGTAGATAAATAGATACTACTTCAGCAGAAAACACCCGACAGTGCTGGAACACCACTGGCTTTCATGCAACTTGCCAGGAATCTATTTAGTAAGGGTTTGTGACAAAAATGGTTGGCAGAATTGGCAGAACTTCTGGTATGGTGTCTCCCAAGTGTTCTTGAACTTCAATTCTCAGAAGCCCTGATCAACAGGAGTGCTGACTTGGGCATCTGGTAATTGAAGTCCAAGAACACATGGCGTGCCAAGGTTTGGCACCACCATACCAGAAGTTCTGCCAAGGTTCACCAACACACTCTGATGTGCAGTGCTGTTCTTGGGTAGTTCTAGTTCCAGTAGAGTGTTGCCAAAAAAATAATAATACTTTGAGCCCCTCAGGATGCTCATGTATTGCAGTGTGCTGTAGAATATTGCCACTATTATTATTTTTTTGAAGCACATGCCAGTGTGGCTGCTGACTTACTCAAAAAATCTGGCTGCCACTAGCTTTCATACAGATTCCAAGTGGATTTCACAAATGTGTGTTGTTTCTGTAACAGACATCTAAAGCAGTATTCTCAATGCCTTTATTCCTGGCAATGTAGTCCTGTGTTTGCAGGGCTGCGTTTGAAGGATGCCACTTCATGCTTCACATGTATGGGAGCCTGAGTACCAGATATATTTGCCTTTCATCATATGTGGAGGATGAAATATGGTACCTGTAACCACAAAATATTTGGAAATAGTTATTTTAAAAGATTGAGTTTATTAGGTATTTTAAAGAAAGTATACAAGACTCGACAGTTTAATGTTTTGTGCGTTTGCGAAAAGAGTGTGCATTTTGTTGTAGAGTATCACAGCCAAGGTGCAAAGTTAAAGACTGGACTTGTGTAATATTTCTGTTATGCCATGAAGCATTAAAATTGAAAAAAGCAGAGTGTCATAGGGAGGACCTTTCAATTTTTTTCAGAATTCCTTTATCATACTAGGTATCACAACATTTGGGAAGGGGGGGGGGAGCAGAAAAGTACAATTTTCATCCTAGGTGAAATTGTATTGGCTGGAGTTCTAATTATTCAAATTCCAAAATTGGGATTACAAACAAAAAGAGCCAGTATTACTATTTTTCATAAGAAGGAAATTTTAATTTAATTTAATTTTCAAATTTATATCCCGCTCCACTCAGGAGAACCCAACTCTAGGCGGCTTACATAATCAGATTAATATAATATAAACAGCAAATCGACAATACACAGTAACCAAAATATACGACACATGAAAAAGTAACAACATTACATCATACAGTATACAAAACACAATCAAAAACCACATTTGACAGCATAAATAAATATAAATATAAAATTATCACAGCCAAGGGAAAAGAGAAAAGTCTGGTGGCAGCAGCGTTCTTGAAGCCGTCACTCTGCAGGTGTTCCTCCTTCCCTCGACCCTGGGTGGCTGAGGGAAAAGTCTGGTCTCCACCTACAACTGGCAGCTCTTCTCCAGGCCAAACTTGCGGTCCCCCCAGGCTCGTTGCCCCCCTCGAGGCTCGTCCCCCCGGTCCCCTATTTATCGACTTGCAATTTCTTGCCTTCGAACTGCTAGGTTGGCAGGAGCTGGGACAGGTGGGAAGGACCGGGGGGGCCATGAGCACCCAGGGGCGCTGCAAGACGGGGGAGAGGCAGAAGGAGGAGACGGGGACGCAGAGGATAATTAAATCGATGCATTTCTGTTTGTCCATCGAAGAACAGCCTGGGGAAGCCTTGCCCAGCAACAGACTTGCCACCTGTGCCTTTTTCCCATTGACCGAGGCCACCGGGATCCCTGCTTATTCTGCCTTCACCCACCGCCTTGCCTTTCCCCGCTACCTCTTGTGATCACCCTGCGGCCCTGGGAGAGATGGGGATGATGGTGGTGGTGAAATCCGACGGAGGAGTCCCTCTCCTGGCCCTCGGGGCCCTCCTGCTCACCCAGGTGGTGGAAGGTGAGGGGAAGGGAAAGGAGCCAAGGCTTTGCTGCCCCCTGGAAGTTCCTGCCCCCCCCCCCATACTACGCTACTGCCTCTACTTTAACATACTAGACTTGACTGGGGCCTTCACATCTTAACAGATCACCTGTTTCCATTTTTACCTACCTATATTATTTTATGATCTTCAGCTGAGAGATTTCAGTAAGTACCTCAGCCATCCAAAGCTGCAACAAGAGTGAGAGGGTCTCACAGCAGTTAAATTGCTGTTATTATTGATATGTAATGTTTAATTGCTCTTGGTAATTGTCAAAGTAAGAGTCCACACCATATCTTGAATTTCTTCAGTTCTCATTAGAATCACAGATTACCCATCCTTTTCTATAATTTAAAAAACACTGTTTCCACCTCTTTTGCTATTATGTTTAGCAAGTGACATGGTGTTGAACTGATATAAAACATATGAATGTGTAAAACGTATCTCAAGGGACCGCAGTGGCTCAAGTGGTTAAGATGCTGACTGGAAGGTGATAGATCAGCAGTTCGATACCCAAGTACTGCATGACGGAATGAGCCTCCATCTCTGTCCCAGCTCCTGCCATCCTAGCAGTTCAAAAGCAAGAAATTGCAAGTAGATAAATAGGGACCACTTCCCTGGGACGGTAAACAGTGTTATGTGCACTCCGGTGTCTAGTCATGCCTTCCACATGTCCATGAAGACGTCTGCAGATGCAGACAGTGCTGGCTCTTTGGCTATAAACAGAGATAGGCAATGAACCATAGAGTCAAAAATGACTGGCTTTTGAACAAGGGTGACTTTTACCTTTACCTAAAACTTATCTGAGAGTGTCTCTGAATCTGAATTGATTCCTTCCCCCTTCCCCCTATTCATTAATAGCTCCCCTACATTGGCTAGTCCCAGGAAAACTTTTTTTGTCCTTTTTTGTTTGTTTGGCTGGTTGGTTCATTTTGAAGAAAGGGTTTGTCCTGTTTCCTAATTACTTATTACCTTGATGGAGCCAGGGTTGTCTGGCATCATGTAGAAACTTGCCTACTGGATCCAGAGGTTTTTATTACTTTGCAGATCTGCAGGCAAGGGCACATGGCAGTTCTGTATTTCAAAGGAAAAACATAATTCCACTCTGTGGCTGGTGTCACACTTTCTTCTCATATACAGTAAAATCTCATATAACACTAAAACCTGGTTCCACAAGTCTTGGTGTTATATGATTTTTAGTGTTATCTGATCCTCTATGGGATCCATAGAGATACATTGTAACCACACAGGCTTTAGCGGTTGTTATCTGATGCATCCCATAGGATCTTAATGTTATCTGATGCAATTCTTCCCCCCAGATTCCTTAATGTTATGCGATTTTAGTGTTATTCGATACTAATGTTATATGAGGTATTACTGTACATCCAGATTGCAGTCACCAAACCATTTGTCAGGTCAGAGAGTCTGACACCTCATCATTGGCCCAAGAGTCCTACATAAATTTATAGCCCTGTTGGGGGTCGGGGTGGTGGTGGAGGGAGATCAGATACCTGTGTTTGTTACAGCTGGCATTTTTCCCAGTAAAAGGTTAAATTCATAATAAAACCAGGCAGACGTTCCCAATGATATCAAAACTAATTTGAAAGTTTTGAAGTGGTATCCGTGTTAATCAGTGCAAGCATATCAGAGAGTAAACAAAACAAAAATACAAATACATTGTGGCACCTTAAAGATTGACTCTTGTATTTTAATGGTAGCTTTCTTGGACTTGATCCACGAAAGCTAACATTAAAATATAGGAGTTATTTTTTAAGATGCTACAACATTTAGTCTTTTTTGTTTACTCTCTTAAATTCATCTGGGTACCAAAAAGTAAACGTCTTTAAAAATACTAGGCAGTATCAACCTATCTAATTTTACAAAATGTATTTATCTGCATTGTTTCTATTTTCCATTACCACAAAATTACTTCACAGAGACTATTCAAAAGCTTTATAGCCATGGGAGACTGTAAGCACAAAATATATGAAAAGTAAACTGAAGTTGCAAGCAAACTGCATAAGTCAGAATTTGATCCAAAATACAGGCGCATGAAAGGGTGGGGAGAGTTTAAAAATATAATCCTATTCTTGGAACTTGGGAAAAGCTACTGGTCAGAACGAGAAACATAAAAAGTATAGTAAAATACTAAAAAGACAATCTAATTTACTATCTAAAATACAGAAACTTATAGCTTAATAAAGCAGATTCAAAAAAATAAAATAACCTCTTAAATATTAAAGTAGGAGAACACAGAAAGAGCCTCTTCAAAGATTGTGGTATTTTTGAACCACAGTCGTACTCTGGTAATGGCAACCTTGTGTTGTTGACCAATCATTCTCAAACTAGGTCAAGTGGAGGGAACTGCAGAATGAACTCACCAACAGGTGGCTTCATTTTAGCAATTTAAAGTCTGACCCTGCGGGGGTGCCAGGTGGGCTGCTCCTGCTGTTGACAGTTATGACAGCGGCGATTGTGCTTTGTCCTGTTGCTCCGAGTAGCCTCTGGGTTGGTCCCATCCCCTCTGCAGCCTTTGCCAATGCTGATCACAGCATTGGGGAAATCTTCGAAACCACCTGTTTCAAAATCTGTGGCGCTGGAAGGGGAAACCTGGCGCGCTGCAGTGATGTCACTCCAGGCATGCCAGGGAACTCTCCTAGTGTCGCGGATTTTGAAACAGGTGGCTCCAAAAGTTTCCCCAACACGCGGATCGGCTTTGGCAAAGGCTGCAGAAGAGATGGGACCGACCCAGAGGCTGCTTCGAGCAGCATGGACAAAGTGCGATCACTGCCGCCACCGCGGCTGATGTCAGGCAGTGGGGGCGGGAGGGGGACAGTCTGCAATGAGCCCTGGTGCTCACCATGGGGCGCATGAATTATATGCAGGGGCCTAATTGGGCTCACGGGCCATAGTTTGAGCACCCCATCCTAGACAGAGAAGTACTAAAGTAAACAGGTATTTTTCATTAAGGAAGGTTACAAAAAATACACTTTAAACAAACATACATAACAGTGTTAATCTCTACATGCTTCCTCTACCCATGGGATTTATAAACCTTATACAATGATTATCTTATATATTATTGAGTTTATATATTCACCATTATATTATTTTTGACTTTCCTTAATTATTAATTCTGTCTTCAGATTTTGCTGGAGTAGAGTTCCACAATAATTTCTACAATAGAAATCTCCATTGGATTTGTGCTTTTTGGTCCTTCAAACTCTTGGAATAACAGGATTTTGAAAACCGCAATTAAAACAGTAACATAATTTATGTTTGCTATTTCTCCACAGCTCTTAGAAAATCAGTGCTAGTTCAGATTCCTGTAAAACCAAATTATTGGACTGGCATATTATAATGGAATACTGTATTGCATTTTCAAAACAGTGTGCTCTAGTTAAGAATAAATTTTCCATTGTTTACACATTCATGTTTATACATTGCAGGATAAAGCATATTTGGCTGACAAGATGTTTATATTACAATTAAGCAATCTTGTTCAGCGGGTGTGGCAGGCTCGTTGTTGGTTGAGTGGAATGGGAGCTTTGGAGCTGTGGAATGGGGGCTTGGCCACACAGGGACTGGTCAGGGCCCCTGGTGTGGTAGAGTCTCGTGCGCCCTATGCTGCCTGGTGCTGTGGACTTGGCCATGGACTTGGCTGCAGGGGCATGGGGCCGGACATCGGCTCCCGCCCAGCCTAGACTTTGGACTCTAAGGCCTGGACTCTTGTGGTCGAATTCTTGTTTTGAGATGTTTTGACTTAGGTGATTTTCATTATTGTATGCTGATTGTATTCTGCTAATTGTATCTTGTTCTCTAGTGTATGCTAACTGTACAGTGGTACCTCGCTTAGAGAGCATAATGCGTTCCACAGGATTGCTCTTTAAGTGAAACACTATTGTAAATGACTAATTGTGTGTGGGGGGGATTGCGAACCCTGATTTATTTGTTAAGCAAGTTTTTGGTTGGTTTTATTTGTTACGCGAACATTCAGAGAAAATTCTGTTATTTAAGAGAGTTACTCTTTAAGCGAGGCACTCTTTATGCGAGATTTAACTGTATCTCGTTTTATATTGTATTGGATATGATACAGTCAAACCTCGTTTAAAGAACATAATTTTCTCTGAATGGTTGCTTCGCTTAACAAATAAAACCAACCAAAAACTTGCTTAATAAATAAATCGGGGTTCGCAATCACCCCCCTCAATTGGTCACTTACAATGGTGTTTCGCTTAAAGAGCAAACTCGCTTAAAGAGCAATGCTGTGGAACGCATTATGCTCTTTAAGCGAGGTACAACTGTATTGTTGTTAGCCGCCCTGACTCGCGTTGCGAGTGGGCAGCATACGAACCCAAATTAATTTCATCATCATCCGTGTTTACAATGACTATAGTAACCTATTGATCAAGTGCTTGATTTTAGAACACTTTCATTTTCAGGGCTTCTTTCTCTGTTGTTGTTCAGTCGCACAGTCGATTCATTTGATGTCCAAAGTATTTTAGCTTCATATTTATTATTTGACCTTCTAAGGAGCAGTCAGGGTTGATTTCTTCTAAGATTGACCTATTTGTTCTCCTCGCTGTCCAGGGGACTCTCAAAACTCTCCTCCAACACCACATCTCAAAGGCGTCTATTCTTCTGCGCTCAGCTTTCCTAATGGTCCAGCTCTCACAACCATACATTGCCACAGGGAATACCATTGCTTTGACTATGCAAATGTTTGTTTTCAATGTGATGTCTCTACTTTTCACTATGTTCCCCAGGTTTCTCATCGCTTGCCTCCCAAGAATCAGTCGCCTTTTTATTTCATGGCTGCAATCACCATCTGCAGTGAGCTTTGATCCTAAGAAAGTAAAATCTGTCACTGCTTCTACTTCTTCCCCATCTATTTTCCAGGGACTGATAGGGCCTGTTGCCATTATCTTGGTTTTCTTTATATTGAGTCTCAAGCCAGCTTTTTCACTTTCTTCTTTCAACCTAATCAGGAGCTTCTTTAGGTCCTCCTCACTTTCTGCCATGAGGGTGGTATCATCTGCATATCTCAAATTGTTGATGTTTCTTCCAGCAATTTTGATCCCAAATTGTGATTCCTCCATCCCTGCATTGCGCATTATGTGCTCTGTGTATAAGTTGAATAAGCAGGGTGACAAAATGCAGCCTTGTCTTACTCCTTTTCCTATTCCAAACCACTCCGCCATTCCATTTTCCGTCCTAACTGTTGCCTCTTGATTCATGTACAGATTTCTCATGAGGCCTATAAGGTGTATTCCCATCTCTTTAATTGCTTGCCACATTTTGTTGTGGTCGACACAGTCAAAAGCCTTAGTGTAATCAATGAAACAGAAGAAGACTTGTTTCTGATATTCCTTTGTTTTTTCCATGATCCATCTTATGTTGGCGATGTGATCTCTAGTCCCCCTGCCTCTTCTGAAACCCGCCTGCACTTCTGGTAATTCTCTCTCCACATACTGATGCAGTCTATCCTGTATTATCTTGAGCATCACCTTGCTAGCTGAGGGATGAGCGCAATTGTTTGATAATTTGAACATTCTTTGGCATTACCCTTTTTGGGGAGTGGAACGTATACAGATCTTTTCCGATCCTGTGGCCATTGTTTTGTTTTCCAAATCTGCTGGCATATAGAATGCAATAATTTGATTCCATCATCTTGCAGGGCTTTGAAAAGTTCAACTTGGATACCATCAACTCCACTGGCTTTGTTGTTTGTAGTGTTTTTTAGGGCCTTTCTTACTTCACTCTCTAGAATGTCTGGCTCATGTTCAGTGTTCTCATCATTGTGATTATCAGGGGTGTTGAGGTCCTTTTTGTAGAGTTCCTCTGTGTACTCTTTCCATCTTTTCTTAATATCTTCTGCATCTGCTAACTCCTTGCCATCTTTGTCTTTTATCATGGTCATCTTTCTCTGTACCCCCTTATAAATATTTTAACATTCTATACATGAATCACAGCACACCTTGATTCAGTGTTTGGTTGTTCAGAAGTAAATTTCCTTTGCTGCAAGCTAGATTTGCTCCAACTGGTTTTGAAGCCAGTTTAGAGTGCAATCCTAGGTGCATTAAGGCAGACTTTTTGGTCACAATTGACACACTTTCATACCAGTTGGTGCAGAAGTCCTGTTAATTTTAGTGGGTCTTAATTTTGAGAAAGGACTTTCCATACTGAAGGTAATGTTGCACATTTTTAAAATTTGAGCAGTATGCCACTTTTTTTTTCTTCTTTCTCCATAGGTAGAAAGGGAATTCAGGTGTACTTCCCATCAGACGTGGGAAAGGAGTTAAAAGGATATTGGTTAATTGATTTGGCTTCTAAACACTTACCACTTCTTGGTCATTTTTTAATGACTGTGGGTGTTTATTTGTTGTTCCCATAGATACACTTTAAATACCTTTTTAAAATGAGTTGTTTCCAAACTTGAATGCCAAGCAGATTAAGGAAGAAAATATATATGTTGATCGGTGTGGAATACAAACAGCAAGTAAATCCCTCATAATGTTATATTCAGAATTAAAGGGGAAAGCAAGAGCAAAAAACAACAGATTTATTTGGACATGATCTTTCGTGGATCAAAATTTATTTATTTTTTATATTGGTCACATTTATATTGCTGCCCAATTGGCAAGTGACTCTGGGCAGTATGCAACACTTGCATCATAAAACACACAAAAACACCCACCTTAAAACTATAAAAATCCTTAAAAACTCTTAAAACACTAAAACTACTCCCCGGCCCCCACCAATTTAAAATTCTGATTAAAAACATGAGTGGTCCTCTTATATAAATCCATATGTACAGTGGTGTATGAAAAGGGGGAGTTTCATCCATAAAAGTTCATTGTCATGATTTTGAGAAATAATTATAAAACTACAGTACTTTGAAAATAAGTGCTATTGAGTTATATTTTAATTGCTTTTATTAAACTATTAAAAACATGAATAATAATTTGAATGTTTAGGTACCAACATCATTTTTTAAATTACAGAGAAAAGTATAATGTTTTAACAATGTGGGTCGACAGTCACGTGGAAAGAAATCCTGTTCTGCATCAGAATAGCAGGTGCAAGTTAGAGGAGATCATAGAATTTCAGTGTCATATAATAATAATAATAATAATAATAATAATAATAATAATAATAATAATAATAATAATAATAATAATAATAATAATATGGTAAAAAAACAGTGCTTTCTTATGCAGGAATAGCAGCTAAACAAGAGAAGGTAGTTGTGTAGGTGACTGTGTTCTTAAAAATTGTAACATAAATTTTAAGTGAAACAAAACCAAGAGGAAAGTAATTCCTCATATTTAATAAGACTAGAGTTCTGCTGAGAAAATGCTTAGCAGAAGCATAATCCGTGAAGCAGTCCCCAACCCCAACATGACTAGTTATGTACTGCCTGGAAAATAGAGCATGTGACAAATCATGTGGAAGGACAGCCTGCTGGTGAGAGAAGAGTTTCATGACTGCCTTGTACACACAGATTTCCCTAACATGGTTTTGCTTTATGTTTCATTTTCCTAAATTGAAAATACAATTTTTAGTAGTATCTTACAATAATAATCAAGTTCTATTACATAGCCCAAATGTAGCACCAAGTTTAAGAACAAATCTTATTCTATTTTATTTCAATTCAAGTAGATACATTTGTGGTGGTATATTTTGATTGTATCTCGTGCACTTAAACCCTTTTTATCATGCTGGCGAATGACCGTAATAAAGTGATTTAAAAATAATAATCAAGTTGGAACAAATTGTGTTAATTTGTTGCTGGAGTCATCTTTGCTTATGGGACAGGTTCATATACCTTCCAAAATATGCTTTAACTATGAGCTACTCTAGGTTATCTCAGTTAAGAAGCATGTGCTGAGATTTTAGGCATGTAATAAGACATTTCACAGGTAGTTTCCACATAAATGTTTTGTTTCAACAGTTGATTATGAGTGCAATTTAAATGTTAGAAATAAAAATAAAATAAAATAAGTTAGTTTGTAAAAGAGGACACAGTTGAATTGGAAAAGAAAAGTAGAATTAAAGATTGCAACTTGAAGAAAAAAATGTAGCTGACATTGCAATCCTGTAATATATATATATATATATATATATATATATATATATATATATATATATATATATATATATATATATATATATATTATTTGGTTATACATATGGTATTTTGTTCCCTGTGCTGTAAAAATGTATGCATGCAGTCCAGAGATACTATTTTCTCAGCTCCTAGGTTTGTTTGTTTTTTAAATGGAAGCAGGTCAGATTGATTAAAGATTCATCACTAATATGGTATTGTGAAAAGAGATTTTAATGTTGTTTTGACATTTCCCAATACACTGTCAATTTTTCTTTTCTTACGTATTATTTTTCTTGTATAAATTAATATACACTGCCTTAGAGAAATTTATAGAAAATAATAATAGTTATTGAAATCAGTTCATGCTTATAGTCACCCTTTCCAGGGGATTTCGGAGTTTAAAATATTCAGAAGTTGTTTACATTCTCTGGGATCATGTAACTTGCCCAAGGCTATGCAGCCTGGCTCATCTCCTGGATCTACTGTGGAGAACCAAACTCTGCAGATCTGGCTCTGCAACCAGATACAAAAGTCATGGTAATACTACTTGTTCAGCATAGATTTGCTTGAAAATGGTACTGTATAAGCTGCTTCCTTTAATTTATAACATGTTACTTTACAGTGCTGAGGACATAAAAGAAACAAAAAAGGGAGATCCGTTACCTGTAGACAATGATCTGTCACCATGGGAAGAATGGTTCCTTTGCAAAGAGAAAGCATTACGTGCTCGTTTACAAGCACAAGCTATCGAGGTAAATATTTGTTTGATTTACATTTGACAGTAGGTTGTCAAGCACCAGAATATATATACAGTTCATCTATTTTCAAAAAATAGTTAATTCGCTCCTTATATTTTAATGTGTTTATGCTACAGTTGTTCACTGTCTTTAAACATGTGCCGATACAAATTGAATTATGGCTATTTCTGCAGTTATTTGGTGGATTGAGCAGAGCACAAACCCAGACAGATTTCTGTTGGTAAATCTGACATTCCTGGGATTAAAAGTGCATGTCATCTCAAACATATTCTTCCCATTATCCAATTTTAGCACATGTGTGTTGGCTTTCATACTTGTAGACTACATTCAGATATCTCCATGCAGCTGTCCATTGATATCAAGGGAGAGACAGAAATGCTAGGGTGGTGCAGAGGGAGAGCACAGTCATTCTTTCCTTTACATAAAGGGTTGATCCAGCTTTATCTTTTGGGAAGACTGTAGAGCTGTGATGGCGCTCCTGGAAGCGTATGGGCGCGTTTTACTTCCGTTTCCGGGAGCAACAAGGTGGCGTGGGCCAGATGAATCGCAGTAAACCCATTTGTGTGGATTCACGGGGGCTTGGGCTTCTGGGAATTGAAGTCCAAGAACATCTGGAGTCCTAAGGTTCGCCATAACAGCTGTAGAGCAACCTTTCCCTTCTAACAAGAAATATTAAAAATGCTTAGAAACAGTGACACTTATTTTTAAAATCATTATTGATGGGGATTTTTTTCAATATAACAGGTACAATGCAGAAGACTAGTGTGTGTGAATGAGGGCTCTGAGGCCCCCACAATATCAGTCACATGTCAACTGAATAACACTACAGCAGCAGCTTAAACAGCAGAATGTTCAGAAGAATTTGGGCATCAAAACCTGGCTCTTTGCCTGCAGATATTATACAAAAAATTACATACCGGTACTTGCTATTCTTTCCTTTAAGGTGGAATTTTGAATTCCTCATACAGTAAAACCTCGTATAATGCTAAAACTTGGTTCCACAAGTCTTAGTATTATCCGATTTTTAATGTTATCCAATGCATGGATCGAATAACATTGAAATCCTATGGGACGCATTGGATAACGTTAAAACTCCATAATGATACATTGTAACCAACACAGGCTTTAGCTAATATTATCCAATGCATCCCATAGGATTTAATGTTAGGCGATGCAATTTTTTTTTCAGATTGCTTAACGTTAATGCGGTTTTAGCGTTATCTGATGCAAACGTTATCCAAGATATTACTGTATTTTTACTTTTCTTAAATCATAAACTTGAATTCCAGACATTTTAGTCCCACGTCAGTCCCTGATCTGCTTCATCCATACTAATTTCACTATGGTTTTCAGAGAAAACAAGCTAATGTTAGTAATGTCTTTTTCACATATAACAACATGAAAAACAAACTCTTGGGAGCTAGTATACTTGTATTGTTTTAAATTAAAAATGATCAAATATTTGTAGTAAGGAAGCATTTAGATCCAAAATTGTTGAACCTTGTAAAGCAATATTTTCTCTTTTCTAGGCAGTGAATCAAGAAATTGAGAAAATGAAGGAACAGCAAGAGCGGGAAAGGAAAAAACAACTTGCTGCAGAGAAACACAGAGAATGGGTCCAGAAAAAAAATGAAGAGGTGAAACGGGTGACGTACTTCTTTGTTTCTGAATTTAAGTTCACATTTTCTCACAATGAATTACAATTTAAATTATTAAGGAATAACAATTTAAATTGGCAAGCTATTAAAACACTAAACAGTAATGCTAGTACTGTATAGTTACTTTTTGTGAATTTTTTTTTAGATTAGCTGGGATGACTCTCTTACATAGAGTTCCTGTGAAGAAAACCCTCCTCACAATAATTTATACAAGTTAATTTAACAGGAGTTTTAACTGGGCATTTTACATACTTCAGCAATGAAGACCAAATCCAGCCTTGGTCTATTTGTGGCCCTTCCAGCTGCCAAGTTGCTAGATTGGTGGCACTGTGGCATCAGCAATAAAATAAAAATTTCTTTTTAAAAAAGATCCATAAGGCCATAAGTCTGAGAACAATGTTCTGTTTTAAAACAAGGAATGCACTTCACTGCCTTTTCTTATTTTTAAAGAAAAATGAGACTTTTTCACTGTTTTTTGGCCTTTAATTGTTTTAAAGATTCAGTTTAATGCTGCTGTTGATGGCATATCATAGAGCTTAACAGTGTGTTTAAAGCAAAACACTAATTTGGAATAACAATTTTTCTTGTGTACATACAAGAAAGGTTCACTTATCTTCTTTCAGAATCTGAAAGTTAGTGCTGTATTTGACATGGTCACAGGGTTTGGTTTTTGCCCCAAAATCCTGTTGGGGTCTTCAGGGCTTCATAAAATGAAAAAGAAACTCAGTGAAGTGACCAGATGTCAACTTACAATTCTGAAAAATAAGTATTTGGGGAATTAAATAGAGAAGAGAAAGCTTGTGTAGTCTATTGAAAGAATGCATCACTACTCTCCTCAATAGATTCCAGGAGCAACAATTTAGTTTTTATTTTATTTTTTATTTTATTTAAATGGGAATAGTGAGAGATTAAAAAACAGCCTTGTGAGATACATGCAGCTTAAGGACTACACTTTACTCACTTTGTTATAGATTTACAAAACAAGAAAATAATTTGCCAATTTAGCCCTCTGTTATTTTATCTTAGAAGGGAACAAAATATGTTTTCTCTTGAGCATTGTCAAGTTCTAGGTCAGAATGGATTGTCCTTGAGAGTCCAGAGGCCATTTTTGCCTTCCCTAAGGCCTTCATGGGCTGCAACTTGTAAATGTCTCCTGAGTTTGGAGAGTGATATTAATTCTACAAATGGGTCTCACAATTTATTATTTAAATGTAATTTCCTTCCCTGTTTTAATGTTCGGAAGGCCATTTTGTTTAGAAATAGGATATTGCAACAGAGTTGCCAGACCATGCTCAAAGCTGTAGATCTCTGTGCAGATTTAATGTGATTATATCTGTATTGCAGGATTGGGCCCTCCAGTTCTGCCTCCTGCCCAATGGGTGTGTGTATGTGCATGCTTTGCTACTGCTTGCAATAAGAAATGATTACTGTATACTGTATACTCAAATATAAGCTGACCAGAATATAAGCCGAGGTACCTAATTTTGACCTGAAAACCCAGGAAAATAGATTGACCTGAATATAAGGGGAGGGTAGGAAATGCAGCAGCTGCTAGTGAGTTTAAATAATCAAAATACATGAAAATATGGTAAAATTAATTAAATTGTTGGCGCATCTCAAGCCAGTGTGGTCTTGGGACCCTCATGGTCATTGACCCAACTATAAGCTGTGTCCCTTTTTGGGGGCTAAAAAATTCAGCTTACACTCGAGTATATACAGTACACCCAAAAAATTATTTTAGAGATTGGATTACCACTATACTTCAAGTTTTTCATTGGCATAAAGCAGACAGTGTATTATAATAAACTATATTGTTTTCTCTAGAAATAAGCTTTGGTGAGATAGTTGAAATTCTAATTTCCAATGATAATTGGAATTACTTTATTAATTTAGATAGTGTAGACCAGAAGTGCTCTAAAATGATGGAGTAATTGGTTGTGGCTACCAGTTTATTTGTAATTATGCAAGAAATTTTTCCTATTTACATTTTTGTTAATTTTTGGAACAGGTATAGCTTTCAATTATGCTAGATAATAATATTAATTATAGAAATAAATTGGTGTGCTGACCCACCCGAGCGGGAACTGTTGCTGCACGGCAGCACTACACAGAGAGTGTTCGAGGAGAGTCCAGTTATCAAAGTCCAAAAGGCAAGCCGAGGTCTGTTTACTGGTTGTCCAAGCAAGTGTCTAATCCAAAGGGTGTCCAGGGGCATCATCAGGGTCACGGCAGGAAGGTCAGGGTCTAGGCAGGCAGTCTGGAGTTGAGTAGGGTGTTGGTCTTCACACGAGAGTTGTTCCAACTCTGGCAGGCTGCAACAAGCTTGTTTATAAACCTCCCAGCCTCGGTATCAGCTGGGAGCCTACTTTGGTACTTCACTCTAGCCTGCCTGCGTCTCAGGTGTAGCTCCTTTCTGGACCTCTCCCTGACAGAGGGCTGATCACTGTCAGAGCCAGTGTAAAATCAGCTGAATAATCTTGGCCGTAGCTTTCTTGAAGTAAAAGTATAATTTTAATATTTATTGGTAATTACTTATTGCATAACTGAATTATTAATTAAGAAATGAAAAAAAATCACAGCATAAAATAACAAAGGATTGCTTAAAATGAAGTCAGTCAATAAGAGGTGTGGTTTCAGTGTGTGTCCTATGTTCGTGTGTCTTACTAACTTAAAATCCTATGTGAGCATTACTAATTACTATGAGAGAGACTAAACATGATAAGGAAAATGGAACAGTAGCAGTTTTATACACATTGTTTATATCAAAAACAGTTAGCAAAAATGTACTTTTTACAATAGCCTCAAGCAGTTCAGATGTTACATGAGCTGAATTCTTATTGAGGTGGAAAACCTATGCCTCACCTGCAAATTTCAGGAGGTATTCCTGAGGATTAGTCAAGTATTCTTGAGGGGTGCTGAGGCGTTCAGCATATCTAGAAGATGGGTTATAAACAGTATTCCTCTGGATATGCTAGTTGTAATGGCTTTTCTCTCTAAAATACTCAATTTTTATAGGAAAGGAGAGTAAGGGAACGTAGATTGAGCCAAGAAATGGCAAGAAAAGCAGCCATAGAAATTAAGAGAGAACAGTCAAAGGAGAAAGCAAAAGAAATGTATCAAGAATGGCTAAAGAAAAAGAAATCAGAAGAAGTTCAAAAGAAGAAGGAAGAGAGGGTATGTTTTATCAAAATTTTAATATGGAGAAAAATTAACTTGTTTATTATCAAGTTATTAACTGGTTTATTATCAAGTATTATTATGATTATCACTGTTTAGGGCAGGGATTCCCAACCTATGGCCTGTGGGCCAGCAGCGGCCTGCAGCATCATTTCATGTAGTCCATGCCACCGCACCCAGAAGTAGAAGCGGATGTGTTTACGTCAGCCATAAAAAATGCCTGCAGCTTTTGTAAATACGAACGTGGCCACATTTATGATAGCCATAAATGCGCCTACTTCCAGGAAGCATGGTCTGGCCTGCTCAGCTGTGCAGGGGGCATGGTCAGGCCCACAGTATAAAAAGGTTGGGAACCCCTGGTTTAGGGAATAACATTTGTGATCTAAAATGAATTTTCTTTCTGTTCAGCTTGCCTAGTTGACTTTGGATTTTTATTATTATTATTTATCATGACTTCGCATCTTTTACTGGCTTTAACTATTCAGTTCTATCTATCTATTTCTGAAGTCATACATGCATCTTTGACTTGGTGCATAGTCTTGTTTCCTGGTTTTGTAATTGAATTGGTTTCAGTGAAGATTTGCTAATTGTGAGGACATATATTAATTTGTGAAAAATCTTCATTCTTTCATTCCATGGACAGAGGACATGTGTGAAATAATGCTAATGGAAGAGATTACAATACCTAGGTCTATTTCATTGAACACTTCATTCATTTTCCAGTTATTTTTAAACACTGCTGAAGAATGACCGTATATCTCCAATTAGTTATAAGTTTTGCTCAGCTATCATAAAAGCGATTTTAGATTTTGCAGATACCATGAGAGTCTAATCCCAAAAATAGTGCTTTTAATATGAAATTCTTGATGGACCTTATATAGTGCTGATATAGCAATTTACACATGCCAATTTTTTCTCTCCAGAAGTAATAATACCAAAACATATATAGCATTTTCTAGGGTTTGATGGACCTATACATCACGGGAGTAATCTGGGGGCAGAGTTTTTAATAGTTTCCCATTTTGGGATTAGAGTGCCAGAATAATCAACAGCTGCCAAATATAACAAAATGCTCAAAACCCGCAGAACTTGAGACCTTTTTAAATAAACTTTTCTCTTTGGCCCTAAGTAAAAAGTCTCAGGCAGTGTCATAGCAAGGAGCTTTTTCAGTGATGATGCCTCAACCATGGTGTGATCTCAAGGAAGCTTCCTGTCTCTTTTATTGATGTCATTTTTGTACCAGGGAAATATTTTTTGTAACATTTCCAGGCCTTTTCATCTATTTTGGCCCTCAGTTGTTTTTGTTTATTAATTTGTGTTATATTATATTTATACTTCATATACGTATATTTATGTACATTAAATATACAAGAACTATAAATACAACATAACAATACAAATTATGAAGACCAAAATTGATAATAAGGCCTGGAAATACAATTTTATTTGCAGGTGCCCTTAAATAATACTGGGAAAATAGTTCACACCAAGAAATAAGACAATTTGTAATTAAAAAACAATAAATTTATACAGTAAATCCACATGTAAATAAAAGTAAGCAACCCTATATAAGTCAGATAAGTGTTTTGACTCAGGCCCAGTTTGGAAAGAATAGTGGTCATCAATTGGATTTATGTTAGTGTGTGATTAGAATTACAGTATCCTAACAGAACTACAGTGAATTTGTTTGCAAATGAAAACTTACCTGAAACTTTTCAAATACTGATAGGTGCAATCTAGTCACAATTACTTTAAATTTCTTTTATTGCAATGTAGAAGTTTGATGCTGGTTGCCAACTGTAATAATAAATAAATAAATAAATTCAAATTCAAAGTTTAGCATGGAAGTTAAATGCGTGCTTATATGTTTCCAAATCAGTTGGCCTTACAAATAGTTAATTATCAGTTCCTGGAAAATAAATGGGGAAGAAGTAGAAGCAGTGACAGACTTTACATTCTTAGGATCCAAGATCACTGCAGATGGTGATTACAGCCATGAAATAAAAAGGTGACTGATTTTTGGGAAGCAAGCTATGAGAAACTTGGGGAACATAGTTAAAAGCAGAGATAACACCTTGAAAACAAAAGTCTGCATAGTAAAAGCAATGGTTTTCCGGGTGGTAATATATGGTTTTCTTGGTGGAAATGTATGGTTTTCCCGGTGGTAATGTATGGTTGCGAGAGCTGGACCATAAGGAAAGCTGAGCACAGAAGAATAGATTCCTTTGAAATGTGGTGTTGGATGAGAGTTTTGAGAGTACCTGGGACAGTGACGAGAACAAATAGGTTGATCTTAGAAAAAATCAGCCCTGACTGCTCTTTAGAAGGTCAAACAGTAAAGATGAAGCTAAAGGACATCAAATGAAGCTAAAGGACATCAAATGAGAAGAGAGGATTCATTTGAGAAGGCCTTGTTGCTGGGAAAGGTGGAGGGCAAAAGAAGAAGGGGATGGCAGAAAATGTGATGGGTAGATGATATTGTAGATGTAATGAGCACAGAGCTAGGTGGGTTGAGGAGGATGGTCCATGGGGTCGCAAAGGATCGGAATAGACTGTGTGACTGAACAACAACAACAAAACTATGATTAGCAGTAAAACATGTGAAAGAAGATAGGCATTTTGACATATTTGGCTGTTATCCTTTTACAGGAGAAGGAAAAGCAACGAGAAGCTGAATTACAGGAGAAAAAAGAAAAATCTGAGAAGATGTTTAAGGAATGGCTACATAATTCTAGAAATAAGCCCCGCCCAGCACCAGCCAGCTATGCCTATGTGAATAGGAAGCGTAATGGTTTGTATCTAGACTAGTAACTTGTGAAACAGTGGCTAAAATCCTTTTGCCTAATGATGCAAATTGCATAACATTCAGTCATTTTTAGCTGACAATTAATGATTATTTGCTTGGATTCCTCAGCATTTACCCTCAACAATCTTGGAAACAACTCAGTAATTGCCACCCTTTTGCTCTTCTACTTGTATAATTAGGCAGCAGAACTGGGAGCTAGTATCTTTTCACTGGTATCTTTACTGTTTATTCCCAAAGGCTTTGTTTAAGGAGATAGGGGTGAATTTTGTCCACTTCATTTGTTTTGTTTGTTTGTTTTTTGCTTTTGGCAGCCTGCCTCTTCAGGTTTATATTTTTCATTCCACATTCACATCCCATGGATTTCTTTGAGGACTTTTTTGCCTTTGCTTGTTTGCCTTTTGGTCCTTTCCTTTCTTGTTGCTGCTGGGTACTAGCCTGCCTATCTACTAGATGCAACGAAGAGAAGATAAACTAGAGCAGTGATGGCTAACTTTGGTACTCCAAGTGTTCTTGGATTTCAATCCCCAGAAGCTCAAGTCAGCACTACTGCTGATCAGGGCTTCTGGGAATTAAAGTTCAAGAACACCTGGAGTGCCAAGTTTAGCCATCACTGGACTATAGCTTCAAGCGGTAGAGGGGAGAGAAATCTCCCCATATAGTAGAACCCCATATAACAGAAATAATTCATTCTATGAGGCACTTTGTTATACAATTTTTTCGTTATACGATGCATCCATCATACAATGAAAATCTCTATTGGAAAAATTGTACAATGAAAAAAAAAATCGTATGATTTTTCCCATAGAGATTTTCATTGTACAGTTTTTCTCATAGAGATGCATTGCATCGTATAACAAAAAATTTCATTATTCGGGGCACAATGGTTTTTTTCCAAATCCTCTTCGTTGTACTATTTTTTTTGCTGTACAAGGCATTCATTGTACAGGGTTCTGTATTCTAGTAGTTTTGTTGGGACGCTTTGATTGTATATTTTCTATTTATTTGCTTTCTTATTTTGGTTTTTCATAAAATAATTTAGTCAGAAGGGGCCTATGAGGCCATTGAATCTAACCCCCTGCTCTATGCAGGAATCCAAATCAAAACAGATATGACAGATAGTTGTCCAGTTTTCTCTTGAATGCCTCTAATGCTCACCATCTCCACAGGTAATTGGCTTCATTATCATTCTGCTCTAACAGTTAAGAATTTCCCCCCTTCCCCCAATATTCAGCCTATATCTGGCTTCCTGTAGTTTCACCCTGTTATTGTGTGTCCTGTACTGTATCAGGGGTGCCCAAATGTTTTGGGTCACAGGCTGGTCATGTGGTTTAGGGAGCCAGTCACTATGGCCGGGGACTTGATCCAGCCCCCAACACCCATTCATCTGGCCCACAGAGTCCTCGTCACTCCTGGAAGCAGATGTAAAATGCACACATATGGGCATGTTTTACTTCCGCTTCGAGAAATGATGAGGGCTTTGTGGGCCAGACGAATTGGCGTTAGTGGCCTAGTTTGGGCACCTCTGCGCTATAGGATGATGTAGAACAGGCCCTGCCCCTCCTCTTTATGACTATCTTTCAAGTACAATAGTACCTCAAATAACGTTATTACTTGGTTCCACAAGTAATAATGTTATCCAGTTTTTAACGATCTCACAATGTTAGATCTTCGGAAAGGTAACGGAGGTGGTCCGGTTTGCTTGGGGAGGGAATGGACGTTCCCTCCCCAAGCAAACCGGTGGTCCCAGCATGGGATCTCCCTTTGCTTGTGAAGGGAATGTGTGTTCCCTTCACAAGCAAAAGGCAATCAGCACCCCATCCTGAGCGCTGAACCCATGCTGGCGTGGGGCTGGGGGGGAAATGGACATGTGTCCCCATTCTTTCCCCCTACCCTTTTTCCAGCCTCTCTTCAGAAGCCCCCCTCCTCGGGCCTGGTGGCTAAGCCCCTTAGCAAACCAGGCGGCCGGGGATGTGGTGTTTTTAAAAAGAAGCTGGGAAAACTTCTCCAGCTTTTTTCCAGAAACCTCTGTCTGGATCGCTAAGGGGCTTCGTGATCCAGGCAGGGGATGCCCAGGTAGGTCAGGTGACATCAGAAACAGGAAGGGATCGGGTCCCCCAACCTACCTGGAGGCAGCAGGTGTGGTGGAGAGCCTGGGCAAAAAAACAACAACAACAACTGTTGTCTCAAGAGTTTTTTTCACCCATTTCAGGCTCTTCACCATGCCTGCCACCTCTGGGTAGATTGGGAAACCCGATCCCCGCTGTTTCTGACAGCCGAGGTGTTGGGGGAGATATCGTGCGCATGCACGGTTTCTCCCCCAACACCCCAGCAGTCTCAGCTTCTGCCTGAAACAGCTGGGGTGTTGGGGAAGAGATGACTTGTGTGTGCATGGTTTCTTCCCCAACACCCTGGCAGTCCCAGAGATCACCTGGGACAGCTGGGGTGTTTGGGGAGAGATTGTGCGTGTGCATGGTTTTTCCCCCAACACCCCAGCAGTCCCAGCGATTGCCTGGGACAGCTGGGGTGTTCGGGGAGAGATTGTGCATGTTCACGGATCGCACACTGGAACTGCAGGAATGTTGGGGAGAGATCGCTTGTGTGCATGGCTTCTCCCCCAACACGCCGGCAGTCCCAGTGTGCGATCAGATCTCTGGTTTGGGTGGAGAACGGGCACTAGTGTCCTCTCACCCCAACCAAACAACTGATTTGAGCAGAGATCTCTGCCCTAAAGCCCGTTAACATAACGCACGACTTTATGTTAATGGTGTGAAATGCAAATGTTTGCCTCAAATTCCCCGACGTTATCTGATTTTAGCGTTTGTACTTCATATTTGCCTTGAGGGACATATGCTACCTTTTGGGGAAAGACCAAGCTGAAGTAAGAATTGAGCACTTCTGCCTTTTCTTTGTCATCTGTTACCATTTTCCAGTCCTCATTGAGTAGCTGACATACTGTTTCTTTTCTCTCTCTTTAGCTACACATGTACCCGAAGAAATAGTTCTTTGTTGCTAACCTCAGGTCATTCTCGGCTTTTGCCTTCTCATAACACTATCTTGGCTGCAAATCTTCACTGCTTGTCTGTGCTCTTCCTTCTACTCTGGCCTTCCTTTCACTTCCTGCATTGCTCTTTTTTGTTCTTAGCTCTTTTCTGAGCTTTTTGTGGAGACACATTGTCTTTTTGGAACTTTTTGGAACTGTTTGCAATTCTGTCTTTAGAGGGTTTTTTTAAAAAATAAACTCCTACCCATCTTGGACTCTTTTTTGACAGAGTCTCCTGTTGTGGGATTTTTATCTATCATCTTTCTGAGTTTATTAAAACTGGCTTTCCTGAAGCTGTAAAGACATGCGACTACATTCTAGTTTTGTTTCTTTGGAAATCAAGAACTCAAGAACATTTTGAGAGTAGGGCTCTGTGTTTTATTTTTCTGTTTGTGCATGTGTGTGTTGGGGGAATTGGCTCCTTGTTTAATTTTTAAAAAATGTTATTTAATTAATTTGTTGTATAACTTAGCCTGTTAAATATATATTTTGGTGGAAGATTATTTTGTTTGCTTCCGTAGGTGTTTGTGAGCCAGATGGATGGGTTTTATGACAGATTGATTGTTTTGTTGGTTGGGCACAGCTTGGGCATTTCTTCTTGGTCATTATTGCATTGTTGGTTGAGTTGGTAAGTGGATGTCTCTGTGTGCTCATCACCCAGGGGAAGGCTGTTTCCTTTTCTTCATTTCTTTTGCTGCCCAGGCCCAGAGGGTCTGTTGTGCAGGGTGGGTGGTGCACAATTCATACTTTTACTTTTTTTCATTCACTGTTGACTGCTTTTGGAGTAGATTGATTCTCTGTTGTTTTGCCTTTGCATTTTTAAACTCAATTTAAAGAGTTTTTAAGCATTTTTGGACTGCCAGAAAACATAACACAAAATGATATCATGGGATAGAAACGGGGCCTGTGGGTTTTTTTTTTTTTTTGCTTTTTTCTTTAGAATAGTGATGTGGATTTCTGTGTGCTGTTCACTGGAGGGAGGTGGCAGTGTTGTATTATGGGTTGTCACTGGGCAGAAACTGCTTGCTAGCCATAACAATCTTAACCTTGTGTTCTGGGGAAAATGAAACTTAAACTTGTTATAGACATGTACTGTACTACTGTGTATGGTCATTGGCTGGGACCCTTCAGAGGAGGGGCCAGAGGGTGGAACTTGTTGAAGAAGATAAAAAGGAAGGGAGGAGAAGGGATGGTCCTTTTGCTGTGTAAGTAGTTCTTTGGGTTGCTTTGAACTCAAGCAACCATGCAATCTTTTAACAGATAGGGGCCCCACAGGGCTTCCACACTTACCGTAGATAGGTTTTCATTATTTTCATGTGCTTTCTGAACTAAATTTGCTTCATTTGCCTACAATTTTTTTGCTTCCTGAAACTAAGAAATTTGTAATCTACTTTTGGTACAATATGCTTTTAAAAGAGATGAAGATGACTGGAGTTGTTTATTTGTCTGTCCGCTATCTTACTAACAGCCTGACTTCAGTCGGGACATGTGAGAAGGCAAGCTAAATCCTGAATTGCTTAGCTGGATGGCATCAATTCAGGTGCGGTCCCACTTACTTGGAGGCCCAAGGGTCTACTCAGGAGCAATGGGTCTGTTACACTGGAGGAAGCTTTCTATTCTGTGTATAAGAAAAAGGACCAAAAAATACAAAAATGAAAGAGGTATGCCATGAAGAAATGTAAAAATATTTATTATGTACATCCCTAGTGCTAGAACAATTTGCAGCCATAAATAGATATGTGAATAGATGTGCAAATGGGCCAAAAGTATAAAATTTTATTGCTATAGTAGTTAAATCTTGACTATCTAAAATCAATTACCATGACTAACTAAAATCAAATTGATGATTGTTAATTCACAGGTCATTTTCATTTGAAGATAAGTTGAGCACCAGTATCAGTTCTTAATTGTGTGTGTTTTCTGAACATTTCAGGATATCCAGGGGGAAGTGCCTATCCAGCTTCAGCCTTCTTCAACCCCATACCTTGGAAACCCATCCATATTCCTCCTCCTAAGGAAGAAAAGTATGTTTCAGTGAAGAAAAATAAGAGAGCTATATCTAGTAACACATGTAAACCTTCAAAGCCATTTCATAAATCTAGGAACAATCCTTATATTGAATCATTGTTCAAAATTCAAAGATAGCATTGGGTGCTTTTTCAACTGAATTTGGCTGGATGCTGTAATTTAAGAACATTTGTTATAAACATTTATGGCAACTTTTAAATATTGTTTTGACTTTAGCTTTAAAATAAAGCACCTGAGACAATGTGAACAATATTTTAACGTATAATGTATTTTTCTATGGAAAGGAGTGAAAACCTGGCTGGCAGGTCAGGTCTGGGGAATTGATGGATCAATTTCCCCAGCTGGCTGGATGGTTTGACCCCCAATGCCTCCTAGCTTTAATGCCTAGTTTTTTAATGTTAAGTTTTTTAGCTTCTTTTAAAACTTTTAATTTTTGAACTGGTTTTAAATTGTTGTCGATGCTTACGTGTTGTGAATCGCCCTGGGTCCCTTCGGGGATGAGGGCGATACATTTAAATAAATAAATATAATGTACTGTGAGTCATGTTTTAAGAATAAAAAATAATTATTTGCAGCTGTTCCCCAATATTTTGTGTACTTAACATGTTATATGTTTAAGTGTAACCGCTTAGTGGTCTTGTGCTTATTGATGAGATGGCTATTGCTTTAAAAATTTATTGGAATGCCATAGTAAAGGAAGATAATATTTTGAGTCACAATTATTCTTTGAGTTAGCTTTTGGATTTAAGTTTCTTTGGTCTTGTTAAGTTCATTAGAATTTGTTTGGCTTGAATCTTAACTGCTTACTTAGCTACTTTTCAGAATGTAATGTAAGAGAACCTTCTGAATTTACCTCTGTTAAATGACTTGTGAAATGCTTTCTGTTAGGAATAAGCAATAAATGTTCATTGACTATAGCAATTTAAAACAGCTGTATTACATGTTCTGTTCATATTGGCTCTTTTGTTGAACTTTAATGTTAACTATTTATTTGTGAGTGCTAAATGTATGAAAGTGACAAAGTAATCTTTAATATTCCGTCAGTAATTCGGCAAAAACATGCATTTGTGCTCTCTAAATAGATCCAAAGGTTTTGATGGCTTTGCAAATTGCAGTGAACTTCAAGGTATTAAGATGTTGCTATCATGAACAAATTATATGCAAACAATTGCTAGATGTCATATTTTATTTCTTTAAAAACTGATATTTCAGAAAGAGTGGCTTGTTACAGTATATACTTAACCATGATTTTTACACTGACAGAATGTGTGGAAGGGAAAAATCCTGGGCTAATGCAAAATTGGAAAAACAGGCTGGTTTCATTCTCAGGTTATCTCTTGTTTTTCCTTGAGTGAATATTTAATCACACAGTTTTCCAAAAATTTTGCAACGAAAGAAATCCTTGCTCTCTTATAGATAAAAATTGAATATTGATATACAGAATTGTATAACTGAATGCTTCAGTATGGTAATAAGAGCAAATACAAAAGTGTTAGAAACAGAAATGAAGTATTAGTATCACTCTCAATAATGCTATAGGAGTGAGTGTGCTTATAATTATATCCAATTTGACAATATGATAGATGTGTATTTTTATATTTAAGCTCATGGTTTTGTTTCTAATGGTTTTGTCATTCACATAGTTTCTGTAACACATATCAGACTTTTTTGTACATTTTTAAAAAAAATTACAACAAAAAATACGTAATACAAAAATACAACAAGAAGCATCAGAAACACATCAGACATGAAGAAATTAGGTGACTTAATGACTAGAGAACTTTTTAAATGTTGTAAAATATTCAGTTCTATTACTAGTTTTTCTGTCTTGAGTGAAAGGATTCTTCATGACGCTGCTGACAGAGTAACCAAACAATACCATGGCAGTTATACTACTACAGCTACAGCTCTGTGTCCTGTTCCTATCTGTTCTCCTTCGTACAGTCTGTGATTCCCCACTTTTGGGATTCTGCGTCTGCGTGGAGCTGTGACTGGAGTTTTCAAGCTGATTGGATAAAGTTTGAATGTTAGGGCCGCTCACCATACCACCCACCCTTAGGCTCCATTTCGTGCTCTTTCCTCAGTTCTCTTTCCGCCGTAGCAGCAGCAGATCATTGAGAGCTCTCTTCAATTTTTCGTCAGTTTTTTTAGGAAAAGGCTTTTTTTTTTTTTTGAGGAATTTTTTTCTGGTGATCTTGTTCCCCAGGCAGGATCACCTCAACCTTGACTGTTACCCTCATGGGGAGCAGTTTTCTGCAAATTTTTTACCTCAGGTTGTTTCCCCTTCGCAGACACTCGACCTTTGCAGGTTGGGCGCCAATTCTCATCAGTTTTTCTTCTGTGTCAACCCTTTTTGCGAAGGGGCCAGCACCACGGCCAATTGTTCATCCACAGGCATTTGGTCCCAATTTTTCACTTGGTGCTCTTTTTGATGGCCTCAGCTGCCTTCAAGCATTGCGTCGACTGCAACAAGAAGGTTCCATCTTCCGACGGTCAAAACAAGTGTCTGCTGTGCCTTGTCGAAGCTCACCAGACTCAGAACTGTGTGCACTGTAAGAATTTCACTCGTCTAGCAATGCAAAACAGAAGTAACCGTCTGAAGGTACATCTTATGGAGATGACGTTGGCTCCTTCAGCTCACGAAGCTTCTCAGTTTCCCATTGAAACTGCTGTGGCTAAGATGGTGTCTCGCAACGAGGGACGATCCAAGATGGCAGAGCCGAGGAAGAAGGTCAAGAAAGGGGACAAGAAGGAAAAGTCCAAGAGGTCAGGGCAGCAATCCTTGCCCGCCACTCCTCAACCTTCATGTTCTCTGTGTCATTCATCATCTTTTCCCCCTGCATCTGCAATCCTTCCTCGCCAGCTGTCCATGGAGTTGACTGCAGCAGGAGGCCTTTCTTCTTCGGGGTCTCTGACTAAGATGGTCCGTACCACTGGCTCTTCTCCTCCTCCTCCTCTGCCGCGCCTACTTCAGCACTCGCCAACGCCTCCTCCTCGTGGACTTTCTCTGCTTCGCAGAGTCTCTGTCTCTTCACCACCTCGACGAGCTCAGCCTACCGTTTCGCGATCCAGTTCGGCACCACTCGCAAGCGCCTCAACAACTCCATTTCCTCCACAGCCTCTCCAACTGGACTTTCTCAAGCCGCTGTTAGAAACTGTGGTGCAGTCTCTTGGAGATCAACTGTCAGCGGCTGCTGCATAACTGCCTGGTGCTTCTGCTTCCATCTTCAATGCTCGCAAGAGTCAGACGACACGGTGCCCTCTAGCCAGGACCTGGCTGTTGCTCCACCACTATTCAGGGCGTCGAGCGTTTGCTCGGTTGATCAGCCCAGGCCAGACTGGCGCGGATCTGACATTGAGGCGAGAATCCCTCCACCATCTTCGGACAAATCCAACTCATCAGAGGAGGAGGATGTGGAGGTCGAGGTGGACATGACCCATATTGAAGCTGTTGATCCGCCTCATGGAGATGACCAGAAGTCGTTCACGGCCATGCTGACCTGCCTTGGCACGGCGTTGAGTCTCCAGGCCGACCATTCTCCATTGCCTCTGGAGGATCAGGTCACCACAAAACTGGACAGGAAAGCCATCCGACCTGTCCATATCGCCATGCTGCATTCGCTGCTGATCTGTGCAAGAGCGATTTGGAAGAAGCCCGTTTCGTCCCACACAATTTTGATGAAGGTCAGCGGCTTCTACCGTGTGCTGGGCGACGACATGGAATTCCTGCAGGCCCATACTCTGCCGAACTCCATGGTTGTGCAGGGTTCCCAGAGCAAAATGGCCGTAAGTGGTTTCCCTCTTCCATCCTCCCAAGAAAGTAAGAAGCTGTATGCGCTTAGGTGAAAATTGTATGCCACCGTTTCGCTGTCCCTGTGGACTGCTAAGTATTCCACCACAATGGGACTCTACAACTCCCACTTGTGGGAAGGGGCGAACGCTTTCACCGTGAAGTTGCCCGCCGACCTCCATGCGGAGTTCAACTTCCTCTGCGAGCAGCAGATGAGAACAGCATGCTACATCAGTGACTCTGTGGTAAAGGACATGTCTACATCAATCCTGCTCCGTAGACATGCCTGACTTCGCTCGACCGAGCTGGAGGATCCAACCAAAAAGCTGATTGAGGACTTGCCTTTTGATGGCGATGGTCTGTTTGCTTAGGACACTGACAAGGTCTTGAACAAACTGAGGCAAACAAAGACCACGGCAAAGTTCTTCTGTTTGGTGTCCTCTGGCCCTTCCACCTCCAAGCCGAGGCTCCAGCCTTTCTCCTCACGGTACCAGGCTACTTCGTACCAGCCACCGTGGTCCACTTTATATCGACCGTGCCGACAGCAAAATCAGGAACGCTACCATCCCTGTCAACAGCAGGGCAAGCGTTCTGAGAGGAAGTCCAAGCAGCGAGTTGACTTCCTACTGAGTCTCTTCATTTTCTGTTCCCATATGTCCACCTTCGGAATTTTCTCAGCGCGTGGATGGATGTCACAAATGACTGGTGGGTCTTGAAAATCTTATCCGCTGGATACACCATCAAGTTCCAACGGGTCCCTCAGGTAGGCAAGCTACGTCGCGCTCCTCCTTCATCCCATCTACAGGAGGAGTTCTCCAAAGGGGCTATAGAGACCATGCCCCCATTGAAATGGAGCAACAGCTTTTACTCGAGCTACGTTGTTGTACAGAAGAAGGATGGGGGTCTTCGTCCCATCCTCGACTTGCAACGTCTGAACAAGCACATCCACATGAGGAAATTCCAGATGGTTTCCCTCCACACCATTCTTCCTCTCAACAAAGGGTGATAGACCTGAAAGGTGATAGACCTGAAAGATGCCTCCTTTCGCATCAACATCTGCGAGGAGCACAGGCAATTCCTTCATTTCCAGATAGGAAATCAAGTCTACCAATACCGATGTCTTCCGTTTGGCCTGTTGACAGCGCCCCGTGCCTTCACGAAATGCATGGTGCCAGTGGCAGCCTTTCTTCATCAGAAGGGGATGAGGATCTGCCCCTACATCGACAATTGGTTGATATCCTCCTCCACCAGATCGAGGGAGATTGGATACATGGTGCGGTTTATGCAGCGTCTCGGTCTACGGAACAACTTCATGAAATCAAAGCTGATTCCGTCTCAGCAAATCGAGTACATTGGGGCAATACTCGACTCCCTCTCCCTCAGGGCTTATGCCCCTCTGAAACGCCTGAAATACATTGCCAAGGTGGTTGAGGGCCGGCGAACTCACAGCACTTCGGGCAGATGCACCTTTCACTAAATTCTTCAATGATCGGGTGGTTTTCCACCCAGACATCACCTTCCTCCCTAAAGTCGTCTCTCCATTTCATCTGGGACAATCAATATCGTTGCCAACTTTCTTTCCCAATCCATCCTCTGATCAAAAAAGAGCATGGCACACACTGGATATGAAACAGACTATTGTTTTACATTAGCAGAACAAGGGAGTTCAGAAAGACACAACGCCTCTTCGTGGCTTATGGAAGTCCAAAGGTGAGCCCATCACATCACAGAGGTTCTCCAAGTGGGTCTCCTCCATCATCTACCTTACCTCTGAGGCTGCATCTCTGCCTCTTTCCATTTCATGTCAGGGAACATTCTACAAGGGTGGTTGCCACATCTACTGCCTTGTTGGCAGGCACTTCAATCAAAGACATATGTAAGGCAGCCACATGGTCCAGATCTTCTATATTTGTCAAGGTCTGGACACCAGAGCCACTTGCCAGAGGGCTCCATGCTCATGAGGGTCTATCCAGCCTACCTTACATGTTCGTCTGTGGATTCATCTCATCCGCCTGCCTCCCTACCAGGTAAGTGTGAGCTTGCTGATCTCACAAAAGTGGGGATTCACAGACGATAAGAAGGAGAAAGTTAAGTTGTACTTACCAGTAATAACTTTCATTCTTCGAGTATATAGTCTGTGAATTCACACTTTCCCACCCTTCCTCCCCACTTGAGCTGCATGGATGAGATAGTTTATTTTATCCTGTGTACAGCTTAAGTATTAACTGAGGAAAGAACACGAAATGGCGCCTAAGGGTGGGCAGTATGGTGGGCGGCCTAACATGCAAACTTTATCCAATCAGCTTGAAAGCTCGGGTGACAGCTCTACACAGGCACAGAACCCAAAAAGTGTGAATTCACAGAATATACTCAAAGAATGAAAGTTATTACTGGTAAGTACAACTTAACTTTTTCTCTCTATTTGAGGAGATATGAACACTCACCTCAAAATGGGGTCTGTGTGAAGAATACTCTTGGATATAGGGTATTTATTTGTTCATTTCCCATTGCATTGCAAGCACATTACAGTGGTACTTCGCTTAAAGAGCATAATTCGTTCCATGGGATTACTCTTTAAGCAAAACACCATTGTAAGTGATCAATTGTGACTTCTGATGGGTGGGGTTGTGAAACTCGATTTATTTGTTAAGTGAGTTTTATTTGTTAAGCAAGGCAACCATTCAGAGAAAATTCTGCTCTTTAAGCAAGTTACTCTCTAAGTGAGGCGCACTTTATGAGGTTTTACTGTACATTGAATAGTATTAGGTAAATAGAGGAGTTCAAATCCTTTTCAATCAAATGCTAGTTCCATTATTGAGGGGAACTTGGCTAAAATGCTTCTTGGTTTGCTTTAGAAGAGTTATCTTGCAATGAATAACTGATCATGTTATTGGGCAGCTAGGCTGGGTAAAGGTCACCCTTGCTCAAAAGCCAGCTGTATCCAACTCTAGGGTTCTCTCCATTTATAGTCAAAAAGTCAGTACTGTCTGTGTCTGCAGACGTTTCCATTGACATGTGGCAGCCACTACTAGACATGGAACACTGTTTTTCCACCTAAGGGGTCTTTCAAATACCACATGACCATTTTAGGGGTGGAGGAGATCAACCAAAAGTCATGGAAAGTCAAAGGGGGGGGGGATTCAGCATGAAGTCACATGACTTGAAAATTTTAACCCCCCCCCCCAGCCAGGTGGAAGTCCAGGGGTGGGGTGGCAGGCATCCTCAGGCTCCAGGTGGGACCATCCTCTGTCCTAAATTCCAGTGGTGTTCCCAATTTCACTTTGGGGCATTGTGGGAAACACTTTGCTACCTGCTAGTGTTCTGATTGTGAGATCAGATTCTGATTGTTTTTAAATGGATCACCAGTGGGATTCAGCAGTAGACCGTGGACATTGCAGTTGTCTAGCCTTAAGTAGGTTGGTGTATTCCTTAAGTTTTATTCCACTTGTTTGACTGCTTAATTTACTTTGTAGTGACAGCCACACCAATTGCTTTTCATTTCCATTAACATCTAAGTAGCTCACAGGTTGTATTTAGATAGCCTGTTTTCAATATTAGATTGCTGTTGCTGAAGGTGCCATGTAGACTATCATCCATTTTCAGATGCTCAGCAAAAAGGTTCCATTAAGGTCAGTGGCAACTCGTCATAGCCTGAGGCCTGAACACACCAACTGCTGGACCTTGAACACCCTGCCCACTTCAAAATATTTTGAGAATGAAAAAAGCCCCCTTACAGGCTAGAATTATTTAAAAACAAATTTCAGGACTGGGGGGAAAAGGGCAAGGCAGAGTCTCCAAAATTGCTTCTCCTGCTTCCTAAGGGCATAAAGAGACTAATAACTGAATTCTTAGAAACAGTTGGAACATTTTATTTTTAATATGTAAAGCAGGTATAATTGTATTAGTTCTCTTCACTGATGGTTTATTTGGTCTTTGTAATTGCAGAGTTCCAATCTCAACTCAAGCTCGTCTGTTTGGGGATTTTGAAGACAATCAGGAGGCATAAGTCACTGATCTTGCTTTCCATATACCACTCATGAAATAAACCAGGCATAGCAGAGCATACTGTGAGTTGTAGCTTTGATGGGATTCAAGATCTGTACAGAAATATTGATATTTAAATTGTCCTTCCAGAATGTACAGATGAATGAACACTTTACTTTGGACTAGTACATGTATTCCCCATGGGATTATATCTACTGTGAAAAACGTTTTGCTACTATCTTGCTTGTGTTTCTGAATCGTAAAAAAGCAGAACAATCATTCTGGTGTATGATGTGACTGCCATAATATTTGTGGTAAAATATTCCTATGCCTCCATTCCATGATAACTTAAAGGTTTGCTGCTTGCATAAAATGCATTCTTTTTTGTGGTCCCTGGGAATCATGCAAATGGGTTTTATGCATGCACAAATCAACTCTAGGAACGATGCAAAGCTCAGAGTAGCAATTAACATACTCCACCCTACTGTGCATGACTGAACACCAAACGGTTATTCCCCTCAATTTTTCTTCTTCTGTGCTAGCAAACGGTTCTCGGTGTTTTCTCTACATATAGATCCTCATTTTTGTGAGTTGTTTCATTGTGCTGTTTATATTTCATAATTCATAGATAATTGTTAATAGTGGATATTTTTTAAAAAATTGTACAGTTTATCTCCCAATTTCCCCCCACCCATTTTATCCCCCCCCCCCGACACTTTTAAGAGCTGTGTAAACTGCAAACAATTTTCCACTTACTGATGGACATGCTGTTTGATTTGTTTAGGTGGCCTCAATAGCCCACCACAATGAAGATGAAAGGAAACACTCAAGATTTAAGCAAATTCAGGACTAGCAGCTTTAATGCAAGGGGTTGTACAAAAGTGGGTCATTAATCATTCAGGAATTACAGCAATTGGCAAACACATTTTTGGTGGTTCATAATTAATGGAACAAATTAACAACAGCACAAACAGAAGGATTGCCTTCAATACTTGGTTGAAAACCCTTTGCAATCAATGACTGTTTGAAGTCTGGGTCCCAGGACATGACCAAATGCTGAGTTTCCTTCCTTAAGTTGCTTTACCAACTAAAATAAAGCAAGTGAAGCCCTGCTTGGAATGCCCTGTAATCTGTATGCCTAGATAAGCAGGAGTTACATAGCCCAGACATGGGTGGGGAGATGAAATCCATCACAGCCTTCAAAGTATAGATACAAGGCTTCTCTTGCTCTTACTCTGTGTCTAAATTATGCCAATTTCGCTTGAAGACCTGATCAGTTTACAGACACAGATCATCGGGGCACTCTGGCAAGAGAAGCTTTACTTTTAATTTACCCAATTATTATTTGATTCAATTCTGTTTTATATTTTACAATATTTATGCATTTTGTTTTAATTTTCAAAAGTCAAATTCTTTCTTGATACTGCTACTTGTCATAGATATGCAGCCTTGCTTTTAAAGCAATTTGTTATGCTATATATACTCATTTTTATGTTAAATAAATGTTAAAGGAATTTTCCTGTGCCATGTTCATTGCCTCTCAAGAATTGTAAAAGGAGGTGTATACCTACAAATACTTTATTCAAAGATTCTGGGAACAAAATCTTCTTAGAAATTTTGATTTTTGATAAAGAATCTAGAATATGGTTATAAGGTTCAGAACAAATATCTACTGTGTATTTTTGCATAGGAGGTGCTATTTTGACATTGGCAAAACCCATTCTCACACAAAGAATTTTATTCCAAAACCATGCAGGCTCTTTTATGTGTTTGTTGGCAAAAGTCCATTCTGGCCTTTCTCTTTTTGAGTGGTTTGCACCTTATTGTGAAGCTTCTGTATCAACGTTCATAAATCTGCCTCTTGACTGTAAATGTGCACAATGACATACCTACCTCCTCCATAGTATTTTTGACCTGGCACCATGTGAAAGGGTTCTTCTACACCACAGGCAAGATTCTGCTGTCATCAACTTGAGTTGTCTTCTATGGTTTCCAGGCCTTTCGCTGTTGCAGAGTTTGCCAGTTAGTTCCTTTTTCAGGATGTTCCAACCCTTTGTACTGGCCATCTCCAGTGTTTTTGCTATTTCTGATGGGTTTTTTTTTTTTTGCATTGTCAGCCTAAGGTTGGCCTCCTTTACTTGCATGGACACATCTTTGGGCCTTATGTGGAGAGTTCCAGTAAACAGCTACCACATGCAAGTGCAACACTAAGTACCACTTCCAGGCCTTTTATATGCTTGATTGACCATTTGGGAACTGAAGAAATAGGTCCCACTTGACCCATGCAACTGTTTGTCAGCCATTTTTTTCCCATTACTTATGAGCTACCAAAAATGGGTATGTGTGTCTGCTAGTGGCTATCCTTCCTGAAACCCACTTTTGTCAAACCCCTTGCATTAATGTTGACATTCCTGACTTTGCTCACATCTTGAGTATTTCCTTTCATCTTCACTGTGGTGGGCTACAGAGATCACATGCCAAAAAAGTTATCCTTGTTCCAATATTTCTAGACCTGACTGTAGCCTGCATTCATGGTGGTGTCTGACTGCCTCTTTCTAAAATATATATGTATTGTCACACTGTTCTGACAACAGAGTAAACACTATTTTGAAGACATTGTCACTGAGGGGAAAAGAGTGCTTTCCTTATTTTAACTACATTACTAAACGTGTGAATAGGGCTGTTCTTGCGTATGATGATTTAAATCAAGGTTGATATCTTCTAATCATAATTCATAGCATAAAGAAAAGTGTAGAAATAAAAGTAAAATATAATAAATCAAAACCTTTAATTGCTTAAAACAGCAACACAATAGAGTAAAAACACTAGAAACCAGATGTTTTGTTTTATTTCTCCCTGTCACCAATAGGTTTTTTGTTCCTGGTATATTTATATGTTCTGTATTTTTAAAATGTTTAACTTTTTAATGTGTAAATTTTCTGTTCTTAGCTCAGTAGGAAAATTTCCTAGATGGAAATAAATAAACAAAGAATGAAAGAAAAACTTAACAGTGTGTTTAACAGAACTGAACAAACTTTATTCATATCAGTGTTGCACAATTTAAAATTATGGAGAAATAGAAAAGATATATATATATAATTTGAAACAAATTAAAATGTTAAAATAATAATTGGAGTGTTTTTGAATGGAGGTAGGCTATTTCAATAGTATTGTCACAGCCATTTACTAGATGCTCTTATACAAGTGGTTGGGCATAAATTGCATGAACTTAAGTGCTGCATTGATTGTATTTCTCCACATGCACAGAAAAATCGTATCCAAATAGCCCAACTTTACTTGATTATTCTGTGATTTTCCTACTTTGCTTCGATGTCTGTGAATTAATTTCCAGGTGGTCCAGCCAGAATCTTGTCTTCATAGGAGAATCTCTTTAGCAGTCATACATTTGGCAAGGAATATTGTTTTTGCTTTCCATAAGTTTAATTTAGCCTCTAGTTTAATATTTAGGGTTTGGACCAGAAGGCACTAGGCTAAGCCTATAGAGAGCAAAAACAACACACCTTGCCAAATCGATGAATGCTGAAGAGTGTCTCATACCAGGACAGAATTCTGGAAGTCAGTTTAATAGACTGAACACCTGTGAAGCAGGAGATGGATGGGGAATGGTCACGGTCTTCCTGTTTTTTAAAAAATGCATGATTTAATTTTATCTGCTTTCTAACATTTCCCAGGGAGAGAACTATTCCATTTTATTTCTAAAATGTATTGCATCTGGAACGATTCCTGTATAATTCTCTAAATATGGCAAATTCAAAATGAAAACTCTTCCACAACCTTATCTATAGCAACACAAATACAATTTTCTTTTGAATAAAGTTTTAGGCAATATTGGTCATGAGTGTACATGTTGGCTACAGTTCAATCAGCATAATGGCTTTGTTTGGAATGAAGAAGTATTGCTTGGCTGACTGCCAGAAGGATAAAATGTGGAAAAAGATACCATGTTTTTTGAACTTTTGGGCATTGAAGAAAGTTTTGACTTTTAGTCACTTCAGTTTAACAGCAGTCCAGTATTATCAAACATAGAACACTGATGTTAACTATAATTTCAAGAAAATTATGTTCTTAGACCAAAAGCATCTGTTTAAAGGATTGAATAGCAAATATGCAACACTTAGAAGTATGATGTCACAGAATATATCTAGGTTTATGTACAGTAAACCCTCACACAATGAGCAGCTCATAGAGCAACTAATTCACTTAGCAGCTGGGAATTGTTAGGAAATCACACCCTCGTGTGGTGACTAAAAATCTCACAGTGACTGGAACTTCTCCCTGCTTTGTGCCTGGGAGTCTTGAGTCAACGGAGAGCGTGGAGGAGGAGGGTTTTTTAAAAGTGATTTTTCGAGTTCCGTTACTGGATATATATATATATTTGGAGTAGTTTTGGATTTTGAGCAGTGCAAAGGTAGGAAGTATTTGATTTAATGTTTGTGGGAATTTGAAAGGGGTTTGGAGGTTATTTTAAATGGAGTTTGGGGGGATTACTGTATTAAAATTGAGTGTGGCAACCATTTTCTGTTTGTTCTTGGAGCGTTTTTAGTTTGAAATTTTGGAGACGCATTGTATATCTAGCATTTTTGCATGGCTTTTAGTCACCATTATGGTGTGTGTGTTTGTTTGTGTGTTTGTTTGTTCTGTATGCCTTTAAATAGCACTTTATTAATGAGTTTTGAACAGGTACCCTGTAAAAGACTCTCTTTTTTACTTTATTCTTGATGTGTGATGTTTTAAAAGTTGAAGTTTGATGTTTGAAACGTCATTGCTTGATTTACCATGTCCCTGCACAGGATTTGTGCAGTTAAAGTTCACTTTATAAAGAATTTTGAACATTAAAAAAATGGTTTTTGGGTTTCCGAGGTCTGGAACGGAATATTTGGTTTTCAATGCATTCCTATGGGAAAATGTATTTTGGACTGCATGGTTGAGCAAGAGTTTACTTGTACCTCTGTAAGTGCTGTTGGATATTTGATTTTTCCTCCTTGTGTGGTGTTGCTAATCTTAAAAATGTTTCTTAATACAAGTGGAACCTCATACAACAATTGTCCCATATAGCAACAAAATCGCATAATTAGGGGTTTTTTTGGGGGGTGGAGGTGGAAATGGTGGTATAACAATATTCCCTATAGTAAAAATTGTACAATAATTTTTCAATGGGAAAAACCACATAGCAAAAAAAATATGTTGTATGATGCATCCCATAGGGAAAATTGCTATACGATGCATGTATTATATAGCAATTGTTTCGTACAACAATGAGCCCCATGGAACAGATTAAAATTGTTGTACAGTCAAACCTCGCATAACAAATGCCTCACATAGCGAAAAACTCACATAATGAGCGGGCATTCCACAAACCTTTCCGACTCGCATAATGAAAATTCCTTTATCTGAAACTGGCATTTCCTATGGAAAAACTTGCATAACAAAGATGTTCTTTGTCCGAGTTTTTTCATAGGAATTTTCGTTATGCAAAAAAACCTTGCATACTGAAAAATTTGCATAGTGAACATCCTCGCATAACGAAATATGTTATTTATTTATTTATTTATTTATTTATTAGGTTTCTATACCGCCCTACTTGGTGCGACCAACTCAGGGCGGTGTACAACAAAATAACATACGATCAATCAATAAGGTACAACAATAAGGCAAACAAAGCTATGAAAGGACACCACAAAGTAAAACAGCAACAGTTTTACAGCAATGGATGAGGTACAACTGTACCTTGAAACAGTGAGTGTGAGAGACAGAGAGAAAGAAAGAGAATGAGCCAAATATTTCCTAAAGGTAAAGGTCGCCCTTGCTCAAAAGCCAGTCGTATCTGACTCTAGGGTTCAGTGCTCATCTTTGTTTATAGCCAAAGAGCCAGCACTGTCTGTGTTTGCAGGCATTTCCATGGACATGTAGCAGGCATGAGTAGACACTGGAGTGCATGGAACACTGGTTACCTTCCCACTGAAGTGGTACCTATTTATCTACTTGCAATTTCTTGCTTTTGAACTAGGTTGTCAGGAGCTGAGACAGAGATAGGAACTCACTCTGTCGTGCAGTACTCAGGTCTTGAACTGCTGTCCTGCTGATTTTCCAGTTCAGCATCTTAATCAATAAGCCACCACAGTCCCTTTTATTTCCTATAACCTGGCAGAAAAAAAGGAAACCATTATTTGTTAGCCATGGAGAGTGGCAGCAACTTGGAAGCAGTGAATCTGGTGAATGAAAAAGGAAATGGAGGAGTCATGCAACAATTGTCTATCAGGAGAAAGATGGCCTATAAATAAACAATCACATAATTTTTAAATGAGTAACATAAGTCACATCTGAAATTGCCACTACTTTTTCTCAGGAAAAATTTGCCATTTTAGTCTATTGAAACAAAAAACAAAGAGAGCTTGTTTCGTTTTAAAGATTAAGAAATATAAGATGGCACAATTGTTCATTGATGGGATTTTTTTAATGGAGAAGAATTGACTTGTGTAATTTACGTCACAGATGCTAGGATATCTATGCTAACCAGTAAGAATATGCACTCTCTCCAGACCAATATGCAAAAGTATGTGGAATCAGATGTATTTGCTGGATTATGGGAACGAGCAATACACCAGCCTCATTCTTTCAGCATTTCTGGGGTTAAAAAGATGGTTGTTGTCAACTTGAAATGAAGAAAGGAGAATTCACAGATGACCACTCAAAGAGCCACAGTTACGGGTAAATAATCTGTTCACATCAGACCACTGAGTTCCTGGTGCCAAAAGATAAAATAATTCAAAGCTATTTTTTTTTCTTTGAATAATAACCATGTTAGTCTGTGTTTCAGGCATATCAGAAAACAAAAACATTTCAACACTTTAAAGACTAACTGCTATGTTTTTAATGTGAGCTTTCATGAATCAAGTCCACTTCATCAGACATACGAGTGAGACTTCAAGGCATGAACTTATATTGAATGACATCAAATTTGATACACAGGTTGTTATATGCTGTTATATATTTTGTATATTATATTTTGTTATACCACCTTCACAAACATTCCTGTAAAATTCTCTTTCACAACATGTCTCACAGAACAAAGGATGTGCTCACACAGTAACATAGAGGTTAAATTTATTAGCAAAGGTTCAGTGCCAGGTGTTTGTTTTGTATCTCTTCACTATTTAAAATTGCAAAGGGGACATTTAGAGCTAATCCAAATAACAACCAGAGATCATCTGCTACTCCCAGCTTGTTGGTTGTTGGTATTGTTCCACCTAAGATAAGGAGAGAAGTAGTAGTGAACGACGAGAGAACTAAGCAAGAGATCCAGGAAGAGCTTTATGGCAAGAACAAACATTCGTGAGAGTACACAAGAGCAAAACCAAATTCAAAGATGGAGGAAGGAGCTAACTGGATAAACAACAACATTCTTCTTCCATGTCTAGGCCAGACATGAAACTGCCAAAATGAAGCCAGTTCCTTTTGCCTGATCTAGTGCGGGAAAGATTAGCTGGCAACACAAGGTGGGTGTTGCCCAGTGTATGCCTGATTGTGGTTGAAAAATACCACAATCCTCGAGGAGGCTGTTTCTGTGTACTCCAGCAACAACATTAAAGGAGGACATGGCTTAGGAACCTAAACTCCCCTATGTCACTTGGAGGACCCTGAATAGGCTGAGGGTTGGAGTCCCTAAATCAGGGGTTCTAAACCTATGGCTCGTGGACCACCATACCATCTTGCCTGTCCCCTCACCATCGCCACCATCCTCCCCCCCCCCATCTTTCCATGTCCCTAATGCTGCTCCATAACAGGGCAGATGTTGTAAGAAGGCTTACAACATTGCATTGCTATGGAGCTATATTAGGGACACATCAAGAAAGGCAGAGGGGACAAGGATGTCAGAAGCAGCAGACGCACGTGGCCACCTGTGTCTTTCACGGGTGCCGCTATGGCTGAGTGTGGGTAAGGACAGGCAAGACCCCTTCATCCATGGCGGGCCGGCAAGCAGGGAAGCAGCATCATGGGGGACACCAGTCTGGCCCACCAACCATCTGAGGGAATGTTATCTGGCCCCCAGCTTTAAAAGGTTGAGAACCCATGCCCTAAATATAAGCGTGGCATTTTTTTTTGGGGGGGGGTGCATGCAGACAACAACAATGTGAATGTGGAAAGAGACAATCTGGCTCATTTACTGGTCTGCCTATTACTGCCAGAAAAGCTCTGATGAGGACTTAACTTTTGCCAACTACAAAACCAAGAAAGTGGCTTCATTTTGGCAGTCCAAGGTTTGATCGGGACAGGAAAGAAGAACGGGGTGGATCACACAAGTGTGGTCTGTGATTGGGAGCATTATATTACTGAGTGCTGTCTATCAAAATTGAAACAAACCAATCAAATCTTTGCTTTCTTTTAGAAATTAGCAGTGATTCTGTGGTCTTCTGTTTTGCAAGTTCCATTTCTTAATGAATATTCCCAATTGTGATCCTTTGCTTGCAACCCAAAATGTTATAAAGCAAAGACAAAACAGTATCACTCGATTCTTAATTCAGTAATTGTTAGAATCACTTTTGAGAATAAAGTAAGGCTGAGCCTGTTAGGAATGAATGCAGGCTGCCTATTTTGTTGTATCCCAGCCATGTGCATGGTTCAGGAGGTCAGGCATTACCACAGCCTCTCCTGTTATTTTAGGACTTCCATGTGTTTTGGTTGGCCCCAGTGACATAGCATTTGGTTTCAGTTATTTTTTTCCCCTCATGGTTTGGCTTTTACAAATAGAAAAGTACATTTCAAGCAAACTCCCAACAAGCTATATAACATTTGTGGCAACTGAGGACTGAGATTAGTTTCAGGCTGGAAAGATTTGGGAAAAGCCGGATCTTCCCACCCCCCACCCCTGCTTTAAAACTTTGTGACAGTTTCCCCTGAAAATCAGTGGTGCCCAAACTTTTTAAGCTGCAGGTCGATCATGTGGTTCAGGGAGCCGGTCACTATGGCCTGGGGTATGGCCGGTATGGGCGTGTTTTACTTCCGCTTCCAGGAGCAATGAGGGCTTTGTGGGCTGGATAAATTGGCATTGGGGGCCAGATATGGCCCCCAGGCTGAAGTTTGGGCACCCATGCTAAAAATAATTATTCTGAATTATGCAGGGAGAAAACAAAACTGCCTAAAGAATGATTTTTATATTATGGAAACTTTATATTTTGGGAAGTGTAGCCAAATGCTTCTCAAAATAGTCTCATGTTATAGCAATAGGGATTAATTACTTAAATTAGAATAAAACTCTTTTCTGTTGAAATTTAAGTCAAGATGCTTGGCCAAAGATAAAGCAAGGGGATAAATTGAGATTGTTTGAATATCAGCAGGAGCACCTGAGCTGAAATTGTTCCTATGGCTTTTACCATTGTGATCAAGGATTACATATTAAAGCATGTGATTTAAGAAATCCTCAGTGGCATGGAAGATTTTCAAAACAGGAGAAAATGACCTTCTGATTATGTGGGAGAAATGGTTCGTCCACTCTTAGATCTAATGTCATTGGTCTAATCCTCTGATGTCTCTGTCTGCAGCAATTTTTGTCTACATAGAAAGCACTGTATTCAAGGTTGTCAGCTGCTATAACAGCTTATCTCTGAAGATCTATATGTCATGGGCATCTTTCATCATATATGCACTTCACTATTCACTTGATGCTACAGTCAATGAGTTATATTTATTCCTAGCACTCAATCCCAAGCAGTTTTACGAGTCTTGCTAAAAATCTTTGGACTTCCCATTATTTGCAAAGGGAAGTTAACTTGTACATTTTGGTATGGTGCATCAGAGATTCAGAGAAATTCTTAGATTTCCTTGGACATTTGAGCCAAACAAAAACTTTCCATTCCTTTTGAATTAAGAGAAATTTGTGTACCTCAGTTCACTCGTATTAGTGAAGTTTTAAGCAGTTTAAATATTTCATTGCCATTAATGGAACTTTGAAAGGCTTAGCCGTGATAGGAGTTTGCTCCTTTTTTCCAAATGGGCCCAAGTCATTCCAGTGGAGTAATATTGGATCAATTCCCTTCAAGTGAGTATGAGAAGTGGTAAAATTGTTTTACTTCCTCTCTCTAGTAGTGTAAAGTGATAAAATGTGACTCTAGACTTTGAGGCAGAAACAAGAATATGTGTAGTTTTTTTAAAGGAAAAACAACTGTTCTCTACTCTGTTGCCTAGTTAAACAAAGGCCCAGTTGACTTGCTTAACTGAGGTCCTTTCAAAACATATATTTCACTGTGGGTCACTCAAAGTTTAAAATGTCCAGGAAGAGTACGGAGGAAATATTTTGTTACATGCTGCAAGTAGACATCTGAGGAGTCTCTGGAGTAAATGAGCAATTGTATACAAAGGACTGGGTGTCTTGGATGCAAGCGATGATGGAGGACAACTTCAACACAAATTGAAATAAATCTATTCTTCACTGTTTCACTGACAGGGGCTAAAAAGAATTTATAAGACTTCTAGAAGAAGTAAGATGCAGAGATAGCAGTTCTTTGCTCATTTTGTACAATGGGTTGAGCTTAGTTTTGCAAAAGACTAGAACATCTTTTTAATAAACGTTATCCAAGTACCTTTCTCCAGTGAGGATTAGGATAAATATACTCTCCTTTCTTTAACTATATCCTAGTTCTGTGAGATGATGAAAATATGAAAATAGTGATTATTGGGTATCCATATGACTATCAATATGATGAGTGCTTTTTTTTTTTAGAATTGTCCAAAAAAGGACAGAATCCAGTATTTGCAGGGATTACTACAGGATGGAGCACCTCTGAGGTACTAGGGAAGGCACAGATTGATACAACATTCACTTTTCAATAACCAGTTGCAACACAAAGTGTGCTAAATACAAAATACTCAAATGAGTGTCTTTTCCCCAGCTGAGGAAGCACACTTTTAAAAGATGTACTATGTTGTCTAGTTTTGCCTCAGGATATGTGGGTTAATCAGTGGTGAAGAAGTGAAGGGATAGATAGATCAGCTGAAGGAATAATCTGTAATTCCAGTCTTCTCAGAGAAGGCCGATTTTGAATCCAAACCTTTATCTGTGCTTCTTGGCTCATTCCAGGAGCATCACAGGCTGTGAAGGCTTATATTAAATTGTTAAAACGATTAGACACTCTTGGACCAGAGGAGGGCTACTTCACTAGTTTTGTTTCTGCTGTTTACTAAATTGTTTATACACATTGTGGGGTCATAAATTGTATACACAAAAATGCTGCTTTGAATGAATCCACAGTCACACAAAAATTGTCCTGTAGCCTCATTTTATTCAATTCTTTTATCTTTCTACTTCATTTCAAAATCTATCAAGTGACTTCCATATGGTTGGGCCAGAATTTTATCTTGGTGGGAGACAATCTTCGTTAGTCATCCATTCAGCAAGCTGTATTCTTTCCACAGATTTAGCCTAACCTCTTTTGGTTTAATATTTAGAGCTTGAGAGAAGTATGAAACTTGAGAATTTTGGTACTGTAGGTCCAATATGATCAGGAAAATGATCCAGGTGAGGAACAGAGTACCAATGGCCCAGATGTTGCAGGGTTCCAGCTTCTATCACCCAGAACCAGCACTGTCAGTGAGGAGAGGGAAATTTTGCAGTTCAGCATCTGGAGAGAGTACAGGTTCCCTCTCCTGCTGCTCTTGGAGGAACGTAATTTTTTACCCTTGAAAAGCAATAATTCAAGGTGTGTGGGACATCCCCCTCTTTCCAACTATAAATTCCTTTCCCTTAGTTATGAATGAAAGGATTGAAAAAGGAGTTACTGTTAGCAAAGATCCTTGAAGATCTACCATTACTGCTACTCCCAACCACCTCCCCTGAAGATCCAACAAGTAAAGATAGCAATATTATTTTTGCTTAGTACACCAAAATAGCATGAGATAATGGCGCTCTGTTTGGTACATGGCTCTGCACATGCAGAGTCGTCTTTACAATCCTCAGTCTTGCATATCTATATACATACATACCTACCAGGCGGGGAGGACAAAAGAAACTAAATCCAGCCTTCCAATTTCCTCTCTCATAAACTGATTAAGTAAGTTCTGAAGAGGATGGTACACATACAATCCTGTCAGCTGGAAATTTACAAATCATACTTGTTTGTGTGTAAAGGCCAGCATTCAGGCAATACTGTATTATGATACCTAAATGGACTGGAGCAAAAGAACCGCTATGTATGTATATGTGTGTGCATGTCTTCTCCCTTGCTTGGTATTGAAAAATACACAATTGATTTCTAACTCTGGTGGAACTGTATATGTACCCACAATATTTCATCGTTTGGCTAAAAGCTCAAAATGAAAAACTTTCAAAAAAACATTGTTCATTATCCAGTTCTGTCCAGTGACATGTATTTCCTGTGTCCTTTTCCTTCGTCAGTCTCAACAGTGTAGACATAAATTGGGCTGAGTGATAGCAACAAAGGAATGTGAACACATTTTTGTTTCTACAACAAGAACTTTTGTAAAGCTAATAACTCTTAATTGCCCCTTCAGAACCAAACCATCCTGAAATACTCCATGTTATAACAGTCAGTTTCTCCTGGGAAAGCTCATTTTTCCCACAGGTACTATTAAGATTATAGCTAAGACAGGAGGAAACAGAAAAGTTTGAGAGGTGTAGCAATTGATGTCAAATGTCCTAGGGTTTCCACCTCCTGGCCTTGGATCCACCACAACACTGATTAAGTGTTTCTGTCAATCTGACCTGAAAAATTACTTTTAAGTAAAAGGCAGAGATTCTTACAACTTTTTCCACCAGAAAACCTGTCACATTAATGGCCTTCAAGCATTCTAGTAAGGTTGATCAGAAAAGTAATTGAGACATGGCAAAACTCACGAAAAGGTTTTATGCTTCTGTTTTAGAGTGGCATGAATGCTAGCAGATAGTAATGGTGCTGGTCATGGTGGAACATAATGGAGCTCTATAAATAAATGCCTATTTTTTTCTATGTGTCTGGATTCCGTCACTCGCGATAGCTGCTCATTTTCAGGACCAGCAGGAAATGGTCCATAGAGTCACAAAGGGTTAGAATCGACTGTGCGACTGAACAACAGAATTCACTAAAGTTTCACACAAACAGCTTTGCCTCCTTTAGAGGGCTTGGATCATCACAGGCCCAAAGTCAACAGGATAGTAGTAGCAAGGCAGAAGATAAACACTTCTCTCCTGAGACATGATCTCACAACCTACATTCATTCAGCAAAAGGACTGACCTTAGGTCACTCAAGGTAAATCATTGCTTTTCAAAATAAAGGAGAAATAATTTGTTTTTCTCTTCTGAGTGACCCAAAGTGCCTTGGAATATATCATGTTCCCCAACCCTGCTGGCCATCTATAGTAACACCATTTGCCATTTTTCTTTCCAAGATAAGCCTTAGCTAGTTTGGCCACCTGGATAAATGTAAGCAATGTACAAAATTGCTGAGCAAACATCTAGTACTTTCTCAACAAGTCAAGACAGCCAAACACTGGAACACCACACACTGATATTTACAGAACATAATTCTGTCATCCCCCATCCCCTTTCATGCTGAGGTAACTAGAAAAGGCAGGAAACACTTTACATCCAAATGTAAACACCCAGCAGAAGCGGCTCTGGCCCTTGCTGATGCATAATTCTTAATATTCGTCATATTTTTTAGATTATGCCCTTGAAAGGCAAGAAATATATTTGTGCTGAGAGAATATTTGGTCTTCAAATATTTGAAAGGCTGTTCTATCGAAGTTGTAGCAAGCTTGTTTTCTGTAGTTCTAGACTGCATAGTCCAAAGTAATGGATTCAAATTACAAGCAAGGAGATTTTGCCTGAACATTAGGAAGAAACATCATGCAGCTTCGGAAGAGTCAGTGTCATGTTTGAGATCCAGATATCATATTCCCTGTCTTCTTTTCTCTGGGCTTAACGTACCCAGTTCCCCAGCTGTTTCTCACAGAGCTTAATTTCCAGAGATTTTACTAATCTGTTTGCATTCCTCTGGATATATTCCAGCTTCTCTATGTCTTTCTCAAACTGTGGTGCCTAGAACTGGACACAGTATTCCAGATGAGGTCTAACCAAAGCAGAATATGATTGAATCATATTTAACTTGTGGTCTACTAAAAACCCAAGATCATTTTCATATATATAACTGCCAAGCCAGCTGTCTAAATGTAGAACTCTACAGTTTTCCAGTTTTCTTGCTTTGTTTTGTCCCTGTTCTGCAGTTTGTTTCGGTTATATGTGTGTGGTGCACATACAACATCAATATGCCAAATAACCATAATATCTAAGCAGACACTGGTTAGTGTGCACTTTTAGGCAATTTGATAGGGAATGGAATGTCATCGTGTTTTATGAGACATCATTACCACTATAACCACTACATGCTGTCAAGTTAATTTTTATCTATTGGCAAGTTTTTCAATGTTTTTGTAGATATATAATACAAGTACTCAGAAATGGCTTAACAATCTCTTCTTCTGGGGGTGCCCTTGGACTGTGCAGCTGTCCACAGGCTACACAGGCTAGCTTTTCTCTTTAGACACATATGGGGAGTTGAACTACCAATCTCTGGTTCTGTGGCCAGATATCTAACTTAATGAATTAATCATTCAAGCATCCATTATTTTACAATTGTTACCCAAGCAACCATTTCCCTGTGGCATTCAAGAGCCATAGCTTTTGGCTGTGAAATCTCAGGGAAAAGAAGACTGCTGACCTGGCTTTATCACTTAATTTATTCTTAAGAGACTAGAAAACAGAGCTGTTCCTCTAGAGTATCTGTGCAGGAATCGCAAGACCACTATTTTCATCTGTGACCTTCCGGCCATAGTCCTGCACTGTGGTGGTCAACTATGAAATGGTTGAAACAGCTGCACCATATGTTATGGCGTCATAGTCAAGCTGAGGTCAGCCTACATATTGTGGTTCCTGTGGGGAGGAAGTAGAAATGGGGTGTGGCAGCCAACCTTGTGCCAGGAAATACTTTGTGTGCCCTGAAATATATGATAGCTGATGTACGAAAAATGTTCCTTCCAAACTAACCTTTCTGTATGTCAGAAGTCACACGTTGTACCTGGGGTGGTCTCTAATGTCTGAATTAAACACCAGATCATGTCTTGAAACAATCTTGAACTGTAGCCACAGTTTCCAGCTGTGGACATCTATCCTATGAGCAGGGTGTCATAACTCATAAACTAATAATGAAACTGTTTTGCATTTGTTCAAGGGAGGTTTCTGAGCAACACATTATATGAGGGCTCTGTCCAGCCATCAGTGGAGTGAAGCTTCCTGCTGAAGGACAAAGACAGCTGTTTTAGCACTGCAGAGCACCAGCTTCCAACAGGAATGGAGATACAGTAATACCTCAGATAACGCTAAGACTTGGTTCCACAAGTCTTGGTGTTATCCAATTTTTAGTGTTATCCGATGCATGTTAAAATCCTATGGGATGTATCGGATAACGTTAAAGCTCCATAGAGATACATTGTAACCGCACAGGCTTTAGCGGTTGTTATCCGATCCATCCCATAGGACCTTAACGTTATTCGATCCAATTCTCCTCCCCAGATTACTTAGCATTATGCGATTTTAGTGTTATCCGAGGTATTACTGTACAGTCAAACCTCGCATAAAGAGCGCTTTGCTTAAAGAGTAACTCGCTTAAAGAGCAGAATTTTCTCTGAATGTTTGCTTCACTTAACAAAACCAACCAAAAACTCGCTTAACAAATAAATTGGGGTTCGCAATTCACACACACACACACACACACACACACACACAGTTGGTCACTTTCAATGGTGTTTCGCTTAAAGAGCAAACTCACTTAAAGAGCAATCCTGTGGAACGCATTATGCTCTTTAAGTGAGGTACAACTGTATACATCACTTCCAGAGAGAGGAAATGAGGCAAAAAAGTTTAGAGTAGAGTTAACTGGAAGCTGGCTGAACTCAAAAGTGCATCACTGGAGATATTCCTAAATCAATGGCTTTGAAGAGAATTGTTTATACTGTATTTACTATGAACGTACTTTATGTGCAGCACTTTTTAAAAAGAACAATCAGTCACAAAAATCTGTTGGACACATCTTTCTATTGCTATCCTCAAAAGGTACACGTGTTGGTGATCTCTACAGTATAACTCCTGACAAAGGACCCTTACTAAAACGTGGACCCATTTTGGAATAGAACCAACGTGCCTTTCTTAGCTCCTTGATTCATTATCTCTTTATTATGAATTTTTAGTAGATATTTTCCAGTTGAACTCCCCTAAATCCATTATTCTTTGAGAAAGGTCACCCATATTAGGGTAGCACTTAGGTTGGGCAATGATTAGGGAAAACCGTTCTAGACATTCTGAGATGCTGTGCTGACATTTTGCAGAAAAATGACAGGGCTTTTCCTATTTTATATGGTTTTATTTTTTAAAAAAAATCAGGTTCAGCTGGAATATACGAAGTGCAAGCTGCCACAAAATCAACCAACCAACAAAACTTGTTTATGTAGAAACTGGGCAATGCACCCATGTGTTTTTGGAGAACCAGCACAAAGAAACACCTTATACAAAGAATATTCATTTCCACCTTATATTACCAGTGCCAAACATGAACACTTACAACAAAACATTAAAAAAAATTGGCGTGACTAGATAAAATCAGGAATGAGATTATAAGGAAATGAATTGGAATAGAACCAATCTTTATATAGAGAGACAACGAATAAAGTGGTTTGTCCATTTGAAGAGAATGTCTTGGAATTCCATATCATGTGAAAAGAGGAGAAGGACAAAGACCATGAGGCAGACCCAGAGGAAGGTGGAGAGATAATATCAAAGATGTATTACAAGAACACCAAATAATGCTGGTGGAGCCTGCTAGAAGTGCCAGAAAAAGAACCCTGTATCTCTCTTGACTCCTGTTAGGGTGGTAGTGGTAGTAGCAGAAGAAGATGAAGATGAAGATAATGAAGAAGAGTGCAGTCTTAGAGCCAGCTCCAGATGAGGCTTTTATCAACCTTTATCCTACTTACTCCTTTGAATTTTAGAATAACTTTAGATGATGTGGTCTTCCACTAATAACATTATTTTCCTTTCCCCCCCTGTTTCTTCAATTTATTTCTTTTTCTTATTGTGTAAAATCATTGAGGAGAAAATTTGATAGCACAAGGAAGCACCCGAAGGGGTTTGTCAAGGGTGCGGATGAAGTGGGGAATCAACCAGCTAAAGGGATGAAATCCTGAGATATTTCAATAGTGCATTGCCTACGCATGCTGGGAAAGCTGGCACTATTGTTCAACTTTAAATTATATAATTGTTTGTTTTATGCATCACCACCCAGATCTGAAGGCTTTTTCTCTGACGACACTGGAATGAAGGGGCTTAACCACTGACAATGTTTTGTGGAAGCTCTGTATAAGGCCCACAGGCTGGATCCAACCTATGATGCCATTCCATGTGGGGCCCCCTTCTAAGGTCTTTCACGAAACAAAATGACAATCCCTTTGAAGCTGTTGGGGCAAAATGGCCACCTAGGCCTCAAAGCTGACAGAGAGCGTGACCTGGCCCACAGCTTGAAAAGGTTTGGCACCCCTGGTATAAGTGAATGAACAAAGGCTGGCAGTTCCTAACAAAGTATCTCCTGTTCAAGCAACTCTGGCAGGTCCTACCCAACAATTAGCAAGGGGGAGGGGGTGTGGAGCTGCTGCCACACCCACTCACCACAGCCTGAGTGGTTGCCATTACTACCAAGATCTTTTCCCCCTTTAATGGAAAGTTTCTTTAGCAGTGGGATGTCAAAAATTTTACTACCCCACCGTGATGTCATCACAGTGTGGGCAGAGCCAACATCATGACATCATGACATTGTGGGTGGGGCCAAAGAAAAATAAATAATAAAAATAAACACACACACGCGCGCGCACACACAAACACACCTCAATCCACCCACCCACAACACAAACTCGTAAATTAATTAATAAAAAAAATAAAAATATATAAAAAATACATTAAAATAAACCCAAACACCCACCCACCCCAAACACAAATCAGCCAGAGCTTTTAAACCAGAGCTTAAAGCTTATTCTGGTGAATCTTTCTCACACTAGGTCAGATGGAAGGAACTACAGAATGAACTCACATCAAGATGGCTTCATTTTGGCACTTTTCAACTTTTCAACAGTTAAAGAAGTTAGGTACTAAGTCTTTGCCTAACCAGTTCTCTAGGATAATATGCCTTACTGTAAATGTAAAACAGCTGTACCTCCTTAAGGGTTCTCCAATTGGAACAGCAATCGGAACAGCACAGATGTATCTTACTGATGAGGTAACTCCAAGACTTTGCTTAAAAACCCCAAGCCAGGGCTGCCGGCCACCAGGCCTTTTTAGGAACTGTGGTAGTACGTCAATATAGATAAAGGTATTAAATACACATTAAAATACAGACACACCACATCCAAAGGTGAGGCATGCATGCACACCAAGTGCTTGGCGCACATGCGCAGTGGGGTAACCAGTGAAAAGGTAAGCCCCGAAGGTAGTTCCCGCAAAAAAAGCTACTATCAGTTCTCTGGGACACTGGGAAAAGTTACTGGAGAACTGGTGAGAACCTGTTACATCCCATCACTGACCCTGAGGGTTGTCAAAATCAGGCCTTATTCAAATAGCTGGCCCACAAGTTCTGGAGAACTGGTGAGAACCTGTTACATCCCATATCTGGCCTTGTGGTAAGACTGGTACACCTTCTAGTCATCAAGCTCAGCATCTTAACTACTAGGTCACCATAGCTGCATTCACAGTACTGTATCTGTATAAAATAAATACACTTCAAGTCTCTGACTGCTGCTTATAGACCAGGCTTTCTCCAAAAAGCAAGCTCCATCTGGGATTTACAGCTGACCTGCTAAAGTTTCCCAAATGGAAATGAAGACATTCTTGTCACACCTGTATTCTCATAGTAAAGCCCATGGCCTGATTCCCTTCTGCTTTATTGTACATTGCCGAAAGCTCACCCTTGCCTGCCTTTACTTTGCCACAGTTATTCATCTCCATCTCAGGCAGGGAGATGAGGATGTTAACAGAGCACTATTCCTATTCTCTTTTAATGCACAGTAATCCATCCACTTTTAAAGAGGACTACAATGATCTGATGCTATCAGAGTTCACTATCTCAACAGCTGTTGAAAATAGAAGGTGCCAGCTGTACATTACATTGTGCTTTTAGCATTCAATGTTCATGCACTCCTATTTCTTTGCAGGTCCTAGAAACAAGATGTAGTCACTAACACTATTTCATATTGTGTATGAAATAGAGACACTGACAGAGATGGAATCTATAGACTTTAAGGGGAAGGAAGCAAAAACACGGAAATATCAGTACCTCAGCAATTCAAATCCAGCAGTCTACCAGGGCTTCCACCAAAGATAAAAGCCAGGACAGTGATTTGTTAGAGGCACAGGTGGCAAATACCTAAAACACCAAAACCAATCAGAGAAACAAAATGGGGACAATGGCTAAATGCAGACATGACACCACTTCCCCAAACTCCAGCTAGGTTTTTGGAAATCATATCAGGGGATGTAGCTTTCCCCAAGCTGAAGTCCTCAGGTACGCAGAAAAAGCCTCCTTGAAGATTGTGGCATTTTGGAACCACAATCAGGTGTATCCTGGTAACGGCAACCTTGTGTTGCAGGCCAATCTTTCTCACACTAAGAAAAATATGCTACTTTACTTTTCAACCCCTATGTGTTTTCCTTTAAAAAGAAAGTCATGACATTTTATAAGGGACTTGAATCAGTTAGCAACAGATTAGTGGTAGTTTTATTAACTGCAAAACCATTGAGTTGTAATTGGATGAATCTGCCTCATTTTTCATCGCCACATCTGCTCAGCAGCTGCGAGGCCCATTGTTCCCAGGGGCTTGGCCTAATTTGTAGAGTTACAGGGGTTGTGCCTGGCAATAAGAAAGGATTGTTAGGGCTGCTCATGTTAGAAATTGTAAACTTGATGCCTTCCACATGCTTCTGATTTATTTTCATAAGTCTGTGCATTTTGGGTCCATAATTAACCTCTCACAGTAATTTCTCCAAATATAAAACTTAATTTTCATTAACCATTGCCAGTTGATTTTAATGATTTTGAATCAGTTGTGTAAATACTATGCAATTCACCCTTCCAAAACCCTAAATGCCAAATTTTCATTTCAGTCATCCACATGCCTACCTGTTGTTTCTGAATTTGGTATAGTCTCTTTCAAGCAGTTCAAGCAGTTGGTTCTGCTTCTTGTTCCCTGTAAATTGTTTTGGCTCATCAATGCTTAAATAACATACTAGATTCTCATTTCCAGGTATTTCAGGTGGCCATGGCATGCAAATACAAGTAATACCTCGGTTAGCATTTGCATTGTATAACGCTAACATCGGATAATGTCGGGGAATTTCAGGCAAACATTTGCATCGCACAACGTAACGTTGTGCGATGCAAATGTTTGCCTGAAATTCCCCGACGTTGATCTCTGCCCAAAGCCCGCAGGGCTGAAGACCAGCTTTGCAGGCTTTGGGGCAGAGATCTTCATTCAGATCGGCGGTTTGGTTGGGGGGAGAGGGCATGCGTGCCTGTTCTCCCCCCAACCAAACCAGCAATCTGATCACACACTGGGACTGCTGGGGTGTTGGGGGAGAAACCATGCACGTGCACGATCTCTCCCTCACCACCCCAGCTGTTCTAGGCGATCGCTGGGACTGCTGGGGTGTTGGAGGAGAGCTTGTGCGCATGGACGACTTCTCTCCCAACACCCTGGCAGTCCCAGGCAATTGCTTGGGACAGCTGGGGTTTTGGGGAAGAGATCCCCGCACCTGGCTTGCTAAGGGGCTTAGCTATCCAGGTGAGTGGGTGGGCTTCGTAAGAGAGCTGGGGAAAGGGTCCCAAGCCTCTCTTAAGAAGCCCCACCCCACCTGGATCGCTAAGCCCTTTAGCAATCCAGACGGAGGTTTCTGAAAAGAAGGTAGGTAAAAGTTATCCGAGGTACTAGCGTACTGTATCTTTCTGTAATTCACTATTCATGGAAAACTGTTTTCATATTTGTATACTCCTCATAATATATTTCTATGGTCTGCAACACACGGAATGCCCATCACACTTGTGGCATATTTCTGATTCTAGTGTGTTAGACAACTAAGTACAAAGGCCTGATACTAAGTGTCAGTATATTTTAGAGACTAGTCCTAAGCAACTATTCTTGGCTTGTATCTCAGCATTGCCTTCAGTGTTATGCTTTCTATTGAAAATCCACCTACACTCTATAGTTTTTCTTCTAGGTGTTAATTTGCTCAGTTTCCAGGTCTAGTTGTAGAAAGACAATCCAGATAAAATAACCCAGGTATTGGATTTAGAGCGATGTGTACATATGCTCTATGTTTTGCAGGTTTCATCTTTTATGTCTTTTCTGCATATAAGCCAGGAAAACTGTGTGGATACAATCATAAGCAGGTGTCTTTTTTGTTAGGATTTTTTTTAAAAAAATGTTTTGCTGTATAGTGTGTTAGGGGCAGTCCTTTATCCTAAGTGAATCATCCTTACATATATAACTTTTATTATTTTTAGCTTGAATGCTACCTCATTCTTACCATTTACCTTTCCGCTAATCTCTTTAACAGTTCTGCTTTTCTGGCTACTATTATTTGACGTAAAGTCTGTTTTTTTCCCTTCTGATTCTCTAAGATGGAAAAAAATATTTTCAGAGATTTTGGAAATGATCAGGAAAGATTTAACTCTAAACCTTTCCTGATTTTGTTAAGCTCTGTACAGGTTCCAAGAGTAAAGTTAAGTGGCCTTTGAACAGTTCTCCTGTTTCACTTTTGTTAGGAAGTTCCACTGTCTTTGAACAAGGGATATTTGAATGATTCAGGAGTAATAACAGGTTCCTCCTGTTACCTACAGGTTAATTACCCATGGTTTCAGTTATCCATGGGTCTAATATATTCAATAGAAATATTCAACATGGTGCATTATCAGAGCTGGCTACTAGAAGCCATTGTCTGCAAAGTAATGTTTGCAAAGAATAGAAGCAGATGTTTTGGTAGCTCTCATGTTGAATGATGGAGGCATGTACATAACAGGTTGGGGGGGGGGGCTTCCACACACCCCTAATCTTTATCTTGAACAGAAAGACATTTATTTATTTATTATTTAGACTTATATTGCCACCCGCTCACCATGGCGACTCAGGGCGCCTTACAGTCAACAAAAAGGACAATCACAATACAAAATCAAGTTGCAACATTATAATTAAAATCAGTAAACCCAAACAGCTAAAATAGACCTTATTAAAGCATCCTTAGACAGTTAAACTATTTAATGATAGAATGTGATCCCACACCTATGCTGCATTTTTCATATATGGAATCTGATTAATGCTTGCTAGTGATAGTATGATATCTTTATTATTTAGAACATTTTCTTCAAAGGGAACCATTATTTCAACTGTTTCCAGCACTGAAGACTTTTTTTGTCTCAGATGGGACACAAAGACCAAAATGTATATTTGCCACCAATCAGATTGGTCACTTTGAAAGTCTGAAGCCTATCCTGATTCCTAACCTCTTCCCACCCACCCCAACTCCTTATCTTTTCCTTTTGTTCGGGTGAAGTGCTCAAAACTCCTATCTGATTGCAGCTGCTCCATTTATTGGTTAACTCCCTGAGACCAGTAATGTTTATGATGTCAGAGAGGTTGTAAATGAGCTTCATTAAACAAATATCCCATGGCTGTGCATTTCCAACTAACCACCCAGATTTGACTGTTTTATCATTCTGTTGTTATTCAGGAGTAATTGTAAATTCATATGTATCATGGATAACTATGTTAACTTATATCAACAGAATGGCTATTTAGACAGATCTTCGGATGAAGGAAATAAATGATTAATGACTTTTCAATATCTTGTGACACTTCTAGCCTTGGCTGTAATCTTTGTTTAACCAAGCTGAAATATCATATATGCAGAAATGAATGTGAAATGATGGGAACAAACTCAAGCTAGTCACAAAATGTTTGGAATTTTTTAAAATGCATTTTGATTTAGACAGATGTCTGAGGCGGTGGTGGGAATAACAGAGTCATGGGAAACATCAGAAATGCATTTGGAGAGAGGGAAATGTGAAGAAGTATCCTTTGACCTCAGTTATTTTTCATTCTTCCACAGCCTTTTGTGTCCTGGGATGGGTGCTCAATGATTCTTCAAGTGTAGGTTTTAATGTCCGTTCAATTAAGGGATCTGAAATAAGTCTCTTTAGTCCAGGAATGGCAATTATATGTTATATAGACCCCAACTGTGAAATTGGATTCACTTCACACAGTTGATCTTTACAAACATATACCTTTCTAAAGCCCATGCTAGTTTATATTTGAAATATCATCATCTATTTATTTGGACAGACCTTATTGAACTGAACTGAAAATCACTGATCTTTAAAAGGATTGCACATATATTCGGACACTTCTAGAAGGTGCAAATACCTGTACTTGGGTCTAGCATGTCATTGGGGGGAAAAAGAATGGGAAATGCTGGCATCATAACATGTGAGCCGACTTGATGCACAAGCCCTGGTGGCAGTGGAACACTCCCTGTGGATGGGAAGCCACAACCTCTCCATATATCAATGGCAATCTTTTGATAAGCTGTAGCAGTGCCCATGGTTACACAAAATGTGGAAAAACTCCCCTATGCCATGTGTGCCATAGATAAGACTATGTGGAATGTGAGCACTAGCACAGATGGTAAAAATTATTGAATTTGGGTGGGTGTATTTTGCTGCCAGGTCTCCTAAATGCTGTTTTGTTTTTGTTTTCTTTTGTTTTTGGTTTTTTTGGTTTTTGCAGCTTTCAGGTGCTATGTTTCTTTCTTCTTTTTTAGTTCATACCGACAAAATAGATCAGGGGTGCCCATACTATGGCCTGTGGGCTGGGTCCAGCCCACAGTACCTAATAATCCACTCCATGCTCCCTGCACCGCTCCTGGAAGCAGAAGTAAAATGTGTCTGCACATGCACAAAATGCTGCCGTGAAGCATCTGCGGCTATTTTAAACATGTTTATAATATCTGTGGGTGCATTTACAGCATTTACAGCATTTGCACACGCATGGGTGCATTTTACTTCCACTTCCTGTGGGAGGAACCACGTGACTGGCCTGTTCTACTATGTGACTGGCTTGCAGCCTGAAAATTTAATCCCTTTCCTTTTCTGTAATAGAACTCAGACTTTTAACATAGTTATAATTAGGCAGTGATCATCCCCTTCTGTCGACCCAAAGAGTAAGGATTAGGATTCCAGTTAATTGTGAATTTGGAAATTCCTTCTCAACAAAACTGAATGAGTTCCGAGAGCTTTCTTATTTTTATGATAAAAATATCTGGCATATATTTGTTGACAGTTTTTATTTCTAAAAAGTTTGACTCTACATTAAATTTCAAAGTTATACACTTCTGCAATATCCAATACACAATACATATCACAGTACAGTACAATGAAATGCAATACAACAGGGGGCAATGTCCAGCCCCCAGTTCTTAGCACCAGATCTTCACACCAGTGAAGAAAGAAGGAAATCACACCACTCAGTTTTTACACTGCTTTCTGCCATACCCAGAGTATTCAAATTGATTTTGCAGCTTTAAATGTAAACTTCAATAGCTGTTTCCCTAAAGAATACACCCAATAAACCTAATGAACCATAGCCAGAAGCTGTGGAAATGGGACAAGTTCAAATTTCTCATAATTTGTGACTTCCTTTGACTTCATCATTTCAAAATATATGCATTTAGAGCATTTCTGGAAGGTGAGCTTCTCTTGCTAGCAGTTATTAGAAAGTAATGCATAGATATTCTAACTTTTCTCCTTAATGGGTATTCTGTAAATGAAAGTTACAAATGGAGATCAATGTTGTTTGAAGTCCCCATATAATTCAGCAAGTAAGGCAAAGTGATGGCTGGGACAGGCTCAAAACCCATACCTTAAAGGGAAACACCACCTCAGCATTTTCTGCTTCTGTTCCTCTTGCCAGGCTTTGTTCTGCTCCATGGGAGAAAGTCCAAAACACGTCAGCAACTTCGTCAGCTTCTCCCGAATGTTAGTTTAGTTTTCTTTGGTTTTTGAAAAACCAGCCTGCCAAATATTAGTAACTATGTTATTTATGTTACAAATGTTTACCTTCTATATTTTGGAACAAAATACTTTATGCTATAATCTTCCCTCTTGCCTTCGGGAATAACATTTTGTAGCGTGATTATTCTCTGTCGTTTAATTTTCTGAACGGTGTATGAAAACAGCCCTATAACTTCTTTCTTTGCTTATTCCAAGAAAGGGTCCAAATCAGTGTTAGAATTTTCCAAACAATGAGCTCAGGACCTTGACTCCTTCTTATGTGTTTTACTTCATGACGGATGTCAAGCAATCCATCCAAAACACAATGAATGGCCAAAATGTGCAAATAAAGGTAATCCAAGCTACAGAAAAATAGCTTGGCAAAACACAACTTTTTAATATTTAGCCGTATTGCGAGCCAGTTGTCTCTTGTACACTTAAAGTGAGCTTTCTTGGAAAAGTATTAACCATTTTGAATGCAAAACAAAGCAAAGCAAAGCAAAGCAAAGCACTCATACTTATATACCACCCCATAACGCTTGGTGCACTGTTTATTTTAAATATTTTATTGTATATATTAATTTTTGTTAGGAGCCTTGTGGTGGTTATACCCTTTCTGGTAGGTGAACACACACATACAAATTTAATGTCTCAGATATTTTCAGCAGAAGAGTCAATTGAACCATGGGTAATTTCTTTTAACACAATGACATCATATTGTGCAAAGATTCAACAACATATGATGAGAATTTCACGCTTACTGCTGATGCCAATTAACCTGTACTGCATTCTCTCTGCAACAATAGCTAATCAATAACTTATGTGACCACATTGTGTGTTTCTTTACTGCCAGTCAACATTAGTGGCTGCTGCTAGTCCGTGAAGATGGAAACCTGAAAATGTAAACTTTGGTATAAGTTATGAGGATGGGAGTTGGTTGAATAGTTCAGTGAGTTGGGTACTAAAGCTAGAGCTTGGGAGCTTTATTTTTCTCAGGAGAAGAGCTGTGTAGCCTTGGGCAAGCTGTACAGTTCCAGAATGTCCCGAGAAGACAAAAATGCTAAACCACTCCTGAGCAATTTATACCTAGATGACCATGCTAAAGGCTACCCTAAATTGGAATTAACTTGATGGTGTGGGTTGGTGGCAAAGTTGAGAACTTTCTAAGAGAAGAAATAGTTCTCATAACACTGATAAAGATAAGCTCCCAATATGAACTAAGCAAACAACAAACAGGTAGGCAGGCAAAATGGAAAGTGGAAGGTTTTATGAGGTGGGAGACGAGAGTACAGTGAAAGTAGGCTTAGTTCATGCTCAGCTGAGTATATAAATGTCTGTTTATAGACACCTACCCATATGCATTTCATTTTGGGATTCTGGAGAAGCCATACTTTAGGAAATGCAGAAGGCATTTTGAAAACAAGATTGCAAGCACTAGTTGCTCCCATGAATGCAGCTGTGCTTCCTCTTCTGTGTCTAGGCCAGACATGAAACTGCCAAAACAAAGGCAGAGTTTGGTGAGCTCACTCTGTATTTCCTTTGGCCTGATCTAGTCTGAGAAAGATTAGTAGGCAGCACAAGGTTGCCATTACCCAGGTATGCCTGATTGTGGTTCACAAACTTTGAGGAGGCTCTTTCTGTGTACCCTGCAGCTGTGCTAGTAAGGCATTATGGAGACTCCTTTCTCTTACAAAGGAGAACAAAAATTGCACTAACTTTGGAGAGAGAAGAAGCAAAGCATGAGAATAACAATCTCCATATCAATAAGTAATTACTTAAAATCTACAAGAAGGAAAGAAGACACCTGGGTTATTTTGGCTATCTGACTCTCTGTCTCTCTCATGCACACAACCTCTCATTGGGTCAAGTCACCGGCCCTTTGACTTCTAATAAGACAATGCCTGTTCAGATGTTCCAAAATTCTCAATATGGAGGATTTATGGGGCAACCACAGGCCTGGATACAATGTCAGATTAGTACCTTGATGAACATTTCCCCGTTTTTCTGCTCACTGCTATCCTCTGGATGCTCTGCTTCAAAGCATTTGCCAACTTTTCAGAGCAGGTTTTGAGGGTCTGGGTATGGTACAGAAAAGAGGCAGGTTGTCCATCTCCTGGTTCTCCTGATGGAAACAGCTTCATGAAAAGAGCAATCTTGTTGGATTGTGGGCAGAAGTGCCAAGAGCTGGGGTTCCCAACCTTTTCAAGCCAGGGGCCGGGTCATGCTCTCTCAGTCAGCTTCAAGGGCCAGATGGCCATTTTGCTCTGCCTGCATGATGGGGGTGGCCATTGATCGACTGTATATTAATTATGTTGTACACCGCCCTGAGTTGGTCACACCAAGTAGGGCGGTATAGAAATCCAAAAAATAAATAATAAAAATAAAATTTGTACCAACAGGTTCAAAGGGGTAGCTATTTTGTTTCTCAAATGCCCTTGGCACCACAGGCCACATCTGGCCCACTGGCCTTAGTTTGGGAACTCCTGGGCCAGAGGAAGCAATATTTGACTTTGTGTAATCACTCTGATTAGCAATACCTCTTGATCATAATCTGAGTGTGTGTGTGTGAGAGAGAGAGAGAGAGAGACAGACAGACAGAGAGGAGTTGACACTCACCAGCATTTCAGTGTAAACATTAATTCCTCTTTCCATCTGTCTGCAAAAGAAAATTTACTAATAAATACAGTTTATAATGGATGTACAATTCCTAAGTGGGTGAATGCAAAGCCTGTGCCTTCACTAGGGCAAATATGTAGAAGTATTGCATGTCAGACATAGTTGAAATTGGCATAGATGATACGGATAGCTAATGGCTCTATTCATGGTGGTGATTGCCATTTTCATTTTTGCATGGTGCCTGGAGCCAGACTGACATCTGTTCAACCCATTCCATTCTTGGATGGAGAATGATAATGAATCTGCATCCTCATCACTCTCCTGTGGTGCCCAATAAGAACTGGTAATATGAAATCTGGACAAGTCAGGGATATAATTTCTCTGCCTTTGTAAGTTTTTGTCTACATGTTCTCATTGTTTTTGAAACATCAGGGATTTAACATTATTTAATGTATGATGGCATGGTGTGAGTTCAATGGAAAATAAACACAATTAGAGCTGATGTTATTTCTTTACTGGAGCCCACCCTTGGGTAAATTTAAACATCACTGTAAGCAATTACAGGTTTTGGAATCTAGAATAGGGGAAATAAAGCCAGGGACAAATTTGTTCCCTGTGAATGTTTCTGCAAGTTAATGATGTCTTAGAAATTCTCTTTTGGGTAAAAATAAACCCGCTCCAAACCCCAGATCCTTCTGTTTGCAGGATAGAATTGATTGAGACTGAGTTTGTTATTGCATTCAACAGCGTTATGCTCATGTAACACATACTTTAGGGAAATTTGTTCTGACCAAGATTCATAAGGTCACCCTCATCAGGCTGAAAAGGACCGTGAATGATTAGCGGGAAAAGTCTGACTGATCCCTAGGGTAGCCCTATGTCCAATTTCCTGCAGCAACTGTGTGGTTTTTCTTCCTTCTAAAGGAAATGAGTTATGAACAGCTTATTATTATGGGCGATCTTCCCTCATATACAAAATGCGGAATACTCTACTGATTCCTTGCATTTATGTTTTACCTTTCTTTTAAGGAGTTTCCCTCACCCCGTATTATTTGTTTCACAGCTGGTCTGTGAGTTAGCTCAGGCAAAGAGGAGGTGCCTGGGCCAAAGTCACTTAGTAAAAGTCATGACTGAATGCAGGTTTGAACTTAGTTCTTGATGTTTCTAGCTGCACAAACTTAGCACAATAAGGTACACAAGTTGTTGTTAAATGAGCCCAACTTATCTGAAGGTAATTCTTCCACAGGGGTGCTACAAAACACGACACATGGTGGTCTCCAGCCACTAAAATGCTTTTTATGACTTCACTGGGCCATTTCTATGCCATTCTTTCAGGCTCCTGCACTCTCACTTCTTGACAATGCAAGCCTTTTCACAGGCTTTCATAAATCAAGGGTTAAAAAACAGTACCAGAATAGCTTTTCTCATTCCTATGTCTATCATCAGTACCTGCCATCCTTGGGAAACTGTCTGTGCTAATACTTCCTTACCCTGTCAGACAGGGCAAGCCCAAAACAACTTTTATTTTTCACAACCATTCCCAACTAACCTCTGCCTCTTTTTCAGAACAAAGCTTTCAAGTACAAAGCTTAATTGATATAATCAGATATCAAACTGGGGTCTTGAAATATTACTAGGTGGGAAATGCCACATTGATTCACACAATTTGCATCTGTGTTGTTATCTATAGTCTGAGGGTTCCTAAATCTATCTACCATAGTTCCTGACCAAATCACCATTGAAAAGTACTGAATATCATGCAGGGGTCTTAAGTCATTACAAGGCAAGAAATTCTACACTGACTCACACAATTTGTAACCTATGTCTAACCAATCACTATCTCTTTATCTTGAGGCCATGTATAAATGATTGTCATATAGTCTCACTCTTATGTTTAATGAAGTAGATTTGATCCACAAAATCTCACATTAAAAAGTAGCAGTTACTGTTTTAAGATGCCACAACATTTTTGTCCCCTTAATTAAAAAAAAAACCTTTTTGTTTTCATTTGTTTCTTGTCTGATATGCACAGACTAACATAACTCCCACTTCAAACATTCCCTCGTGGATCACCCTCTGGACTGACTGAAATAATGTGCCTGCAATGAGTTAAAAGGCAGGGCTCTGTTGGCAGAAGGTTCATTTACAGTGGCATGTTAGCAGCTGCGCTCTGAACTCTATTTTGGTTACGTTGTGATAAATGACTTGAGCGAGAGACGTGAAGAGTGAATTAACGGCTTTAGTACAAACACATGGGATTGACTCTCCATTTACTGAGAATCCCATCTTGCTGTGGTGCCTTCTTTAGGAAGGTATTTTTTAAAAACATATGCTACCTAGATCAGGTTCAGTTTCTGTTCAAACAGCTGTCCTGAAATGTTTCAAAGATAAAAAGATAATAAGGCATAGAAACAGTATTTATAGTCACTCCTTGTGGGAAACAGCAGCAATAAACAAATCACAGGACAGTTAATCAGTAAAACTGGACCATGCAGAATAGGAAGCAATTAAAAGCCAGAGGTTTAGCTGCTGGATAGCTCAGTAGTTTAAATATCTGGCTGTGAAACCAGACTTTAGGAATTTGATTCTTTACTGTACTGTCTTGCCAGTGGCTGGGCTGTATAACCCATAGGTCCCCTTCAAGCCCTGCAGTTCTAAGATAATGATGATTATAAAAAGATGTCCCTAGTTTTTACTAGGATTGAGAACTTCCAGAAATAGAAGCTGGATTCCAAAGAGGCTGGGGAACTAGAGACCAAATTGACAACATTTGCTGGATCATGGAGAAAGCAAGGAGTATCAGAAAAATGTCTACTTCTGGTTTCATTGACTACACCAAAGCCTTTGATTGTGTGGACCACAATAAACTGTGGCAAGTCCTTAAAAAGATGGGAGTACCAGATCACCTCACCTGTCTTCTGAGAAATCTGTATGTGGGTCAGGAAGCGATAGTCAGGACAGGATATGGAACAACTGGTTGGTTTAGACTAGGAAAAGGAGTATGACAAGGCTGTATATTGTCACCCCACTTATTTAACTTATATTCAGAGTGCATCATGCATAATGCAGGGCTAGAAGAAGCACAGACTGGGATTAAGATTGCTGGGAGAAATATCAACAACCTGAGATATGCAGATGAAACTACCCTAATGGCAGAAAGTGAAGAAGACCTAAAGAGCCTTTTGATGAGGGTGAAAGAGGAGAGTGCGAAAGCTGGCCTGAAACTCAACATCAAAAAAAAAACCAAAAAAAAAAAAAAGATCATGGTATCTGGCAAATAGAAGGGGAAGAAATGGAAGCAGTGACAGACTTTACCCTCTTGAGATCTAAAATCACTGCATATGGTGACTGCAGCCATGAAATCAAAAGATGCTTACTTCTTGGGAGACAGCAAACCTAGGCAGCATAATAAAAAGTAGAGACATTACCCTGTCAACAAAAGTCAGCATAGTTAAAGCAATGGTCTTCCCAGTAGTAATGTATGGCTGTGAGAGCTGGACCCTACGGAAGGCTGAGCACAGAAAAATAGACACCTTTGAACTGTGGTGCTGGAGGAGACTCTTGAGAGTCCTCTGGACTGCAAAGAGATCAAATCAGTCAATCCTAAAGGAAAGAAATCCTGACTGCTCCTTGGAAGGACAAATACTGAAGTTGAAGCTCAAGTACTTTGGCCACCAAATGAGAAGAGAGGACTCACTGGAGAAGGCCCTGATGCTATGAAAGATCAAAGGCAAAAGGAGAAGGGCATGGAAGTGTAGATCTGGACAGACTACGGAGGATGGCAGATGACAGAGGAGCCTGGTGTGCGGTGGTCTATGGGGTTGCAAAGGGTCAGACTCAACTGTGCAACTGAACAACAAGAAGTTTTTACTAGAATAGTTGGCCAGAAAAGCCTCATCTGTACTTTGCTAATCCACAGTAAACAGACTGGCAGTGGAGCTGTATTTTAAAGAGGGAAATGGCCATGAATGAGGCTTGAAAAAAAGACAGGAGGACAGTACTAATAGCACTGGAATGCACTGAGTTGACAGTAGTATCCAGTAATGGGATGTCCCCGGTTCCAGACGGTTCCCTGGAACCGGTAGGACCAATCCCGGAGGGTCCCCTCAAATGCTGCATGATGTAGTTGTTGCATCAACCAATGCAAAAGTGGAATCCCAAAGCTGCCTATGATAGTCTGATTAAGAATGTTAATGTCATTTCATAGATAGATTTTTGGCTCCCTGTATCAACTCTCATCCAGTTGTTAGTAAAGGAGTAGCTCTTTTCTAGCAGATCAAATCTGCAAATCTGGTACAGTATTCTAATAACATTTGCATCAATGCTAGCAGCAATAGCATTCCCTTTCCTGTGAATCTGAATGCTACTAGACCACCCCAGAACGCCTCACCGAAAGAAAAGAAAAAATTTAAAATCAGAGCCAAAATGGCTCCAATTTACTGCGCATGCGCAGAAACTCAATCTGACACATTGCACATGCGTCAGATTGAGTTTCTGTGCATGCGCAGTAATTTGGAGCCATTTTGGCTCCATTTTTTTAAAAAAAATTCGGCGGCGGTAGCGATAGTGGCGGCAGCAGCGGCAATGACAGCAGTGATGACAGCGGCAGCGGCGGCGATGGCGGCGGCGATAGCGGCAGCTGCAGCGGCGGCGGCGGTGGCAATGGTGGCGGCGGCAATGGCAGTGGCGGCAATGGCAGTGGCGGCAGCGATGACGGCGACAGCGGCAACAGCAACGACAGCGGCAGCAATGGCGACGGTGGCAATAGCAGCTGCAGCTGCGATGGTGGCGGCAATGACGGCAGCGGCAACGGCAATGGCGGCAATGGCCTGGGCAGGCGGCACCAGCCCTCAGAGGAGGGCACCTCCCCTGGGGCCACCGAGCCCCCACAGGCAATTATTTTAATTATTTTTTATTTTTAAGGCCCCGCCCACAACATCGTGACATCATGGCGTGGTAGTAACAAATTTGTCATCCCATCACTGAACACATGCTATATGAATGTTGGGAGATACAGAACCCGGCTCTGTATTTGCCGATTATTGCCAGAAACATGCATTGATGAAGACTTATGTTTGGCCAAGAACCAAGACAAGAAAGTTGCTTCACTTTGGCAGTCCAGGGTTTGATTGGAACACGAAAGAAGAAGACTATCATGACAAAGGCAGAGCTAGAAGGAAGGAAAGAAAGAGGACTGTGGGCTGAAATGCCAATCATATCAGAATCAAGAGTGAACAGTGAGCTCCTGAAACATTCTGCAGCCACTATGCACAACACTTTTTATTATTTAAACTATAACAAAGAAAGAAAGAAAAATTTAAAATTGGAGCAAAAATGGCTCCAATTGACTGCGCATGCGCAGAAACCAAATCTGACGCATTGCGCATGCGTCACATTGAGTTTCTGGTCATGCGCACTAAATTGGAGCTAAATGGCTCCAATTTAAAAAAAAAATTCTTCCGAAGCTGGAGCTGCCCCTTTTTAGAGTGGCTCCGGCAGCAGCGGCGGCAGCCCTAAGAGAAGGGCACCTCCCCTAGCCGGCCACCGAGCTCCCACGGGCACGTTGGTGCCTGCTCGGGCCGTCCGTCCGCCTGCGCCGCACCCTCCTAGGGACTTGGGCCCAACAAACCCCCATGCCCTGGGTAAGCCCGGCGGGGCTTGCCACCGCCGCATCCTCCTCCGCCGGGCGCCTGCAGCTTCCTCGGGCTGGCCGCGCTCTTTAAAGGGCTGCGGAGGAGGCCGCCCTTTTGCCTCTCCCCGACCCCACCCCCGGGTTGGGCTCCCTTCTTGCGCCTTTGCAAGCGCAAAAAGGAGGTAAGTCATCAGGGAAGCAAGCGGGGATGGGTGGGTGGGTGTGGATGCAGGGCGTAGTGGGGAGAGATCGCCGGTGGCGGGGTGCATCCCGGGACTTGGGGGGCCCTTTCATTCATCCATCCATCCACCCATTCATTCATCCATCCATCCGTGCGGGCGTTGCAAGGCGACTTTTGTCTGGGTGCCTCCCTGGCTTCCGATGCCGGGCTGTCTTTTTTGCGGGAGAGCGATATTATATGCGAGGCGGAGGTGGGGCAGGCGAGCCGGAGCAGCTGGGATGCTTCAGCGGCGGCTGGGTTGTGTGGGCGTGTTGTTGGTGTGTGTGTGTGTGTTTGCGCGCCTCTCCTTCCCCCAATCCGGAAAGCTTTGATTCCGGAGCGCGGCTTGCCATTCATCGCCGGCTCGGTTGCAAGACATGTAAAGGTTTGCCTCTCTTTGGCTTTACTTTTAATTTTTCTCTGCCAGTTTCCACCTTTATTTTCCTTTGTAAAAAAAAATGCTTCCCTTGTTGGTGGTGCATGAGAAGCAGGGGAGCAGAAGGGGCCGTGATAAATAAGTGAAAAAGGGGGGGGCGATCGTTTGTTTAGATGGGGTGGAGGGAAGAGGCTTTGAAGACCTGGTTTTTAAGTGTGTGCCGAATTACACCCAGGGCCACCCCTTTCCCTGCGTCTGTCTGGGTGTGTTTGTGTGTTTCCCTGCGTCTGTCTGGGTGTGTTTTATTTATTTCTTTATTTTATTTCTTTAAGTTATTTACGGGTCTGTGTGCGTGTTTATTTTTTATTTTTATTTTATTTTTGGCCTTGCCCACAACGTCATGATGTCATGACGTTGGCTCCGCCCATGACGTCATGACATCATGACATTGGCCATGCCCATGACGTCCATGACGTCATGGCATGGTAGTAGAATTTTTGACATCCCATCACTGGTAGTATCCCTTGTATTCTCTTTGAAAACTGGGTGGACAATATAGGACAAAATAGGTAGAGTGTTCTGTGTGCTCCGGTGTCTAGTCATGCCTGCCACATGACCATGGAAACGTCTGGAGAAGCAGACAGTGCTGGCACTGAACCCTAGAGTTGGATATGACTTGCTTTTGAGCAAGATAAACCTTTACCTTTAGGTAGAGTGGAATCAGTCTCTGAATACAAATGCCATCTGATAGAGCAGCAGTGAATCCAGAGCAGAACTTGGGGAAAAGTTACTTTTTTGGACTACAGATCCCCAGAATGTCTCTCCTATATGACTAATAACCTTTCCAAGTGACATTAGAAGGACAAAGCATTACCAATTAAAACCTTTTACAGCTATTTCAGGATTTTCTCCTTAAGATCTTAATATCTCTAAGGAGAAGAAAAAGTGAGAGGATTATAAACAAAAATTGTGTTGGCTGAGATACCTGCAAAATTCAGTAAATTATGTAGGGCAACTTCACAGTTGCACCTCATCTGGAAGCACCACAGTAATTATTTAATTTGCAGACTGAGTTTTCTTTTGTGTTCTTATATGGTTCATTAAGCAGCTAACTGGAAGTGATTTGAACGAGCTTTCCATAATCACAACCCTTTGATCTAACCTACCTAACAGATTTGTTGTGAGGATAAGATCAGAAAGGAAACGGTAGAACATTGGAGGAAATGTGCTGTTTAAACCTGGGATGGAGAGGAAAAGTGACATCTTTAACAGCTGGTTTCAAAATTGTCCTCCACTGGCTTCTGCTTTGAAAAAAAAGCAAAGCACGCTAGCAGATTCAGTCACAGAACTATCATGTATTGTCTTTCTTGGCTCTTCAGAACAAGCACATGTCCATATAGTTCTTCAGAAAATAAAAAGTCTGCTTCCTATGTCAAATCTGTAATTGATCTTATTTGAAGGAGAGATGGAAACTGGATCCTGAAAAAAAGGAACCTGAATGCTATGCTGTTTATCCCTCAAATGCTGCATGATGTAGTTGTTGCATCAACCAATGCAAAAGTGGAATCCCAAAGCTGCCTATGATAGTCTGATTAAGAATGTTAATGTCATTTCATAGATAGATTTTTGGCTCCCTGTATCAACTCTCATCCAGTTGTTAGTAAAGGAGTAGCTCTTTTCTAGCAGATCAAATCTGCAAATCTGGTACAGTATTCTAATAACATTTGCATCAATGCTAGCAGCAATAGCATTCCCTTTCCTGTGAATCTGAATGCTACTAGACCACCCCAGAATGCCTCACCGAAAGAAAAGAAAAAAATTAAAATCAGAACCAAAATGTCTCCAATTTACTGCACATGCGCAGAAACTCAATCTGACACATTGCACATGCGTCAGATTGAGTTTCTGTGCATGCGCAGTAATTTGGAGCCATTTTGGCTCCATTTTTTTTAAAAAAAATTTGGCGGCGGTAGTGATAGTGGCGGCGGCAGCGGCAATGACAGCAGTGATGACAGCGGCAGCGGCGGCGATGGTGGCGGCAGCGGCGGCAGCAGCGGCAATAGCGGCAGCTGCAGCGGTGGTGGTGGTGGTGGTGGTGGTGGTGGTGGCAGCAGCAATGGTGGCGGCGGCAATGGCAGTGGCGGCAGCGATGACGGCGACAGCGGCAACAGCAACGGCAGCGGCAGCAATGGCAACGGTGGCAATAGCAGCGGCAGCTGCGATGGTGGCGGCAATGACGGCAGCGGCAACGGCAATGGCGGCAGTGGCCTGGGCAGGCGGCACCAGCCCTCAGAGGAGGGCACCTCCCCTGGGGCCACCGAGCCCCCACAGGCAATTATTTTAATTATTTTTTATTTTTAAGGCCCCGCCCACAACATCGTGACGTCATGGCATGGTAGTAACAAATTTGTCATCCCATCACTGAACACATGCTATATGAATGTTGGGAGATACAGAACCCGGCTCTGTATTTGCCGATTATTGCCAGAAACATGCATTGATGAAGACTTATGTTTGGCCAAGAACCAAGACAAGAAAGTTGCTTCACTTTGGCAGTCCAGGGTTTGATTGGAACACGAAAGAAGAAGACTATCATGACAAAGGCAGAGCTAGAAGGAAAGAAAGAAAGAGGACTGTGGGCTGAAATGCCAATCATATCAAAATCAAGAGTGAACAGTGAGCTCCTGAAACATTCTGCAGCCACTATGCACAACACTTTTTATTATTTAAACTATAACAAAGGCATCAAATCAAATCTAAGCAAAGCCAAATTACCCAGGAGAAGTGACTCCATCAAAGATATATCCTCAGACAAGAATGGAGCAGAGGAAGGATGAGCAGCTCAAAGACAATCCTAGCCACTCAGATATTTTCTTCATTTAGTGGCTAACACTGTAGTCTCACTTCTCACAACAGATCATTTAACAAAGTAGACGAAAGAAAGTGAAGTAGTTGTTTGTTGCTGTTAGTGCAAAGAACATAAATTCTGTCACAAACTTTGTTGCATTGGCAGCAAAAACAATTTACCGGTACTTGTAGAACAAATATCGCTGGATCTCAGGGAGAAAGCCCAGGGCCACGGTGGCAGCCAGGATGAGATACCCAGGATGAGATACTCATCTGGGAGGGGACTTTGGGATCACCAGCCACACCCAGGCCATCTCCGCTGCTGTTGATGTCTGCCTGAGGATCACGGCAATCAACCACGCCTAGTTCTTCTGCCATCATGATAGGTTGCTGACTGATCATTTGCTGGAAAGGCCTCTGATTTGGCAAAGCACCAGTCAGTACTTTTTAGTCCAGAATACTGTTAGTCTCACTCACACATTGCTTCTGATTGTTTCCAGCAAGTTTCACAAGATTTGAACAAAAGATTCAAATATTTAAAAAATATATCTATAGCTATTGTAAAGCATTATACAGTATTCCCAGTTTAGATTTGGCTGTTCCAATCATTAGGAATGAAACCACAGTCCAGGCTGCCACCATACCTAGATCTTGCTTCAGATCAAGCACTACCATCAGTGATGAGAATCAGCAGGTTCGCACCAGTTCGCCAGAACCGGTAGCAGAAATTCTGGCTGATCCCGCCCATCCAAGTTTTGAAATAAAATAGTCCTAATTCGGGAGCAACACAGGGCTTTCCCCTGGCCACGGCCACCATACCACGCCCACAGTGTGGTAGTAAATATTTTTGGAGCCCACCACTGACTATCATGCTTGGGTCTGACAACAGAATAACAGAAAAGATCTACTCATGAGTTGACCACTTCAAAAGGAAAATTCATGGTTCTGTTCTTTGCGCCATCTTTGCTCTTCAGCAGCAAGTGTAATGTGAGCCAATTATCTCTCAAATTGGTATGCATACTGAACATAATCATAATCTAACGGGAGCAGTTTATACCACAGACAAGACCTTTTTCTATTGTTTGGACACGAGCGGAAACGATGCATGGAAGACTATGTCTGCCCACAAATTGCCTTTGCTGGCTCTCAGGAAGATAATCTCCATGATAAATTGCACACAGGCACTGCTGAGCATTAGTTCCTTTCAAGGCCAGATGGAAAAGAAGCAATCCCCCAACAAGTTCACCGCAAGCACTAAGACCTTTCCAGTTTGTGCCTTGGCACATGCTGAAGTCATGCTGGAACTATGTCTTCTTTTTTCACTGATATCCTGACACACTTTCTTCTGGTCTGTAGGGTTTAGTCATCCCGGTCCACTCTTCTATATTCATTTTCTTCCCAGACTGTTTGGCTCCTCATTCAATGAGAACATTCTTTCACCATCAGATAGTTTATAAGGAGTAATATGTCATGATTTGGGGCAAATCATAGTTTGCCTTGAAGGGTGCCAAGGATCACGGGGGCTGGGCTAGGGGGAGGAAATATCACTTAAACATAAATTTGGAATTGAAATTGCTAGCATACAGTGAATGAGTAACCAGAGAACCAAGTCTTGATTTGAAACATGTCCCCCCCCCCCGAACAGTCTTGTTGTTATCCCTCTAACTCAGGGATGTCCAAACTATGGCCCGGGGGCCAGATCTGGTACCCAACATCAATTAATCTGGTCTGCAAAGCCCTCGTCACTTCCAGAAGCGGAAGTAAAACATGCCCGCGCTGTTCCCAACATCCCCAGACCTCCCCGGGTGCTGCTAGCACAGCGTGGGATTGGCGCTTGGGTTGGGGTGTTGAACAGGCGTGCACCTGGTTCAACCCCCAACCCAAGCAGCCGATCCTATGCTGCGATCCACCTGCCTGTTTGGAAAGGACAGTTGGGATTCCACTCATGGAATCCCCACTGCCCTTTCCAAACAGGCAGGCAGATCACCCCCCTGTTCCCTTTCCTCTTCAGAAAGGGAACAGGGTTTTTTTTACAGTCATCGCACAATGTTAATAACCACGTCTTGTCATTATCTGAGGTACTAGTGTACTAATTTTGTCTTTGGTATTCAGGCAGTGCTCCTTAAAAGAGAGTGTCCTTTCAAGTGTCACACTGAGGTATTTTGGTGTTGGACAATGTTCTAGTTAGTTTCCTTGCCATGTAACATCCAACTCATCCCTTGCCTCTTGGTTTTGAAGGTGGGAAGCACACACTTGAGTCTTGCTTGGATTAGGCTTCAAATGGTTGATGTTGTAATAGTGTCCTAATTCTTCAAGTGTTCCAGTAAGTTTTCCAGCTACCTCATCAAAGCTTGATCCTTGACCGGCCATTGCTGTGTCATCCATATAGATCAGATGTGCCCAAACTCTTCGGGCTACAGGCTAATCATGTGGTTGAGTGGGCTGGTCAGGTGGTTCCTCCCACCTGGAGTGAAAGTTAAACGTCCCCATGCATGCACAAAATGCTGCCATAAAGAAACCAATAGCTGTTGTAAATGTGTTTATGAGTGTTTTATGCCAGCATTTTGTGCATGTGTGGGTGCGTCTAACTTCTGCTTCTGGGAGCAGTGAGGACGGTGAGGGTGGCATAGTTTGGGCACCCCTAGAATAGATGAATAATTTTGTATTGTCATGAACTGATTGACTGTTTGTATATTTTATACAGTGTTGGAGAAAATACACTTCCTTGGGGCAGTCCATTCTTCTGCAGCCTCCATCTGCTGCCCTGATAGTGATAAAGTGATAGGGCAAACTACCTATAAATTCATATCTGCAAGGGGTGGGGGAGAATAAAAAAAAATTACAATGATCACCAGAGAGGGAGGAATGTAATTTGCAGTTTTGGATACATTCCTTCTTGGAAGGACTAGAGCCCGATGTAATGACAAGAGAGAAGGGGCTGGGAATCTGCAAACACACACAAACTCACTGTTCAAAGTGGTAGCCTTGTTAGTCTGTGCAAGCATACCAGAGAATAAATAAAACAAAACAGCAAAAAAAGGGGGCAAAAACTGTTGTGGCACCTTAAAGACTAACTCCTGGCAGTCCTAGGACACCCTCAGAAGAAGGGAATGGTAAGTTACGTCTGTGTATTCTCTACCTAGAAAACCCATACTCAGAACTGACTTAATAGGATACAATTATTATTTTAAATCTCATTAAGCCTGAACTCTACCTAGAAGCAAGCATGAGGTATCATACAGTGAACACAAGGATAAAAGGTTTACTGGAAGAGAATATAATGCTGAAAAAAGAGAGTGCAGCAAAAAAGAGGAAAACCAAATAAGAGATGGGTTGATTCAGTAAGGTCTTAAATCTGCAAAATCTGAGCTGGGCTATATGGAGGCAACTGACTCTTAAGGTCACCATAAAGTTTGAAGTAACTTGACAGCACATAACAATTGTACCAGTTCAGTTTCATGATGAAGTGGCTGAACTGTAGATTCCTGTGAGCATGCTTTGTACTTTTGTGTTTCACATGCTGGGATGATATTAACATGCAGGGAAGAACATATGCATCACATTGTCTTAGTAATGGAAAACAACCTCAGCACTTTTCAGGTAACTTGGCATTAGGCTTTTCAGGTGATGTTTCATGGAACCAGAAAGTTGTGGAAACATATTCATTCTACCCACTTCTTCCCTTGGACATATAATCAAATATTCCAAGATGTCTTAGATTAAAACTGGTCTTTTTAAATATATATAATTAATTTTCTATGCTTAGATATATTGCATTGTTGTGTAGTTTCCACCAGTACAATATTTTTGGTTTGAAACCAGATGGTAAAAGTCCTGGTGTGGCTTCTAATAGAGACAACAATCATTCCATGAGAAGGAAAACTATAAAAGATTCTGTGTGAGAGAAAACTACACAACAATGCAATATATCTAAGCATAGAAAATTAATTGGAAATATATTGATAAGCAAAAATGCCCATTTTGCAGCTCTGTAAATCCATCCATTTGTAAGTTTGATGGAACATTTTGGATGGGAGGCTGTGAAAATATTGTGTACCTTTCAAAGCTGTGCAGAGTTGAAATGCATTTCAAAAATGCTCAAACCTAACTTTAGATTCTGTGTGTCATCAAGTCACATCTCAAGTGTGGTGACTATATGGGTTAATGACTTCCAAAATGTTCTATCATTAGGAATTCTGCTCAGATCTTGCAAACCAAGAGTTATTTCCTATACCCACCCACCCCTTCCTAGCAATATTGTCATTTCCAGTAAGTTTTCCTCAGGGCTTGCAAACTTACAGTTGTGGGTTTCTTTATTGAGTCAGCCTATCTTGTGTTAGGTCTTCCTCTTTTCCTATTGTCCCCCTTTCCTCAGCAACATTGTCTTTTCTGATCAGTTTTGTATTTTCATTCTATGTGCATGTTAGGCTAGCCCCGATTTATTCTTTTTCTGCTCTACTGAGATTTTAGGCTTGACTTGACTGAACACCCATTTTCTTCTTTTCTGTAAGACACTCTTATAATACCATATTTTAAACAACTTGATTAACTTGGATGATTTTGCCTTTGATTTCCAGTGACAATCTCTGAGAGCTGGTGGACCTGGGCTGGTAGCATTTCTATGTGGCCCCCTTCGCCCATTCCTCAGCTACTCACTTCTCTCAGCATCAAGGAGGACATAAACACAATTCTTCTGCAGTCTAAGTGATTTATTGCAGTGCAAATAAACGTGCAAAGGGGTGCAACCTCCCCCCCCCAAAAAAAAAACCATAAGACCAACCGGGTCTCTTCCTTTAACAATGCAAAACTAACACCCTCACCTCAACACTATGGCATCGTGTTGCATTGTTTTATACCATTTCCATCACCCCCTTCTGTCAATCACAGGTTCTGTCCAATCCTGGCCTTCATAGCAATGGCCTGAGGCCTTCCTGTGTGTTACCCTCTCTGGGGTAACTTTTGGCCATAACCCTCTTTTCTAATATCTATTCCCCTTCCCCTCTGGTAACTGCCTTTGATGAGCAGGCTGGCTAGCCGCTAGAGAGAAAAATCACTCCCCTTTCCAGCCACCTGTGTGCCTTTTTGCAATTTTGTCTTGCTCTTTTTGGCCAAATAGGAGGGGTTTTTCTCACTCCACTTCTTAGGCAATCTTTGCTAACTCCTAGCTCTCCAAAGACATGGGCATCATTTAGAAAACAGGCACACAACATGTTTCTAGATCTTTTGGTCCAATATAGGTTATCTTCTTCAGGTGGCTACCCCATGGAAATAGTTTAAAAATCTGTAAATGCCTTTCTGGCCTGTATTCTGTGATGTGGGTGTAGCAACATAAGTTTACCTGAGGGGTTAAAGGGTGTGTCTGTTCCTCTGTTGTATGTCTGTTATATTTCTCCTTCATCAATTTATTAAGTACAAAACAGTTTTTCAAAATATTTTGGCACAGAAGGACTATAGACACATACCAGCTGTCTTTGCTTCTGTCCTCTTCCATCAACCCTTGCACAGATCATGTGCTCCTCTTCTGAGATACTCAAGCATTGGGTAATTGTATGTGAGGGAAGTTTCTGTTGGAACTTGTGTGCAGTGTATGTATACTTGAACTTTCATTTTTGAAAGCCAGGAAATTCAATTCTTAAAACCTATGGTTTATAAATATGGATTAGTGTGCTTCTGTATCCACAATTCAAAACACCAAGAAAAGGTGCAATATCACTGCAAAATATTGTGCCCGTGTTGCCAGCAGGAAAAAGGATACCATACATTACATAGCTAAGGGCAGCCTGAATGTTGACAACACCAACAGCAGAAGTCAGGATGGTCTACATTCACATAGAGAATATTGCCAGTCATGTACTACCATCCACTATAGACACCAAGCAAGGGAATTCCAATAGCAGATAAATTTTTCATCTCTTAACCACTACGCACTCAAACACAAAACAATTGTAATTGCTGTTTTTCCAAAAGTGTGGATGGCAATAAGCACAACAGGGTTTCCTACAGAACATCTTCACAAATGCCATTAGTGTTATCAACATACAGAAGATGTGAAGAAACTAGAAACATGGAGTCACCTATGTTTTCCCTAGGAGCAGTGGTGGGTATCAGCAGGTTCACATCAGTTCACCAGAACCGGTAGCAGAAATTCTGGCTGGTCCTGCCCATCCAAGTTTTGAAATAAAGTACAATAGAACCCCGAATAATGTTATGACTTGGTTCCACAAGTCCCATCGTTATCCGGTTTTTAACGTTGTGCGATACATTGATCACACAATGTTAAAAAAAGCCGTTTCCCTGGAGGCTGCAGGAAGCCAGAACGTTGGGATTTGAATCCTGACATTTTGGCTTGCTGTAGCCTAAAAGAGGGTGGGGAAAGTTCAAAATTAGCGCGCATCGGGTCTCCCGACCTCCCTAGAGCCGATGCGCGCTAATTTTGAAGTTCTCCCACCCTCTTTTATGCTGCAGCAAGCCAGAATGTCGGGATTCGAATCCTGACATTTTGCCTTGCTGCAGCCTCCAGGGAGGTGGGGGAACTTTGGAAACAGCTTGGATTGGGTCTGCCCACCTCCCTGGACCCGGCGGGGGGGTCAGAGACCCCAAAATTGTTTAAAAAAGTCCATTTTTAAAACCAATTTTGGGGTTTCTGACCCCCCCCCCGGCTGGGTCCAGGGAGGTGTGGAGACCCGATCCAAGCTGTTTCTGGGCTTCCCCGACGTCCTGAGCCAGTGCAGCAAGCCAGAATGTCGGGATTCGAACTCTGACATTCTGGCTTGCTGCACTGGCTCAGGACGTCGGGGAAGCCCAGAAACAGCTTGGATCATGTCCCCTGCCTGCTCCAGAGAAATCAGAGGACCCGATCTACAGCTGCAGGGTGGCTGGGGAAGCTGATGGGGACTCCCTGTCAGCTTCCCTAGCCACCCGCCCTTGCCTCCGCAGCTGTGGGGTGGCTGGGGAAGCCGACGGGGGAGCCCCCCGTCAGCTTTCCAGCCTCCCCACCCCTCCCTCTGTAGCTGCAGGGTGGCTGGGAAGCTGAACGGAGAACCCCGTTCAGCTTTCCAGCCACCCTGCTGCTAAGAACGACTGTATCGTATAACGTTAAAATCGTGTTATTTGAAACAAAATTTTTCCAAAAATCTTGTCACGTTTTACGGTTTTAGCGCTATATGATACTCACATTATACGGGGTATTACTGTAGTCCTTATTTTTTCTTTTATTTTTTTATTTAATTAAATTTATATTCCGCCCTACTCGCACAGGCAACTCAGTGCAATGCAGGGCTTTCCCCCTGGCCACACCCACCATACCACACCCACAGTGTAGTAGTAAATTTTTTTGGAACCCACCACTGCCTAGGAGTGTTGATGACTGGGATTTATGAGAGAATCTTAGCTATAAAGTAAGGGAAGAGTAATATCTGGGAATCAGAAGCCTGGAGATGGCAGAGTTACTTCAGTACATCTCTAAGAAGGTTTCTTCAAGGATATATTCAAAGATGTCAAGAGAGAGTTGCAGCCCATTAGTGAAACCGGTACCACCTGAAGCAGGGAAGGTACTTCTGCAGCTGCATTTCAGCAGGTGTTATTTGAAACTTGAACATGCTATCAGTTCTGATTGGTAATTGGTGAAAAGATCTGGCAGGAAGGCTAAAGACTACAAGGAAAAGACTACAAGATGGCATTAGTCAGACTCTGGGATGTCACTTTGGTAGTAATTCAGATTGCCTTTGACTATTTACTAGACCTCAGCTGTCCTGCTGAACTCTGCTTATGCTATGTAGTGATGTTAAAGTAAGTAGGATGAGACAGTTAGCACTTTATAATGTTATGGAGATTGCTTAGTTTAATGCTCATGTGTACCTTTTGCTCTCAATATGGAGTGGCTTCACTTACTAGCTACTTTATATATACGCTCAAGGCACTATTTTAATATATTTACAGAAGGAGCAATATACATCTACCATATTAGCTTTTTAATTCTGAGAGTTGACTGACTTTTTGGGAATGAGTCAAATCTCAGTCCCCATACCATTTGTCACGATCCAGCCGGCCCCTACACTTCTGGTAAACCCCTGGAAACCAAATCAAAACAACCGAGGCGGGCTGGACGGCTAATTAGTACAGAGATTCAACTCTCAGCTGCTTATCAGCTCTTAAAGGGTTTTAATTGGGTAGCGTGTTCAAAGATTTGTGTGTGTGAAAGGCAGCTCTTACCCTTTTTAGTCCAATGAAGACACGTTGTTCAGAAAAATGATGAAGATTTATTGATCAAGTTCATAAAGCATAAAAGTCAGTAGCACAGGTCAGTCCAATAAAGTCCACAGGCAAATCTAAGTAACCATTTTTAAGGAGCAAAAATGCATAGCTCCTAGGCTAAAGATTGCTAGCCCAAAGAGATTCAAAAACAAAAGCTCTCTAATCAAAAACAGGTCTTAATCCATGAAGAAACAGAGACGAACTCTTTCTTCTCTCCAAAATGGAGAATTTGCAGTCAGGTGGGACTGCTTCAGCCAATCAGGTATCAGCAAGCAACAGAGAAAACTTTCTCAAAACAACAGTACATTGTTTATACACGTGCACACAGAATGCACTGGGGCTAGCCATAACATGGCTCTTAGCTAGTTTACAAAAGATAAGAAATACTGAAAACATGGCTGAAAAACATGCTGTTACACAGCCTTGAGGCTCAGAGAGAGAAAAATGGATTTTTCTGAGGCCTATTTGAAAATTGGCAATTTCAAGCCTTAGGAAATAGGTTCATTTCCTGACACCATTTAACTTCAGTATCAGGAAAATTGACCTGTTCAACAACAACAACAGAACTCCTAATCTGTGGTTTCACAGTCATTGTCTAAATACCTAAACCACTGAGCTATCCAGCCAGCTGGTTTATTGAATTACGTGTAATAATGATGGAGAATCAGTCTCGCTTATGGCCTTCAAGGCATAGGTCATAGTAGAGATTAATGACAGAAAAGCTTGTAACCTAACATTAAAAGCATTAAAGTAGACTAGAACATTAAATTACTGCTATTATGTTCTTATTGCACACATATATACACACCCAAAATTAAATTTTAACTGATTGAAATCAGAAAATTACTTTCAAGCACTGGTTTTCTGATTAGTATCTAAGCCAAAACCATGTTGTTCCTTTGCAAATCTGATTTTCAGACATAAAAGACTGCCTTTATCACATCTCTTAAATACAAATATTAGCAGATCCTCTGGTGGTTTAGTGGTTAAGATGCTGAGCTGGAGACTAGAAGGTTGGGTTTTGATACCTGAGAGCTGCACTTGGGGACAAGAAAGGAGCCTCATTTGGACATCCCCTGAGTGGAGTTTCTCCAGCAAAAATCCTTTCTACCCAGAGTAATTTTTGACATAACATTATTATTATAATACAAATATTGTTGAAATCAGCTATAGCTGATTACATTTGAATCAATGGAATTTATGGAGTAAATTTACTTAGTCTCCACTGATTCAGTGGGCCAACTCTCTAATGCAATTTACTACACTGAACAATGGGATTTCTGCTCCTCTCACAGCTCTTAGATTATATGTAATATACAGTTTAGTTCTCAGTTAAATGATACACAACCTTGCTTCAGTATCCTAATTTAGCAATCGTAAAAGTTAAGCTAAAATTGCAGCTACAGTACTTCCTAACATTCACTCATATGCCTTCTGCGTGATATCTTTCATGATTTTGGGGTAAGTTAGTCTCATTGTATTTTGAGGTTTCCATACAATTGATTCCAACTCCCATTCAATGTATGGGTTGCATATAGACATATCAAAGTGAACTGGACTATTTCACTCTATGTATTGCCCAGGTACATCAGCAGTATTGAAGAAATACCTTTTTAAATCCACTTTGAGTGGATCATACTTGTTAGCACAAGTTCTTTTCAAAAGTCTTCAAAAATTTCCCATTTGTAGAAGTTATCTGGTTAGGTCACATTCTTTTGATACAGTTCCATGTATGAACTTGGTGTGTCCTTATGTGTTAGAGCAGGGTGGGGTAGGGGATACATTCTTAGAGTACATTTATTCATCAAAGAAGGATGCTTGTTTTCAATTATCAAGACACATTCTAGCACAAGTGGTTAGAAGAGCTTAAAATCAAATTAAATTTCACTTGTGTGCTCAAGATAAAAGGAGAGGTGAAGTTTCATAGCTATACTTTGCAATTGATATCCTTACATCTATCCATAATCCGTGTATAAAAACAACTGAGAAATTGGAAGAAGTTGAGTCAGGTCTTTCAGTAAATTGATCCTATTTTAATGTTTTTTCAGCACTTGATCAGAGATGCTATCTTTGTTTGGAAGATTACAGAGGGGATTGTACAGAGTGTGATGGAAATTGTAGAGATGCGGTAACTTTCAAACCTGTTTTGATGTCTTGTGGCAAAATCTTCATGCACTTGTTATATTTAGTTCTTTGAGTCTCGTCTCAAGTTCATCCCAGTCCTCGTTAATCATGTCCGTGATTCACCACACTACTGTGTAGTCCGAAAATGCACAAGCACATAACCTGGTCAGTGGGGCCATAGTTTAAACAATTCCATTTTTAATGAGAGAAAGAGAGTCTAAAGCAGGGCTGGGCATAGGCTGGTTCACCCCAGTTTGGTAGAACCAGTAGTAACAAGTAGTAACCGGTGCTCTCCTGTGGGGGGTAGTAACCTTCCTGGGAGACTACTTGGGGGTGATTACCTTTTTTTTGAGGTGACTGGTTTGGTCACCTCTCTGACTGCCCAACACTGCAGCCCAAAATGGCTGCTGGTGAGTGTGCATGCATTAAAATACCAATTGACACATGTGCACCTCCAGTACTCAGCACACATGCATCAATTGATATTTTAACACATGCGCACTCACCAGCAGCCATTTTAGTGTTGGGCAGCTTGAGAGGCCCTCAGCGGCCTCCTCGGAGGTGTGGCGGCAGTGGCTGATGCTGTGGCCCTTGCTCGACAGGCCACATGAAATGGTGTTGTTGGCTAGGGCCAGCCAGTGGGCTTTAGGTTGGTCACCTCTGCTTTAGATATTAATACACCTGAATGAATCATGGACGTCCCAGAAGAAAATAGACTTCTGGATGCTACACTCAGACACCTCTTAATAAGTCTTTGAAAGTTTGGGTCCTTTCTAAGGTGGATGCAGCCAAACACAAATTTTCATTTTAGCACACTGGTGATACTAAAAGAAAAGCAGCTTGTTCAAGAAGGCAACTGCAACCAAGGCACACTGATGAAGATCAGAGAAAACTAACTTGGTTAAGGAAGTGTATGCAGATGTGAGCTCTGAGCGTCAAATGACTCAAGCACTTCTTTCCTGATTCTAGTACATGATATAAAATTGACAATTTGTTTGTATTCAACTGGTGATGTTTCTTTCCAAGCCAGTTGGTTTTACTTTTTATTTTTTTTATTTTTAATGAAGATAATCACATGGTTTTGCTTGAAATACACTATACTGTTTGTTCAAAATTGAACTTCAGTAGGAGACAGCTACGGTTAAAATGTATATACATTTGAGCTATTTAAATATGGATGTGAACAGCAGGCAATATTTTCCTTACCTACAAGAATGGATAATGAAACATCTGCAAGCTTGACCCCATTTTCATAATGTAAATTTGTTAAGTTTAGACATTGAACTTGTTGGAGAGTAAGCATATAATGGTACAGGCGCTACTCTAACTGGTTGATTCAGCCCTTTGAAAAACAGAATGGTTACTTGAGCACACTAAAGCTGGAAATCTCAACAGTCATGGCTGACCTAATTTCTAGAGAATAAAGGCAAGATGTCAACTCCTTGGAGGGACAGGAGAAAAGCATGTGAGAGAAGGAAGTGGCACTAGTAAATCTAAGAATAGCAATCTACGATTGACGGAAGATAAGCACAAGGTAGAGGACAATCTAGGAAACCTGAGGAGATCTTCTCTGTCCCATGCAAAGCACATAAATAATCTTGCATGTAAACTAAACTGTACCCAGCCGCTCCTAACAGAATTTGTAGAATAGGGGTTATTGGATGAAGTTTGCTTAATTTAACCCCATTAAATGGAACATAAGAAGCTGTCTCATACCTGGTAAGACCATTCAATGCCTGATGCTCAAGCTGATTCTGAAAAGGAAGAGGCACTTGAGATCATATTGCAAATATCTTCTGGCTCCTGGAGCACACCAAAGAATTTCAGAAGATCAGGCTATGCTTTGTAGTCAACAGCAAAACCTGTGACTGTGTGGATTATGAAAAGTTAACAAATGGGTGTGCCTCAGCACTTAATTTTATAGTGTGGACAAAATAATTCTAGGACAGAATAAGGAGAGACAGGCTGGTTTCCTATAGACAAAGGTGTCAGATAAGGGTGCATTTTGTCTTCCTATCGATTTAATATATACACAAAACATACAGTATGGAAAGCCAGACTAGACTTATATGAAGGAAGAGTGAAAATTCATAGAAGAAACACCATTAATTTAAGATATGCAGATGTCATCATCTTACTGGGAGAAAGTAGCAATGAATTGAAATGATTTTAAGTGAAAATGAAAGAAGAAAGTGCCAAAGCACTTCTGTCCTACGTAAAGACAAAATCAAAACTACAGAAATATACAAGTTTAATGCTATAACACTCGCCAGACCATTTCCCTAAGAAAATCTTGAGTCTGAGATCGTACCAGGCCAGGATGCTTTAACTGCCAAGTCTGGTCTGGTTTTTTCTAAACACAAGATAAGCCCTAAAATATATGATAACTCAGTCCCTGGCTTGCCTTGACAAATTACAGCCTGCCCTCTTCCTAGGGTCAGCTAATAACCAGCCTAATCTTGGTAGTGTGTAACTAAAAACAAACAAACTCCCTTTACTTGTGTAAGGAAACACAAGGGCTTGAATTTTAAAAATGTTTTATTTGAACAAAACTGAGGTATTTACAACATCAACATTCAGATTTCAAAAGGGGGATGGATGAAAGGCAGCTACATTAAATACTAATAAAATACTTCCGGCAACAGATCAGCTCTTTACCCACTCCAGGGCCAAAATAGTAAACCTCTCTTACTACTCTAGAGTAGCCTTCTTACCCCTCCTCAGCTAGATAATTCTTGGATTGCAGCCAGTTTCAAAACTCCTTCATTTTCTTCTGTTTTTATTTTTCTTCCCCATCACTCATTCATTCTTAATCAATCCCAGTCCAATATGCAACTGAAAGGCCTCTTCTCAACATTCTGTTTCTACCCACTGCTGGCAGTCTTTGCTGTCTTTGCCTGCACTTTTACCAAGGCTACTTTCTATCAATTCTTACCCAACACTCTGCGCATGCTCTCATCCATCCATCCATCTACCTTAAGTACATTCATTCCTCACAAATACTGACAATGGAGAAATGGAAAAAGTTCAACCATCAATTGAAATGTTGACTACAGTCATGAAAACAGAAGATGGCTGAGAACTGAAAGGGGAGCAATGAAGGAATTCGAAAACATCAAGTGTAAGGAAGTGTCATAGACCAAGGTCAAGATAGTCCACATTCTTGTATTCCTGATCCCTGTGTATGGATGTAAAAGTTGGACAATAAAGAAAGCTGATGGGGGAAAAAAACTTTGAAATATGATGCTTTCCAGATCCTCTGGACTGTTAGAAACATGAAGAAGTGGGTCTTAGAGCAAACTGAGCTTGAGCTATCTCTGAAAGTAAAAATGATGAAACTGAGGCAGTCCTTCTTTGGGCATATCATGAGAAGGGAAAATTCTCTGGAAAAAACAATAATGCTGAGAAAGGTTGAAGATAGCAAGAAAAGAGGACGACCAAATCAGAAGAGTAGCATGCCTTGGCGGGGCCCCATATAAAAATTTGTTTGGGAGCCCTTAGGAAGGGTAAAGATTTGTTTTACTTACGCACGTTGGGGGCCCCCGTGGCCTGGGGGCCCCGTATAATTGATACGGCAGATACGGCGGTAGCTACGCCTCTGGACCAAATATAAGATGGATTGACTCAGTAAAAGAGTTTACAGGAGCTGAGCAAGGTTGTTGAGCTTTGGGACATATATTCTGACACTGTACTAACCTAATTCCTGTTTAAAATCATTAACTCCCTGACTGGTTTAATTACATTGCTGATAATGAAAGGAGGTGTGAGCAAAGTTAACACCACAACTTAGCTTATCTCATCACCTAATTTGCCTCAGGTATATTTTGAAGCTCTCACAATCCAGTGTTGACAGGAAAGGTCATTAGGAATTTTTCACTCTTCCAAGGATAACCCTCCCAAGTTGTGCTTTCTGGGTATGCACTCACAAGCATTTTTTTTTTAAAGGGAGGTTGAGGGTAAAAAAGTTAGAGGGTAAGTAGATTTTAGTCTTGCAGAAAATCTGAGAGATGGTGTAACCTTATATACCATGTTATTTTAGATATTACACACTTAGTAATGACACATTATTAATTAATGATAGTTTGTTGTGGTGAGTTACACAGATTAATTTATGCACATATAAATTGCCAATAGGAGTCTAGCCATTTGTCATTGAATATAGAAAACTAATTTGACGAGTCCATCTCCATCACAAGAGTCAGCTTTTATAAAGTGTTCCTTTATCTTTGTGCAGTGGTTCTGCATGCTAGTTTCAAAACTATGAGATCTTTAGACTTATAATTATTGCATGTTCTTTTATCCCAGCTTCTACAGAATAGAATAAATCAAGTTGCCTTATATCCCTTCTGTACTGTGAATGGTAGGCAGGGAGGAACCATCATTATGGCTTTAGTTACATCCACATAAAAGCAACTTACATGGCTGGTTTCTGACAAATGTGAATAGATCACATCCTATTTGCATCTTGAAAAGGATTAATCTGTGGTCAAGAAGCTCTTCCACTATGGGAGAAGCACAATCTTATTAAAGTGATTTTGTTCTATGATTTCTGCTTTTAGAGAACACACAAGCGTTCCACTGCTCATGTCTATAAAATGAATGGAATGCCATCTTCTGCATGCCATTCATTTTCCATGTGCAGAAATGTCTCTGTCAAAGTAGCTTGCTTATCTTATCTTGTGTGTTCTTCCTTTGTGTATTTACTATGTCAATTGTCACCTCACCTCTCTGTTCATAGGGCTCATGAATTACTTCTAATTTATTTTAAAGTTTGGTAGTACTGTGCTCAAAAGTCAAATTTGCACTGTGATTGGCATTTAGCCCATAGTGCAAACATCCTGATACTTAATCTAGATTTAAATTGAGATGGGAAATTACATGTAAACTGGTTTTGAGTTGATGATCTTCAGATGGTGTAGGATTAAGGACTGCAGGGAAGGAGGTGATATGTAATACTTCAATCTTCTGCAAAGCCATCAGAGGACCACAGGCTCAGACAACAAAAGAAACACACGTTTCGTTTCTTAGTCAAATAAGACCTCCTTGTTTGGAGGGCACCATGGTAACCAGGTGGCCTAGGAGGCTGCCTCCCTCTCTAAGAGCATTTTAGGAAGGCCTCCACCCCCATTGACTTGTAAGACATGTCACTGAGAGCCCAGCCAGTGACTAAATTTAATGGTTAAAGCAACTTGGCCAAAGGGCCTCAGTACCTCACAGGCCCCTCAAACTGCACTACAGTGGCAATTCAGAAATTGATTGACAAGAGGCTGCTAAGAATCTTGGGAGATGCTAGGCCACCTTTACATCACACGACCACAGCCCTCTCACTGTGCACCTATAACTGTTGAACACTAGTGAGAGACGATAAATTGAACCATCTTATGGAGGAAAAAAACAAGTTAAAGTGCAATATCCTGCTTATGCAAAACCTGGAGAGAGAAAAGAAATGGAAGTTGTCTGGAGAGATGGAAGTAACATCAGGCTTGGCAAAGGTGAAGTCCCACAAACAGTAGGGTGTATCAGATTCATCATCAGCAAGGACTGGTCCTTTAAAATCATATCGTATACCCTCAACTCATCAAGAATTGGGTCCCTGCTTGTTGAATGTACTCCCACCATCACCCTCAATATCATCCAAATCTATGCAACAACAAGTTAAGCAACGAAGACAAAATTGATCAATTTTCTGAAGATCTTTCAAATGCTCTGTCTCAAAAAACAACATATACAATGGTGATTGGTGATTTTAATGCAAAAATTTGAAGTTGGTGAAAAGTTCATTGGGAGGTATGGATCCAGAGAAAGAAATGAAAGAGGTGAAAGGATTGCAATAATGACAGAGACCAATAAACTGTACAGTAAAACCTCATATAACACTAAAACCTGGTTCCACAAGTCTTCGTGTTATATGATTTTTCGTGTTATCTGATCCTCTATGGGATCCATAGAGATACATTGTAACCACACAGGCTTTCGCGGTTGTTATCTGAAGCATCCCATAGGATCTTAATGTTATCTGATGCAATTCTTCCCCCCAGATTCCTTGATGTTATGCGATTTTCGTGTTATTCGATACTAATGTTATATGAGGTATTACTGTATATCGGTAATACCTGGTTTAAAAAGAATATAAAGTGACGATGGGCCTGGATGTGAAAAAGAAAAACAAGATAGATTTCATCTTAATCAATAAAATAAAACTGCTAAAAGACATGTCAGTAGTGTCTTCATTTAATACAGGCAGTGATCATTGATCAGTAAGAGCATGTATACTGGCCAATGAAAAAGTTGAGAAGAAGATTCGCAAATCAAAAGTGGCTGCCAAAACTTCTGAATGAAACCCTGGTTAAAAAATGCATTTCAAAAGTGGACTGGAGCATGGAGGACAACATAAATGATGATTACAACTGATATAATGTATGAATAAAGCATGAATAATGAATCCAAAAGGAGAGAGAGGAAATATTTCAGAGAATACCAAAGTCCTACTGCAGAAGAGGAAGGAAATACTGAGAAATGCCAGAAATAACATGGAATATTCCCTTCTCAGTAAACTAATAAGAAGGAGACTGTGAGAGGACATCAAAAACTATCAAAAGGAGAAGCTTCTTGAGGCAGTGAAAAATTAAAGTAGCACCAGGAAATGTAAGCGGAAAATAGCACTCCATAAACAATGATAACGACATTAAAAGAATGAATCATTGAAGTATATTCCCCCAGTTTTAATAAGTGAAGTAAGGCATGTAGCCCACCAGATGATATCAGGCAAGGCCCCAGGAAATACAATATAACAACAGAAATTTTAAAGGCTGGTAACCATGAGTTATGGAAATCCCTTGCATAGCGTTTCAGCAGGTAGATTGAATTGAATAAAATATTCAGAATCATATGTAGCCCTCGAAGAAGAAACAAGAATAAAAGAGTGTGGATACATTTCAGTTTCACATATATTCGGGCATGACTTTGTTTATCCAGTTCCCATACCATTCTGCAGTTTCTGCACCATACACAATGGCTGGAATCCTGTTGCAAACGTTATACAAGTTTTATTGTTGTATATTTTATGATGATTTTAATGCCCTGAGTGAAGAAGTCCTTAATGCTTGAAACTGGCTCAACTGACATGGGATGTGTCCTTAATTCTTCTAGCACAATGGTGCCCAGACTTTTTTTTTCTGGGCCCGTCACCCCCAACACATGGGGGCTGGAGGCAGGCTGCTCCTGCTGCTGACAGTTTTGACATCAGCCGGTGATCATGCTTTGTCCACACTGTTCCGAGCAACCTCTGACTCAGCCCCATCCCCTCTGCAGCCTTTGCCAAAGCCGATTGCCATGGAAATTTTCAGAGCCTCCTCCGCTTAAAAACCTGTGGCGCTGGGAGAGCCCGCTGGCGCAGCAAGGCAGGGCACCAGGTTTACTCTTTCAGCGCCATGGATTTTGAAACAGAGAAGGCTTCAAAAATTTCTCCAACGCAGTGATCAGCTTTGGCAAAGGCTGCAGAGGGGATGGGACCAAGCCAGAGGCTTCTTGGAGCAGCCATCGGGGACAAAGTGTGATCGCTGTCACCGCTGCTGCCACTGCTGATGTCAGGCAGTGGGGGCAAGTGGAGGGGTGGTCTGCAGTGAGCCCGGGTACTCACTGTGGGCCATATTAATGATATGCATGGGCCTAATTGGACCCACGGGCCGTAGTTTGAGCACCCCTGTTCTAGCAGTATCCAGTGACTAGACTAAGAGGGAGGGCTGTAGGCCACAGCTGGTATATCTTTTAGTGAAAATCTGCCACCTGAGAATGGAAAACTTCACTGTGGTTCCTCAACCCTACATGGAAAAAGCCTTGTTATTCATGCCAGTAAAAACAGCCAATGAGCAAAGAACCATCTGCCATCTTTTATATATTTTAAAGCAAGCTAAAGAGTTGAAAGTAACCAGAAAACTGACTAGAAATATTTTCTGTTGCGGGATTTGAATTAATATATGATAGATCATAACACCTTGGGGCTTTTAAATGGAACTGCATAGTATCAATTACTTTCACCCAGTAACATTGCAATGTTATAACAGTTATTTCAAATCAATTCATCAGGATAAGAGAAATTCTTTAGAGGAGCCTGCAGTCATTTCTGGTAAAAAGCAGTCATCTGTAAAAAAAAAACACATGCAGCTTATTCCAAAGAAACTTAAAATTCAGCTATGATATATTTACAAGTTCTTATAAAGTGGTTGAGTATAAAGAGCTGAACGTTACAGCCTTGCTTCCCATAGACATCAATTAGGCTGGAGAAATAAGATGATGTTTTGACTCACTTATTTCACATAAACATTGGTGTTTTGTTTGAAAAAAACATATCAATCTACTTCTTGCTTGGAGAAATGCCCTCCCTCATCCTGAGTTAATATTCCAGGAGTTTAAAACATTCTATAACTTTCCAAGCTGGTCTGGGTTAGGATTTCTTGAGGCACTAAGCTATAAAACCTTCTGGTATTGTGCAACTTGTATTACATGCTTATTATTGAGTTAATTGAAGCGTTGTTGATTCATCTGTACAGCTCATTCTTTGTACAAAGAAAAGATTTGGGTAAGGCTGGGTGGAAGAACATGCCAGAAAAGCCAAAGAGTCATCCATGTAGACTAGAGATTAGACTCAGTGGCTTTAAATATTGTCTCCTCCCTGACATTTTCTTGTTCAGCTGCCAGGAGACACTGGCAGTGCGACTGATTGTAGAAAGCCCAAAATTTGTGAAGGATCAGAAATTCAGAACCACTAGGGTAGACAATGAAGCTGGATGGGACTTGGTACAAAACAGCCTCCTATGCTCCTAACTGCTTCAGCAATATTTGTGGCTTGTTTTATTACATCTTTGTGCTACTTGGTAAAAATGACAAAAAGCCATCTGTTGTGCAGCTTGTGGTTGATTAATATAAACCACTAGATCAAGCCCTTAGCCTCAGTCAGTTTCTGGTGTGAAGAAATGTGCTTATCTCACAACCTGCACTTGACTTTGCTAAACATCTCCACTGCTCAATGTCTGACTGCACAATCCAGCAAGAGAAAAATGTTGACAAGTGTTGCTTTGGTGATGGGAAAGCGGTCCATACCAGGTTTCTGTTACTTGCAACTACTAAATATCCAGGAACTATATCCTCATATTGAATCTGGCAGCCCTGCTTTAGAAGATTGATTTATTTTTACATTTATTGTATGATTTTATGAGCCCGACAGAACAAACATACTCTTAGGAATGTATGGCTACAAACTGGTAGCCATGGGAAGAAGTCCCCGGAAACCCAGTGGGACTGACTTCCTCAGCTGACATGCATAGGAGTATGCAGTAAAATGTGACTGAGAACTATTTCGTACAGCTGTGACTTTATCGGTGCTCTCAATATGAGACACCGATATACAAGGCAACATTTGATAAGAAAATTTTGTTATATACTGTCAAGTTGCTTCCGGTGTATGGTGATCCTGTAAATTAATGATCTCGGACAGACCTTGACATGATCAGGTCAAGGAAATATAGGCAGATTGAGATCTTTTCTCTATGAATGCTTCCTTTGAAATATGTCCTGCTGATGTTTAAAATAAAAAGGAACATTTTGTGATGGAGGAAGTTGGAGAGATGCTGCTCTAGATCATAGGGGCCTTTCAAATGCCACGTGACCTAAAATAGGCCACTTTTTGAACCCCCTCGCCCCTGTGACTTTCCGTGACCTTTGAGTGACAACCCCCTTTCCCCCTTAAATCATGTGGTTTCTCTGTTTCCCCTGATTTGAAGAGAAACGGCAGAAGCATGGCCTACCCAGAGCCTGAGGACTCCTGTTGCCGCATCCCTGGACTCCCACGTGGATCAGAGACATGGCACAGTATTGGGTGAAGGGTCAGACTCCCTTCATTGCCTATGCTATTGCCAAATCAACTTCCTCCCACCAACCCATAAGCTGTGGACCCAATATGAATCCCTTCCTTCTCCATGGTTGCTTTCTGTAACAGAACAGAGGCATGAGAAGAGGCCATGAAAACTCTGAAAAGTCCAAAGGCATGCACTAAGATTCATCACCGTTCATCATGGTCATTAGATGTACCACAAAGAGCAAAGCAGTAAGTGACTTGTTTTAAAAATAGTAGTAGCTGTAGCTGCAGTACTATTTGCCTAAATTAAATTTGGTGTAGAATTTCATGTAGCATATAGTGCATGATGTCTTCAAAGATAGTATCCTAAAGTTAGAAGTATAAATACAACATACACATTCTCTCTCTCTCTCTAACACATACACATTTGCTTTCTTTTTTTGAATAAGTGAGATTCATTTTTCAATAAATGGAAATACAGCACACTGTTAAGTTCATTGTTTTCTTCTTCTGAATGTACATACAAACAAATTGAAATATAGTAAAATATAATATTAAACTGAGGAAATTTCAAGACTATCTAGTAACAAACAACAAGTTGCTTGTAATTATTATTTCCTTTCCCAAGCAATTAAGGTATTAAGTGTATTATATGTGGCATGTGCTATCAAGCCAGTTTTGACTTTGGGCAATTGTATTGGGGTTGTTGAGATAGGATTGTTGATTAAGGGGTGGTTTTGTAAGTGTTATTCACCCAGTGAATGTCCATAGCTAATTTCCAGTTCACCTGAGTCTTCAGTCCACCACTCTGTCCATTAGACTGCAATGGCTCTTGTTATTACCTTGCATTACAATTATAATTTTACAGCTATTTTCATGCCTTTTTGAGGTGTAAATATAACTTTGAAAGTTGCCTTTAGTATTAACTGATGTGGCCTCATCAGTGGTAGAAAAAGACTTTCACATGATGCCAGCAGTGTTTCTTTCTGTGTCTCATGTTGCTACCTCCTGCTTTGCTGTGGATGTTGTGGCCAAAGCAACAAAGGGTGTGTTTTGTATCACAGGCCAGATGGTTCTGACAATGCAACATATAGGTTTTAGTGAAAAGTAACTAAGGATCTCTTTTTGTTATTTCTGAGTGGTGAGAAAGCCAACCATTCCTTTCTGAAAATTGTAACTATAATACTTACTGACTCCTTTTTTTAGCTGTGGAACTAAAAGAGTTGTGCTCTTACTCTCTGGGAACTGTCTCATTTGTTGAGGTTGGCTACCATCACCATCATGGCTTATTTTCATCTATCTTTTGCTGTGTGGATTAATTGTTCTATATTAAGGCTAAACTTGACTCTAATGATACTAATTCAAGAAATCCACCTTTTCCACATTTATCCACAGCACACTGCAGTCTGTTATATTCCCCGTGACAAATTATGTATTCTTAACTATAAATTTTGTATCTTTTTTTAACTGATGAAGTACCTCTTCATTCTTAATTCTGTCAGTCCACAAAATATGAAGAATTCTTCTGAATGTTCACTTTTTCAAAGCATTTAATGGACCATGCATCTCCAAATCTTACATCCAATTGACCATGTGTAACACTTCAACATCCTCAGTTTCAAAGATATATTAAGCTGTTTGTTACACAGTATTTCCTTTAGTTTTAAAAAAGGTTGTTTTAGATATTCCAATCAGTGGTGGGATGTCAAAAATTTTACTACCCCACCGTGATGTTATTACAGTGTGGGCGGAGCTAACATCATGATGTCATGACTTCATGGGCAGGGCCAAAGAAAAAAAATACAAAATAATAAAAATAGGGAGCTTCAGGCTATAGGGAGCTTCAGGCTAGCAGCTTCTCTTCCTCCTCCCCGTTTGGGAGGACAGCAAGGAGGCCGTGCATATGTGCCAAGCACTAGGCGTGCATGCACACCAAGTGCTTGGCATGCTTGCGCAGTGGGGGAACCAGTGAAAAGGTAAGCCCCGAAGGTGGTTCCCCCCAAAAGCTGCTACAGGTTCTCTGGGACACTGGGAAAAGTTACTACTGGTTCTGGAGAACTGGTGAGAACCTGTTACATCCCATCACTGATTCCAATTCTATATTGCAGTCTATGTGGTTGTTAATTAAATACAGATGCATGTGTTTGTTTACATAGTCTATATGTGAGGTTCTACCCATCGTATTTATATTGATGTTATTCCTAAAGGACAACATCATATTCAAAGCATAGTGGCAATCAAATAAATGTTCCCTCTCTCTGGCAGGGCCCCCCCCCCCATAAGTGACCTGTCACACAAACAGTGTGAGGCCAAGTCTGCAAATAAAATAATATCAGAGTGAGGGAAACACACAAGTGCCCTTTAGTGGGTGCATAACACAACAGAATTACAACCAATTATTTCCAAGCTCTTTCTTCTATGTCTAGGCCAGATGTGAAACTGTCAAAATGAAGCCACCTTTTGATGAATTAATTCTGTAGTTCCTTTCGCCTGACCTAATGTGAGAAAGATTAGCTGGCACAAGGTGGCCGTTGCCCGGGGCATGCCCAATTGTGGTTGAAAAGTACCATAATCTTCAAGAAGGCTTGTTTCTAGTACATTTGAACCAACATTTGGTGCAATGTTCATATTATGACAAGCTTCACAATGAACTGAGCCACATTAAGTAAGTGTGTGAATGCCCTCCAGTGGTGAAAGAGACATAATTATTCTTCTCTTCCTGCAGTTTCTCTGAGCCTTTTACCCCCTAGGGTTAGTAAGACCAGCTGTTAGTTTGATGCTGAAAGAGGGCTTTTCTCGTTTTTTGACTGCTGCTGTTGGCTACAGTCCAAAGCCCCCTCCCCCCCATTTTAGTTGAAACATTCATAGACTGAGGAAAATGTTCCTTGCCATAAGGAACATTTGTTAGAAGCTGGATTGGATGACTTTTTGGGGGAGGGCAATTAATAAGGAAGTAATAAACAAGAAGCAGTCTATTTCCCCCACCCCACTTTCAAGATAAATGGCAGCTGTCTCCATCCTCCCTCCCTTTTTTGGCAGATTACTAGCTGAGTGTGCTTGGTTGATAAATGATGAGTTGCATATTTCTCAGAGAGGTCAAGCCCTTTCCAGTGTTTTAAAAGAGATAGCCTTTGGAGACACTAACTTCTCTCCCTCTCTTTTAGCTAAGATGTGGGGTAGTTGGGGAAAACAAAGAGAGACATATGAACTGAAGACAACTTGGGTATGGAAGAGTATCCCTCTTACAGGTCTCCATGCTAGTCTGTTGCCACAAAAGCGATAAGAGAATCTTACAGCTTGTTTTGTTTGGTGTAAACTGAGGAAGTGACCTGTAGTCCACCAATATTTATGCCAATTAAAACTTGTCAGTCATAAAAAAGGTACTAATGACCTAACTGGACTGCAGTGGCTTAGTGGTTAAGATGCTGGACTTGATGACTGGAAGGTTGGCAAGTCAGCAGTTTGAGATCTGAGTGCTCCATGACAGAGTGAGCTTCCATCTCTGTCCCTCAGGGCAGTAGCCAGGATTCTAGAGGGGGGGGGGGCTCAGGAGGTGCAACAATGTCACACACACACATATAACACTGGCATCCCGGGGTGGGTGGGACAGGCTGTTAGCTCAGGAGGGTTTTCACCCTCCAGGCCTCCCTCTGGCTATGGCCCTGCAATCCCAGCTCCTGCCAACCTAGCAGTTCAGAAGCAAGAAATTGCAAGTAGATAAATAGGTACCACTTTGGTGGGAAGATAAACAGCATTCCATGCACTCCAGTGTCTAGTCATACCTGCCATGTGTCCATGGAAATGTCTGCAGATGCAGACATTACTGGCTCTTCGGCTATAAACAGAGATGAGCACTGAACTCTAGAGTCAGATACGACTGGCTTTCGAGCAAGGACTACCTTTAGCTAATAAATGAAACATACAAATAGTGTAATGACACTTAATGGCCTTGTGCCTAGGGAAACTATTTTCAGGACATGTGAAGTGGCAGGGTAAATAAGCGGAGAGAATGCTTAACTTTCCTCCCACCTCACCTGCTGCTTTGGTATTATAAGTCACTGCTAGCTGTTCTTCTCGTTGCAGGAGTCCAGATGTGGCCTGATGATGATAAATATGTTCAAATGGGGAGTGGAACAGGTTTTGTGAGATTTGGAGCCACGGAGTCGTGAGTGGGAAAGCAGTCAACCACTGCTTGTCCTGCTGGTTCCTCACAACAAATTTGCCCTCTCCAACCAAACAAGCTGTTATTTGAAAATGGCATTTAGGATTTTTAAAATGTATTTGCACACCGTGTTCAGTTAAACCACCAGGGTCTTGTCCTAGGAGCCAATGGGCAAATATTGGAACACCGCCAACCCTTAACTTCAACCCCACAGCCAAGCAGGAACCATGTATTTCACAATCAGGCAATGGATGGAGGTGGTGGTGGTGAGGAGAGATACACAAATAGATTGTTTTTTGGTGGCTCTTTGTCTGAGGGAGCTGGGTGGAAAATTCCTTCTGTGTGCTATTGGGGTGAAATTTGAAACCACACCCCCAGAGACATTGACAGCCAGCATTTGAACTCACCTTAAAAAACATACTTGGCAGATTTCTGTCATTCTTCGTCTAGGACAGATGTGAAACTTTCAAAATGAATATTTGTGGCTCTCATTTATTTATTTTTTAATCCATAAAATATTAGTGTTATAACTGAAGAGAATGGACTTAACTCATGAAAGTTTATTGATTATTTGATTTTAATTTTTTTTCTAATAAATGTATTAGAAATGCAACTGTATTGTGTAAGACTCACACAGCTTTCTTAATTTCATTTTCCCTATTGGCATCAAACAACTCATAGGGTTTATACTAAAAAGTACAGATACTACATGTCACAAGAGAAAGTTTAGTGAGTGCTGAAGAATATCAAGTTGTCATGGTAGGAATTTATTCTGTCCCCTGTAGTTTACAGATCACCTTACTTTGAGCTTGTCTCTGGATTCATTTTACAGCTGGCTGGCTGGGGCTAAACAGGGTCACTAGAAAGTCCAGGGTGTCCTTTGATTTGAATCTCACTTCCAAATGGCATAGGGGAGTGATGGCAAACCTTGGCATTCCAGATGTTCTTGGACTTCAATTCCCAGAAGCCCAAGTCTCTGTGAATCCACACACCGTAATCCATGTGGATTCACAGAGACTTGGGCTTCTGGGAATTGAAGTCCAAGAACACCTGGAGTGCCAAGGTTCGCCATCACAGGGACCCTATTTTGTCCCCATCAGCCAACTATCAGAAGCAGGAGGAGACAGGAGTGAGCAAACAGGGTGGAGTATTTTCTTTGTTTGCTTTTCTCTTAAATAGTCTGTTGAGGACTCAGAAAGGGTTGGATAGGGCCACTCAGAAGGCAGACTAGTCCACTTGAATAGAGTCCATATCTGATCACTGTCTTCAAGAGCAAACTAGTCCTTTCCTTCAGGGTACCAAGCAGCAGACTAAATGCCTGTGTAGTAAGCTTCTCAGTCTTGTAATTGATCATTGTGAAATTAATACAGGATGTGCCTGCTGATATGAATGCTCATTAGAATCACATTTGTGGGACAATTATGTGAATTTAGCATCTAGTAAATTGCCATCTGTATAGGTTGCCCTTGCTCAAAAGTCAGCTGTATCCAATTCTGCAGATGTTTCCATGGTCATGTGGCAGGCATGACTAGACATCAGAGTGCATAGAATGCTATTTACCTTCCCACCAAAGTGCTACCTATTTATCTACGGTACTTGCAATTTCTTGCTTTTGAACTGCTAGGTTAGCAGGAGCTGGGACAGAGATTGGGGCTCATTCCGTCTTGCAGTACATGGGCCTCAAATTGCTGACCTGCTGACCCTCCAGTCATCAAGTCCAGCGTCTTAACCACTAAGCCACCACTGTCCTTTATACCATAACCCTTAAAATCAAGATCCAAATGGTTCTTATTGTCTATGTATTGACAGTTTGATACCATCTCATCCTTTCTGCTCATGTACCAAAGGCTTGTCTACAGTGGCCCTCCCAGAGCTTTTTAAAAACTGCTTGATGTTGGAGAAAAGAGCAAAATGCTGTATGGCATGATGCTGACATCCAGACAGCATTTTGTTCCTCTGTTATAGCTGCAGGCTCCAAATGGGACTGGGTCAGGAGTGAGCATGGCAAAAAACTGCTTTCCAGACCTAGGTGTTGTGTGCACCTGCCCTTCCTTTTGGTAGCTGACCTGAACAATTGCCACTCTCCATCCATACCCAGATATTTAGGAACCAGGAGCTGGACTTAGTGCCCCATAATGCCCAGTGAATGAAATGGCTCCAAAATGGGCTTTGAAAGAAAAAAAACATTTACAACTAAACAAAGCAGGATGGAAAAACAAAGTAAATCAGGCTGGCACACACACCCTCTGGACATTCTAGGGTGGAAAGTAAAATAGCCAAATTAAAGCCAAAAGAAAGTTTGAAACAAACATGTCAGTCCACAAAATCTGCCCAATTTAAAAGGGAGCAAAAGAGTGGAACCAATCTAGACTTGAGGGGCTGATTGTAAGCCAGACTAGTGTGTCAGTTTTTCTCTTTGCTAACTTCATGCTACTCTTTCCTGCGCTCCATTGGGCAGCCCTTACTGCAACTAAAGTCATTTGGCTGACCTGACCTCTCAGCTATCCACACAGGAAAGCCAAACCCTAACTACCATCACGATGGTGAAAGCCTACTCTTATACCCATCTTCTCTTCACCTGATCTTCCTCCTCCTCCTGCCACATCTGAATCTGTATATTGGCAATCTTCATGGCGATCAGCCATGATGACTGTCCTGAGTAATGCAGTGGTCTTTCATCTGTCTTCCACATTGCAGCATAACATCCATACCACTGATCCAGTTCTGTGAGTCAGTTTCTGGTCCGGATGTGTATGTGTGCATAGGCAACGCTAGGGCTAAAATAGGTATGTGCCTAATGCTTTGGAAAATCTATGATGATCCTCACCATTTGAATACCTAATAATTCTGAGTTGGGGTGGTTGGAGTATTTTTTTTGTTTCATTATTTAAAAAAAAAACCCTGCCATAAGCAGTGAGAATTCTGTTCTTGATTGGTTGTTTATTCTTATTGTGGGGTTTGCTTTCTGTCACCTGATCTTCCTCCTCCTCCTCCTCCTCCTGCTACATCTGAATCTGTATATTGGCAATCTTCATGGCGATCAGCCATGAGGACTGTCCTTTGCATTTCCCCCCTTGGTGCTGGTATTGGGTTGGGGTTTTTTTGTGTGTGTGTTCCTATTTTATATTGTGTACATGTTGATGCAAAGCACACACACATGCACATTAAGGAAAATATGCCATGTGTAAGAACAAAACATTTAAGTCCATTAAAAAATGAACAAATAAGTATGCCAGCCTTTAGGGTGCCCAAACAATCCATGTTGGTTTTGTTACATCAAACCAGTATTTGCCCCTTTCGAATTATTTAAAAATCCTTGACTTCAGTGGAAGACCCTAACCCTGGATGCATATTTCTTGTTTCCAAATGTAAAGTTATGCTCCAGATCATAACAGATTTCAAACTGCTGTGTCAGGGGAAAAATCCCAATGATCTTTGCTGCCTGCAGTGTTTTGCCTTTTCGTCTGAACCACAGAGTGGAATTATAATTGCAAAGATCCATTCTTGTTTGAAAGAGCACATGGCAGTGTAAGGGTATTCACAGGGTGATCAATGGCCCATGAATTCATCAGAATGAGGAGGGTGGACTCTGTGGATGTAAACACAGCTGCTCTTTTCTGGGCATGAATGTAATCAGTGACTGCACAAACTTGCCAGCAAATAGACTGCTCCCATTGTTTTTAAGCTGCCTCCGTTTGACTTGACAGCAAATTATCTGGAGTGCATGCCAAGGTCAATATCATCTAACTGGCTCTTCCCCAGTCAGCATTTGCCCCAGACAGGCCCTTGATTGAACATTTGAAAGTGACACTAGTTACAAGAGTCCCAACCAGGGGTGCCCAAATTACGGCCTGTGGGCCAGATCAGTCCTCCAATGCCAATTCATCTGGCCTGGGCCACCCTCGTTGCTCCTGGAAGCTGAAGTAAAACACAACGAGGGCAGTGCAGGCCAGATGAATTGGCGTCAAGGGACGGATCTGGGTTGCGGGCTGTAGTTTGGGCACCCCTGGTTTAAGCAGAGAAAATGGCAGCCTAAAATCTATCCCATCCTGTTGCAAAACAGATTGTAAGGCATGTTTTACCTCTGCTTCTGGTGTGAGGAACCATGTGACCGACTCGTGGCCTAAAAAGTTTGGGCACCCCTGGTCTCAACAAACAAGGTGAATTACCACATTTCCACTGTGGAGTTTATTCCTAATGCTAGCAAGCTTTCTAATACTGTCCCTGTGTGTGATCCTTTTTTCATTTCAAATAACTGTTCCCACAGCATCTTTCTGGTAACACCATTTCTCAGCTGGATGAAGGGTCAGATGATCTCACCATGTCCTTGTCACAGCCCAGCTCACTACCAGTGGGCATTCTTTTGGAAAATTTTAAATACTGTACCTTCCAATTAGGTGTACGCCCTGAACATATTTAGTTTGGTCCAGCAGGGAATTTCTCTGCGTGGAAGGAAACATACATTTCTATAAGTACATTATTCTTCTAGAACTGATTCCATGTTCTGGGAAGCAACACTCATGCAGGTGTGCTTTATAGGTACCTTTGCATTGCAGGTATTGTATCCTTGCATTTGCTGAAGGAGACATAATTTTTTTTCCATAAAGAGCTGTGCAAACACAGCTAACAGCTGTAATGGAGCATCTATGGATTTTGTGAAAGTAAATTTCACTGAATTTCCAAGAGAATGACAAATGCCAGAAAGTGTGACACTTTGTCCCATCCATACCATGGTTAGTTTGACCATGAGTACAACATGTCTCTGAATGTCTGCCCAGTTTTTAATGCATTGTGTAGTCCAGTGTTTCCCAAATGCTGGTTTTTGGACTTCAATTCCCAGAAGCCTAAGTCATTTCCCCAAAGTACTGATAAGCCAATGTACTGACTGAGGCTCCTGGGAATTGAAGTCCACTAGTGGGCTGTGTACCCCTTGTTGGGAACCACTGGTGTAGTCTGTCCAGAATTTAAAAGCAGTACATGGTGGGACTAAGGTATGAAGGTAGGGTGGTATAAGCTGTCACCACATGTTTTCCAATGTGGTGTCAGCTCTAACACAAGAAATAACAGTTTGACTGTGATTACTATGCTGAATGGCCTCTATGTCATCTAGCCAGAGGTGTCAAGAATGTCTGCTAAATGACATACTATATCACGAGAAGAACTTTTCTCTTCATGCCTAGCTTTGTCTTCTGATGTAATATTTTCCAGCACCAATTATTTTTTGTGAAGCAAACCATCAAACACATAATATGGGAAATAGAGCATTAATATTAGGGACCCAAATGACTTTTTAAAACCTACATTGAAAAATGTGCAAAATTATACTCTCCTTCCATAGAATTTGGAAGTAGCCATTCACTTGTAATAAATCACCTTTAAAAACCATCTAGTTGGCTAATGAAGCCCAAAGTTGCTTTTTATAAGTACTGTAGTTGTAATCTACCTGTGCCTCTGCCCAGGGTGAGGGCAGCAGGGAGGCCTTCTTTGGACTTTGGCTCCATAAAGGTAAGATTCTTAATGCTACTGGGACTAGACTTTATTACAGTAGGAAAGATTGGAATGAAAGATTGGATGCTTGGCACATGCTTTCCTGAGTTTGCTGGCTGGCTGAGTTAAGTTCACAAATCATTTGACAAATTCAGTCCTTGCCTAAGTCCAATGCACTGACCTAGTGCAGTCTACAGTCTGTGGCTGGGGTTCTGGTCTTCCAGGTGGACCCCAGTTAGCTAATGCCCATTAGGGAAGGCTTGTATTACTGAGCACTCGCGGGCTTTGAATCCCCCAAGTCCTTCCTGCCTTCATCGCAGATGTTCCTTTTGGTGTTCTCTACTACAGCTCCTTCACTGATTTGATGTGGTGCCCAAGTGGCCTCCATGGAGTCTAGGAGATTGGTGACAATTTGAAGATCAGCATGTTTCCCCCGAGCCCTCATTCTTTATCACCCTCCTGGCCATCCGGCCTGAGGAGCAACAGCTGAGTGTTGGGGGCAGCTATAAGGTCTCTGCCGGCGCCTTTACCAGACATCCTCCTGGCCATCCAGCCTGAGGAGCAAAGACTGAGCGTTGTGGGCGGCTATAAGATCCCTGCCGCCGCCAGTGCCGCTTTTACCAGATACCCTCCTGGGCATCCAGCCTGGAGGAGCAACAAAAACACTGCCGGTCAGTTGGCCTTAAGCTCTGCCGTCCTGGGACCAGACAAAAGCCGTAGACTGTGCTGGGCTGCCCAACAATACCGCCGCTCAGCTGGCCTCAGCACGCTGAGTCCCCCAATGCAGGGAAACAACCTGGGGTCAGGGAAAAGCATGGACTTCACTGGGCAGCCAAACACCGCCACCCAGCTGGCCTTGGGCCTCACCCTCCTGGGGCCACGGAAGGATCCCCCCCCCAAGTGCCCATTCAGAGTGAAGTGACCATAACTATCTGTTTGGAGTGAGGTGATTATAATGGTCTGCTCGGAGGGAAGTGACTATTTTGTATTGTAATTGTTTTATGATATGTACTGATGATATTGATGTATTGCTGTTTTGTAACTGTAACTGGCTGCTCGGAGGGAAGTGATTGTAACTGTCTGTTCAGAGAGAAGAGACTGTAATTGTTTCTATGATATACACTGATAATATTGATGTATTTGTCATTGTTGATGTCTATGAAATGTTATATGTGTGGGTTTTGTGAGCTGTCGAGTCGGTTGCACCAAGTAGGGCGGCATATAAATAATAAATAAATAAATAAATAAATAAATAAAAAAAAAAAAATAAATCATCATTGACCTTGGGTTTTCTATAGTCAGCACACAGTCCTCTCCTTGTTGCGGGGGTGTTGGTTATGAGATTTCACTCTCTTCTCCCCATCCTCCTTTAAGCCAGCTTGGCTTGCCCTCTGCCTCCTCACCCCGGTGTGGTTCATCTATATCCAGCTCCTTCTCCTCAACTGGAACCTTGTTTTGTCTTTCCATGCCCTCCTGGCATCTTAACATCAGGTGCCCGTCAGATCCAGCAGTGGGCATCAACTGAGGGAAAATAGGGATGGCTTCAGGGCCTTGCTTACTCTACTAGTGTAATAAGTAATGGCCAGAATTCTGTCAATGTTTCATTATGTGGAATTTTATATGCTACTGCTACATAAGAGATGGTGCAGTAAGGAAATGGCTAAACTATAGCAATTTTATTTTGGAATCAAATTGTGACAGGAGATTTACAAAATATCCCAAGTGCTTGTCTAGATATGAAATGCAGTCTTCTGTGGAAGCCAGGACCCCTACTAACTCAAACTTCAATAAGAGCAACTTTCTTGGCTATGGCTAATGAGCCTGGTTGGAATCTAACTTCTCTGTGACATTTCACATTTACAGGTTATAGCACAGTGTTAAATATTGACTTTCCAGGCTTCAGTTTAACATCTTGTTCTATCCACAAAGCTCAAATATTGTTAGAAAGGGTAAAAGGATAATTTCTGTTGACCTTTCAACTAAACACCCATGTTTTTAGAGTGCAGCGGTCAACACTTCTTTGTGTGTGCAAATATCTCCATGTGTTGACACAGTGTTAATCTGAGTACAGAAAAGAAAATGGAGACCAGTGTTGACATAGTTTCCTTTGCATGAGAACTACAGATCCATAGAGATAACATTGAATAAGAAAAATGAAGTTAGTATAGGGCTGCTTTTTAAAAAAAAACGTTGGACAAGTTGTAGTGTTTATGAGGAAACAACCTATTGGGAAAACTCATTTATTTTGCTTCATTTATCTGTATAGAAGCTGACTTGTATCCCAGTGAGTAGATTATCAGGTTTACCAACCAGTGAGAGCTGAGAAAGCTGGTAGAAGCTAAGCAGATCTTTCATCTTAGTCATAGGAGGAACAGAAATGCAATTACATTGGTCGGTCTTTGTAATATACTGTGGCAGCTACGTAACCACATTGTCTGAAAAACACAAAGGTATGTAGCTTTAGAAGAACATCCTTCATGGGTGGGGGGGAAAGGACTGAGAATGATGGCCATCTTTCCCACAAGCACTCATGCTAGACACATGAGCATAGCAGGCCAAGTATGTGACACTTGGGAGAGGTTGCCCAACCTATGTATCCATCCGAGCTAGGAAGTATCTCATTTTAATGAAAAAAGAGCACTTTATTGTCCTTATACACTATCCAAAGGTGAGGGTGAGTGATGTCTTTATTAGATCACTTTCTATCCATTCAGGTTTTCACCTGGCTGGGCATGGGAAGACAGTGTGTACAGTGCAGAAAACCAATTAAAAAAAGGTTTCTAAAACCAAGGCTGTACACATAGACCAGGCTTAAAGGAGGTTTCAGAATGCAGTCTCAAGACATGGAGGTTTCAAATTCCACCTCTGATGGTCTGAACTGAAGTATTTTTCTCAATTCTTTCAGACATAGGAACCTTCCGTCACTTAGCTTTTCTCAATTGCTTAGCACTGAAGGACATAGTTCCTGTTTGCCTGAGGATGGGGGCATACTGAAATAAGGCAAACCTCTCATCAGAGAAGTAAGGATCAAACCTAGCCTACACACTAGGTAAGCTGAATGTTACCCATTTAATACCATTACCTAGTGGCTGGAGGGGATGTTATTCTTACTTTGCAGACTTGTGTGATGTTAAATGTCCCTCTTTGGTTATAGACAGCAACCTGGAAGGCTATTTCAAACAAACACGGGAAAGAAAAAAAGGTGATTTGATCATTGTTAGACCTCATAGTTCTGCATTTCCTGACTTAATACCTACCTTAATGGGACCTAAATGTGGCTCACCTAGGAGAAAAGGCCTACAGTAGAAGACTTTGAGGCTTAGCTTGGTCTAGCTCCACCCAAGCTTCCCAATCTTTCCCTGGTGCTAAGCTGGAACTTTGTTTCAGAGCAAGAAACTACAAGTTATTTTCCCCCATGATGGGCATATCTGTAAAGTACAGTTGTACCTCGCTTAAAGAGCATAATGAGTTCCACAGGATTGCTCTTTAAGCGAGTTTGCTCTTTAAGCGAAACACCATTGTAAGTGACCAATTGTGGGGGGGATTGCGAACCCCAATTTATTTGTTAAGCGAGTTTTTTGTTGTTTTATTTGTTAAGCAAGGCAAACATTCAGAGAAAATTCTGCTCTTTAAGTGAGTTACTCTTTAAGCGAGGTACTCTTTATGCGAGGTTTGACTGTATTACTTTTCAAATGGAACAAGAATGTTTGACTGGTTGTTCCTTATTGCTAGTATGATAGTAGTGGTATAATTGATATGCAGGGTCACCACAACCTATTATTACAATCCCTAGAGCCTACGACTGCCAAGATGTGGTTTAGTGGTACATGAGAGGGATTCATTAGGATGGCTCTTACGCTGGTTGTTCAGAGTATCTGGTGCTCAGAGGTTACATAAACTATGGACATGGAAACTTCAGTGAGAAGGACCTTCTCTGATCCTTGCCAATCCGGTACTCAGTCCAATAATGATGTAAATTTTAATAAAGCTCCTTTAGTATATCCAGGAAAGTGCTAGGTAGGTGAAGTACTCTGGAAAGCTCTTTGGTTATACTAGTTCATTTTGGTCATCTGTTAATAATGAGAAATGGAACAAACTAGTTTTGCACTCGCCACAAGCAAATTGCGACTGATGATGGCAATGGCAATGATCTGCTACTAATTCAAAGGAGTGAGTAACATAATGAGTTCCTTTTAAAAGGTAACAATTCAAGTCCCAGCTCATGTTGTAGCAGCATCCTGTACTGCCAAACAATGTTTGGAGCTACAAAAGCTGATCCCAAGGAATGAAGGAATTAGAATCCCTGCCAGAGGATCAAAATCCTGGCCTAGTAGATCAGCTTGTTAGAGTAAAATGATAATGCCAAAACCCAAAAGATATTTTTTAAAAAAATTGTTTTCCATCTTCCTTGTTGCCTTACTTTTAAAATAAAACATTTGAATAGAAAACAGATAGATGAATCATTAACTTTCCAGAGGATAAATTTGAAGCTTTCTGTCCCACATGTAAATTAACCAAGAGGTTAAACCATTGTGATGTGTCAAAATGACTTTTCCCCCTTAAAAGATGAAAAAATTGTGATATTTATCTTTAGCCATTTCCCAACATTTTGGAGCCTGAGTGAACATGGAAAGTCCAACCACATGTTAAATTAATAGGCTTTTTGTAAACAGAATTCTCAGTTGCTTGTGGTATGGAAATTAAACAGTCTGCAATCCAGCTTCTATGCGGAAAATAGAATATTGCTAGTATTGCCTGGAAAATCTCAAACTGGAGGAGGCTGGTGGATGAGGATCTAGAGGTCAGAGAGAAAGAGGCTTAAAGGAAGGGTACAATATAAACAACAAGCCTAAAAGAAAAGATTATGAGAAGTGGCAGGTAAAGAGCAAACAAGAGTTTAAGAAATATCAGTGCATTTCAGGGAAAGAGGACTTTTTTTGGTTATATATATAAAAAATAAAAATAAAAATGGTAATTCCAGAAAAGGTTGAACACATTAAGACTGCTTGGAGATAAGCTTCATAAAGCAGGTTGGTTTTCTGAAATCAAAGCATTACATTTCACATTTGCAGCTCCCATTGACAGTGCATTTCACATTAACATTCTGAACATATTTTCTGTGAAGTTAAATTCTTAGCTGTCAAACAAATATGCTTAAGGCCACTTCATTTTTAAATCCAGCGTATGGTTCAAATTTTGTTTGTGTGCGAAAAGTGGCTTGAAAAATTATCTACATATGCATTTTATGTGATCTCATTTTCGGATTGGAGAAGAGGACAATATAGCTAAAAAAGAATTAGTGGCTTAAAAAGCAGGAATCTGGTTAAGCTTTTCCATAAAGGGAAAAATAGGCTGGCACATGGATGTTATACAACAAGAATGCCATGTCGGGAAGGTACAATTAACCGCCTTTAACCAATTTCATGCTCCTCTTCAAAATGACCTCCCATCCCAGCACAGGAAGAAATGGTAGTGGTTGTAATGTTGTGTGTCTAGTAAAAAGAGTGGACATTTTTCATATATTTTGTATAACACAGTTGCCTTTCATCTCTTAAACAGTTAGTATAGCCTTTGGGAGCTGGATTTTGCCCATGGTGTAGTTTCTGTATACTGTATGTATGTCTTTAATCCTTTTGACCCCAACCATGACCCTGCTTCGAGTTACCTCTCACTATTTTCCATGGGGCAACATGCGCTCTTGGTACACGGAACCTTTGGGAGCTACAACTCACAGGGATTGAATTTGTTTAGGTGGTTTCCCTCTTTCACCTGGGATTCAAAAGGTTGAGGGTAGGAAGGTATCACTGCCAGAGGGTTCAGGCCAAGGAAGTACCTTAATAGTTGTTGGTCACCAGCACAATTGAAGGATGAAGCCAGCAGTGAAATTCTGAGATTCATTCACTTCCCCTATAAAACATAAGAGGTGCTTTAAGTAGCTCAAGGTGTTCTTGATGCCAAAGTGCTTCTTTGGCTCACCTGCATAGGGGATTCATCATTATCAGCAGGGCAGTGAAAAAACTGCAGTCTAGAAGTAGACCAGTCTTTTGCAGGAAGGGAGGAACGGTAATGATGAAGAACAGAACAGGATATGAAATAGAACTTCTGGCCTTCCTTCTAGAAAAGGTGGGGAGAAGTCAAGAAAGAGGCTTTGTAGCTACTGTATTTTGTTTCACAACAGGGGCAGAGCAGAAAGGGAACAGTCACATAGCTGCCTGCGCATCCATTTCGAATGGAACTTAAGCCCTCTTCCTCCTCCCTTCCAAGCTTTTCATGGTATCTGCTTTTTATTTTAAAAGGAGTCATTATGCTATAAACAAATAATAAGATTAAATGTTATTTGAGACAGGTATGGTTACTCAAGCTTTTATATTTTGTGGACAATGCAAGATTATTGTTGACTACTGTATATGTATATTTATTTATTCTGTTAACCTACAGCCCATAGGCTGGCCCTGGCCCCTGGCACCAATTAATCTGGCCCACAGTGATGACCCAACCGCTGCCGTTGGAAGTGCCCAAAACATGCTAGAAGAGGTGAAAAGATGCCCAAAATGTGCCAGAAGTCACAAAAACATGCCCAAAATGGTGAAAAAGCACCCAAAACATGCTGGAAACACAGAAAACGTGTCATCAAACACCAAAAAACACACTAAAAACATGCCACCCTTGTTCCCACCACTATGGGAAGCAGTGGAAGCAGCAAAAAAATCTGAAAACACACTGGTAATGCGCCCGGTGCTGTGGGAAGCAGTGAGAGGAACCACACCTCTGGCCCGCACAGCTGCCTGAGGGGACATGGTCTGGCCAACAACAGGAAAACTTTGAGAACCCCTGCACTAGAGGGACACCCTTCCTAATAATTTAGAGGACAGAACAGCAACACCTACACTACATGATTAAAGATTTAGGTCTTAAATTAGGGCATATGCAAGTTATGTAAAAGTTTCCCCCCAGTTTTGTGGAAGAGTAATGGTGGTGAGAAGCACAAGTTGTAGCTTTCAGAATGCTTATTCTGAATTATTTTTATTAAAACAAACAGGGCTTACTATCCTAAGCATTATTGTATCAGCATGATGGAGCTTTGTCATTTTATTCAAAGTTCTAGGTGTATAGATTTACTCTTCCCACTCAAACATTTGATTTCTATTTCCTTCCAACTTGTTAATTCTAAGAAAATTTTATGATGCTATCAAAAGATCAGACCAAGGCAAAATATGATTCTCGCGGACTTTTCATTAGGTGATAGAATTGTACAGTAAAACCTTGCATAAATAACACCTTGCTTAGAGACTAACTCGCTTAAAGAGCAGCAATTTCTCTGAATGGTCACCTCGCTTAACAACTAAAACCAACCCAAAACTTGCTTAACAACTAAATTGGGGTTCGCAATCCCCTCCCCCCACCAGAAGTCACAATTGGTCACTTACAATGGTGTTTTGCTTAAAGAGCAATCCCGTGGAACATATTATGCTCTTTAAGCGAGGTACAACTGTATTTCTAAGGAAAAAAGGAAAACACAGGTTAGGGTTGTTTGCTGTAATGTGAATCTGAAAGTTAGAAAACTATTGGAAACCAAAGGACTAATTTTGAGTTTTAGTGGCCTTGTGCATTTTTTCCACCTCAAGCATTTGCAATGTAAAATATACAGTGGTGGCAATGGAACATTTTTGCCTTCGTCCATGCAATGCAAAGAGGCAGAACACCTGCTTGTTTTACATGAAAACCATGTTAGAAGGGGCAGGGCGGGGAGGGGAGGGGGGCTAGCGGTTCTGTCCCATTTATGTGTTCAATACACCGACCAGTCTGTGTATATTAAAATAATATGTAGGATTTGGAGGGCAATATTCACCCAGTACTAGGGATAACTCTATGTTGTCCCAGTCAACATAAGTGCTTCAAGTCTATATGCTCATGTGAACATCCTATGTGACTCCAAAAAAAAAAAAAAAAAAAGGGGGGGGGACCTTAAACAACTGCTGTAGGCTTGTACAAGCATTCAGGTATAGCCCATGGGATCGTTACTTTCCCTTGAGTGGCAGGTGCCTATTCCAAAGGTCCGTAGATCTCGATTTTGCCCTGGGGGAGTATTTGAAAGTTTTGCAGAGTGGAGCCTTTAATATTCAAGAATCAGCATCTCTGACCCCAGTGACGGTGATCCAGCAGCAACTTGGGGTAACTAAAGTTTCTACCAAGCCTGGCCTTGTCATAATGGTCCCAAAGGCTTCCCCAGGGAAAAAAGGGAGCCCTAGGAAGACTTAGAAACTGAAACAGGGGGATACAGAGCTGTTATTAATTTAAATTAAACTTTATTGGTGCCATCTCACAATGTTAGTGTAAATGTACACAATAGGATTTTGTTCAGCTCATAGTAATCTTAGATAAACAAGACTAGAAGCCTTTTTTAAATTGTGCAAACTGTAGCAAGCATAACATTCTCATATCACAGTGCTATTACTCTTTATTTACATAAAGATTTAGGGTGTATTGTTCTTTGTAAGAAGCATAAGATATACATCTTTAAAAGCCTTTTCAAATGCCTTTTACTCCACTTCAGTTTTTATATATTTTTTCACACTAGTTTGTTAGAACCAGTCGCAGAAATTCTGGCTGGCCCTGCCCATCCAAGTTTTGAAATAAAGTAGTCCTAATTCAGGTGCCATGCAGGGCTTTCCCCCTGGCCACACTCACCATACCACGCCCACAGAGTAGGTAGTAATTTTTTTTGAATCCTACCACTGAGCTATGGCGTTTTTATTTGTATCTGTTTTTAATCTTGTTGGAATTCAACATAAATCCAGTTCTGGAGGAAAGGTGGGATTAAGTGAGTATTGGATTATGTAAACAGGATTTTCTTCAACTTTTGAATGACTAGCAAAATGACTAGCAGGTTTTCAGTAAAAATGCTAAGGGACAAATTTGCTGTATCTGTCCTGTCCAGCAATGTAGCATTCATAGCCATTGTCTTGCTGCATTAATAGTGTTAAGGTCTGATCTGAAGGAACATGATTGGATGACTGAATTTTTGCTAAAGAAGATACACTGTTAAAAACAGTCGTCCTAACTGCCTGGGTTAGAGCAGAAGTTCCCTTCAAGCAGCTTCATGGCCTTTTCAAACAAGTAAAAACCTTATCTCAGCTATGCATATCCCCAATTCATCTAAACCATGCAAATCCCCAACTTTGGGTGAAACCTTCTGATGATTACCACTAAATAATTCCTCCTCCTTTGTTATCTTTATTCTAGCATCTGTGCAAGATAATGCTCTAAGAAATTGGCTTTGGAAACAGGCAAGAATCCAAAATTGTTTAGTTCCAAAACTAGGTTTTATTAATTCACAAACTTACAAAACAAAGTGGTTCTCACAAAGCTTGTCTGGAGTTAACAGCAGAAAATGTTTTCCAAAATGAAACAGCTAAAGATTTTGTTGGAAAGCTTTGTCTTAATGTAGTAAACATTCGACAGCTGAGTTGCAGTTAAATGAGCAAAGGCCAAAGGGTTTTTGTTCTAATACACGCACATTGGAAAATGTTAGACTTTCTGGACAGAAAAGAAAGGAAGCATTAGCGGATCAAATAGCAATTAAAAGTCAGGATTTGTGATGTCATACCAGCTTGTGCTATATTATACTCTATACTCTAATGTAACCCCCAAAATCAAAACCAGAAGAGCACTATATAGTAATGTACTGTACACAGATGAATCTGCCCTATTAAATCCAAAATCCAATAGAAATCTTACCTGAGACTTTATCTTGAAAGCAAGAGGAGAAAGTCAAAATGTATACTTTTTGTATTTTGTTTAAAGAAGGCACCATGCAGAGTTTGTAACACAGGAGAAGTAATTAGGCAATGGATCACTATTACCGGATTCTTCTTCCCCCATGAAGCATGTGACATATTAAAAAAATCAAAAGAGGGGGACCACAAAGGAAATGTTACAATGTGTTGGACTAGAACTATCACAGCCTGAATGTTGTAATCCAAGGTTTTCCAACCTTGGGCCCCCAGATGTTCTTAGACTTCGATTCCCAGTAGCCCTAACCAGCAGGTGAGTTGACTTGGGCTTCTGGTAATTGAAGTCCAAGAACATCTGGGAGCCCAAAATTGGGAAACCCTGTTCTAAGTCAATCACTTACTGGCATCAGTATTTCTAAACTAGTATGGTTGAATGGGTTAGCAAGGAAGTGCTCTAAGTCAGCACACTCAAATTAATTTCACCCATCATTTACTGAGTCTGGTTTGGAAAGAAAGGCTGGACACTACTTGCTTCCTTCACATTTAATATTCTTAGTTTCATCTGACAAAATAACTGGGATTTAGAGGAAGCAGACTTCATCTTCAGCAGACCTACTTTGGGAACAAGGACACACCTTTTAACATATTTTAGTCTTGTAAATATTAATACGTTGTGTTCTATTGTTCAAAAAGGTTTCATCTTGCTGGGCAAGAGTGCAAGATATTTTCTGCTCCCCCCTTTGTGTGTGTGTGTGTGTGTGTGTGTAGTATTTTGGCACTTTTTGGTGAAATATTTATGCAAGTGCTAGTTGCACAAAAAAAACTTTATATATAATACAAAAAACCTGCCCTACCATATTTCTTATCCCCCCCCCTCCATTTCCCCCACAATTACGGTCCTGATTGGTTTATTGCTCAAAATTTTCTCTAGCAGACCAAAGGGCTGGTCAGTTTTTAGTCAATAGAAGTCATCTACACACAGTCATCTTAAACAATACGAAAGTTGACATGTAGATTCAACAAGACAGATAGAGCTATGTAAGCCAGGGTTCCCTGAAGTCGATGCAGATACCAATGGAATCATTTGGTTCTATGGGAACACAATGCAAACCTTGCTGGAAGCTCTTTGTAATCTAGTATTCAAAACTAACATCTGCTCAGAACGCTATTTCGTAAGATACGAAGCCTTGACAGAACTACATCCCAATCAGCGTAGGCTCCTTCAAGGTGACGGGACACTTCTGCTCCTGCCTGGTAACTCTGCCGACCATGAAGCAAACGCCAATTGTCAAATACAACTATTTCACCTACAAAGGGGAAGGCAAGTTCATATATAGTTATCAGAAATGTGACAAAGCAGAAGAAACCCTTGATGGCAACCTTTTGAGTCAGCAGAAGGCCAGTAAAGTGGATCTTCTCTGTGCAAAAGTGGTAAATTTGAACACTCAGATACAGCACAACCCATGGTGTGATGGAGAAACATCATGCTCTTAATTAGGATTCACACACATGTGTTTTATTTATGCAATGTACCCAGTTTATATAATTTCTGAATATACTACTGTCATTTCTTAAAGCAGAATTAAGGGTTACCCTTGCATACGTTATATGACTATGTTTTTAAAGCACAGGGCTCAGTAGTGGACACTTAAAGTGTGTCAACAGACATATTGAGAAAAATTTGTTGCAGGTCCACTTGTGAGAGTATGTATCACAAAATGAGACACAGTGAAACAAAGAGTCAGGATGCACTTCCAGAAAAACAAATTTTGTATTTAGCATATAGGGTAAGTTTATATTGGATCCCCCTCCCTCTCCTTCAAAATTTAAAAAGGATTCATTGGCCAAAATCCTGTTACTTAGCATTATGTTTGGGGCACATTCGTGCACACATCAAGTATATACCTCTGAGAATCATGGCAGCAATGGACTGTAAGGTATGATTTGGCTTACACTATGCATTTCAATCACTATAGGGCACAAGAGAACTATTATTTTTTTCTAATAAAATCATTTTGATCAGTGAAACAGTTATTTACTTACCTGGCTTCATTTTGTAGGTATATTTGTTATCTAGACTGTTTAAGAGATCAACATAATCCTTGAGAGCTGCATAAAATGGCTTTACGTTTTCAACAGGTATGTCAAATATTGTGTCCCTGGTTGCGTTATTGAAGTTGATACGAACCACTTCGCCCCTTTCATCTACACTGTTGGGAAACAAGAGTGCAAATTGTTACCCCCCACATTCAAGCCTTTTGATTATTTTGTTGTAAGAAAATACTTTTTTAATTGACTGGGGCCTTAAAAGAATAAGGCAGATCAGAGCATCCCATATTTATCACAGAGAGGATGGAAAGAATTTGGGTTTAAAAAATTCAAATGTGGGAGAAAAGGAAAATGAGTGCTTAGCTCTTAAAAGTATTGGTTTTGACTTGCTGTATATTCTATGTATGTGGTGCTGAATTGGGGCTCCTAGAACTTTCTATCCCCCCCCCCCAAAAAAAAAAAACTCCTTAGCTTTAACAGTTATGATACCAAAGGGTAGAACACGGTCCTTTTCAAGGTAAGCATTGCTCTACCTACTACACTCAGTGAAGTCTGATGGCTGAAAATTTTGTTTGATTCAGTTATTAATGAAATCTAACAGAAGTACATACATTTATTAATAAAGGGAAAAACTTGAGTTTTTTTACAAAGTGAAAACTGACACTACTGCCCATCTCTACAGTACTCTATTAAATTGTAAAGTGTTTTTCTAAGGCAGGAGTTCTTAACCTTTTTAAGCTGGGGGCCAGGTCATGCTACCTCAGACAGCTTCAGGGGTCAGATGGCCATTTTGCCCTTTCTCCACCACATGGCACATCCTGGTGTGGTGGAGGTAGTGGTTTTTTTGTTGTTCAGTCACACAGTCGACTCCGACCCTTTGCGACCCCATGGACCACTGTCCACCAGACACTTCTGTCCTCCACCATCCCCCTCAACTCGCTCAGCTCTGTACCTATTGTGTCCCCAATACCATCTAGCCATCTCATTTTTGGCCACCCCCTTCTTCTTTTGCCCTCAACCTTTCCAAGCATCAAGGCTTTCTCAAGTGAATCTTCTCATTTGATGTCCAAAGTACTTTAGCTTCATCTTTACTATTTGCCCTTCTAAGGAGCAGTCAGGGTTGATTTCTTCTAAGATTGACCTATTTGTTCTCCTTGCTGTCTAGGGGACTCTCAAAACTCTCCTCCAACACCACATCTCAAAGGCATCTATTCTTCTGCACTCAGCTTTCCTAATGGTCCAGCTCTCACAACCATACATTGCCACAGGGAATACCATTGCTTTGACTAGTCGAATTTTTGTTTGCAATTTGATGTCTCTACTTTTCACTATGCTCCCCAGGTTTCTCATCGCTTGTCTCCCAAGAATCAGTCGCCTTTTTATTTCATGGCTGCAATCACCATCTGCAGTGAGCTTTGATCCTAAGAAAGTAAAATCTGTCATTGCTTCTCCTTCTTCCCCATCTATTTTCCAGGGACTGATAGGGCCTGTTGCCATGATCTTGGTTTTCTTTATATTGAGTCTCAAACCAGCTTTTTCACTTTCTTCCTTCAATCTAATCAGGAACTTCTTTAGGTCCTCCTCATTTTCTGCCATTAGCGTGGTGTCATCTGCATATCTCAAATTATTGATGTTGCTTCCATCAATTTTGATCCCAAATTGTGATTCCTCCATCCCTGCATTGCACATTATGTGCTCTGTGTATAAGTTGAATAAGCAGGGTGACAAAATGCATCCTTGTCTTACTCCTTTTCCTATTCTAAACCAGTCCGTAATTCCATATTCTGTCCTAACTGTTGCTTCTTGATTCATGTACAGATTTCTCATAAGGTGTTCTGGTATTCCCATATCTTTAATTATTTGCCACATTTTGTTGTGGTCTACACAGTCAAAGGCCTTAGTGTAATCAATGAAACAGAAGTAGACTTGTTTCTTATATTCCTTTGTTTTTTCCATTATCCAACGTATGTTGGCAATGTGGTCTCTAGTTCCCCTGCCTCTTCTGAACCCCACCTGCACTTCTGGTAATTCTCTCTCCACATGCTGTTGCAGTCTATCCTGTATTATCTTGAGCATCACCTTGCTAGCGTGTGGGATTAGCGCAATTGTTTGATAATTTGAATATTCTTTGGTATTGCCCTTTTTTGGGGATTGGAACTTATACTGATCTTTTCCAATCCTGTGGCCATTGTTGTGTTTTCCAAATCTGCTGGCATATAGAATGTAATAATTTGATTCCATCATCTTTTAGGGCTTTGAAAAGTTCAACTTGGATACCATCATTTCCGCTGGCTTTGTTGTTTGCAGTGCTTTTTAGGGCCTTTCTGACTTCACTCTCTAGGAAGTTCAATTTTCTCATCATTGAAATTATCAGGGGTGTTGAGGTCCTTTTTGTAGAGTTCCTCTGTGTACTCTTTCCATCTTTTCTTAATCTCTTCTTTATCAGCTAACTCCTTGCCATCTTTGTCCTTTATCATGGTCATTTTTGCTTTAAACATTCCCTTGATTTCCCCAATTTTTTTGAAAAGATCTCTAGTCCTACCCCTGATATTGTTTTCCTCTACTTCTTTGCACTGTTCATTCAGGTAGATTTCCTTATCTCTCCTTGCTTTTCTTTGAAATTCTGTGTTCAAGTGATTGTATTTAATCCTTTCTCCTTTGCCTTTTGCATTCATTCTGTCCTCTGCTATTTTAAGAGCCTCATTGGACAACCACTTAGCTTTCTTACGCTTCTTTTCTTTTGGTATGGTTTTCCTTGCAGCCTTCTGCATGATGTCCCGCATCTCTGTCTATCTGGTACTCTGTCTATCTGGTCCAAGCCATTAAATCTGTTTCACACCTCCACTGTGGTGGGCCACATGAAATGGTGCAGTGGGCCGCTTCCAGCCTGTCGGCTGCAGGTTGAGAATCCCTGTCCTAAGGCTTCACTGACAGAATGCAGAGTTTAACAGGGAATGTTAAATTTGGTCTTCAAAAATCAAAAGGAAAGAAGAGGTTATGATAACATAATAAACCTAATCCAATATATACATTTTTAAATTGATTCTTTTTTTCCTGTCCACAAGATGGCAGACATAGACCTGTCTTGTTTTGTTATTTATATACCAAAGAAAGATATTTGCTGCTTGTAATTGAGGATTAAAAAGCTAGACAGCGCTATCAGCACAGGATAAATTGACACTGCTGTGGTATAATCAGATCCATCATTGCTACTTACTCTATAATTCTTTGTTTGGACTGCATGAAAAAATCACAGTAATCAACCCCAATGTCTGTGAAGTTTACAAATGTGGAGGTCAAGATTTGGAAGGCTCCAGGATTTTGCTCCTTAAGCTTATTTGCTATGTGAAATCCATCCACAACTTCGCTCTCTCCTCCAGTAGGAGTTTGCTTTATGCAATGCAGTAACTGAATCTGTAATACATCAATACTAAGATAAAACACTAAGCATCATCATTCATTATCATCAGTTTACAATTTTGCTACATGTTTTAAAGAATTAAGCTTGCTAGTTTCAATCTATATTTGATATACCGGTAACTCTTTGTTTCCCCCTATTACCAAACCATTCTAAATCTTCATAATTAAATGATTTATATAGAATAATTGAAACAGGTTTCTCATTTTACTTGACAGCTGCTTGAGAGGCTGCAGGAAGCACAGTCTATGTGGGGAAGCAGCATATCAAAGTATCATTCCTGTGTAGTCGCATTTGAGGCATGTGGAGGATGTCCACAGTCACCTTTGGCCACATTCATCACAAGTATAACAAGCATGAAGTCTCAATCTATTTGTCGTTGCTGTGTGTGGTCTTGAAGGCAAAAAGCCTGATGACCCCTTTAACCCCCACTTCCAGAAATATAAACTTTTTTTAAAAAAATTGGCTTCAAAATGTAGCAGTAAGGTATGGGGTAGGGAGTGGGCATGTATTTAGGACACCAGATCTCATGGGTCCAATCTTTTAAAGAATTTTGGATCCTGTGGGATTCTCCCTACTGTTCCTCCCTTTTCCCACTTAATGAAGGTGACAGAAAATTGGAGGAATGGGATGTAGAGGAAGGTATATATTATTCCCCACATCATCAGTTGCTGCTGTACTTGTTGTGATATGCAAATACATAGAAATTATGGGCTTTATCTAGTGGTCCTGGTTATTCTGAGCACACTACTAAAGCCTATTATGGTGTCTGCTAACAGTTCTGCTCATCTCTCCTCCATCCAATCAGGGAAGCACGCTGAGAAGCTGGAGGTCTTATGCTTTAGGTCACTGGTACAATCTTAAACTATGTTAAGCCAAGTTTGAAGCAAGATGATATTACCAACTGGCAGCAGGACCTTTTTAAAGCTTGGAAGAGTTACTGAACATGCAAATTCAGAAATTCTGTAAGCTATGAATCAGAAAGATCACAGCACTATAGATAATTATAGCTCACTATCAAATTTTCCTTTTCAAAATAAGGTCCTGGAACAAGTGGTGGCAGCACAACTCCAGGCTTTCTTGGATGAAGCTCATTATTAGGATCCATTTCAATCTGGGTTTAGGTCAAGCTTTGGAACAAAAAGGATCCTGGTCATCTGACATACATTTTAATGACCACACAATCCCTTGGAGTCGTTATTTTGCAAAGAGTCCACACAGTGGTAGATGTCTCCGTGACGACATTCCACACATGCAAATAGACCTGAGAAATCAAGTCCATTTGTATGCAGTTTTTTAGCCATTTGGATATAACATCATCCACTGGCTAAGTGGACCATGACGTGTGCCCTCTGCTTTCACCTTGCCCAAGGGATCTGACAGAGGACACTTTGGTGAGTTTTAGTCCCGGCCTAAGGTCATTGGCAAGAGATGGGCAACACAGCCTAGTTAGACCACACAATACCATCCATTAATCAATAGTGTCCTCCAGGCTCAATTCAAAGAGGGAATTTTTGATATATGAAAGAATGCATCCTCCCATATGTATCCACTTCAAGTATGAGATCTTTGGCAGATGCCCCATTAATATGTCCTATCTGGAGGCAAGACTGGTGGCTATATAGGAGAGGACCTCCTCAGTACTAGGAATCCAACTGTACAACTGCTTTCTATGGAAAGTTATGTTGGCTCCACCGCTATTAAGCTTTCAACAAGTAGCTAAAACTCTACTGATCCAAAGGGCATTTGGCTCCTAGGATTTTTCAAAATAGTCTTTGGGAAAATGTTTTAATGTTTTTTTAAAAATATGTAATTATGTGTTTTCCCCTCTCAGTGTTCAAATGAAAGAAAAAATATAATCAAACAGTTACACTCTCTTCAGAACGGCCCATTACATGCTACTCAGAAGAAAACTGTCCATGTAAATAACTGCCCTGGAACACTGATGGTGAACCTTTGCACTCCAGGTGTTCTTGGACTTCAATTCCCAGAAGCCCAAGTCAGCACTCCAGCTGATCAGGGCTTCTGAGAATAGAAGTTCAAGAACATCTGGAGTGCCAAGGTTTGCCATCACTGCCCTAGAACTTCCCATGATTTGTTACAGTAGGAGAAGAAAACAATATATTTTGGGAGTCATTTCACAAAGACTGGAAAATAAATTTTTGGACAAGAAGTCCTGTTGTCATCTGTGGGGGTTGTAGTCAAAGAAGGGAACCATACTGTTTCTGACTATTCTTTATAAAATGTTTTGGTAAAGCCTCAAAAGACACAGAAGAGAAATATGTAATAAGAACATGTAGATGGTAGATTGCTTCCAAAATGCTCTTAAAAGCTCTTTAAAAATTCTCTATAAGCATTGTAGAACTGAAAAGACTTTGAATAACGTCAGAGTGTGATTTTTGGCATGAATGAGATACAGAACTAAGTTACATTTGTTTCTCATTTGAGGAATACCCCCTCCATTCTCATGCCATTTTTACATCATCTAGATGAATTTCCAAGGTAGCGCATTAATCTGAAAGATCTGTTGGCACCCATTTAACTGCATGTGTGCTTGCCTGCTCTGTTCATTAATAATATGATAGCTGCAGAACCTTGAGCAAAAGTTTCCTACAACATCTGTGCTCACCACATTCATCTTTTGCCTTTAAAAATGTAGGCAGAATTGCAGACGTTGTCAGTGTCAGAAGTTCAGTATTACAGTATTGTACAGAAATGCAGTTCCATGTTCTCCACGAAAGAGACTTTGTGCTTCTCAACAAATGGATTCCTTGCTATGAGGAAATCTATCTGAGAGAATGTGAGAGTTTTCCTGTTTTCTAACAGTCCATAGAGCAATGCGTCAGATACACTGTGCACATTTTAAGAAAGGCATAAAACCCTAGTTTTGCAAATAGCCAATTTTCTGATACCAAGTTTTAAAAAATGGAAGATGAAGATAAGCTTTTTTTACTTTATGGTGTGCAATTGTGTATCAGAACAAAGATGGAATGCACCACTAGTTCCACCTGAAGATGTTTTTAAAGTATTTCATTTGCACTGTATGGGACTTGTTTGAAGATTTGCAGGAAGCAAAATATTAGATTTTTGATTATGCAGGCAATATAGAGCAGTACATGAAAGGTCATGATGTTACTAAAGTATTACATATACACATGTACACATAGACACACACATACTTCAAAAGTAAAATTAAAAAATAAGTGCTTCTGAGGGAAAAATCATTAACTCTTTTCAGTTCTAATCATGCCTCATCAGGCACCTACAATGTACAGTATATAACTTAATTTTACAGAAATATTGCTTCCTTCTGGTCACCTCCCTCCTTGCTTTCTCTTACCCCAGGTGGTAACTGCAGAACTGGGTAATCAGTGTGGAAGCTTAGCTTGTCAGTTGTGTAAGCCACGTTGTTAGCATTCATTTTGTCCTGAACTTGCCAGGTTGGCCTTTATAGTGAGAAAAAAAGAAGGGGGAGAGGGAGGAGATGAGGATGGAAGGAAAAAATTATAACCATCTGCAACAAACCTCAAGGTATAAAAGTACAGTTGTACCTCTCTTAAAGAGCATAATGTGTTCCACAGGACAGCTCTTTAAGCAAGTTTGCTCTTTAAGCAAAATACCATTGTAAGTGCCCAATTATTACCTGGTTTTTTTTGGGGGGGGGTTGCGAACCCTGATTTATTTGTTAAGTGAGTTTTTAGTTGGTTTTATTTGTTAAGTGAAGTGAACATTCAGAGAAAATTCTGCTCTTTAAGCGAGGCACTCTTTATGCAAGGTTTGACTGTACTTCAGAAATGGGGTGTTCATAAAATTTATATCCACACAAGTCAGCATGGTCTCCCACTGCTCTTTTGTTACGGGAGTTCTAAAATGGAAGTTTTAGAACTCCTGTAACAAAAGACCACTGTCTTCCCTTGTTGTTGTTCAGTTGCACAGTTGATTCCAACCCTTTGCGACCCCATGGACCAGTGCACGCCAAGCACCCCTATCCTGAGTCATCACAGCGAGTGGGCGGCAATATAAATCTAAATAAATAAATCCTCCACCATCCTTCTCAGCCTGTCCAGCTTTGTGCCCATTGCATCAGCAATGCTAGCTAGCCATCTCATTCTCTGCGACCCACTTTTTCTTTTAACCTCACCAGCTACCCTAGCCAGCTACTACTATACTATACTATACTATACTATACTATACTATACTATACTATACTATACTATACTATACTATACTATACTAGCCAGCTACTACTATAGTTTCAGTGTGCTGGTTTGGTCGTCTGGCCAGGTTATCCTACTAAGGCAGGGGTTCTCAACCATTTCATGCCACAGGCTGGACAACTCCCCCTTAGACAGCTGAGTGGGCCAGACGTGTGGTTTCTTCCTGCTGCAAATGCTGCTGTAAACCATGGCAGGTGCGTTTGCGCATGCGTGGGTACATTTGTGGCTGTCATAAATGTGTCCACTTCCGTTTCCAGGGTCACTGCTGTGGGCCAGATGGAATGGCTTTGAGGGCCAGGTTGCAAACCCCTGTGCTAAGGTAATACAGTACACCAGGGTTTCTCAGCCTTGGGCCTCCAGATGTTCTCAAACTTAAATTTCTAGAAGCCCAAGTCAGCAAACCTGCTGATCAAGGCTTCTGAAAACTGAAGTCCAAGAACATCTGGAGCACCAAGGTTGAGAAACCTTGGAATAGACCCTACTGCCAGCAACTCAACTCCAATAATCAGGCCTGGCAACCCTGAGGACTAATGCCCTTGGGTGGCAAAGTCCACAAGGAAGGGTGATGGTCCCCAAGTAGATTAAATCCCACTTGAATCCATCTTGATGGATGAATAGCAGCTTCATCAATACTTGTCTGGGGCTGAGGAGGACTTTGTGTGCCAAAAGGGCTCAGGACCAGAAAGTTACTTGCAGAACTGGATCAGTAGTATGGGTGTCACACTGCGATGCAGAAGGCAAAATGGAAGGCCACTGCATTATATTGTTCCCAGTACAATCTTCATGGCTGATTACCATGATGATAGCCACTATTTCAAATTGGATATGGCACTTGAAGAAGAAGTTGGGTATGATGTGAGTTATAGTTCAAAACCTCTGAAGGCCTACACTAGACAGCTGCTGGAGTTAGAGTAGGCAGCTTGCGGTTCTCTAGATTTCAATGCACTACACTTGACAACAGTTCTATCCAGTGTAACAAAGAGTCAAGCAATATGGGGGCTGTAGTCCACAACATCTGAGAGCCACAAGTTGCTTTCCTAAGTGAGTCACATGAACAAATGTGATTCTGTATTAAGCAGTTTATTACTTCCCTGTGATCATCAAGGGAATGGATGAGGACAAAGTGTTTTCCCCCTGATGCTTCTCCTTCTAGTTCATTCTGCAGATGTTTCCGTTGTCACGACTAGATACCGAAGTAGTACCTTTTTATTTACTTACATTTTCTTATTTTTGAACTGCTAGGTTGGCAGAAGCTGGGACAGACGACAGAAGCTTACTCTGTTGTACAGCACTCGGGTTTCAAACTGCTGACCTGTCAACATTCTGGACATCAAGCTCATCATCTTAACCACTAACCCACCGTGGCCCTCTTCCTAGCTTACCTCTAAGAAACAGGCCCTGGCACAGATGTCTGTTATGAATCTTTGGGATGTTCATTTATAATTTTCCTGTACTGTCCACAAGTAAATGGTGTCTGCCTGAAGAAGTGATCATGAATCATGAAAGCTGACACAGCATATGATTTCTGAGTGGTCTAACAATGGTATTACCTTGCTACTATGTTTGAAAAGACCAAATGGCTCTCTTTGTTTTTAGCAAAAGATGACTACAGAGATTGTGCATTGGTTTGGAAAGGTTTTTCATGGGTTGGGTCCAAGAGATGCATGTCAGGGACAAAAGGACTCTGCTCATGGAAGGGACCTCATTCTGCACCCCTTGCATCCCAGAAGCAGGACTACTGACATTCTACACAACATCCACTAGAGATGGAAGGTGTCTTCTGGTGGTGCTGTGAATCTACCAACTCATCTGCATGAGCCCAAAATTGGCTCTAAAATTCCATCTATATGATTACCAAAAGTAGGAATATGAATTACAGTTTTTGACCATGTTTTGAAAGATGTGAATGATATGCAAAAGAGTGTTTCAGAGTCATGGGGAAATCCCTGAGATGATACAGTGCATCATGTAACCAAGGGAGTATGAATTCATTTCTGAACCCAGACAAACTTAACCACATTTCCAAAGTGCTCAATTTGCAATATGCCATGTAGGTTTGGTGGTATATTTGGTTTCTTTAATTTAAAAAACTCAAAAGCAATTTATTCTTCTTCAGGCAATTTTATCCCTGATTCTGAGAAATTATATTTAAATAAGAGGATAAAAATCATACTATGTAAAGGACCTTTTTATAGATTTCATGCATTAATTATATATACATACTGTGTATCCACCAGAACATTACTTCCACAAAAAGAGATGCCTGGCAGGAGATTAAAAAATTAAAGGGAGTCAGTCTGAAGATGAAGTGCGGTTCACAAGAAGCAATAAATCTAAAGTGCTGAAGGAGGGATGGAAGCAGGCAAAAGAAGAACTAAGGAAAACTAGACATGCTCTCTTACAGAAGAGCTTCAGATTAGAGGACTAGATCATGTTAGCAAAGAGTGGATGAAACCTCAAAGTGGCAGTGTACAGGACAATCTGCCCAACAAATTTTTGGAGCTAAATTTCTTCAGGATTTGCAGATGCTGATCTGGATTACATCCAAAGCCAATAAATTTAACTTCAGAAGGGAGAGGGAATGCACTTTGTAGGGAAAAGGCACCAGGTTCAATTCTCGGCATCTCTAGGTAGGGCTATGAAATATACTTGCCTGAAGACCTGGAAAGTCACTGCATGGACACAAGAGGACTAGAAGGACTAATGATCTGACTTGCTGCAAGGCAATTTCTAATGTTCCCAAAATAAACTTGTAAAATTCTGCCACTTGAAATCAAATAGATGCCTGCTTGGAGTCAGACCTAAAGATCAGCTTCTTGACTTGGCTCTCTCTTAGTAAAGAGACCATGCAGGAAGTTCTCATATATTCATTTTCTCATTATATGGATGAAATTGTTTTCAAATAATTTGTCCCAGACCTCTTTTGCAACTGTGAATATACACTGGCTTCTTTGAGAATTAGAAGCCCTTGTGTGAGATTTATTTATGTATACTACAATAATGGTATAAAATAAAGTCACATGGACTGGCATCAGACAACGGATTTTAAAAGTTCTGTTCTTTTAAAAATCTTTATCTGTAGGACTTTCTACTATCATTGTTACTGAAAGAGAATGAAAAATTGTTGCTCCCAACTATAACATTGATGGCATGATTTTCAAAGGTATACTGCATGCTTCTCTTTTGGATATACACAAATAACTGTTATGACAGTTTGGTGTTTTGTTAAATTTGTTTAAAAGCTTTTCAGAGATTAACAATAGCTTACTTCTTAAATAATGTCTCATAAAATTATGACTGAGTGTCCCTGTCAGAAACAAATCAATTTTTGTTAAAGTTAAGGGCTCTGTATTCAGCTGTAGATTTTCTGGCAGTAGACAGAATAGATTAGAAAACTGGTTAGTAATAATAAATGTTCAGATGTAGAATGTATGACCATCTCAATGGGCAAAAATCCACTATGAGCACACACACAAAAATAGACTGTGCTCATTGTTTAGATATAGGAAAGGGATAAATGCATCCATTAAGGGCTTTTGTTTGTTATCCATAAAATACTATAAAAACAGTCATTTCCTGCCTCATAGTCCTTTATCTCAACATTTGCTGCCTTTTTAAATGTACTCTGAAACAAATCAAATGCTACATATAGAAAACAAAGACATGCTGTAGATTTGGACCTGTTCTCCTCAAATCGTCTGGAAGCATTTGACAGGATTTGATCTGGAGACCAGCCTTCCCCTTTGTGATAGTGGCTTAGTTGACATAAAAGTTGCAGAATGGAAGAAGTAAACACCAAACACACTAGTACCTTGGATAACATTAAGACTTAGTTCCACAAGTCTTAACGTTATCTGGTTTTTAACGTTGTGCGATGCATTGATCGCACAACGTTAATAAAAAGCCCTGTTCCCTTTCCAATGAGGAAAGGGAACAGGGGGAAGATCCACCTGCCTTTTTGGAAAGGGCAGCCATGGAATCCCCACTGCCCTTTCCAAAGAGGCATAGAGATCAAGCTAAGCACCGGCTGGGTTGGGGAGAGAATGGGCACGTGTGCTGGTTCAACCCCTAACCCAAAGGCAAAAAGCAAAGGCAAAGTTCACCCAAGATAGTCTGCGTGCTTAAAATGCCTCTTACACTATAGCTTTGGCAATTACATCAGTGAAACTACATTAATGGGCATTTCCATTCTACAAGCATTATAATGGGTTTAAGTCATATGTACAGTCAAACCTTGCATAAAGAGTGCTTTGCTTAAAGAGTAACTCGCTTAAAAAGCAGAATTTTCTCTGAATGTTCACTTCGCTTAACAAACAAAACCAAACAAAAACTCGCTTAACAAATAAATCGGGGTTCGCAATCCCCCCCACAATTGGTCATTTACAATGGTGTTTCGCTTAAAGAGCATACTCGCTTAAAGAGCAATCCTGTGGAACTCATTATGCTCTTTAAGCGAGGTATGACTGTATGGTCATCTCCAAGAATCAGCTTTTATTATCTATGTGTCTGCGGATTCCATTATTTGTCTGGCAGCCAGATATCTAGCTAACTATTACTTGCAACTAAAGTAATTATAAAAATTTACTACAATTTCCCAAATTCTTTTGAACTGTCCGTGTCATACAGATAATACTTAATGTAATTGGGAAATTTTACCCCCTTCTGTTTTTCCTAAAAGTGTCACTGTTTAATCCGGTTTGAAATGTAGCAGTACTAAAATTTCTCTTTCTATAGGGTTGCTAAAATAATTAATAATGTAATATATGAATTTAACAGTACCACAGTGGAAATAAAATGAGAGATGGTCCATCCTTCTCTGTTGAGCAACAAAAGCTGATTTTTCAGCCCTTTAGCACTTTTTTTCATTGATTCCAGAAATGGCAACATCCCAAATTTAAATTTTATTGTTAATGACCAAACAATTTCAGCCTAGAAAAATGACTGTTTTGTTGTTTTCCTCTATTCATCTGTTTGTTTCTTTGCTGAAGCATTCTATACCACATTCCTGAAGTATTCATTAGCAAGTAACTGAACAAAACAAATGTGAAGGGATTCCTCTATTCATTCTCAGGCACAGAGTTAATTACTTGGATGGACTTATTTCTCCCTACTCTCACTGTGCTGTGTTTACCCAACCATGCATACACAAATAAAACTTCTATGTGGCCTTGTACAAAACATTATCAGAGAGAAATAAATCATTGCTGCTTCTGTGTTCTAATCTGGAAGGAATGTCAATCTTTAAGCCAAGTTTTGGAATATTTTGTTTCTTTCTCCAATTTATTTTAAACAGTATTCAGACAAAGAAGAAGAGTTATTCTTTAGTTTCCCACATTGTTCACTTTTGACCAGAGTTGCCCAAAATAGAAGGGACAGTTAGCTGTGATTGTTATTGTCTGTAGCAAGAGAAAGGGAAAAATGTTTAGAGACTTGGTTGGCTGGGAGGCCCTGGACAGCCAGGTGTTCTTGTTTTCCATACTAAGGGGATGTCTATAACTGACAGAACACAGCATCATTATAGAAGGTGACATTTAATTGTCAGATGTCTTCCTTGCCCCCCTTTTTTTAATAAGTCACAGGAGATGATCAATCAGCAGAACTGATTGTGTTTTTTGTACAAATGTCTGTACTACTGTATGTGGTGCAACAAGAAGTCAAGAGTGGCTTTGGGATTTATGCATGGTTTGCTGTAAACAGAAGAGAAGTATCTGGAGGATCAGGCTTCAGTTCAAGCATTTTGCAATCAGAACAGGGGCAGCAAAGGAAAGAAGAGCATGAAAAGCTATTTGGAATCTCATGAAGACAACCTTACTGGCAAGAGGAGAGACAATGCAACCAAATAGGCTTTGCAGAGATGGTCTTGGACTTAAAGCTTCAATGACTCACTATCAGCTTGGCTGAAGAGCTGCATACAGACACAAGAGTCTGGCTAGCCTATGCCATCGATGACCAAGGGCTGCTCTCCAGCTAATCTATACGAGATGTTAAGTTGATGGGCCTTCCACCTCATGGATACCTATATACAAGTGGTCCAAGGCACATATTTGAAAGTACTCCTAAACTGGCTGAAAAACGTTTACTTCATCTGAATTTTCTGTAGTTGTTCTACCATCAATCAAAATTAATGCCCACTTCCTTGCCAATAGCAAAAATTATGGCAACTAGCATTAATGAATATTTCTTTGCCATGAGCAACGATGCCTGAGATGTCCAGTAGCAAAGTGGATAACATAGTTGACAAGAACAAGAACATGTAAAAAGCTTTAACTCACCCATAAAATGTCAGGCGAAGGAAGCCGATACGTTGTCCAAGTTTAAGCAACTCTCCCTGTCTACTGGCAGCTCCTGTCAAAAGCACAATCCCCATCTTTTTAAGGGTGGCCAACCAGTTGTATGCACTTTCATCACAATGCAACACCTCTTCAAAGGTCATAGTTGGGAGTTGAAGATTGGATCCCCAATACTGACGTTCTGTAAAAATCATGGATATATTAAAAAGCATTAATAAATTGTAGTTGAGTCACATAGTTGAGTCCGACCCTTTGCGACCCCATGGACCATTGCACACCAGGCACCCCTATCATACACCATCCACATTAATGAGTATAAATCACTAAAGACTATTGATTTCAGAACTGAATAAAATCAGTCCTTATACAGTGCTTTGGAAGTGATTTCTTCTCAGGCTTATTTACCCAAAGTAATATAGATAAAATTCAGAGAAATTAAAATATTAAGCTAATTAGACTGTTTTTGGCCAGAAGCCTGCCAGGTCAATAGCATTATCTCAAACTCTATTAAGTGTCTTCCAGGCCAGATGGTCCAGCCAGAAACACATCCTGGTAGAAGACACTTTTCAGCATTTATCCATTTGGTATGGTGTGTTTTTACTCTCTCCATAGGTTTATTCTAGCCTCTTCTGATTTAGTATTTGGAGCTGGAGAAGAATGCAGAAATGTTTTCCTTAACCATAGCCATCATCTAAGGCAGTGTTTCCCAATCTTTGGTTTTTTGACTTCATTCTCAGAAGCCTAAGTCAATCCCCCAAAATACTTACCAGCCAATGTACATTCCCAAGCTTCTGGGAATTAAAGTTCACCAGTGTTCCAAGGAACATAGTTTTGGAAACGCTGATCTAGTGGTTTGTATCCCTGAAACAAGTGGATTTCATGCTGTATTATGTTACTTCATTCATTATTTGGTAGCAGCACTTGACATACTTCTAAAGGGGCAATGCCAGCCAAGTCATATTCTTTTTCAAAGGGAAACAGTAGGATCAGAGTGTGTAGTAGAGTGCAGAAGAACAACTTTTAAAACAAACGTGCCAAATAAGTGGCACCTCCCTACAACCAAGTGCCTTGGACCTTGGTCTTTTCCTCCATCCTGAACTGTTTATTCAAGGCAGGCAGTGGTATACAATGTACACAACAAAATATATTCATAGAATCGCATGTCCCAAGTATGAAAATATTGGCTGCTCGGGTTGTGATGGGGTGCGGGCATTATGCTCGTGCCTCACCACTGCTTCGAGAGCTGCACTGGCTCCCAATATGCCTCTGAGTGCAATTCAAGGTGTTGGTTATTACCTTTAAAGCCCTACATGGTAGTGGGCCAAGATACTTAAGAGACTGCATTGCCCCGAGGACATCTGTTCGTCCCACCAGAGCGGACCGGAGAGGCTCTCTGATCATGCCATCAGCTAGAGAGGCTCATCTCTCTATCATTAGAAGGAGAGCCTTTTCTGTGTCTGCTCCGGCCAAGTGAGTTGTGCCTCCAGGCAGAGCTGCTGCCCTTCAGAAAGGGGGTAAATACCTGGCTGGCGGGGCATGTGAGGGGTGCAGGCTGGACAGTCAGCTCAGCTGGCTGGCTCTTTTGAATAACCCCCACCTCCCTCCCTGATATTTTTAACGTTTTAACCCTTTTAACTTTTTAATGTAATCAATGTGTTTTTAACTATGTTTTAATTTTGTAAGCCGCCCTGAGTCTTTGGATGAGGGCGGGATATAAATGTGATTAAATAAATAAATAAATAATAAAATAAGCTAAACAAAATTGTAAGAATGCATGTTAAGGCAGATTGGCACTTTGCTCACTTATTTTTCGGCGTGTAACTCCTGAAAGCTCCTAGAATGGCTCCGAGGGCATCATGGTAGCCATTGTGTTGGCCAATACCTTTAATTTGCATATGACAATCCATGGTAAATAAAAACTATCAACAAGCAAGTGCACACTTTTTGTTTGTTGCTATTCACCTGCCCTCCTTGCCAAGGCGATTAAGGATGGTACTGGGATCTCATGTCTTTTCCACTTAGCAGTGGTAGCTATTTACTACATACTGTACCTGCATATTTCCTATATTTAATAATGAGAAAGGTTTGCCCTTTTGGCTGATGTAGCTGATTTTTGGGAAGAGACAGATCAGCTGCATTGCTTCATAGAACACTACGAAGGATCCACTTTTGGAAATCAGTTGTTCAGTTTTTTATGTCCCAATGCCAAATTGTTGCATCTGTTCTAGATAGTTGAAAAACAATGGAACAGTTTGTCTTTTTAAGGAGTTGTTTGGCACCACATCACACATTTTATTAGGCACTTCTACATTGCTGAGACACTGACTTTTTGCAGTCAGTTGATTTCACATGACACATAATTTAGACCTATTGTATCCAGTAGAGTCAAGCCTCATGGCTAAGATCATTCAACAATTAATTCCATTCAACAACCACCTAATTAAGTACTTGTTGCTTGCAGCTTTCACTGTTTTGTTGCTTGCTGATGCGTACTGTTAGAGGATTATTGGAAGCAACCAATTAATTGCCTCTTGAAGGTCTCTCTGTTGCAGAGTTTAAGTTATTCATGTAATGGAGAGGAGTTTAATTGCTGTTTTTTCTTCCCCATCTTTTTTTTCTTTTCACTTTATATAATGGAATAACAATATAAAAGCAAAACCAGCCATCTTTCTCCTGGAGATAACAACAGATTTGAAGGGCAATTAAAGGCCATTTTCAAGGGTGAATAAGACTTAACCATCAGTAAGTCTTCATTTAACAATGAAAGCAAGAAAAGCTGTTGGTAGGAAGCTTTTAAGGCATAGCAGATTTTGTTGCATTAAAAAATACCACTGCAGTAGTTTGGTTTTGTGGGATTGGGAACTCAAGACACGTTAGCAAAAAGAAGAAGCAGGTGAACACTCACAATATTAAAGCAGGTGATTTATTATCTCAAGGTCTTCCTGCTGATGGCTTATGAAAGGAAGGAGGTAAGGTTTGTCATTGAAATTAAACAATATAGGTCACACACACATCCATGTGGACTACATTCTGAGACCTTCTGTGGATACCTGAAATTGTAGATAACAGTGAACCCTATATTTAACACACATATCTGAGTCATAAAAATAGGAGCTTCCAATGTCTCCATTATTCTACATGAGAGTTATCAAAATGTCTGTCTCTGTCCCTTGTAAATATTACATTTTTGTGGCCAGCTCTGGTAATTCACCATATAAATACATATACATTTTGTATTTCAGGAATTTTTTTATTGATTTTTTTAGACTTGTGGATAACTGATATTGTGAAAATAGATCCTATAGATATAGGAATGGCCTGTAATGATCAATAAAACAATAGTTGGATAAAAATAAAAAGTACAAAACCTTCAAATAAGAAAATAGGCTAAATTTGGGTGCTCACACTAACTGTGTGTATTGATCCCAATAGTGACTGATTCTTTTGGAATTTTCCTCATGTCTATTTTAGAATAAATACAGTTAGCCAAATGAAAAAAAAAGAAGTATAGGAATAAAGAGTGGTTTGTCCTGTAACAGGTGAAGAAGGGAGGAAGGGAACACTGCTCCATGCATGTAACAGAATCCAGGGACAGAAACTTTGATGAGTGATATTTTTGTGATTTATAAAGACAGGAAAATGAAAGGGAAATGGTGGCAATTGTAGTTCAGACATTAGGAAAAAAGAGTTCTTTCAATAAAGGGAAAACACGCTGGAAGAAAAGGCATTTCTGTTTCTTTTTTGTTACAATTTTTTTTACAAGTACAGTAAAACCTCATATAACACTAAAACCTGGTTCCACAAGTCTTCGTGTTATATGATTTTTCGTGTTATCTGATCCTCTATGGGATCCATAGAGATACATTGTAACCACACAGGCTTTCGCGGTTGTTATCTGAAGCATCCCATAGGATCTTAATGTTATCTGATGCAATTCTTCCCCCCAGATTCCTTGATGTTATGCGATTTTCGTGTTATTCGATACTAATGTTATATGAGGTATTACTGTATGGAGTATTTGAATGAAAAAGAGTATTTTGTCAGGACATAACTCTGCTTCCCTTTAGGGCACCATCACTAATTGTTGAGCTCATGTTTTCTTCTTAAGTTCAAACAATGTTTCCAACATCCCTGCAAATTTTGATCCTTGTCAGGTAGATCTGTGATAATGTGGAAAGAAACCAACTTGGCTAGAAGTAGAAAGCTTGCAAAGCAGCTAGAAATATGTATTATGTATATGTTTTTTTTACTACTCACTATATGAAGGCAATGGACTGCAACAATTCAAAAGTTATCAAGTATCTGTCTCATATTTAACTTGAATCTTTTCCCAGTCTCAAGGGTGATTCTTAAGAATATTGCTATTCTGGCAAAAAGATGCCATATTTCTCATCTGAGATACACATTTTTAAGGGGGGAAATATTGAAAATGGAATTACAGTGTTTTTGCTTCTATTGAAGGGGGTTTATTACAAATATTTATTATGTGGGAGATTCTTTTTTAGTGTCCCAATCAACCCTGGACTGCCAAAATGAAGCCACTTTCTTAGCTTTGTCATTGGCCAAACTTAAGTTCTCATCAGTGCATGTTACTTGGCAGACCAGTAAATGAGCTGAATTCTGTATCTCTCCACATTCATACCACATGTTGTTATTCGTCAGCAGCCGCTACTTGAGTATATTGGCCTTACATTTAGGGACTCCAACCCTAGGCCTATTCAGGGTCCTCCAAATGGCATAGGGGAGGTTAAGTTCTTCAGTTATATCCTCCTTACTCACCATTTTTTAAAAATGGAAATGCATTACCTAGAGTGGTGCTTCTCAACCTTGGCCTCCAGGTGTTTTTGGAATGCAACTACCTGAAGCCCAAGCACAGCTGGGCTTCAGGGAATTGAAGTCCAAGAACATCTGGGAAGCCAAACTGAGAAACCCTGATCTACAGTTTAGCATGAAGAACATACAGCCCTCAAGGTATTATTGGACAGCAGCTTCTGCCATTCCTTACCATGGACTATGTTAACCAGGACAGATGGGAGTTTTTGTGCCACAGCTGGGTATGTAGAATGGGCATCTAGGGACTAACAGACATTTCTCAAAGTAGCAGCTGTGTCACTCTTTTGCAGCAGAACTACAAGTCCTGTAGCATCTTAAAGACATAAACATTTATTATAGCCTTAAGCTTTCATTGACAATGCTGTAATAAAAAACCCCTATAATGGGATAATTATTACAGTTTTTTTATTTTTAATTAAATCCAATTTTTAGTTTAAATTGGAATTTTAAAATTTAAACTGGATTTTTAAATAAAATACTTTTAAACAAAAAAAAAATCTATCTCAAGATAGTTTTCTCTTTCAGATACATTATAGTCCAAAGGTTTTTCCTCATGAAATAAGGATTAGTTTTTAAATATGTAGCATGAGGCTGTATAGTCATGCAGCATTTATATTTTTAGTGAATGAATTATATTAAACCCTTCACAATGGCATGGTTATTAAGAGGTCTCTAAGATTTTTAGGGATTTTCTTAACTAAAAGATACTATCATAAATGCTTGGTTTTACAGTTCTCAAAACTGTGAATTTGTGTCTGAAAAGATCATATGCCTCTTCTTCACAGCAAAAATTTTATAAAAAAATAAAGAGTTGAAAAAAGATCTTAATACCACTGTTCCTTTGCAAATCTATGTAAACGTAAATGTTAAGTGCTAAATTTAAAAAAATTCCAATGAATAAAATAAAATGGTTTGGAGTGGAATAGATCTGTACAACAAGCTAAATGAAGGGAGAAAGAGGCAAGCAATAAAAATGAAAGTGAAACTTTTTGAATCTTTATCTGAAAAACTGCATTCAGGGTTCAAGTCCTTTTTCTATTACCTTTTACTTTAGCTTCTCATCTGTCCTTCACAATTGTATGTGTTTCGTCTATTATCCATCTAGATTTTTCTTTTCTTTTGACTTTTTTTGCATTTTTCCTGGATAATATTTCTGGTTCCATCCATAGTTCTTCTGGTTCATAGTCAACTGAGTTTAGTAATGCAAATCCTGCTCTTCTGTGGCCTTTACATTGAGCAGAAATGTTTTTAAAATTATATTCTGGCACTGTGATTCTTTTTGTGTTCATTTTCAGCTTTATTCTAATGTTGGATATTAACAGTTCATGATCAGTGCTATAGTCTGCTATTGGTCTTTTCTTTCCAAGATAATAGTCTGGTTATGTAGTCTATTTGATTTCTATATTGTCAATCTGGTGATGTCAACATGTAGAGCTGTCTGCTCCATGTTTTGACGCATGTATTTGTAATAAACATATTCTTGGCTTTGTAGAACCCTATGCGTCATTCTGCTTCATTTCTGCCCCCTATGCCAAGTTTTTCAACATTTTTTTCTATGTTCCCTATTTTAGCATTCCACTCACATGTGATTATAAGCATGTCTTGCTTTGGTGTGTGATCAATTTTCACCATCAGTAGTTAGAGCGTAGACATGGGTGATGGTTTTTCACAGAGTATGATGGTACAGTATTATTTAGTCAGGTTTACATTATAGTTCCTAACTACTTGTGCTAGGTTTTGCTTCAGTATTAGAGCTACTCCATTTCTTCTGGCTACCCGATGACAGTTATTCACCAAATGACCTTTCCTATACAAAGTTGCTTTTCTCTCTTCACAAGGCTTCTGGGCATGGTAATCACTTACTTATCTTATAAGAGAGAGGCCCTGCTATCACAAGCAGAAGGTATTGTCTGAGTACTGATGATTCATGAACTATGTTGGGTTTTAACATACATACTGACCAACATTAGTTTAGATCAGTGGTTTCCAACTTTTTTTGCCCACGCCCCACCTAAGTATCTCTAAAATCCTGACCCTCCTCATGACATATAATTCTTATTATTCAAAAAGTAACCTCCTATTCACATTGAGGAAGCCTAAAAGACAATTCACTGTTAATAACTTATTTTTGAATTCCCTCCCCTTCTTGTCTAATTTATTTCTGAATGTAGTCTTGAACTGAAGGGCATGGAATTGTTGGAATGACCTTTGAAGCCACTAATTGGTGATAGAGCACTCCTAAATGTTCTGAAAGGACAGAACCTGCCCCCTAAGAAAATGACTAAGGATCCCCCTCCCCCGGGAATGCCCACATTTCTCGGATTTGTGTACAGAAGGCTTAAAGTGACTTGGTTTGTCAGACAAACCAAGAAATTTTCATACTGTACAGATCTATTTTCAAATACAGCAAAACTCCGGATAACGCTAAAACTTGGTTCCACAAATCTTGGTGTTATCCAATTTTTAGTGTTATCCAATCCATGTTAAAATCCTATGGGATGGATTGGATAACGTTAAAGCTCCATAGAGATACATTTTTAACCGCACAGGCTTTAGCGGTTGTTATCTGATCCATCCCATAGGACCTTAACGTTATTCGATCCAATTCTCCTCCCCAGATTATTTAACATTATGCGATTTTAGCGTTATCCAATCCAATCGTTATCCGGTGTTTTACTGTATGTAGTTGTCATCACAATGTGTTGCAGCTCCCCCGGGGGCTTAGTAGTTAAGTCGCTGAGCTGGAGACTGGAAGGTTGGGTTTCGATACCGGAGAGCTGCACTTGGGGACATGAAAGGCGCCTCATTCGGACACCCCGGGTGGAGTTTCTCCAGCAAAAATCCCTTCAACCCAGAGCAATCTTTGACACAAAATTATTATCAGTATGTGTTGTCACTTTAATATTTTATAGTGTCAAATTTGAGGTTTTTTAGGGAATGTTTTTATTTCTTTGTTGTTATTTTTTTTAAAAAAAAAATGATGTGTAAACCGCCCTGAGTCACCTTGGTGAGGAGGGCGGTGGATAAATATGAATGAATGAATGAATGAATGAATGAATGCATGAATAAATTCACATACCAAAGATACACCACTGGTGCCTTCCAACTCCTATGAGACCTAACCTTTGGCCAGATTGGTAGAGTTCAATCAATCACTTTATTATGGTCTACAACCAGTACTCTAAAACGAGAAGTAATTTTTTAAAAAAACTTAAAATGCTTAGAATGTAGTTAAAAAATATTATTCAAAAATATATCCATGGTAGAGTTTGCAAACCTGGTGGCCAAAAACATCCAAAAGGGGCCAGATTGAGGAATACTACCTTTTACCATCCCTTACATTCTAGGCCCAAGGGATTTTTTGCCTAGACTCTTCCTAATCTGAAGTCCCAAAGCAGGAGATGCAAGGAAAACATCAGTTTGGAGTCAGCCCAATATGCCGTAATATTTATAAGTTCTAAAGCAACTCAAAAGCAAAAAAAAAAAAATCCTGAGCTGAAGGTACGTGGCTGGACAATGACTGCAGAACATTCCTAAACCAAGAAATGATTTGGCAGAGGAAAACAGCTCTAATTTCTTCCAATTATTATATATTGCTATTAAGTAAAGTTCTATTTTGGAAATCAGAACAAAAGCCTTAATTTATAGACTTCTGCTTGGCCTCTTGGTCTTAAAATTAGCAGGTTGTCTTAAGCTTTTTTAAAAGGAGGCACTCAGGACTTTTTGTTTAAAGTTTCTTGTTCTACACGTGTGCCTTCTGTGCCAGGTACACACGACTGTGCAGTCTTGCAGAAGCTGTTCTGAATCAACTACTGTGAGTAGTATCAACAATTTTCTACTTTTGCAAGGTTTGCACTTTCCAACCACAACTAGCATGTCTGATTCCTCTGGCTTAAGCTTGTTAGAGGGACCTTCCAAGAAACACAACACACACATCCTAATGTAAACCATCCACACAAACCATCATTATATCTATCCATGTGTTTCTAAGAAGCTGTGGCATGACTGACAAGCTGCTGAATTAAAAAAAACCTAAAATGAAAAGAGCACACAGTGTGAACCATGAAGAGAAATGTAATCACACCTTATTAAAATTCCATAGTTAATCTACTCCAACACATATTACTTCGTGTTCAATGTGCTGATTTCACTGTAGAACTATTGAATCAGAAAATCGTTTTTAAATGCAGAGAATGTGTTGATTCTCATTTAGCGGAGGGGAGCTACCTTTAAGATGCATCTACCTTGTCTCCAATCAGTGAAATTATGAAGCCATACCAATAAAATGAAGTCCAGAATCCTACACAAGTCTGGATAAAGTTTGTGTAATGTACCACAGTTAACTGACAAGTTGCAAGAGCACATCTCAATTACTTGCCTCATTGCACTCATGAAATATGCCCGAACATCTCATCAATCAGGCAAAATTGATCACATACCTGATTGCACAACTGAAAAGTGTTATCATGTCCTATTAATTAGCCACAATTAGCTGTGGCAAATTATGGAAACCTTTTCTGAACACTAGCAAGATTCTGCCAAAAAGATAATATTTATGTGTCTACTTGGGGGTAAGCCTCCACCAGGAGGACAGAAGATGTTGCTTTATCTTTAATCATGGCTTGCATTTGCCCTGCTGGACTGGACTGTATTGTATATAGCACAACTGAACTGTCTCAGTGAAGTTAACTGAGCAACCCAAGAGAACATTCCTGTTTTGTGTCCTGCATATACTTACACCTTTTACTTCCTGAGTAAAGCAACTTTAAGTTTGCTTTTCCACCAAGACCTGTCTGCCTGTTTTTTCAACAAGGGGCGACCTTGCAAGGTGCAAACCTCTAGCTGACCACTGCACGCCACTTTGCTAACCGTTGTACACCAACACCAACCATTTGGGTTCCTGGGTAGCCTTCAGAGTACCTCCTCCCCTCTTGAACTACAAGAACAGAGAATGTGTGTCTGGCAAAAGCCAAAGGGCAGCCAGCAAAACACCTTGTATTCACATGTCAGTCTATAGGGATTCTCAACCTGTGGCCCACGGGTCCGATGTGGTCCATGGCACCATTTCATGTGGCCCACCACAAACTCTGGAAGTGCCATGTGGTAGAGGAAGGACAAAATGGCCATCTGGCCCCAGGAGCTGTCTGAGGAAGCATGACCTGGTCCCTTGCTTTAAAAGGTTGAAAGTTCCTGGTATACAGAGAAGGGAAAAGCTCATCAATAGCTGCCTAGATGTGAGCTTGGCTGAGAGACAGGAAAGGTTGGAGCCTCTCAGTTTATATGAACTCTTAGCCTGAGCTGAAAAACTGTTCCTCGTAGGAACATCCAAGAATGGGGAAATGGACACTGATGTCCTTGGGCCACTCACTATTTTTCAGTCTAGGGATGATGATAAAGTGGAAGAAAGAGAACCAGATGCACAATTTTGAACCCTTGGGGAAACTAGGATACAAATGTAGGAGATAGCACATCATTTCTTGTCTCTGTACAAAAAACTTGGCAAATGTTTAAGTTATAAACTGGTAGTCCTTTAACACACTTCAACTCTCAGGGAGGAACAGATAAATGTGGAAGGAACATGACATTGGCAGTTGATACTGGTGACATTCTCGATGAGCGGTCTACTTTACATCCCTTATGAGTGTCTGTTTAACAACTTTCTAAATCTATGCTCAACATAATACACCATCTGGTGCCATCTGGTTTTGTTTCTTGTGTGTTTTTATTGGTCATCACTGTATGATTTTAATCTGATCTTATATATATATATGTGTATTATGATATGTATTTTATGTATATATTGTAAGCTGAGTGGTGCTCACATCAAAAGAACAGGGCACAAATGAAAATAAATAAAATTAAGGTCAAGGAGTGATTTTTTGTGTGTGTGGCGCCAGTGCATTGTGCTTTTTACCACACTTTCATGAAAATCAGTTCCAAACAGATTATTTATTTGTTTCAAACTATATATCACTTTGCAGCTCACTAGAATTTGGAGGTGGAATAGTGAACTTAAAAAGCTCTAAAACAGCAAGAATAATCCATTCAGGTCTAAGAATTGAATAGAAACATTCATTAAATCTAGCCTAAATAAAAAGATTTTAACTGTATGCCTTGGTAAGGGCTTTTTCTTCGACATGGCAAATCTCAGATGTTGACAGATTAGTCAATATTCACCTGATTCTAGTTGAGGAAGACGTGTAAAAACCATCATGTTAGGACTGCCACAGTTCTGGAGCTGAAAATGCCATTATGAGCAATTTGACTTTGGACAGGTGGGACATCTGCAGTAGATTTGTGTGCCTACACCTCCACGACAAAGGGAGGTCACAGGAACATTAGGAACTGCCTTCTACTGAATCAGGCCTTATATACTGTACTGTCTCCACTAAATGGTCATTCAACAAGATTTTAGCCAATCAGACTGGAAATAACTTCGCAAACACAAGGCAAAGATGGTATGAATGAAAAATATTATCACCACATGAGTGGAATAAACCACCAAGCAAAATATGCCATCCTGCAGGATAAACACATTATATTTATCAAAAAATAAACATATGATGTGGAATTTGCCCTGTACATGTAAGATTATGACAAAGGTCCACCCACACAACAGTTGTTGTTGTTGTTGCTGTTGTTGTTATAATATTCCGCCCTACTCGCACAGGCGACTCAGGGCGGATCACAATCAACATAATAAACAGTTAAAAACTCTAAAAAACAAAGTAAAAGATTAAAAACCAATTTAAAACAACCTCTCATTTCTTTAACTAAAGGAATCAGTGGAATAATAGGGATAAGAGGGTAAGTGTAAGATGTTAAATAAGCCAGCGGGAAGGGGTCAATGAACTATCATAACCCCACACCATTCCCGCCAGCCAAGTTTTCAGACCCTTCCTGAAAGCCAACAGCTCCGTCTGGAGGCGCAACTCCAAAGGCAGGCGGTTCCACAGAGTCGGAGCAAACAAGGAGAAGGCCCTCTTTCTAGTCCCAGAGAGTCGGGCCTCTCTGGGAGATGGCACAACTAAGGCACCTCTCTGATCCGCTCTGGTGGGACAGACAGATACCCTTGGGGAGATGCGGTCTCTCAATTATCCTGGCCCACTACCATGTAAGGCTTTAAAGGTAATGACCAGCACCTTGAATTGCACCCAGAGGCAAACTGGTAATCAGTGCAGCTCCTGAAGCAGTGGGGATGCACGAGAGTAATGCCCACATCCCAACACCACCTTAACTGCCGCATTCTGGACCAGCTGCAGCCTCCAGATGGTCATCAAGGGCCGCCCCATTATTATTATTATTATTATTATTATTATTATTATTATTATTATTATTATTATTATTATTATTATTATTATTATTATTATTATTATTATTTATTACACTTGATACCCCGCCCCAATCGGGAGAACCCGACTCTGAGCGGCTTACAGGACACTAAAAATAAAATTAAAGACATAAGAACAATTTACACCAATAAAAGCATCAAAGTTAAAAGATCATCAAAATTCTACCACAAAAATTAAAAACAATACACAGTCCCACTTCCAGACCCAGGGTGGCAATCCTTTAAATAAGCCACCTGGTAAGGGAGCTCGTATTCCCGGGTCCCCAAACCTGACCTGCCAGCCAGGTTTTCAAGCCCTTCCGGAAGGGCAGGAGCTCTGTCTGAAGGCGCAGTTCGGTGGGCAGGAGGTTCCAGAGGGCCGGGGCGGACACGGAGAAGGCTCTCCGATCCGCCCTGGTGGGACGGACAGATGTTCTAGGGGTGACCCGGTCTCTTAGGTATCCTGGCCCACTACCATATAGGGTTTTAAAGGTAATAACCAGCACCTTGAATTGCACCCGGAGACATACTGGCAGCCAATGCAACTCCCGGAGCAGCGGTGAAGCATGAGCATAACGCCCACACCCCACCACTACCCGGGCCGCCACATTTTAGACCAGCTGGAGTCTCCGGATGGTCATCAGGGGCAGCCCCATGTAGAGCGCATTACAGTAATCAAGTCTGGAGGTGACCAACGCATGTGTGACCATAAGCAGAGCATCCCGGTCCAGGAGTGGGCGTAACTGGCGTATTACACGAAGTTGTGCAAAGGCCCTCCTGGCCACGGCTGCCACCTGCTCTTCAAACAGTAGCCGTGAGTCCAGGAGGACCCCCAGATTACGCACAGGGTCTGTTTGGGGCAGAACTGCCCCATCCAGCACCAAAGATGGCAGCTCCGGGGTTAACACAGGACCCCTTACCCACAGCCACTCAGTCTTGCCGGGATTCAGCTGTAGCCCGTTGTCCCCCATCCAGACCTTAACAGCCTCCAGACACCTGGAAAGGACTTCCACCGCACCGCTTGGGTCCCCACGGGCGGAGATGTATAACTGGGTATCATCTGCATATTGATGATACCTTACCCCGTGGGAACGGATGATCTCGCCCAGCGGCTTCATATAGATGTTAAACAGGAGAGGAGAAAGTACCGAACCCTGAGGCACCCCGTATTGCAGGGGCCTAGGGCTGGACTTCTCCTTCTCCAGGCACACCGACTGGGTCCTGCCCCTCAGGAATGAGGAAAACCAGGACAGCACTGTGCCCTGGATCCCCAGACCCTGGAGCCTACCCAGAAGGATGCCATGGTCGACAGTATCAAAAGCCGCTAAGAGATCGAGAAGAGCAAGGACAGACGGTTCCCCTCCATCCCGCTCTCTCCAGAGATCATCCACCAGGGGACTCTCAAAACTCTTCTCCAAAACCACATCTCAAAGGCATCTATTCCTCTGCGCTCAGCTTTCCTAATGGTCCAGCTCTCACAACCATACATTGCCACAGGGAATACCATTGCTTTGACTAGACGAATTTTTGTTTGCAATTTGATGTCTCTACTTTTCACTATGCTCCCCAGGTTTCTCATCTCTTGCCTCCCAAGAATCAGTCACCTTTTTATTTCATGACTGATTAACTCATTAACATACCCTTTTATCTGTCTCATTAACATACCCTTTTATCTGTCTCATTAACATACCCTTTTATCTGTCCACCAAAATGTGCATTTAGATGTCAATCTTTTTTCTCCTTCACTAAACAAGAGAGAACATTACTCAATTTTTAAAAAAAGAAATTCAAGAGTAGCTACAACTTGAAAATTTATTAAATAGCAGCTCTAAACAGGGACTTTTGGCAGTATTTCCTTGTGGTAAGCCATCACATCCACATTATACATTATTCTACCATTTCAGCCTGGTAGACTATTTTGTTCCACTACTTAACCACATTCAGTATAATTTCTACTTTGCTACTATAGGGGACTGGAGGCTACTGAGCTATGAAAATAGATTCGCTAAGAAATGCTGAAAAGGCAGGTCATGAATGCTCTGACAGACTTACTTCTTCCAAGGAATCACTGAAATAGCTGCATTGAAAAATATGCTTATTTTTCCAAAAATTGCTGGCAGCTTTAATAACTTAGATTTCAGAAGAAAGTTAAATGCTGCTCATTCATGTCTTTCACAAACAATTTTGCCATTGTTGGTGAAAAACAATATACAGTATGAGCTAAGAACAAAGAGGAATTTTAGAAGACAGTGGGTTAATAGATACTACAAATTTTTTCATAGTCCTCAAAATGTGTCATTTACTAGGTAAAGGGATTACTGCATATATTTCCCCTTTCTGACAATATCTGTCTAATACTGGCTGAAGAAGACATGCACAAACTAGCATGCGAGTCAGAAATCCCCTTACTTTCAATAGCAAAACAGAAGGGGAGGGGGGGGAGGAAGTTATCCATCCTAGATTAAAAATATTTTTTAAAAGAGCAAAACATTAAACCAGGGCTTCCAAAACTTTGGTTTTTGGACTTCAATTCCTAGAAGGCTAAGTCAGTTTCAAAAAGCACTGATTAGCCAACGGGTGTGGCCAGGGGAAAAGCCCTGCATTGCACCCAAATTAGGACTACTTTATTTCAAAACTTGGATGGGCGGGTTTAGCCAGAATTTCTGCTACCGTTTCTGGTGAACTGGTGCGAACCTGCTGATGCCCAGCACTGGGGGGGGGGGGCAATCTAACCTCCCAAGGGAGCATCGTCCATAAGAGGAGAGCCTTTTTTGAAGACCTTAAGAAACATATGGGAAGATATGGGAAGATACAGTCTTTCAGATAGCCAAGCTGATTTGGCACAATGTTCTCTTTCTCCCTCTCTTTTCTTTTATGGCTCTGCTGCAGATTCACTGTGATTTTGTATTTTCGTGCTCTTAACTATAGTAGAACACTCCCCCTTCAGAGGGTCACAAATAAACAACAGCTTATAATAAGTAAAATATCCCAGTTGTACCAAAAATAACAATTACAGTTCTTTTTAAATCCAAGAATTATAAGAAATGGGCCATAATATTGTCACCTGTTTCTGCCTGAAACAATTTTTCAGAGGCACTGATTATCTCTTTAGATGTGTTTGAGTGTGCTAAGCACCACATTCACAGTCACAAAACAGATCAGATAATGCTGTTTCAGAGCATTTTCCACTGTAGACAGAAGATGTTAGGGTGTTTGTGGATTACACATTAAATAAGTGATTACCAATAATGTTGCATGCCACCTGATAATGTGATTTGATGAAAGATAGTATAGAAAAGTTTTAAATAAATATATACATGTATTTACTTTATGTTTATATACTGTATTTGCCGGCGTATAAGATGACTTTTTCCCCCTGGAAAAAATGCCTCCAAGTGGGGGGTCGTCTTATACCCCGGGTACACTTCAGTTGGACTCACCTTCCCGTCGCTGTTCTTGTGGTCCGGGAGGGTCTCGTCCCCGCATCGCGCCCTTGTTGTCCCCGGCTGAGATCCCTTCGGACCGGCCTTTCAAGCAGGGGCGGAGCAACCGTCCGCATGGCCTCTTCCCCCCCTTCGCTCCTCCATGCCGGGGGAATCGAAGGCTGTCGGCAGCAGCTCTGGCCATGTGGACAGTTGGTCGCTGCCGCGGCCGTGCGGGCTCTGTGTCTCTTCCCCCCCCCCCTTCGCTCCTCCATGCCGGGGGAATTGAAGGCTGTCGGCAGCATTTGATTCTCCCACCCAGGAGCACCGAATCGGCTGTCGACAGCCTTCAATTCCCCCGGCATGGAGGAGCAGCGAATGGGGGGGGGGAGAGGAGAGAGGCAGAGCCCGCATGGCCACGGCAGTGACCAACTGCCCGCATGGCCGGGGCTGCTTCATTGGCCAGGTTAAGCAAATCGGGGGGAGAGGGCAGAACCATCCTCAGCTGCACTCACCACCAGGCTGCTTCATTGGCCAAGTGGAGCAAATCCGGGGGGAGAAGCAGAGCCATTCTCTTTTTAAAAAAAAGTACGGTATTTTTATTAGAGTTTAACAAACAACAAGGAAAAAAAGTACTGTATTAAAAAGAAAAAAAGAAAACAATTACAGTACAAATCACTATACACTGATACCGGTATGTATTAAACAGTATGGTTAAGACATTGATTGCATTGATGGATTAATGAACTTTTCATATCAGATGACGAACAGGAGTTTGAAGGCTTTTAAAGGGAAACTCATGCCAGCAAACTTGCTAGGGACTTGGACTGTTTTATGTTTACTTGCACTGTTTTATGTTTACCGGTACTTGCACTGTTTTATGTTTACTGTACATGTTTGATAACATACAGCCTTGTGACAGTTTTTCTGCATGTCATAAGCATTTGAATATACGGTAAATTAACATGTTGAAATCAAATCTGATGTTCTTTTACGTTTTATTTGGTGGGTGGAAGGTGTGCGGAAAAGGGGGTCGTCTTATACAGCGAGTATATAACAAAAACTATATTTTGAGTGAACATGTTGGGGGGTCGTCTTATACGCCCAGTCATCTTATACGCCGGCAAATACGGTAAGTGGGCAAAATAAGTGTGATGAGACTCAGAGGGGAAAGGTTATACCTCCCCACTCCACAAGCAAAGTTAGGGTCTCTATGTTTGAAAAACGAGCTCCCTTAAACTGCATAATTCATGCTTCCATCTGTATATAAATCCAAACAGAATTCCAAAAAACCCTCCTCACTTTTAAACAGCTATTTCCCTTCCTGGAACTCAGTTTAAGAATCTTATGCTAATGCTCAAGTTAACAGAGGCAGTTTATATTATTCAATTAAATCAGGTATGAAGAGTTTTCTTCATCTTTCTTGTGGGAGAGCCAGGTTTCTGAATTGCAAAATGTTCTGGCTGGGAAACAAAGCTGCTCCTGTGTTATGTATTTTCTTTGACATTCCCTGCCTCTTTCTCTGATGAAAACTCAGGAAGACAAGAATGCAGAGCTGCCCTCCAAATTACAGCACATTATGTGCTTGCTAATTAAAAAACAATGATGTGAAAGTGTGTACATACATTACTTTAGAGCCGGGGTGCCGAACCTTTTTGGGCCGGGAGCCTGATCATGCCCCCAGAGCAGCTGAGAGGGCCAGACCACACCCCTTGGATTGGTGTGGATGCTTCTGCACATTTTATTTGTTTATTTATTTGTTCAGATTTATATTGCCGCCCACTCGCAGAGGCGACTCAGGGCAGCTTACAGTCAAAACAGCAACAGTACAGTAAAAATAATAAAATACAACCTCGCAAAACAACCAAAGCAGAACACAGACTAACACATGCATGGAAGCACCCATATTTACTTCCCGGTTCAGCACGGAAGCTTCTGCGCATGAGCGAGCACATCTGCGCCAAACCAGGAAGTAAATACGGCCATGCATGCGCAAACATGCACATGCACAGAAGTGTCCATATTCATTTCCTGGTTTGATGAGGGCCTCACGGGCCTGACAGAATGGCTTCAGGGGCCATATCCGGCCCACGGGCTGTAGTTTGGGCACCCCTTACTTAGAGCTTCTGTCCTGCCAAATTCTGGAAATTCCAATGACTTATTGACTCAATGAGAAGTGACACAGCTCTGTTTTCTTTAACAACCTAATGCCCATTTTATGTTACTACCATATCCATCAACCACGCTCCCCTCTTCAACTGATTTTCACAAGTAGAAACAATTAGGAGCCATATCTCAGTCCTGTGTTTCTATAGCAACACATTTCAATACAGCCAAACAATATTTTTTTTCCTAAGGCAGAATAAAAGAGGAAAACACTTTAAAACTATTGACCTTTAGGTGATGCTGGTGGAAGCAGGAAGTGCCTCTTTCTATTTGGTGCAATATCACAGTTGATCACAGTTACTACCTGTTGACAAGTCAGCAACTATGCCCTTGAACAGGGGTGACTGAGGTGTCCCAATTCCCTTATTTCCCCCATCCATTTCCTCCAACCCCCACAATTATTGCTAAGGATGTTTTTCCCCTCTTCCATATATCATTACTCCAAAGCAGGGTTCCTCAAACTATGGCCCATGGGCCGGATTCGGCTCATGGCAACAAAACACCTGGGCTGTGCCTTTGCTGCAGCCATGCCGACTCAATCCTTGTCCCCTTCTTCCTCTGCTTCACTTGATGTGTCCCTGCCAGCATTCCTGGGTGGATGTTATGCCAGCAGCGCCTCCTCACAACATCCACCCTGCTACGCGGCACCAGAGGGACATGCCAAGTGAAGCAGAGGAGGGAAGGGACAAAGTTTTGAGGCAGTGCCACCCACAGCCGAGATGAGGGCAAGGGCCTGCATTGCCCATGACCTCACATGGCCTGACCAGGTCGATCCTCCATCCGCCCAGCCTCATCGCTACTCACACTAAATGGCGGTGATAAGCAGGGAAGCAGTGGGGGGAGTGGGGAGAGCTCAGTGTGTGTGTGTGTGTGTGTGTGTGTGTGTGTGTGTGTGTGTGTGTGTGTGTGTGTGTGTGTGTGTGAGAGAGAGAGAGAGAGAGAGAGAGAGAGAGAGTATCTGTTGTTCTTCTGTGTCTAGGCCAGATGTGAAACTGTAAAAATGTCTGAGGAAATGGAATTAATCCATGAAAGTTCACTTTTAAATATGGAAGATAGTATTTGAGGTGCCAGACTATAATCCAATGGGATATGTCTGAAAGGAGCTGGTCTCTTTGTGGCCACATACCCAGCTTCCTCAGCCATTCCTCACAGGGCTTGGTTTCCAGCTCTTTTACCATCCTGCTTGCTCTCTTCTACCCATTTTCCCCCATCTCAGTATGTTTGGTAAATAGAGTTGCCTAGATCTGGACATACTACTCCAGGCAAGATCTGACAAAAAGTCAGGGAATCTGATAGGCACAGTTTCCTAACGACAGCAAGGTGGTGGTGGAGAGTATTCTGCTTTGGTGATGTTACAGCACCAATTAAATATTTGATTTGGTCTCTAATTTCTAGTCTGCCTTAGTGACTACTTAGTTATTGAAAACAGCCGCATTCTGAGTTTCTATCGTGTAGGTTTCTAAGGCATCTCACAAAAAATTGAACAACATGAAATGTATCTCCTTATTCAAGATTCCTCTCAACATGACAAACAGCATGATCCAGAGAGAAGCATGAAATACATAAACAGATCCTGGATATCTTCCTGTATCTGCAGCACATCCCCCACCAAAGTCATAAATAGCCACCAGGAATACTTGGCAGGAGATGATAGTTACAGCGTCTGGGGCTTCTGCTTCACAAGGCCACAGACGGAAGGCCCTCCCTCAGCAGCTGCAGTTGCCTGCCAGAACAGGCCTTCAAGAGCAAAAAGGGCTGAGGAGTGCAATGCCAATCGTCCTGAGTCCACCTCAAAGGTTCCCACTACTGCTGGTTTTCAATGCTGTGGTGGGCCAAATGTAAACAGATATAGTTCCCAGAATGACCTGGCAGCAAATGACAGTTACAGAGGATGGGGCTGCTTCTCCCTGGCTATCTAGTTACAGCTTTAAGCAAGGCTTTTGCTGGTTCTTCCTTTCTAGCAGCAGAATGTAAAATAAATCTACAAAAACAACACTATAACCAGTGGTAGGCTGTCAAAAATTTTGCTACCCCACCGTGGGCGGAGCTGATGTCATGGGTGGAGCCAATGTAATGATGTCATGACATCATGGGCAGAGCCAACATCATGACATCATGACATTGTGGGTGGAGCCAAAGAAAAAATAAAATAAAATAAAATCAATAAAAATTAAATAAAAATACACATTAACATTAAAACTAGAGCCAGAAAGACACACAAATGAGTTATAAAGCAAATCACATTTGAACTATCTCTTGTTGCCAAAATGATGAAGCTGAGGCAGTCCTACTCTGGGCAAAGTTCTCTAGAAAAGACCAGAGAAAGGCTTGGAAAGGCTGAAGACAGCAGGAAAAGAGGAAGACCACATATGAGATGAATTGACTTACTAAAGAAAGCTTCAAGCTTGAGTTTGCAATTGCTGGACAGAGCTCTTGAAAATAAAGTGTTTTAGAGATCTTTCATAGAGTTGTCATACATTGCAGGTGACTTAATGACATATAACAACTACATGGAGCAGTTTCCATTGAAGCACATCTCTGAGTTTTTCCTTTTGGTTGCCGAGAATATTGGGAGCAAAATGCTAATTAACTTGTTAACCCCTGGAGAGTGCACTAAGTGCAGTATATAAGTGTAATTGCTACTGATGTTGCCTAGATTATACCTATGTTCCCCTCCCTGCCTCCATGATGCAAAGTGTAGGGTCTTCATGCTTTCTGTTTGCAAATTGGTGCATCTGCTAAAGAATTGCTTGAGCCACAGAATACAGTATTTCCATGCTGCAGGATAAACTGTCCGTCATGTTCTTGATTCAAATGCATTATTTTTGTTTTGCAAGGCAGTGGCCACATCTCTTGGACATTTCTATCACCCCACAATAACTGGGACTGAACTCCAAAATACACCAAACACTTCCTTACAGTTTTGGATTAAAGGGGAAGGGTAAAAGCCGCGGGCAAATTGTCTTTCTTAGAAACGAATGCAACATCTGCCATTTTTCATTGAAGAACTCTTGATAAACTGGTATGTAACCAATAATGTGGAGGATACAACTTCATAATGTTCTAATTATGTCAGGGCTAGAAGCAAGATTTTACAAAGTCTATGGTTATCTAAAGTCATCCTCAGTTTCAACAGACAGAAACAAAACAATCTAAAACAAAAACAAATCCTAATGGCATGTTGTAACATCAGGGATAACAACTCTGAATTCATCTGATCAGAACCAGATGCCTCTGTAAAACTGCAGATCTTAAATAAAATCAGATAAGCAAAACTCAACTTGATACAGCATCTACAGCACACTCAGCAAGAAAATCCCAGTCTCCAATTAATTTAAGGTGGGTGAGGGGGATTCAGGAGCTCCAAACGTTGATGGACAGCAGCTCCAGCAACCTGTGCAATCTCCAGCAATCGGTGCTGAGATATTCTGAGAATTGCAGTCCAACAATATCTGGTAGACCACAAGTTGCCTCAGTCAGATTTAAACTATAGTTCCTTTCAAATTCTCATCAAACTAATATGCAAAGATAAGGCTTCAAATCTGATTTCTGTAGCGTTAGAATTTCAGTTAGACCTAGGTTGGAGGAAAGCTTTACAGACATGGCAGGGTGACAGAAAGACAAATATGTGCATTCTTGAAATCAAATCTGAACTCTCTCTAGAAGCAAAAAAAGACTAAACTGAGGCTACTGAATTTTGAGCACACCATTCTTCTTCTTGTTCCTTCATATCAGAAGCAATCCAATGGTCCTTCTAGCTTAGGAGGATCAGACAACAGAGTCCTATTTTGCCTGGGGGACTTCTAAAAGTGCCACAGTCCTCAAATTCTTTGGGGAGACTTCTTCCATGTTCCCTCGGATATGCCATGAGAAAGCAAGAACTAGTGAAAAAGACAGTCATGCTAGGAAAGTTAAAGGCAACAGGAAATTAGGAATGCTGAATAGGAGTTGGACTGAATCAGTAAAGATCCACAACACTAATACTGAAACATGGAAAGTCCTATTAAATTGCTACAACATTTTGGAGGTCACTGATCCATTGAATTTCCAGAAGCTGGAAATGACTTCATGGCCCACAATACCAGCCCCTCGCCACCAATAAGAGTCAGTGCTAAGACCTATTTTATTATTCAGAACTTGAAATAGAAAAACTTTCATAATGGGAAAATGGTGTAATACACACAAAGATATCTTAATATACTCTTTGAAATACTTCTTTGAGCTTTCATACAACATATGTACTGGTGTTTCAGTTAATTTTATTCAGGGGCAAAGATATGAAATGTCCTTCGGGGTTTTACATACTTCTTTAACAAGCATAAAGCAGTTCTCTGTGCTATTGTTATTGCTTACATTGTTACTTATGGCACATGGTATGACTCCTTACCTGGTAAAAATAGTTCTTCTTGTACTTTTCTCCTAGCATGCTCAGAAAAACATCTCTTTTTCAACCAATCAGCTTCATATTCACTGGTGTGGTCATCTGGCCAAATAATGGACACCTAAAAGCAAACATTCATTAGACACTCACCAACACCCAACAAATGTCATGGATCTGGAAATTTAATAGGTATCTCATTGGCATTGCACAATAAAGCACATTTCTATGCATGCTTACTTGGAGTAAGTTTTACTATGTTCAGCAAAGTGAATTTGAAGGCAACTGGTTGATTCTAATCCAAGAGTGCAAGGATTTGTGGATGGTGGTGGTAGGGGATAAATTTACAATGAAACTTGAAGTGAATTATAGAGCAATCCTGGTAATAAATATTCAGATATTAATTTCATGCTCAATAAGACATGTTCTGTGAACACATTAATGCTTGCAGCAGTGATGAGCAACCTTTATCCATTCAAAAATCCTGATTCAGACTTCCGCAAAAATTAATTTTCCCTTTCCCAACACTTCTTCTTCTTGTTCTGCTATATCTGAATCCAAATATTGGTGATCCTCATGGCAGTCAGCCATGAAGCCTGTCCTGAGACTACAATGCAGTGGCCTTTCATCTGCCTTCCACATCGCATGACCCCTGTACCACTGATCCAGTCCTTTTGGTACACAAGGTCCTCCATCTTGATGGAGTGCAGCATCTTCATCAATATGGGCCTGGGGTGGCCAGTATTGATGGAAGATGCTGCACTCCATCAAGATGGATTCAAGTGGGATCCACTCGGGTGCCATCACCCTTTTCTGTGGGCTTCAGCACCAAGCTGTTCACCCTCAGGGTTGTCAGGTTAGTTAACCACCACTTGACACTCAGCATAGAGTCATTGGCAGTATAGTCTACTCTACTACCATAGCAGGATAATCTGGCCAGACTCCTTTCCCAATGCTAGATAAGAAAAAGGTATGAGAAAGAGAAGAAAGAATAGGAAGGACTGAGAGTGAGAGCAAGTCAATGATAATAGTGGAAAGTGAGGGTGGGAGGGGGAGATAGATTGTTCTACTTCTGGCCCTGGCTCTTTTTACTGCTAAGACCTGTTTTCCACCAATATGTGGTCAACAGATTGATGCTAATGGAAAGTATCCTTGACATAAAACTCAAATACTCCTAGTGTTTAGAATGGTATCTTATCACTGCAAAAATCATACTACTACTGTATTTGAGGTTCATACAAGTGGCTTTAAACAAATTCCTATGTCACATACACATGAAGATTACCTTTTTACTTTCTGTTAAGCCAACATCTTTTGCCTCAATATTGACATCAAGATCCTCAAGAAGCAGTTTGCGTGCTTTGGCAGAATGCAAACAACAGTGAGGGCACTGGCAATTGTCTCGTAGCCATACAGAAGGGTACAGGCTCTCACTCCCATCCTCCCAGTGGACACAGACATACTGATTGGCCTTCAGGGCTTCCACTTTCTGGATTGCTGCACTCACGTTGAGGGTCTGAACTGGACGCAGTATCTCCGATGCACGTTGACAATGCTTCCTGCTCAGAGAGAAATACCTTCGGTAACTGTGTTTCTCCTTCTGTGCTTGCAGCAGAGTTCGAGAACAGTTTTTACCGACTTCATTCCATAAGAAATACTTAGCAATTGCAGTCCACATCTTTGTGTTGTGTTGACCAACCTTCAGTCCATAAACACTTTTGTCATTGAGAAAATACTATTCAGGTAAGTGCTATAAGAAAAAAGCATGTTGTTGAAGGGGACAAAAATAACATCATTCTATTCAACAAAGTTTCTCTTCTACACCCTCTCTTCCTCTCTAGCACTAGAAGTATGCATTTACATGTTTTTAAAACGCAAACCAAGTGCTTGGGAGTCCCCCCCTCCACGCCAACAATTTATGTTCATGTGACTGTATCAACATTTCAGCATGAATTAAATTACTGAACAGAACTCTGGGGTAAAGCAACCACTGAAAAATGAAACACTCACTTAACCTTACAAAAACATTTTTAGCAGAAAGCATGCCTACTGATTCCTCTCCCTGTCATTTCTTCCTTTATGGCATTATGTGTGTTATGTGCCATCAAGACAGAACTGATCTATAGCTAAGTCAGGGTAAATGAGATATTTAAGGAGAGGTTTAACTAGTTCCACCCCCTACCAGTGAGTTTCCATGGCTCAGAGGCTTTACCTTTACTTCATCACTGCATAAATTACATCTCACTGTGCATCCCCCCTCCCCTTTTATGGCATATGGTATTAAATAAGCTTCTATGTCTGATAAACCTCTTCCACCCATTCTCCCACGGACCTAAGAATACTGCTTTGACACTTTAAAAAATGAAGCCTCCCCAATGAAGCTCGTCTGCTTAGAGGGATTCCTGTAACACCCCACAAAATAAAAATAAAAATAAATTTAATGAGCTTACACATAGAATTACTTATTCTTATTATTTCTGAAAGAATCCTACTTGGCTGCAATGTGTTACAATCCATTACTCTTTAAGGCGCCGTAAGATTTGTTACTGTCTCCAAGCCCTTGTAAACAAGGAATACTGTGAAATTACTATTATTGCTAGACACTGTGAAATGGCAGAACATGCAATTCATGCAAAGACTGGTCATAATGTGAATATTCTCTAGTTATAATATACATTGCCATCAAGAAATTAACATTTCCGCTGTCTTATGTGTGTGATCACTATCTCAGTCTCTTTGTGCTGGCCGTGCTGGCTGGCAGATTCTCAAGCTTTTTCTGAAAGAGAATTAGGTAATTGATTCTCCAGAGGGAAGCTATTCTGTTGATACTCACTCAATAGCAGATAGGAGATCGCACATTAATAATGTTAGACCGTGTCCAGACTGCCCCTTATGATATAAGTAATGGACACCCAAAGGAGCCTTTGATGGCTCCAAGGGTCATTTTTGCCCATTTCAGCAACTGCCCATACTAGGAACAGATTAAACTAGGGTTTACCTTCCCACACCAAAATAGTTAAACTCCTTGAAATGGGTTCAAAAAGATGCAGGTTCAAGCTCACTGGGAGGTGGATTGGTCTGCTCCTTCAATTATGTTACCTGATTGCCAGTAAAAAAGAGCAGGCCAACCTGTTCCCTCGGCACTCCAAAATGTTAGATTGATTTGTCTGATCAGCCCTTAGTCTATGGTTTAGAACAGGAGTTTTCAACATTTTAAAGCTGGGGGCCAGGCCATGCTCCCTCAGACAGCTTTGGGGGCCGGACAGCCATTTTGCTCTTCCTCCACCACATGGCACTTCCTGGTGAGGTGGTGGTGGGCCACATGAAAACATGCTGCATGTGGCCAGTGGGCCACAGGTTGAGAATCCCTGGTTTAGAAGAAGAGCTATTTCCCCCCTGGAAAACTGTAGCATTCAATTCTGTAATATCAAGTTAATCTAGTTAGCTATGGTGACCTGAAGCTCCCACTCTTGCAAGAATTTATTGGGTTTTTTTTAAAAAGGAATTAAATATTACAACAGAATAAACATACAGATTCTAGTGATTTTACAGTGACAGAATCTACCAAATGAAACAGATTCAAAATTTTCATGCTTATTCCTATTAACTGCAAACAAGTGTACTATATTTCCTGAAATTAGCATGCGGAAGGCCCATGTAGCATTATCATAATAGAAAAAAAATATGTGACATGTCTGTACTAATATATATGCTCCATCATTGACTTTAGGATAAAGAATTTTAAGCTATGCTTTCTGATACATGTTTGTACAGTAATACCTCGGATAAGGATTGCATCAAATAACGCTTGAATCGGATAACGATGCAAGTTTTTCCAAAAAACTTGCATCGGATAACGATTCTGGATAATGATTCTTTAGCATTATCCGAGGCAATCGTCGGGGTGGGGGGTGGATTGGGAAAAGTGCCTACCCGCTTTTCCCCAACCCTAGTTTCATTGTTATGGGGGTGCTGGATTCGAACCAATCCACCACCCCCGTAGCGATCCATGGCAAGGGTGGTGGTGGATTGGTTCCAATCCACCTCCCCCGTAGCAATCTATTCCTATGGGGGGAAGTGTGGATTGGGTCTAATCCACCTCCCCCGTAGCGATGAAACTAGGGCCGGGAAAAAACAGGCGCCTGCCTGCTTTTCCCCGATCCTAGTTCGATCGCTATGGGGGAGTGTATTGGGTCAAATCCACCCACCCCCCAGTGATCCATCGCTACTGGTGGTGGTGGTGTATTGGGTCCAATCAACCTCCCCCATAGCAATGAAACTAGGGTTGGGAAAAAGTGGGCACCTGCCTGCTTTTCCCCGATCCACACACACCGTAGCGATCCATGGCTACAAGGGAGGTGGATTGGGTTCAATCCACCTCCCCCGTAGTGATCCAAGTCAGTGCATGCATGCGCTGACTCCAAGGTTACTCGACGCTCAAAACTTGGGTGTCCAGCAATCTTGGAGTCAGCGCAGACAGGCGCTGACTCCAAGGGTGCCAAATGCATGAAACATGGGCGTCTGGCACCCTTGGAGTAAGCACCTGCCTGCGCTGACTCCAAGGTTGCTGGACGCCTGAGTTTCGAGCGTCCAGCCACCTTGGAGTCAGCGCATGCATGCGCTGACTTGGATCGCTACAGGGGGTGGATTGGACCCAATCCACCTCCCCATAGTAATGGATCGCTACGGGGGAGGTGGATTAATCCACACACACACACCCCAGCAATGGATCGCTACAGGGGTGGTGGATTGGTTCGAATCCAGCACCCCCGTAGCGATGAAACTAGGATCGGGGAAATGCGGGCGCACGTGCGCTTTTCCCTGACCCTAGTTTCATCGCTACGAGGGGTGCTGGATTCGGACCAATCCACCTCCCCCGTAGCGATCCATTGCTACGGTTGGGGAGTGGTTTCGGCGATGACTTCAGGGACAAACCGCACAGTTTGTCCCTAAAATCAAGCTGACCCTAGGCTAGCAATCACTAGCCAAGGGTCAGTTTGACTTCAGGGACAAACCACGTGGTTTGTCCCTGATGTCAGGGCTTTTTTTTAGCATTGTTCGATGCATGCATTGGACAACGCTAAAAACCGGATGACATGACTTGTGGAACCAAGTAATAATGTTATCCGAAGTACTAGTGTATTTCAAATCATAATGAATTGCAGGAGTTGCAAAACTACAAATAAAATAGTTTTGCAGACAACTACTTGCATGTGCATAAAAGAACTGACTGAAACAGGGTCACAGAAAATCTGACCAGCAACACACATTTCCTAGCCTTTTCTACCCAATCACAGTTTAAGTCCTCTGTTTCCTTTGTTACTTTTTTAAAGGACTTTTGTTTCCCTGTTCAGCTTTATGTTATCTCCATTTCTCAACATGTAGCTTATATTACTTTCCTACAGCTTTTTTCCCAGCCCACCCCACTATTCAACAAAACTGCCTACTCTCGCTCCAATCTTTCACCCAAAGTATGTCTCTTGTGACATCTCTGTGTTGATTGACCACCAACTCCTCCCTGCCTGGACTTTCACATCTCCCTCATTTAGCTTTAAAATGTTTACTTATCCTTTACAAGTAAGGATGGGTCACCCTATTCATTTGCAATCTTATTTTCCTGTCATTTCTGATTCTTATTTGTCTACTGAAAACCCAGAGCCTAAAGACCTGTTAAATGGAATGCAACAGAATGTTGAAGTTCAGGTAGACATTGGATTGGGCTTCACTCCTCTGTAGATACAAAACAGGGCAGTGTTTTGTGTAGTTGGGGAAAAGTCAATGCTGATAGAAATTAATGCCTCTCCTGTCTACTTTGCTTTGACCCAGCAGTATCTCCTTTGCCCTGTCCAGTGCTGAAATGCAACTCTGAGACTCACCCTAAATTGTAATGAGCTTGTGGATCTAAAGGGAAACTGCTCTATCTTTTCTTCCACTTGTAAGAAAAAAGAATAATCAACTGATGGTCACAAATTGAACTGAAATTAACATCAGCCTATGCTTTAAATTTAGATCTTCTTTAATTTTGATACAAAATTGTTCAATTTTAGTGTTGGTAGGGATACAAATAGCCAGCTGCTCCAATTCTTGAAGATACATGTAGGCTAGACATGGACATAGCTACACCTTCTTACTTCTTTTCCCATCATCATCTGCTGCTCTTCTTCCTCCTTATCCCCCATTAGGTGTCAAGGAAGATGCAAGGTTTTTGTTCTGGTACCTCTAGTGGCTTCCATTGGTGTTATTTGGTATTCTTGTACTATTTCTCTGATGCTATCTCTCCATCTTCCTCTGGGTCTGCCTTATGGGCTTTGTCCTTCTCTTCTTTCCAAGAGGTATGGAATTCCAGGACACTCTCTCCAAAAGGCAAACCACTTTATTTATTGTCTCTGTATGTAGTGCAAGATTGGTTCTATTCCAATTCTTTCCTTTATAATTTCATTCCTTCTAGTCACTCCAGCAGCCTTCCTCAGATGCAAAGCCTCCTCTCTCTCATAGTGAGGCAAAGCCAGCTTCCCCTCAGCCCCTGTGGCTTCACTTACCCACCTCATTGTCCCTGTTCCACAGGGCACACCAAGCTGGACGGGGGAAGCCTCGCTCACTCACAGCAAGAGAGAGGCTGGAGCGACATTTCCCATGTTCTGCCTCAGTGCTATTGGTCCACCCATCTCCCATCCCCAGCAGTGCAAGCACTGAATGGGTGGTGCCAACTGAAATAAAGTACCATATTCAAAAACATTACCCAAGAATGTCTCAATTAATTAATTTTATTTTCATGTATTTTGATTTTTGAAACTCACTAGCAGCTGCTGTATTTTCCACCCTCAGCTTATACTCAAGTCAATCTATATTCCTGGTTTCTCAGGTAAAACTTAGGTACTTCGGTTTATATTCGGGCTGGCTTTTACTTGAGTGTATATGACATTTGAATTCTTCCACTTGTTTATACTTGTTCCCTCTATCTTGATATCTAGAGTATGCTGTTTCCTTCCAATTGCCATAACCTTAGTCTTCTCTTTATTGAGTCACATATGATTTATCTTACATTCTTGGTTCATGGATGTAAAGTAGTGTTGTAGTTCCTGAGTTGTACTTGCTATCAATACCTGATCATCTGCAAAAAGTAATTTGCTGATATCGTTTCCATTCATGGGCTTAGCATTTTTGCTTATGATGTCTGTGTAGGTGAGGAATAATAGTGGAGATGGTACGCATCCCTGCCTCATTCCAGATGTTACTACAAAGGCTTCTGATATTCTTTGATTTGTTCTAACTACACTACTGCAGTCACTATATAAGCTTTTACATAATCTGATAAGATGTTCACATACTCCATTTTGGGCCATTGCTTGTCATAGCAGTTTCCTGTCAACTCTATCAAATGCCTTCTCTTGGTCTACAAATGCAACATGGAGATTCTTGTTGTATTATATATTTTTCTATTCATTGTTTAAGCATAAAAATTGTATCTGTACAGCTTCTGTTTTTTTAAGCCTATCTGTTCTTCTGCTAGTTGGGGCTCTATAACTGGTCTCAATCTTGCTTCTATTATTTTGGCATACATATATGCCAAAACTGAGGACCTTGTCGCCCCCCCCCTCACCATTGGCAGGGGATGGGATTATTATTATTATTATTATATTTGAATTTCTATACCGCCCTACTTGGCAGAGCCAACTCAGGGCGGTTTACACACATGTATAGTTACAATCACAACATATCAATAAGTCAATAGTCAATATCAAATGAAAACAGTCAATAAATAGTCAATATCAGTATCACATAACATCAGCACATAAACATCATTACAGTAAAAGTAATTCAATAAACAGTAACAAAAAATTCAATAACATCAATATCAAGCAGTAGATTAAAAATTTCCATATCTCAGTCAAATTCACACAAAGAAACAAAACTAAGCAAAGGACCACGACAAGTAACGAGCCTCTCCGTCCACCGCACAGCGTCTCTTAAAGCCCCAGCAGGGCGAGGTTCTGGGGGCGGATGGAACAAGTCCCAAGGCTGAGCGCCACCGCAACCACTTATCTCGGCCGCAGATGTTACTGTGCGGCGACCACCTGCACAGCCAAGGAAGCATTCACGGGAGAGGACGGAAACGTCCATGGCTGCCTGCTGCCCGAGTCCCGCAGCTGTTGCTCCCTCGCGTCCGGCTAGCCGAGGGAGAGACCGGTGAAGGCAGCGGCGGCGAAGATCTTTTTAACGCCGCCCGAGTCCCGCAGCTGTTGCTCCCTTGCGTCCGGTTGGCCGAGGGAGAGACCGATGAAGGCGGCGGCGGCGAAGATCTTTTAACGCCGCCCAAGTCCCGTGTTGCTCCTTTTAAACTTCCCGGCCGGTGACGGGGGCCGGGAGAGGCGCGTCGGCGTCTTCTTCGAGCCTCCCTCGAAAGGGAGGCTCCTTTTAAACTTCCCGCCGGTGACGGGGGCCGGGAGAGGCGCGTCGGCGCCTTCTTCGAGCCTCCCTTGAAAGGGAGGCTCCTTTTAAACTTCCCGCCGGTGACGGGGGCCGGGAGAGGCCCCCGGGGATGCAGCTGTGGCCTTTATATTCTGCATTTTTGATCATATTGTATGCTATTGTCTGCATTGTCTGTATTGCTTACTATTGTCTGTTTTTGTAGGCTGTTATATTTTTTATAGTATCATTGAAGGTTTTTGTGATGTATGTAAGCCACCCTGAGTCTCACGATAGATTGGATGGCATACAAATATAATAAATATAATGAAAATGAAATGAAATACATTCTCCCTGCATGGTTTAAGATTGAGATGCCTCAGTATATATATCTGGGCACTGGATGCAATATGAGACAGCAGATGGAACAATGACAATTCAAAATTATAAACTTTTGAATTTTGGTACCTATGAATACAACTTATTCCAGACTTCTAAATTAATAAAAATATTATTTCATAATAATTAGATGGAACTTTTCTTAACTAAGTTGGAAGTTTTTTTCCACACCTCAGAAAATGGTCCTCAGTGGCACCTATTCTGTTAATATGCAAAGCTTTTAAAAATTAATCCATTAGAAGGCAGGCTATAATTTAAGTAAACTATTGAATCTGTTGTCAGCTGTGACTGTTACATACATAGTAAATTATATATTAAACATGAAATGTAGAATAAAATTACGGGGCAAAAGAAGATAGGGGGAAAAGGCAAACAGGATGCCAAGAAATGACTGTAAAAGGAAATTGAAGTTCAGAATATATGAGGTGAGATTTTAAATGTTTTATTGAAATGTGTTTTAAATACTACTCTTGCAGTGGTTATAAATTGTTGAAGACTAAACCTTTTAAAAGGCAATACTTGGCATCATTATTCTTTTATAGTATTTTATACACTTACTATATTACTGTCGTACTGACCTGGAAGACCACCTGTGTCTGAGGTATGTATAAACAGTCTAAACTCATGTAACTATAGAACAGCCATTTAAAGGAAATAAGAAAGCATGTCTGTGTTATAAAAGGTATGCATAATTTTATGACCAGTTACATTGTTACTAACTATCCATCCCAACCTATCCCATTTTGAGACCCTGTCAGGAATGGAATGAAATTTCCCCACTTTATTTTACCCTGAACACCCATCATATATGTACATTGGGGTTGGGATAAAATAGAGTAGGGCTGAATAGAGTAGCTGCATTTCAGCTAACAGAACATCAGTTGGTCAGTTGCAAGGTGGCTTTCACCTCTATGCCTACCATGGATGGGACTCAGCCGCTGGTACATAGTTGTGTGAAAGCTTTCACCCCCAGCACCCACTGCTGATGTGATGCAGTGATGACCATGGGGGTAAAACCCAAACATTACCTTTGTAACGTCCCATAAAATGCAAACTGCTGATCCCTCTTACTACCTATGGTGGTGGAAAACAGCCTTTTTGAGCGGTCACCTTCTGTCCCAGCAGATCTCTTGAATTAAGTATGAAATTTATAAAGTTCCCCTTTTATGACTGCTGAAGGACCTACCTCACAGGACATGGAGATCTTGTCAAACAGCATTTCTGTTCAACCTCCTGACCTCAAGCAGTTTTTTTTTTAATTTACACTGATCCAGAAGGGTAAAGTAGATAAGCCCTTTGTATGTTTGATATATCACGCTTATATCATTGAAAGACTAGCATTCCTGGAGAGATAAAGTTCCAAGAGGAAGAAATAGGTATTTATCTTAACATGTGACTTGAGTCTGAGATCATTAAACATTCCAAAGAATGGGTGCATACTTCTTGATTACACCCAGTTGCTCAATTACTTTTTCTGAGCCTTTCTGCCCAATTTTCCAAAAAAGTGACCTGATTGTCAATGGTATGTATTGCCTTCCAGGGGTGAGGCAGAGGCAACAGCTGTCACTACTTCTTCTTCTTTAGACCATAAGGATCCAACTGTCCGTCTATTGTCACAGTGGCCAACCAGACATTGAGGGAGAGTCACAAATGAGACCTCAGTAAAACAGCACCCTCTATTCACCTTGCCCAGCAACTTATATTGTGAAGCATAGTATTGTATCTAGCCAACATGATCAGGTGCCCTGGACAGTCTTTCAAAATGGGCACACTTTGAAACACATGAGTGATACTGATCTGTCGTTATCTTGCTAATAACAAACTTATTGTCCCAGTATGCATTTTCACATAATCAAATCATCACTGCAGGCGCAGGCACACCACAGGAGGTGTGTCAGCAGTGGGACAGGTTCAGAGAAGGAAAATCCATATTTATGGTTTTAAAAACCCTGTGGAAGAAATAGTATTCCTAAGGGAGGTGTCACTGACACCCTCAAAAATTGTGCTCTACTCTGCAAAATGCCATTGCAGTTGCCACTTGTAAGCCCTAGACTGGTGATGGCGAACCTTGGCACTCCAGATGTTCTTGGACTTCAATTCCCAGAAGTCCAAGTTCCCATGAATCCACACGAATGGGTTTACTGCGCGTCATCCAGCTTGCGCCGCTCTCGTCACTCCTGGAAGTGAAAGTAAAACGCACCCGTACGGTTAAGACTCTTCTGGGTTAACCCTTCCTCTGTACGGGCGTGTTTTACTTCCACTTCCAGGAGCGACGAAGGCGGCGTGGGCCGGATGAATCGCAGTAAACCCGTTCATGTGGATTCATGGGGGCTTGGGCTTCTAGGAATTGTAGTCCAAGAACATTTGGAGTGCCAAGGTTCGCCATCACGGCCCTAGGCAGTCACATTGTCATAGATGTCACACTGCTTCAGAGAGAGGGAGGGAGAGAGGGAGGGCTGGATGCGGCCACCACACCATTTCATGTGCCCCCCACCCACCCACCGCCTCTACCACACCCGGAAGTGCCATGTGGTGGAGGAAGGGCCCCCCAAAAAGCTGTCTGAGGGAGCATGACCCTGCCCCCGGCTTTAAAAGGTTGAGAACTCCTGCCTTAATAAGAACCTGGGCTGAGACGGCCCAATAGGCTTCTATCTTGGAGATTGCGTTTGCCCTCTGTGAGTGTGTCTGTGTGCGTGTTTGTGTGCGCGTGCCATCACCACCATCCCTCCAAGAGATTATTCAGCCTTCAATTCCCAGCACACTCTTACTGGGTGGGTAGGTGGGGGGGGGGGACCGCAAAGGCAGGCAGCAGCGCCAGTCTCTCTCTCTTCCCTCCGTTACCCAAAAGGGAGGCAGCGCTGCCACAAACGCAGGACCGGCGCAAGAGGGGCCCCCACTTCTTACCTCCAAGAGCCCTTGAAACTCTGGACGGCAGGCTAAGCAGGGTCGCCTTCGCACGAGCGAGGCGGCTGGCCGCGCCTTCCAGCTCGTAGGGCCCAGGCAGGAGGGGAAGCCGTTGGCAAACAAGTCCGGCGAGAGATATGCGAGGAGGAGGAGGGGAATGTCAATGTGCTGTCTGGCGAGCTTGATGGACAGGCAGGATCGACGTGGGAATGGTGCCCCCTTGTTTCCTGGAGTTCAAAAGGCTTGTGGATGTAGTGTAACTCTCCGGTTCCCTGGGGCGATTTATTGATTAAATTGCAAACAGAAACTGTACAAGAATGTTTACACATACACGCACACAGAGAAGAAACTGTACAAAAATGTTTACACATGCACACACTGTACAAAAATGTTTACACACATACAATTTGTAGACTCCGAGGTCTTACGAAGAGGACCAGAGCGGAAGTTACGTGAAGAATTAGAGAATATTTCGAAAGTCTCTTTGAACCCACATGAGATCAAAGTCCAAGACGTGTTTAGCAATCAAAGCAAGGAACCGGTTTCATGTAGAGTCTCTAAACATCCTAAATAAAAGCATTGGAACAAAAGCTCCTGCCTCTCCAGACCTTTCTAATTCAAATCCTAAATCACAACCCCTTCCTAAAATTTCCACACTCGGATGATTACAATAACAAAACCTTATGGGCTCACAGAAATAGCCTCCGGCTCCATCAAGATTGTGGTGTTTTTGAACCATAATCGGGCATAGCCCACGCAAAGGCAGCCTTGTGCCTGCTAATCTTTCTAATACTGTACTGGGTCAGGCAAAAGGAACTAGAGAATGAATTCACCAAAAGGTGGCTTTATTTTGGCAGTTTAAAGTACGTATTCTCAACCTGCAGCCCATGGCGCCATTCCCTGTGGGCCCACCACCACCACCTCTCCACCACACCTGGAAGTACCAGGTGGAGGAAGGGCAAAATGGCCATCCAGCCCCCAAAGCTGTCTGAAGGAGCATGACCTGGCCACAGCTTAAAAAGGTTGAGAACTCCTGATCTACACAGATGGGATCAATGGGAAGATTGTGCTATTTGAAGGCTCTGATGCTAAAATTGCATGAGGACAATATCAGTGGTGGGCAGTAACAGGTTTGCACTCCCCCAGCAGGGGGGTAGCACAATTGGGTGGCCTTTGGCTTTGGGCAGGGGTGTGTGTGACGTAATTGGGTGGCCTTCGGTGTGTGTGTGTGTGTGTGTGTGTGTGTGTGTGTGTGTGTGTGTGTGTGTGTGTGGCCATGCCCACCTCCCTGCCCTGCCCAGACTAACACAGCTACCATTTAAAAAGTTTTATTCTGTGCAAGCATATCAGAGAGTAAACAAAACAAAAAGACAAAAATGTTGCGGCACCTTAAAGACTAACTGCTGTATTTTAATGTGAGCTTTTTTGGATCAAGTTCACTGGCTCTTTGGTTATAAAAAGAGATGAGCACTGAACCCTAGAGTTGGTAACGTCTGGCTTTCAAGCAAGGGCAACCTTTACCTAATAACAGAAGATCCCTGATTGCTATTCAAATTTGATGTCAGGTTTTGTCCCTGCAAGTGGTTCAAGGTCTCCCTTACTCAAAAGCCAGTCATATCAGACTCTAGAGTGCAGTGCTCCTCTCCATTTACAGCCAAAGAGCCAGTGCTGCCTGTGTTTGTAGATGTATACATGGCCATATGGCAGGCATGACTAGATTGCCCACGATAGGCTACGCCGGCATAGGCTCTGCCCATGATGTAGGCTCCACCCATGGTGTGTTAGTGAAAATTTAACTGCCCACCACTGGACAATATCCAATCAACAGCTACATGATGCAGCCTGCTGTTCCCACCTGAACTCACCTCTGAGAAAAAAAGGCCTGGCATGGACATTTGCCATGAACTTTTGGAACTTCCATTTACCAGTATAATTTTCCTGCACTATCCACAAGAAATTGGTGCATGCCTGAAGAAGTGATGTTGAATCATGAAAACTTGCACGGTGTTTGAAAACAAGCTCTAGAACTACACACCACACAGTGTAAAGCAGTGGTTCCCAAAGTGAGGCTCACGCCTCACAAGGGGATTTCAATTCCCAGAAGCCTAATTCAGTACATTGGCTGATCACTGCTTTGGGTAATTGACTTAGGCTTCTGAGAATTGAAGTCCCAAAACCAAAGGTTGGGAAACACTCATGTAAAGTTTTTTCATCAAAGCAGTACCAGCAATTATGTATATATGAAAATTGCAGTCTTAAAATGCTATCAGAAGAGCATCATTATTAAAGACCACAACATTTGGGAGGATTAAATATAAGATAGTTGAATGGCATGCAAATATAACAAGAAGCTTAAAAGACTGTTGTATGAATTAGTTTTGTTAAACAGCCATTTTAGCAACCATTAACTCAAACTGAGGCTTCTATTTATTTATTTATTTAGATTTATTATCCCGCCCCAATCAGGCGAACCTGACTCTAGGTTCTATCCTATGGGAAGTTAAATATTTGTGTTGGTAGTTTCATTCAATAAGACCCTCCTAAGGCCAGATCAGTAGATTAATCCATAAAGAAAGTATGTCTTATTTCGTTCCATAAGTCACATGTAGTAACATTTAATCGATAAAAAATGTTCCAAATCCCTTTTTATCTTTGCCCTCAAGGATTTTCCTTGCTTGTTAAAGAGATCTGACATATTCAGCAGTTCTGGGCTTGTGTGTACCGGTAATTTTACTCTGTTCTTACTGAGCTGATGGGTTGGAAATCAGGAGTTTTAAAATTATAAACCAGTTTAGCCACTATGACCTTAGCATTTTATTAAAAACAGATGGAATGGTTTCTCCTTTACAAGTAGAAAAAGTCCATACATACGCCTTGCATGCTATACAAGATGAAAGAAAGTGCATTTTCTTTTAAACCTTTTGAGGTAAAATCCTATGCACAGACTGTGGTGGCTTAGTGGTTAAGACACTGAATTTGATGACTGGAAGGCAGCAGGTCAGCAGTTCAATACCAGAATACTGCACAACAGAGTGAGCTCCCATCTCTGGCCCAGCTCCTGCCAACCTAGCAGTTCAAAAGCAAGAAATTGCAAGTAGCTAAATAGGTACCATTTTGGTTGGAAGGTAACCAGCGTTCCGTGCACTCTGGTGCCTAGTCATGCCTGTCCATGAAAACATCTGCAGACACAGAGAGGACTGGCTCTTTGGCAGGTATGGGGTATGGGTTGTACAACGACTCTAACCTGTTGGCTGGTGTGAGCTCCCTCTCTCTTTTAACTCTTTTAACTTCTTTTAATTCTCAAGAGTGAGTTTTAACTTTTTAATTGTGTCATTACTATGTCTATTTTAAATTCTTTTTTAAAAAATTGATTTAAATTCCTTGGTAAGGAGGGTGGTATACAAATTTGAGTAAATAAAAATAATAATAAATATAAACAGATGAGCACCAAACCCTAGAGTTGGATATGACTGGCTTTTGAGCAAGGGCAACCTGTACTACCTATGCACAGAAACAAATTCTGGGCTTCAAATAAGATCAAGTTCTGATCAATTCTTTGGAGAAAATTCTTCATATATGCTACATAGTTCCATTTGATGTAACCAGTAGAAAGTAAGGTCCTGTCCAGAAGGCCTGATGAATAACCACCTGGACTGGCCAGAAAAGTGTCAGCTCCCATTTGTGGAAAGAAATGATGTCTCCTTTGGTTCACTCCTCCCATCCAAATGGGAACTGACCTTTTGAGTTTACTGAAGATTTCCCCTGATCTTTTGCAAATGTCTTTCAAATAATTGCTGATGCAATGCATGACTTCATTTATTTTTTTAAAAAAACCCTTTGTGTGTGTGTGTATTATCAATTGAAACTGCACTGCAGCTACAGGGTCAATCTGCAACACACACACACACAAGTAAAGGGTTTTTTAAAAATTTAAATTAAGTCATGCATTGCAACAGCAATTATCTAAATTATATGCCATCCATATGTTTGCTTATTGGTGTGGGAACCTACACCTCTGTTAATGCTTTCAGTCATCTAATATCAAGAGCAAGAACTTGCTGATAAGATCTATCTGATGATCTGGCACAAAGGACACATTTTAAAATTCCTGTCAAGTTCCTTTCTTTGAGGGCCAAGATTGCCTCCCTTTCTCTACAGTTTTGATTGGCTTAGACTTGGCTGCTCTTGACACTGAATGATTTGCTTTCTGTCCTTTGGTTGCATGATCTGTATCTTGATGTAATTTTAATTGCTACCAAAATAAGGGAATGATTTTTATTCTGCACTCTTCTTTGTATTTCATCTTTTGCCAATTTGTAATTTTATTTATGAGTTTCCGGGAGATGTTTTTCGCACAGAAGATGTCTATGATCATTTTAAATGAATAAATAAATGTGATTTCTTTTTCTCCACATTTCTCTCTCTCTAAAACAGGGGTGCCCAAACTTTTTGGGCTGCAGGCCGATCACGTGATTCAGCAGGCCAGGCACATGGTTCCTCCTGCCAGCAGCGGAAGTAAAATTTCCCTTGCAATCTGTTTTGCTACAGGATGAGATAGATTTTTAGGCTGCCAGTTTCTCTCCTTAATCCAGGGGTGCAGAAACTACAACCCATGGGCCAGATCCGGCCCCCATGATGCCCTTGCTGCCTATACAGGCATGTTTTACTTCTACTTCAAGGAGCAGCAAGGGCATCGCGGCCCAGATGATTTGGCATCGGGGGCTGGATCAACCCACCGGCCGTAGCTTGGGCATCCCTGCTCTAAAACATAGTTTAAAATTACAAAAATCTATGAAAAAATTAGAATGGAAGTTGCAAACTGATTTTTTTTTTTTTGGCAGTTGTAGGTCTGATTTTGAAACACAGCCTTTCAGTACTGATTGTTTGATTGATTCATCCTAAGGAATATGTAACGAGTGCAGCATGAGATCCAAATGGAAATACATCTTGCCCAACTTAAATAAAGCACACTCCCATTCTAGATTACATAACTCAGCAAACGTATGACTCATTACCATTATCCTTCAATTTTCTGAATGCCTATAAAATGGAACTTTAAAATAAAAATATCTAAACTAATATGTAATGACAATCTGGAACTTGTTTCATTTACAGTGTGCTACATGTTTTTCTTGCAGACACAATATTGCCTTACAGAAACATTTACCATTATGTTAATTTACTTTTTTCATCCAGTCCCAGGTTGGTTGTCTTTATAGTCCATTTAAGATGGAGTAGTTTAATTCAGGGTTATTTTATCCTGTGAGTTTTTTTTAATATGGATCCAAGCCATTTTTAAGGCATGCATTTTTCTGCCCTAATGTATGGAATATATTTATTAATTTACTATATTTTAAAATTAATGTCAGGGATGGGATTTTCATATTTTTGAAATGGGAATTGCCTCAGCTAGAATTTGGGTGAGGGGGGGCGGCTGTTGCCTTCTACAAAGCCCTCTGAGATGTTTGATAATAACCTACATCTGGTGCGTAAATGAAAAACATCCCTTCAATTTCCAAGGCAGAGGTGACGCTAAGCTTTGAGGCACTGCAAAACATTAAGCGTATTGAAGCCTCCTTTCTCAGGAACCACACAACCTGTCAGAGTGTGACTTCCAAAATGAAACAACTAACTGGTTCACACAGTACTCCCAGGCCATCATCCTCACAGTGGCCATGTTGAGAGAAGTTTAAAAAAAATCTAAAACTAAGAATTAAGCCTTCTCAGTGGTGGCCCCATCTTTGTGGAATGGTTCTCCACTGAAGGTGCATCAGTTTTCGTCCTTTGGTCTTTTCCAAAAAAATATTGAAGACAGAACTTCAGAAAGAAGCTTTCCATAACAATCTGGGGAATGTAGTCCAAAAATTATGAAAATCCCTAGTAGGCAGTGATAACAATATTAAGTAAATGAATAGATACATTCCATATGTATTTTCCAAGTGTATCCTCCATGGTTGAGTATGTTTTGACTCTCAAGTTGGGCTTCTCTAGTTTCCGTCTGACATTCTACGCCACTAAACAAATTAGATTTCATAAGAAATTTCCAGTCATGGTTTTTTGATTCCTGCCTCAGCTTCATAGTCTCTGTGGCAATGATTATGTAATAATCTATTTCTAAGCTGTGATAATTATAATTATAGAGTTACACGGAGTTGCATGTTCTCTTTTTCACATGAGAGTCATTCTGGAGACAGCAAGCTTGCATGCTGTGGAGGAGCCCAGAAGTGCGCCAACTGGTTTGTGGTAAGATCACTACAAGACTATTTTTTAAAGCACAATTGGCATGGCAAACATTTCCTAATGAACAGTTTCCCATTGTAACAGCTGAAATTTAAGACATAGGGAAAGCTCTACCAAAGGTCTTGTTAGTCCAGGTTTGTGTTCCCAAAATAGAGAAATAGTTGCCTACAGGAAGGCTACATCGCAGTGGGAAAGAAACCATTCTTGCAATATCAGGAAGTCAGCTAGCTTAGCTACTATGGGGGAAGGACTTCATTGCCATCTTCTTGAGACATATTTAGTAGAAATATTGTGGAGACAATGGGCACAGAGCTGAGCGAGTTGAGGGGGATGGTGGAGGACAGGAGTGCCTGGCGGACGGTGGTCCATGGGGTCGCATAGGGTTGGAATTGACTGTGTGACTGAACAACAACAAAAATGTATCATGTAGAATACCAAAAAAAAAAGTCTTATGATGACATTAGCTTGTAATCGCAATTGAGAAATAACTGGTACTGTTGCAAGATCTACAGAAAAACCTTGCATTATGGCAATGCAAGGTTTTTCTGTAGATCTTGCAACAGTACCAGTTAATTCTCAGTTGTGATTACAAACCAATGTCATCATAAGAATCTTTTCGTATTCTATATGATACATATTTCTACTAAAGATAAGCATGAAGTCCTTGTCTTGACCCAAAACAATATTCTTTTTTACATAGTTGACCTTTTTGAACAATTTTACGCAGTGTTTGTAAACTCAGAAATATAACAAGTTTTTAAAGCCCACATAAATCAATGAAATTATTTGACTTCCAATAAGCACTGAGACAAGGCTTTAAGATTCAGTGTTTCTGCACTATGCTATGGTTGACTAAAAATGACAAAGAACTATCCTCATACAGTTGTTGTTTCTGTATTCTCCTAGGCCAGGGGTCCCCAACCTTTGGTTTTTGGAATTCATTTCCCAGAAGCCTAAGTCAGTACATTGGCTGATCAGTGCTTTGGGGAATTGATTTAGGCTTCTGGGAATCAAAGTCCAAAAAACAAAGGCTGGGGACCCCTGCAGTAGGCCACATCTTCTCAGCAAAACAGGGATCCCACTGGGTGAAACAGTTTACTCTTCATCCATTCTGCTGATTATTGGTGGAATCCATTCCTTCATGACCTTCCTGGTTATTTTTGCCCTTCTCTGCTCCGTTATTTAATGCTGGTGAAAAGAAATCAAATAGAAAAAAAACCTTTTCAGCACTATGTTGGAGTGGATGGCAGGAAAAAGGTACAGTACTTAATTTCATATGCAGTGGAGTTGTGAACATGTATTGAAATTTTGTAAATGCTCTTCAATGAAATAAATGAAATACAGTAACTATATTAAATGTAGATGTATGTCCTAAAATAGCTCTTCTATCAGTATATGATAAGGCATAATGTAACTGGTTAAGTAACGTATCAATTTCACATTTCTTAAGTCTTAACAGTAGCAAGATTAAGGATAGCTAAGAAATGGAAAATACTGTACAGTATGATTTTCCATTAAATGAATGGTATAAAGTGCTGGAGGAGACTCCTGGACTGCAAGGAGATCAAATTAGTCAATACTGAAGGAAATCAACCCTGACTGATCCTTGGAAGGACAAATATAGAAGCTGAAGCTCAGGTACTTTGGCCACAAAATGAGAAGAGAGGACTCACTGTAGAAGGCCCTGATACTCCTGATGCTAGGAAAGATTGAAGGCAAAAGGGGGAGGGGCAGCAGAGGATGAGGTGGCTGGATGGATTTGTAGACGCAGTGGGTGTAGATCTGGGCAGGCTACGGAGGATGGCAGATGAGCCTGGCGTGCGGTGGTCCATGGAGTTGCAAAGGGACGGACTCGACTGTTTGACTCAATAACAACAGCAACAACAGCAGCAGTTACCACTTTCCTCTTTCATATTCTTAAAAAGAAATGGGAGGGAAATCCTTTGTGCCAGTCCTAGTGCTTGTATCAATTCCCCCCCCCCCCCAGGTTGGAGATTGCATGGTCTCCTCAATTTACCTGTTCCACACCCCTAAGACATTATTTTTGTCATTTTCTGCTGTTAGCATTTAAGTATGAGGTGGATGTGAGAAATCTTTCTATGACAGTAGTGGGTTATTCAAAATCTGTTCTCCCATTCCAAGACTGGATCTATCTTGCAAAATTTAGAGTGGGTACATGCAAGTTCCTGAGGTACTGTTGCAGGACCTCAAGAACTATGTTATTAAATTAATGATTTCGATCAGAAAGTTCTGTTTGACTGTAACTCTGTGTGTGTAATCAATTACATTTAAGAGCATTTAAATTTGGGGTGTACCATGGGTGACACTAATTGTGTTTTTAATATGAAGCAGTGGTGAAAAAAGATTGTGTCTGGTTTATTGCATTTTTTTTTCACGTGCGGTATCATGGTTTCAAAGAATAGATTTTGGATGTGATTTTCTCCTCCTTTGTTTCAGAAAAGATCAAAGTAAAAAAAGAGGCTGAAGAAATAAATTTTCTTAACTATCTGCAGGCATAGTGATATTTTTCTGCTTTGAAAAACACCAGAGACCTCTGCTCAGCTTTAAAAACAATAAACGTGCTTCATAATCATGGCTGCTGTTTTGTCCAGGTTAATAAATCTTTACAAAGCATCTGAAATTGAAAATAAAAATAATAACAAAAGAAAGCTGTGGCAAAAGTTTGAAAAGCATTATTTTCAGGAAGTGTAATTAGCTATTTTTCTGATTACTTCTGATGAAGAGGAAATTTCCAGAGATAACCAAGCATAGAAAGATTTACAAATTAGAAGAGGCACCTATTTTTATTTCCATCAGACTTTTAGTGGGCCTCAGATGACTAACACAAGTGTATAGATTAGCAACAATGACAATGTATAGCTCACAGATTTCAGTATCTGCCCTTTAACCGCATACACTAAAAAAGGCAGAAGAATAAGAATAGTTGTTTGAACTTTTAACAGAGGTTGAATCTGAAACCTATACCTCTGAGTTGATTCTGCAGCCTCCATTTTGAATCTAATAGTTGCATGAAATATGGCATTATGCCAAACATCATACAACATATACTTGTTGAAAACCCTCTTCTATACAACTTCTGTGCAGGAGTTCTGTTCACTTGGGTAGCTGGTTGAGAAGAAGTCTGACAGAAAGCAAGAAAATATTTGTCCTATGAATTCATTTTTTATCAGACCTCGTGTTTTTAAAATGATACTTGGAGGTAAATCTTGTCTAGAAACTTTTAAATTAATGTGTATCATTCTGTAATTGATAGCAGGGCCTTATAGGGATATGATCTTTGCAGTACGGTCAAAATCAATTAAAATTAAAATGTTCCCCAGTCATAGAACTTCAGTTTTTCTTAAATATTTAGTAAAACAATATAGAGACCACATTTCTTCAATATAGATATTTATACCAGCTTTTATTTTAAATTAAATAGGAAATGTTATAATTAGACATGTCCATATTCTTTTGCTATTGTCTTAAGTCAGAGGAAAAATAATTTTATGAAATAGTAGCTAGCAAATGTATGGAGACAACAATATTATTGGCAGTTTAGAACACTGCAATAACATAAAGGCAAGTCATGAAAAGTACACTTCCTAGTTTTCTTTTTAAAAAAGTAACAACCACAGTTTCAAATACAGTAATACCTCATATAACATTAGTATCGAATAACACTAAAATCGCATAACATTAAGGAATCTGGGGGGAAGAATTGCATCAGATAACATTAAGATCCTATGGGATGCTTCAGATAACAACCGCTAAAGCCTGTGTGGTTACAATGTATCTCTATAGGATTTTAACATGCATCAGATAACACTAAAAATCATATAACACCAAGACTTGTGGAACCAGGTTTTAGTGTTATATGAGGTTTTACTACTTGACTGAAGAAGGCAGTTAACAGACACCTGCAATGATCTGTTAAGACTCAAACTACTTATTCTGAAATAATTTCATCATATTCAAATCCATTCTAGGCAAAGTCACAAATAAAGTTGCAGGATTGCATAGAATTAAGCTGCCAACCAATTGTATTCAGAATGGCAGTGCAAGTATTTTGTTTAGTACAGCATTTTTCAAAGTGTGATGGACAAGTGAATCCTAGATACTTGTGCCACTGATAACATCAGAGATTGGCTAGACCTTAATAAAAATAACTAATCTAGGTAGCTAGGTGGAGATATGTCATGATGGTAGCCAATCTCAGCAATTATTATGGGAATATTAGGACACCCAGAGAGAAGAAAAGGGAGAGAGGGAGAACAATCTATAAAACTGTACCACATATCTGTTTCAGAATGCTAGATGAAATAAGTTGCTGCTCATACTAAAAAAGACAACCCAGATGTATATATCTGAGTAGACGGGTGGGGGGAACTAAACAAAGGATAGCCAACACAAATATTGTCTGGCAGAAACACACCTGAGTGCGACCCTTATTTGGTTTATCTGAATTAATATTTAAAACTTTTTTGCTTCAGGTTTCTAACAAAGAATCCCACATGGTAAGAATATATAATTTTCTATTAAAGATATACAATGGAATACAGACTACAGAACAGCTGTTAAATATTTGAATGCTTAACATATCTACCATATATTTCAGTCCCATATTTAAGCACAATTTACTTTGAAAAAATAATAAACCAAAAGTAAATTTAATAAATGCCATCCTCTTTTTAAACAAACTCCATTGATGGACTCTTACAAGAGGAGAGCATCACAAGTTCTATAAAGTTCTAGTCATCCATCGTTTCAGCCAGGACAATATTATGACTTTATGTTTTTGGGATATTAAAAAAATCAAGTGGATTTGAAGCAAACAATTGTGAGCAAGATCATAACTAATTTAAAAACTTTGAGCACCTGATGACTTAAGTAAAAGAGACTTTAGTACTATTTACTCTTTCATCTGAGAGCACTGAAATTTCAGTGTGTTTAACTTTGACTGAATTGTGAATTACAGTATTTCCTTGTTTCAGATGCAGTAGAAATGGAACTGATCTGAATGAGCTAGTTTTTGAGATGCCTATGCTGCAGTGATTATGGATTATATTATAAATCACGTTATGATGAAAGATGATGAGGATATTTGCTTTCATCTTCAAAGAGGGGCACCTGAGGAAGCAAAAAGTTACCTTCTAACAAACGAAATCATTCTAAGGGTGCATCTACACCAAGGGTGCCCAAACTTTTCCCGCCATGGGGCCTGAACATGCCCCGTCAGACAGCTGACAGGGTCGGTCATATGGTTTCTCCCGGCAGCAGTGGTGTGTGAATTCACATTTTTGTTGTCCCACCACTTCCCATGGCGGTAGGAGTGAGGGCAAAACATTTTCACCGCATTTTTGGAATTTTGCTGCATTTTTGCAGCATTTCAGTGATTTGTTTGCATGATTTCACATCTTCTGGTGGTGGTGGGTCACTTCTGGTGTTGATGGCAATCCGGCCCATGGGCCAGTTTGGGTACCCCTGATTTACACCGTGAGATAAATGTGAATTAACTCACATTCTCTCGCTGAGAAGCTGTAGTGGAGTATTTGATTCTCTTCGATATAAGTTGCCACATAGGCATAAAAGACCTTCTAATTGCAGTTCTACTTGAAGTGTCAGTGGTGCAGATCAAAGGAATTGACTTAAGAAAGATTTCTTTCCTCAGTTATTCATTTCCTCATCTTATCTTGCTGGAGCTAGTAGAGCTTGTTAAGCTGCAAAGGAAAATAAATAAATAAGGAGTTCTGTCCTAGTAGAAGCTGTTAAAAAAGAGAAATAAGTGTGAGAGTACAGCTTTTGTATATGTGTGTGTGTGCGCCCTTGCATATTCTCCTCATCCTCCCTCATAATGCAAGAGATCTCTGTGTGTTCGCGTGCATGTGTGCGCATGCTTTCTTTCTCAGCTGGTCTTTTCTTTTTGCATCAGTTCAAAGTAATCACATGTTTTGAAACAAATTGAAAGGCTTTGTCTTTTAAAAACAAAAAGAATATCTGGTGAGGGTGTGTGTGTGTGGTAATTTTGGGTGCTCCCCTGTGTTTGTTTTTAAAAATTAAATGTAATAATAATGAATATTTAAAACTATTAAATTGGTAATGGAATATAGATAAATATACAGAGTAGAATATCTTATAATAGCAATCTACTAAGAAGTAAGACTGAACTGAGTAAGACTTAGTTCTGAACAAACATGTACAGTATTGTGGTGTTAATGGCTCACTTGATAGTCAAATAGATCCTATAAATCCTATAAACATTAATGCTGCAATCTTAAAAGAAATAAATTAACCAAGGGCAATTATGCAAGATAGTAGGTAGAGAATCTTTGGCCCTCTAAATGCTCTTGCTTACAATTTCCATCAGCCCCGCTCAATATGGCCAATGAGATGGAAATGCCAAGTTGTACTCTTAAATATATGGAGTCCAAAAATCTCCCCTTCTAGAAGAATGAAACAGCATTAGAAGCATTTGGAGGTGTTTAGAAAAGTCTTGGAGCTGCAGAATCTATAGAAAGCACATGCCTTCAGATGTTTATGCAGCAATACATTTCACAATGTTCCATGGACTTTACTCCTAAATAAACATACAGTATAGCAGACATACAGGTAGTCTTCATTTGTTTGTAGAGAGACAGATGGAATGGAATAGCTGAGAGATATGGATATTTTATAAATAGTAAGACTACTTGAAAATTGTCATTAAGTGTACATTATATTCTGCAACATGGAGGAAGCGAAGGTTGATAAGTTATCTTATCACCTTTTCTTTCTTTCAGATGTACTGTATATCACAGATGCATGCATTTATTTCCAAACTTCCAAGCTCTATAGAGCTGTATCAGTAAACACTGCAATTGTAAAACATCTCTACATTTAACTATGAAAGTAGCAAAATCATTATGTATGCAATTAGGAGACAGTCAGGGACATGACTGGGAAAGTTTTAAGCCATGGTCAGTTTATGAATGAAAGACAGGCTTTGTGAACTTCTCTTGGGTTGGGAACCTGACTACCATAATTTTACCTTGTTCCTAAAGCAGGATCGCCTACTCATGGTCTATCAGGTATCTCTGAATTGCGTCATCCAACATCCCATACCACTGGCCTGCATGGTTAAAGCTTCTAAGAGTTGAAATCCAACTTCTCAAAGGCCACAAGTTGTCAACCATACTGTAAAGAAAGCTGGAAAATTCTCCCTCCAAAGAGCACACAAAGACTGCTGTGACCCTGCTGGAAAGCCCTGTTTTATATTTTAAGGAGACCACATTAGCTATTCAATGCAACAAAACAGATGTACTGTACTGTAATTCCAAAATGCAGCAGCTTTGGTACAACTCAGCTCTGTGGACACATACATCAGCTGTGAATCATCATTTATTTTTAGATTTTAGGCCTGGCACTCCTAGATTATAGGGAAGATGGATCTGGCTTCACTCTCTGGTTGTTGCTGGCAATCCAGCTGGGTTGTTTCCCAATGGACAGGGAATTTATATCACAGAATGAGCCAAACAACACTCAACAGTAGCTTTTAACTATACAAGATCCATTTACACCATTTGAAGCAAGTCTTGTATGGTGGTGAGAAGATGTAAACGATCACTTCAAGTCTCATGCAGCTTTCCTGGGAGGCCTGAGCAGGTTTATTATCTTAAAGAGTGTCACTTATTTTTAAAAGATGCATGACAAAATTCAAGTCCCCTACTTATCTACATATCACTCATTTTAGAAGTTCAGAGCAATGTAGCAGAAACATACTAGCCATACATACTTAAGTGTATAATCTGCATTAACTGATGGCTGTGAGATAGGAGTACAGTATGTACTAAGTTGCTACTGCAAAAGATACTCCATGATCTATTAAATACATACTGCACATCATTGCATTTTGAATGTGATTAACATTTTAATTCTCCATCCCTAGGAATTATGACCAAAGATAGGGAAAGTAACTTTTGGATTTTTCTGGATTACAGCTCTCAGGATCCTATAACTAACTTGGCCATAGCCTGTGAGATTCTGGAAATTATAGACTAAAATGTAACAATCTCCCCATCTCTTTGTTACCCTCAGGACAAAACTCATATTTAGAAACTAAAAAATGGGCCATATTCTCATAGGTTTGTATGAAGTTCATATCACATTCTGCATCTTGTCAAGATGATAGTAACATCCTGATTCCTAAAAGCACATATTGAATGCACAGGAAACAAAATCATTTGAGTTTTTACTTCACCTTATAGTATCATTTCTATTTGCTATAACTATCATTTCTTGATTTTGTCCTCACAGTCACTAATCAAAACACAGATTTCTAAGTCACTAATTATTCTAAGTCAGGAGTGCCCAAACTATGGCCCACAGGCCAGATCCGGCTCCTGCAGCCAATTCATCCAGCCCATGCCACCCTTGTTGCTCCCGGAAGAGGAAGTAAAATGCACCCGTATGTTTATTTCTGCTTCTGGGAGTGACAAGGGTGGTGTGGGCGGATGAATTGGCATCAGGGGCCAGACCTGGCCCATGGGCCATAGTTTGGGCACCCCTGGTTTAAGCTGAGAAAATGGCAGCTTAAAATCTATCTCATCCTGTTGCAAAACAGAATGCAAGGCATGTTTACTTCTGCTTCCAATGGTAGAAACCATGTGACCGGTCTGCTGAACCATGTGACTGGCCCATGGCTCAAAAAGTTTGGGCACCCCTGTTTTAAGTCATTAGAATGAGTCATCCAGCCTGAGTTTTTCAGTTCTAATAGAGCACAATTCCCTACCATACTTATTGTGAAAATAAACAATAGTAAAACTCACAAACAACCCTGCACAGCAGATGCACTACATGAATTACTATTAATACACAATTACAATTTTGTTGCATAAGAGGTCCTCTTAAAGGTTCCACATAACTGAAGCGGAGAGGGAGAGGACAGCAAAGATCAAAAGTTGTTAGCAAGTTATTAATTCTTGGCCTCAGTGACTTGTTTCCCAGGTTTACTGACCACTTTCCAGCATAATCTTGGAAGTTAAACCAGTAGGCTTAAGTGTGCCTAACTGCGCTGAACTATGTTCAAGCTCTTGAATTTGGCATGTACTACTCTCTTATACTAATAACAGAAACTTATAGCACCCATTGAGCTGCCACTGGTGTGCACTTGTCAGTACATCTGTGTCTAGAAAATGGGTATAAAAGTGAGCTATATCTGAGGGTGTCAGTTAAACACAATTCAGTCATTTAAACATATCTATGTATTAAACTCTGGTGAGATGAATGAGGCTTATTCCCATTTTTTGGGTGTGTGTGTAACAGCCTTGGGCAATGTGCAAGCCCTGCAAGAGTTGCTGAACTCTAATTCCCATAATCCCTCACCATTGGCTATGCTGATGGTGGCTGATGGGAACTGCAGTTCAACAACATCTGGAGTACTTAAACCCAGGGCTATAGGATGGCAACCTTTAGTCGCAGTACTTTATTTGGGTGCCTCTTTACATATCTATTATATTCAAAGCAAGGACAAACACAATAAAAATGAGGTTTCCATCTTTTCCCCCTGGAAGAACACACAGTATTTTTAATGGCTGTTTGACAGGCACTCAACAACATCCATTTATTTTTATTTTTTACTTATACTGTACAGAGAGAAACAGCAGTCACTTGTTGAGTTTCTGTAATGCCACCACTCTCTCCAGTAGAAAGTCTCCTGAGGAGAATCCCAGGCAGTGGACCTTCAAAACGCTGGACAAGAAGGGTAGTTTGTAGGTAGACGGAGAAGGCTGGAGAAAGGGGAATTGGGGGCCGAGTTGCCCCAAATATCACTTTTTTAAAAAGGCACAAAAGTTCAAACATGAAATGTTCACTGTCATTATTACAAAAGCAGAAGACCATTAATAATAATAAGTTATTATCATCCACATATCGACAACACCACCAAAACCAGGGTGCTTAACCCAAACCACTGATCCCAGTTGGGTCTCCCTCAGAAGGAGAAAGACGAGGGTTTGGGGGTCAACTGAGGAGCGGGAGGGGGCAGAGGGATGGGTGGGTGGGCAGACAGAGACGTTGGCCTGCCGGTGCCCCCCCTGCCCTGTCCCTTTAGCCCAGGGGTGTCCAGACTACAGACCACAGGCTGGATCTGGCCCCCAACGCCAATTCATCTGGCCTGTGCTATAATGAGGGCAGCGTGGGCCAGGAGTCACTAGGGCGGCGTGGGCCAGATGAATTGACGTAGGGGCCGGATCCAGCCCGTGGGCCGTAGTTTTGGGCACCCCTGGTTTAAGCACAGGAAATGGCAGCCCCCCCCCCCCCAAAAATCGATCCCATCCTGTTGCCAAACACAGCTGGCAAGGCCCATTATCATCCTTCTGCTTCTGGCGCGAGGGAACCACGTGTCCCGGCCTAGCCCTTGAGGTACTGGGTCTTGAGGCGGCCGAGGCGGGTGCCGTGGCTGCGGACGGTGAGGGCGAGCAGCTCGTACTTGTCCCGCAGGCCGGCCGAGACGGCCCGGGTCTCCTGGAGGAGGGCGCGCGCGTGCACCAGCAGGCCCAGGAAGTCGTGCCCGAGGCGGCTCTCCTCGCGGCTCTCCTCGTGCTCCTGGCCCTGGCGGAACTTGCCCTCCAGCTCGCCCAGCGCCTTGTCCGAGCTGCCGTAGGCGTCGCCGATCTGCGTGGCCTCGCGGCGCAGGTACTTGCCGTAGCTCTCCTCGCCGTCCAGGTCGTAGGAGATGCTCTTGCGCAGGCCCTCCAGCACCCGCGCCGCGTCCTCCACCTGCCGGCCCAGCACCGTGAACTCCTCGCGCAGCGTCAGGCTGGGCGCCGCCGCCACAGAGTGGGAGGAGGAGGGCGGCCGGGCGCCTTCCCCGACGCCGCCCGACGCCGCGCAGCGCAGCCGGTCGCTGACCCTGAAGAGCAGCTGGCACTTCTCCGGGTCGTCGTTCTCCTCGTAGTCGCCGTCCGGCACGAAGTAGTGGTGCAGCGTCCCGTTGGACATCTCCGGGTAGAGCGGCCCGTCGAAGTAGTAGCCGCGGCACAGGCTGGCCCAGGCGCCCAGCAGCAGCAGCCGCCACGCCAGACGGAGCTCCGGCCGCATCCCGGAGGCGAGAGCCGAAGGGGGGGGGGAAGGGTTTAAAATGGGGGGGGGGGCCGCAAGTCAAGTCCTCGGGCCGCGAGGTTTCATGGGGGGCGCCCTGTGAACGCGCTGCCTCCTCCGGCCCCGGAGCGCTCCGTTTCGCTCCTGCACCCGACTCACCCACCGAGGGTGGGGTGGTGTTGGGGTGTGTGTGTGTGAGAGAGAGAGAGATAGACACGCAAACCCTGAGGAGGAGTTTTCCCTCCCCGCTTCCCCCCTTCAGCACGTTCTGTCGCTTCCCTCCACTCTCTCCTCTCTTCCAAGCGAGGAAACGTCTTGCTGGACCTGCACGTCTGAAGCTGTAGCAGGCGTCTTTTGCTGTCTTGCCTCCAGAGTGGTGGTAACGCGCGAGCTTGGCGTTAGGCCGGAGGGTCCCCCTCTCGTCTCACATTACACGACCGGCCCTTTCGCTTTTTGGAAGAAGACCAAACACCACATTTGGAAGGGAGCCTTTGGATTGCAGTGTCCTTGTTAAACCTATGGTACCGTCTCGCTCTCGCTCCCCCCTCCCCCTATCTCAAATTACAGCACTGGTCCCTTCCCTTTTGCAAAAATCCCAACCAAATTTGGAAGGGAGCCTTTTCCGACTCTAGGGTTCAGTGCTCATATCTGTTTCATAGCTGAAGAGCCAGCATTGTCTCCTGCAGACGTTTCTCTGGTCGTGTGGCAGGCATGACTAGACACCAGGGTGCACAGAATGATGTTTACCTTCCCACCGAAGTGGTCTGTATTTATCTACTTGCAATCTCTTGGTTTCAAACTGCTAGGTTGGCAGGAGGTGGGACAAAGATGGGAGCTCACGCCATCCTGCAGTATTTGGGTATAGAACTGATGACCTGCTGCCTTCCAGTCAGTGTCTTAGCAACTTGAGCCACTGCAGTCCCTAATATTAGAACTCTGCTAAAAACAGTTTACAACACATCACAAATCAATAAAGTGTATTGCACTGTCACCAAGGATGCAACTACACAGCAAGATTAATGGGAATGGGTACATTGTTAAGTTGCACACGAGTAGTCAGGATTTCCCAGGTAAATTTGCTTTAAATAGCTACATAGGGAGAGAGGAGGAAATTGACAGTTTTGTCTGCAGCTTGTTAACATAATTCTCTTCTAGATCTCCTGATTTACAGGATGCTCAGAATCAGAATTACCTCAATAAGTTGTAAACAGGGTTTCTTGACCTGTAGCCCATGGGCCAGATATGGCCCCCACTGCCACCAACATACCAGGAAGTGCCATGTGGTGGAGGAAGAGTAAAATGGCCATCTGCCCCCCAAACTGTTTGAGGGAACGTGACCTGGCACCTGGCGTAAAAAGGTTGAGAACTGCTGCTGTAAACAAAGGCCAAGTGGCAAATTCCTTCTCTTATTTCCATGTCCTTCTCTATCTCTCTTTCTATCTCTCCCCTTTGACTTCCATTTCACAAAATCAGGTTTGGCTAAAAAAAAATTGCTTTGACAGTAAGGTCACAACAAACAAATATCCTGTGTGTCCTTTAGCAGGTTTTGTTGATTGGGGCAAAATCCCTGCTACCCTGCCTTAGCAGGGAGCAAAACACTAGCGATATTTCCAGCAAAATTTCCAAGTAAGGCTAGTAAACTTTATGATGAAGGCAGCACAGCTTAATGTGTTTACAGTACGATTTGGAAGCTGGAAAACGGCTTCATCTGAGACTTCTTCCCTTTTAAAAACAAGCAATTTCTTTAACATATGTTTTCCATAATCATTCATTTTCTGTATGTCGCTTATCCTGCAGGTCAAGTGCCACAGAAGAAAAAGAGAGAGAGAAATATATTTTGCAGAAATTTAAGTTTAAAAGAAAATGCACCCTTGAAAGAAGACTGATGGGGTAGAGAAACAAGAATGGGGACACTGACATCTCCCAGACAATGAGAGACACTTAAAATCTGAGCTATGTATAGGATGTTTTGTCTATGGAACTATTTTTAATTTCTTCGGTTGTACAGATTTCATCACACTACTGGAACTTTTCCTTCCTCCCCTTTTTCCTTTTTTTTTTTTGAGAAGACAGAGTTGTTACATAAAATCTGAGCAGTAGAGTTAAAGGGCACATGATTTATATGAACAGGCACAGCCTAAACAGAACTCAAGGGCTTGTATTAAATTGGTTTGTATGTAAGACAACAGCCAGTGACAGAAATTACAGTGAAAGAGTCTGATGTATTGGAATGCAGCAGAAATGCTGTGGGAGAAAGCAAATTATGGCTAAGCACATTATTCTTACTATGGCCAACCAATTGCCAATGAAAAACTTCCAATCAGCATATGAATGCACTAGTGTCTTCTTGTATTCCAGTGATTGACATTCTGTAATATAGTCATCATGATCAGTAGCCATGCATAGCCAATTCTCAATGAAAATTTGCCTAGTCCCTTTCTGAAGCCATGCATGTTGGTTGCTGTTATTACATTTTGTTGGCAGTGAATTTCACAGGCATTGGTGCATTGTGTAAATACAGTCAAACTTCGCATAAAGAGTGCCTCGATTAAAGAGTAACTCGCTTAAAGAGCAGAATTTTTCCTGAATGTTCGCTTTGCTTAACAAATAAAACCAACCAAAAACTCGCTTAACAAATAAAACCAACCAAAAACTCGCTTAACAATAATACTTGTATAATAATTATATACAAGTATTATTTGTTACACTTCTTTTTTCATGTCCTGATCAAACCCAGGACTGCCAAAATGAAGCCACTTTCTTAACTTTGTCATTGCCCAAACACAAGTCCTCATCAGTGCACGTCAGCAATAGGCAGACCAGCAAATGGGCTGGACTCTGTGTCTCCAGATTCACACCATGTGTTGTTCTCTGCCAGCTGTCCCCACTTGAACATGTTGGTCTTGCATTTAGGAAAACATATTTTTAAAATTGGAATCAAAGAAAAAGTTTACACATTTTGAAACTTGTAAATTTCACAAATATAAGTGAAACAACATTTCAAGACTGACAGTAAATTCCTGTCTCTCACCTAGGCATTCCATTACAGTAAAACACCGGATAACGATTGGATCGGATAACGCTAAAATCGCATAACGTTGGGGAATTTGAGGCAAACATTTGGATCGGATAACATTATGTTAACCATTATGTTAACCATTATGCTAATGTTATCCGATCCCTCAGATAACCTTTGCCTCAAATTCCCTGAGATGTGGCTGTGACTCACCAGTTTCTCTTGGGAGAAACGGAGGGACTGCTGCTCTCAAGCTTGCCACATTTGAATAACAAAGCCTTGCAAAAACCAGTCTGACTAGTTTAGCAAAGCAAAGGCTTAGGACCCTTTCCCCAGTGTAACCCGGAACACTTTGCAGAAAAATAATTGCAAAGAGACAATTTGACCCAATTACCTTTATGAAGTTTCCCCTTTAAATTCTAAACAGCCTGAACCCAAGATTCTAGCTCCGCAAGCCTCATGCATTGTCAATGGAAAACAAGCAGACACTGAAACCTTTCACCTACAAAGAAATTAAGCTTTTCACACCCTGCAAAGTCCTGAGGGAACTTCCTTTATTACAGCACTTTATAAAATTTTCAAAAATTTAAAAATGCTGTATGGCTTTGTTCCCCTAAAGTCAGGGTGGTCTGGCATGTTTTTGTAATGTATTTACCCTTTAGACAATTATTTCTTAAAGTTCTTTAAGTTTCCAGCATGTTTCCTTGACTTTCCCTTGAAGCCTCTGTTGCTTATCTCTATGGAGTTAACGTTATCTGATCCACCTGACTAGGATTTTAATGTTATCTGGTGCATGCATCGGATAAGGCTAAAAATCGGATAATGTTAAGACTTGTGGAACCAAGTCTTAACGTTATCTGAGGTATTACTGTACTTGGTGTCAGCGAACTAAAGTGCATTAATTTCAGCAAGACAACTACAAAGTGTTGATGGCATGTAACAACATATGTGAAGGATCACTGACTATCTTACCATATCTGCAGGTACAGTAATACCCCAGATAACATTATGACTTGGTTCCACAAGTCATTACATTATCTGATTTTTAGCATTGTCCGATGCATGCATCGAACAACACTAAAAAAAAAGCCCTGACTTCAGGGACAAACCGCTTTAAAGGCAGGCAGGGAAAGAAAGAGACCCGATCGAGTCTCTTTTCCTCCCTGCCTTTAAAGCCACCCCCCACCTGCAGCGGTCTCTGCGACTGCAGTAGGGTTGGGGAAAGGTGCGTGCTACCCAAACCAACCCACACCCACAGACCATTGCCTTGGATAACACTAAGAATCATTATCCAGAATCGTTATCCGATGTAAGTTTTTCCCCCCAAAAAACTTCCATCATTATCCGATTTTAGCGTTATCCGATGCAATCGTTATCCGGGGTATTACTGTACTAGACTTTGCATGATGGAGCAGAAAATTGATGATGAATGCTATCTTGAGAAGGAACTCAAGTTCTGAATTCATACCTTATTCATGTTGGGAAGACAGTAATGCTTTCCTGTGAATCAGAAGAAGATCATAAAATGAAATCTTCATTTCACCGTTTTAGAAATCTGAACTTGCAAAACCAGTCTGGTCAACTATTCCAAATGGCCTAAAAGGCCCCTTCCAACTCAGTGGATGATTCTATGACTACAGCAACCATACTACAGATCCCAGAAAAAGGAAACAAACTACTTAAGGTGTGACTATTAGCTTGCTGCTGAGACAACAACTCATTCTAATAAGAGAAGAGCAACAGGAGCTATCCATGGTCCTGTTCCACATGCCATTTGTAGATAGGACTTTTGTCTTATCTTCCTATGCACAGTAACTTCGTTTTAACTGGATTTACTTAGCTGGTACAGCATTGCTTGGCTGAACATGTCTGTTCTAACTGCACTGGATTTTTCTTATTTATACCCGAATGCATGCTTTTGATTTATCTTTCTAGACTCAGGAAATCATAGAATGGGGCACACATGAGCTGTCCCATCAATTAAAACATCTGACTGTCTTAGGTATTCTGTTTATGAAGGTATGTTTGATTGGGACACAAGAGAGAGATTTTCTTGTGCTTCAACCTAAAGTTGAGGGACTCTACTAGAGAGATTTGTCACGTCTCTGCTGTAATGATTTTGTGCCTTCCCATGTATTTTTGCAGGTGTTCTCAATTTATCTGCCTGGCTTGATTGCTATTTTCATTTGAATATCTGTTTTCTTTCAAGTTGTAACTGTGCTTGTTTTAACTTATTCCACATTATTTTTATATTGTTAGAAACCATGAGTACTGTTGCATAGCAAAAGTTTACATTTGCTAAATAAATAAATGACAGTAGAAATAAGTATTCCCTAAACCTGCTCAAATATTCAGGGCCAAGTTATGCATTATAGATAGCCCTCAGACACTCAAATCTGCTCATGTTCCAGAGATGTGAGTCCGGCTGATGTTTGTGACTGAACCATCAGAGTTTTAAAAGAAACCCATGCTTGGCACAGGGTGACCAGTTACAAAATAAAGCAAGTTGACTTTAAAACTACAGGACATGTAGAACCCTCCTGCTGTGATAATTAGATATGCTCAGTTTTTAAGGAAACCTCCCTTTCAATTATCTGTTTTGGGAGTTTGGTTCCCTATCATGCCATGGGTAAGCTGCACAGTTGCAGGATGACTCCAGAACAAGATAATTATGAACTACTTACTGAGTACTCCTGTGAAAAGAGTTGTCATCAGTCAGAATTGACTTGATGACACACAGTGATTATTACTTTTAATCATCCAGTAACTGTTGCAGGTGAATGGTATCATTACTATATCTTTGCATAGACAGTAAGAGCACTGCTACTCCTATTCTGGTACCATTCAAGTAGCGGCTCTATTAGGAACAAGTGCAATTACGGCTAATTTTTCTAGTTTAGAAATTCAGACCAATTAGTAATCAGGCTGAAATACATTCTATTGAAAACAGATGTACAGTAACTTACTTTGTCTGAAAAAACAACAACCCATAAAACAGTGCTTACCCTGGAAATTAATTTGATGATGTAATAGGGCTATAGACAAAATGTAAATCGCAGCCGTAGACTACATTTTTTGTGGTTAGTGAGGTCTTTAATCATCATACCCCTGAAACTAACTAACCTTCACACTTTTCTCCAATTATTATTATTTTATTTATTTATTTATTAGTTCAAATTTATATTGCCGTCCACTCGCCATGGCAACTCAGGGCGGCTTACAGACAATACATTACATTACATTACATTACATTACAATACAATACAATACAATACAATACAATACAATATGTTGGGGTGGGCACAGGGCAGCAAGGTCCTCAACCTGCCCTGGCTTCTCTTATTATGAATTCACATTATAATGGCATGTTTAAGCTTTGGATACATCAGCCCCCATACCAAAGGATCAGAAGATTCTTGCTATGTTACTAAAACTGGGCATTTAGTTTATTATTTTATTTCTACTTCTGGTCATTGACATTACTGAAATCAACCATCAATAAGTGAGCAAGAAACCTATCAGTTTTTTGCTCACATATTTTGCAGGATGTTAATACTGTACAACTGCTCTTCAGTAAAAGAGAGGAAATTACAAATATTTTACTTGTCCATTTATGATTCAGCACAGACATTGAATAAAAGGCCAAATTTTTCAGTGGAAGATCAAGGCATTCAGACAGCCCTTTAAATGGCTATTGATAGAACCCTATTAGTTACGCCAACCCAGATGACTCAATCTGCATAAATTTCAGTGGCAAATTGCTGCAGGTTAAGAAGTCAGTGTAGGCATTTGTTGTTGCACATGGAGTTAGGCAAAAAGGCATACAATAACAAATGTCTTTTACACTGACTTCTTGTGTCAATTTACCACTGACATTTCTAGATTGAGTTGCACTGACATAAATACACAATGCATTCTGGTGTAGTATTTGACCTGTAAGCTCACACTTAATATTTCTAACTCTTTTTCCCTTCTTCATTCATGTCAAAAGCAATTCAATGTTACTTTCAGAGTGGAAAGATCAGACGAAAGGGCACTATCATTGCCCAGAGGGTATCTGGAAATTTTTACAGTCCTCAGTCTTTAAAGATAATTTTTCTGTCTCCTCCTTTCCCAATCCCATGCAAATATTTTTACCTTCATGACATATTAGAGCAAAATAAGAATTTACCTGGCAAACCTGATTTAAAAGAACCCCAATGAGTGAATGTGCGCATTTACATGTTAAATTCACATAAATCATAGCATTGCTATGGCTATAGGAAAGACAGAATCACAGAACTGTTTAAAAGCCTCAAATGAAGGAGAATCCACCACCTTCTGAGATAGTCCATCATACTGACAAACAGACCTTAATTGTCAATAAGTTTTCCCCTATTGGTTAGGCAAAATCTCCTTTCTTGCCACTTGAATTCATTACTTGGGGTCTGATGTTCTGGAGGTACAGAAAATGAGCTTTCTCTGTCTTCCATGTGGCAAGCCTTCAAATATTTCATAACCTCTCAGGCTTTTCCAGTCTAAACAAAAGCAACTCCATTATCCTCCCACCCTAGAGTTTGATTTCCACAGATTCCACCATTCTCAGCTTATCTATATTCTTCTGAAACAATGGTGCTGCACACAGGCCAAGTATTCCAGCTATGGTGTCTTCAAAGCAGAATAGATGGGTACAATAACTTCCCTTGGTCTGAATGCTATATTTCTGTTGGTGAAACCAAGTATTTCATATACTTTTTGTCACTCAAAACTGCATCACTCTGTTGTCTTGAGGTTAGCTTGTGGTCTATTAAGAGTCCTAGATCTTTTCATGTTTTTATGTCTACTACTAGTAAGCCAGCTATCACCCATTTTATTTGTGTACATCTGTTCTCCTTTTCCTAAATGCAGAACTTTACATTTTCTCAGCTGAAATTCATTTTGTATGTTTTGGCTCAGTTCTCCGGTCTGTTTAGCTTGTTTATAGAAACAAAGTCTGCTTCTGTCCTGATACTAAGCATATTCACTTGAAAAAAAGCATCGTATTGAGGAGGAGGAGGAAAGAAATCTTAATCACTACTTGAACAACAAATTTAGCCACATAAATCCTCAAGGGTCTGCCCAGATATTGTAATTTAAAAAAAGAAAGAAAAAGAAAATATGTTACAGGGACTAACACTGGTCTTAGTAACCCTTGGCATGCCCATATCAGTCTGGCTTTACCAGGGTCTTCATTATTTGCTGCTCTTTAGAGAGTCATTTGAGGTCATTCTGGGTCATAAGGTCTCTGAAACTCCCAGGGTCCTGACTTACCCGTTCAAGTGTTGCATAGCATTTTAGACAAAGGATAGCATCCATGGGGTATTAGAAAATGTGTTCAAGGTGTGGGGGGAAAGTTGCATTTTGGAAAGCATGGAAATCAAACAGAGTTGTTCTGTGCTTCTGTCAGACATTCCAAATGCAATAGGGAGACAAGTTTCCATCCAGGTTGGCCATGATAGGAACTGTAGCACTGACATTTATGCTCATCCTTTAGTTTTTCTCTGCCTTTCTCTGTTTTCTCAGTGTTAGGTCTTTCAGTTCTAAACCAGCAGGGACTGTTTTCAGACTGAAATCTCCATCTTTCCTGGAAAACAGAGTATCAGAGCCTTAAATAAATATAACAATGTAAGAACTTCCAGATTCTTCTGTGACAATTATCTGATCTCATAGCAGGAGTCTGATACATTTTTAAAAAATTCACTGAAGCCTATTGTTGTTAAAAAGCTACACACACTACAATTTTAACAAGGAAGGTAAAGAAGAAGTGTAAAATAATCTGCAGTTTATGGGGAAATCAGCATGGTGTTTCTCAAACCTTATTTCATTTTTTCTTAGGATGTTCATAAAAAGAGACCCTGTGGGAAATGTAGAGGTGGGAGGCTTGTTGGAAAGAGGGTCTAAAGAAAGGTACAATCTCTCTCTTTGAAGGGCTTAATATCCTGACATTAGCCAGCATTCGAAAGCTCAAAGCATGCTGCTGCTTGGGAATACCTTGAGGATGGCTCAGCACATCCTTGTTTCAAATACCATAGCTAGAAATGCCAGAGTGGAGTGCACTTTAGAAAAGAACAGTTACATACTAAGTGGTATGGCAAGTCTGCCGTTTATACAGCACAGTCTCAATGTTTTCCTTGTGCTCCCTGTCTGTCATAGCCACCTGTTGTCTCTTGTTTTGACTTTATATTGCAAACCTTTTCAAGACCCAGAGGACCAAGTATTTTTGTGCCAAGACAGTGGGCCCTTGGCTACAGTTTCTAATCCCCATGGCAATAAAATAAGTAACCAGTGCAACTACTAGCTCACATGATGCTCTGCAGCTGCACAAATATAGACCCTAAAATAGTACAAAGATCCAATTCTTCCGTCTGTTATAAAAATTCAGGGAACAGCACAGTAGATTTTAATAAGGAGTGACAGCTAAAAGTAGTTGCAGTTATATTGCCGAGGATAGTATTTCTTTTCTAAAATTCTTAACTTCCTTGATGGTGATTTTGGGTACAGTAAAGACTACTGAGCAATGGATATTCTTCTTCTCTTTCTTCATCCTGCATGCAATTGATAGGTTTGCATACAACTGTTTTTTTGTTGTTGTTTAGGTTTCATTTTGTGACTCAAATATTTCATTGGAAGAATGCTGGCACAAGTAATAGCTGGTTAGTATAACTTATATCAGAGAACAGTTCCAGCTATGTTACACAGAGCAACAGGTTTAAACAGGTCTATCTTAAATTCCTGACTGATTTTGAATCTCAAGATCAAGCTGGATAATATGTAGTATTTTTCTGATGCTCCTTCCAAGTGCTGAAAGAGATCTGTTTGTCATAGCATGTTAATTTCCTCATTGGCATATGTTGTATTCAGTATGCTTTTTCCAGTCTTGTGATTTGATTAGTCATTGCAAGGTAAACACAGACTTAATTTGCAGAGTTGATTGCTGAGATATATCACTTAGAAGGCCAAATAGTAAAGATGAAGCTGAAGTACTTTGGACATCAAATGAGAAGAGAGGACTCACTTGAGAAAGCCTTGAAGTTGGGAAAGGTGGAGGGCTAAAGAAGAGGGGGGCAAAAATGAGATGGCTAGATGGTATTGTAGACACAATTGGCACAGAGCTTGGCGGGTTGAGGAGGATGGTGGAGGACAGAAGTGCCTAGCGGACAGTGGCCCATGGGGTCGCAAATGGTCGGAATCGACTGTGCGACTGAACAGCAAATCACTAAAAAGTCCTGTTGTAGGAAGGAAAAACGGGTTAATCAGAAGGAGTACACATTTGCCTTAATTTTTTGTTTGACTCTAAGACTTTCATGTCATTAGTGACAGATGTCTGCATATATATTTGTTATGTCCATAGCATGGGACATATTTTATTTGTGATAATATTGCATATATGTAAACAGAAATCTGCATAACTGATCCAGTGGCTGAATGCCAGTGCGCAGCTGGATACACATAATAAAAAGAGAGCAAATTTTGTTCTTGCAGGGCTCTCTCCCCCCCCCCATGTTATACCATTGGTTTTCATGCCCATTTATTTCCCAGGACATTAATGTTGCTTCTGAAGTCAGCGGAAGCATTGCATGCGCGTCTGCCAGGAAAAATGACCTCATGCTTCCTTATATTTAAAACAGTTCATTTCCAGGACTTGGCTGCAAAGATAAAAAGACTATTACTTTTCTGCCACTGCTTCCTTCTGTTAGAGTCATGGCATTTTGACAAAGGCGCTATTCTACTCAAGGTTTTCTGTTTCAATGACTGCATGTGAATATTGTATATATATTCTATAAGGTCCTAAAGGACTCACAGGGCTGTAAGGCAAATATACTCAAGAAGTAGCGGGGATATTTCATGTTTGCATTATCCAGGTACCCACTCAGATGCTGTTCAACAAAGTATTGGAAACACAGGGATTATAAAGCAGGACGGGTTTGTTTGGCTTCCAGATGTTTTTGGACTGTAACTTGCCTCTTGCTTCATCCTGGCTAAGCTGACAAGGCTGTTTGGGAATTATAGTCCCACAACAGAAGTAGCATGGATGGCGAACATCTGCCAGTTTTCTCATGCATGAGGATTTTTTTAAAAAATCTTAAATTTTAAAACTTTAACCTCATGTTCTTCCCAAATATGAAGATGTCTGTGAAAGTTCATTGATTCTTTCTTTGATATGCTGATCATGTTCAGTAGGTACAGCTATTTTTATCCTGGAGTGGACCATGGAGAGGAACTTCTCAGAAAAGGAGGAGAAAATGTTAACTATCAATGAGCATTAAAATGCTCAAATCCAAAGAAAAATTCAAAACAAGACATTAGAAAAAAGTTAAACGTGCAAAGCCCTGGTCCTATATGAGTGACGCTCTCAGTTCAACATCTCCTAAATCTCAAAAAAAATTTGTTCTGAATATAAAGATGTTTAAACATTTGGAAACATACTTTTATAAAATCCACCAAAATGAACTTCTTGCCCCTTCCTAGTTCCCTTCCCTGTGGAACCTCCTTCTGACCGAGTTGCACCTACAGGCAGAGTTGCCAACCTTCTGAAAGGGCCTAAAGACCTGGTTAGCACAGCAGGTGTAGGGTTCTGCTGGCGTGGCAACCCCCCTCCCTTACTGGCTTATATAAAGGCCGTCCATGTATTAATTTTATAGGGAGTGTATTTTAAATAGTTTTAATAGTTTTTAAGTTTAAAGTGTTTTTTAAAAGTTTTCGTATGATGGGCATGTTTTGTATTTTGAATTTTTGATGTCAACTGTGAGCTGCCTGGAGTCGCTTTGGTGAGGTAGGCAGCAATATAAATAAATAAATAAATAAATAAATAAATAAATAAATAAATGAGCAGTGTAACCAACTAAACATGTGGTTTCAATGCAGGGAACAATCAGTTGAATTGATAGGATGGCAGATGTTAAATTCTGATATTTGGAAAGATTACCTGTTAATACAGCCAGCTGCCTATAATCTAGTTCTCTGTGAATTGTGCATGCCTTTTCAGAATAAATATAGGAGTTTCTTAGTTAGCAATGTGAAGAATGTTTGCTAAATTTCTCATACTGGTCGAGTTAGCAAAACAAAACAAATTTTTTACTATCCTGTACCAGGGAACATCTCTGTGAAACCTTCCCTAAATTAAAAAAAGTTTCTTAAAGATAGAAAATGTGGAAGCCTCCCAGATTTCATGAGGAAGTGAATTCCATAGTGAGATTGCCAATACTGAGAAGGCTCAATCCCTAGCCACCAATTTACTGGCTTCGCTTGATGTGGGCACTTGGTTTTGTGAAGAAAGGTGGGATGGGCAGATGATCTTAGAAGGAGTCACTCCAGTGGGAGAACTCTTGTCAAGAGCACCAGAATATAACTTTTCCTCTCAAAGAAAAGGAGAAGGTTGTTGATAATCTTCTGTCCTCATGTCTGATTACAGTAATACCTCAGATAACGCTAAGACTTGGTTCCACAAGTCTTGGTATTATCTGATTTTAGTGCTATCCGATGCATGTTAAAATCCTATGGGATGGATCGGATAACGTTAAAGTTCCATAGAGATACATTGTAACCGCACAGGCTTTAGCGGTTGTTATCCGATCCATCCTATAGGACCTTAACATTATTCGATCCAGTTCTCCTCCCCAGATTACTTAACATTATGCGATTTTAGCGTTATCCGAGGTAAACGTTATCCGAGGTATTACTGTATTAGGTAAGATTTTCACTGCAAGCAGATTAGTTTAGTAATGTATATAAAATTTTTGTTTCATTGCATTCCATTAGCCACGTCAAATAGACCTGTCTTGACCACTCAATCAGACTTCAGTGGGGTCTCTATGGGAGACCAACTGTTTTGCAGCTAAGTGATTTGTGTGTAAATCATGTCCTAAAGTTGAATCAGCTGATTTCATGGACTGCAGCCTTGACTAATGCTTGATTTGTTCCATGCTGTGGTGCCAAGGCATAACAGTGTCTCAGGAATGGAAAAGAAGATTCTTATAAATGTAAGGCAAAGTGTTTCAGCAATCAATCAAGTGGATATTTTTGGATGAACTGTATGGTCTCTAGAGTCTAGGTTTAAAAAACTATCAGAGCCATCAACTCTTAGAGTCCTTCTCTTAAACCTTTTAGAGTGTCTTTAATAGAAGGCCAAGTCTATATAGTAAATCTGCCCAAGCATTTTCCTTTTGCCAGTCCATCCCAATGATTTATTACAACAAATTGCTTTAAAATGCTACATATCTTGTAAATGAGCAGTGTAACCTACTAAACATATGGTTTTTACATGAAAGAGAAAAGAGCTTTTTCCTTTAAAAAATAGGATGGCAGGAGTTTCCTTGGTGCCTAGTATATGAAGTAGCTAATAGGTATTGCCAGTACTTTACCTATTTCTGTAACACTTGCAGTTGTCTTTTCCAATACTTTTTCACAACTGGGTGCTATTATTTCTTTGTTTCAGTCAAATGGCATCATTTTGCCTTCCTTGAAGCTTCTGTACAATTACAACTAAGAATTTACATCTTATACAAAATATTGTTTGTATCTATTCAAACGTCTCAGATGCCAATAATCTTATTTGCTTCAGTATTTATCATCAGAAAGTTCCCAGCCTCATGAGATGCATACCATGCATCTACAAAAGAGAACTATGGTATTGGCATTTAATGGAACTGCAAGCAGGACTCTTCGTGGTTTTGTCTGCTACAGACTGAACTCCAGGCAATAGTTCTAGAAAACCAAACTTTTGCAATGAAGAGAATAGCCTTTCCATATAGGATGCCTAGTGAGAATGAAATATATAGAGAACTACATTTAACATGTACCATATTAATAAATGTGTGATTTTCAAGCAGAAAATGCTTTCTGATGATGGCAACTGTCAGGAAATGAATCTATTTCCTAAGGCTTGAAATTGCCAATTTCCAAATAGGCCTCAGAAAAATCCATTTTTCTCTCTCTGAGCCTCAAGGCTGTGTAACAGCATGTTTTTCAACCATGTTTTCAGTATTTCTTATCTTTTGTAAGCTAGCCGAGAGCCGTGTTGTGTCTTTTCATAAAGGTAAACAACCATTGTTGTGAGAAAGTTTTCTCTCTTGCTTGCGGATACTTGATTGGCTGAAGCAGTCCCATCTGACTGCAAATTCTCCATTTTGGAGAGAAGAAGGAGTTCGTCTCTGTTTCTTCATGGATTAAGACCTGTTTTTGATTAGAGAGCTTTTGTTTCTGGTTCTCTATGGGCTAGCAATCTTTAGCCTAGGAGCTATGCATTTTTGCTCCTTAAAAATGGTTACCTAGATTTACCTGTGGACTTTATTGGACTGACCTATGCTACTGACTTTTATGCTTTATGAACCTGATCAATAAATCTTCATCATTTTTCTGAACAACGTGTCTTCATTGGACTAAAAAGGGTAAGAGCTGCCTTTCACACACACAAATCTTTGAACACGCTACCAAATAAAAACCCCTTAAGAGCTGATAAGCAGCTGAGAGTTCTAATTAGCCGTCCAGCTCGCCTCGGTTGGTTTGTTTTGGTTTCCAGGGGTTTTCCAGAAGTGTGGGGGCCGGCTGGATCGTGACAGCAACAAGTAGTACTTTCAGTTATTTTAGAAGAGATTTCATAATGCAAATTATACCTGCAGGTATTCTTGAAATCTTCAAAGCAAAGTTTTGTAGAGATCTGCCTTGTAGGGTCTGTTGTTGCTACATTCAGAGATATAATCATATACTGAAGCCATCTATAATTGAGCAGTGATAGGTTCTCAAAGTATCCTTCTTTTAATCACTGTTCAATTCCAGATGGCCTCAGCATGTCATTATATCCTGCAAGGCTTGAATTTACTGCTTCATGTGTCAGAGTCTGACCAAGGGCCCATATCATCAGCAATTGATTCCCAAGGAGATAATATTCAGTATGAATAATTTGAGAAGCAGTGAGGCCAATGGAAAGGGTAAATGTATAGGAAGTGTGGGTCTGAATCCAACGCAGGGCATGCAAACTCACTGAACTGTAACAAATACATACAGTATATTGAAAAAACCCTAGAACACTGATGGTGAACCTTGGCACTCCAGCTGTTCTTAAACTTCAATTCCCAGAAGCCCTGATCAGCAGGAATGCTGACGGGGCTTATGGGAATTGAAGTCCAAGAACAGCTGGAGTGCCATGGTTCACCATCACTGCCCTAGATGATTGCCTTAAGTCAAATGTCAATTGATCACTTGTCTTGCTTGTTTTCCTGACATTGCTTTATTCTATCTCAACCATCCTATGTTGAACTAAATGAAAAATGAGGTTCAATATTGGCCACAGTGAAGTAAAAGGCGCATTCAGAGATGACTTGAGGCTATTCAGGGTGCAATTAATTTGAAGACTTATTTCAATTACAGAAGATATAGGGGATGTGTAATAAAAACAATGATGTGATGGTACAAAATACAAAGAGAAAAGGGGAGAATCAGTGAATTTCACACAAAATACCATGCACTGATGAAATGAAAAGCATAAAGTACAGTTGTACCTCACTTAAAGAGCATAATGCGTTCCACAGGATTGCTCTTTAAGCGAGTTTGCTCTTTAAGTGAAACACCATTATAAATGACCAATTGTGTGTGTGGTGGTGGTGGTGGTGGAATTGCAAACCCCAATTTATTTGTTAAGTGAGTTTTTGGTTGGTTTTATTTGTTAAGCGAAGTGAACATTCAGAGAAAATTCTGCTCTTTAAGTGAGTTACTCTTTAAGGGAGGCACTCTTTATGTGAGGTTTGACTGTAAAATGGAAAATTAGCCACAGTTAGCCCTTTATAAATCACTACATGTACAGTAATACCTTGGATAACGTTTGCCTTGGATAACGCTAAAATCGGATATCAGGGAATTTAAGGCAAACATTTGCCTCACACAATGTTAACATAATGCAGTGTGATGCAAATGTTTGCTTCAAATTCCCTGACATTGATCTCTCCCCAAAAGTGTGCAGGGCTGGAGATCTACTGAGGCAAACATCGCTGGTTTGGTTGGGGGGAGATCAGGCATACGCCCGATCTCCCCCCAACCAAACCGGCACTACAAAGCTCACAGCAGCAGTGTGGCTGGAAGCAGAATGGGGGCTTCCTGGTCAGCTTCCCAGCCATGCCACCGCTGCCCCCTTGGCAATGGTGGTGTGTTTGGGAAGCCGACCATAGAGCTCCTGTCTGACTTCCTAAATGCGCCACTGCTGCAATTGGTGCTTGGGTTCTTTCCCCCAACCCAAGCGCTGATTGCAGCATGCAATGGTGGGCTGGGTGGGGGAAAGAACCGTGTGTGTGTGTGTGCCCCCATTCTTTCATGGATGAATTGTTGTAAAAAAAAGTCTCTTTAATCTTTCATGCCATGTCTGAGAAAGATGGCTTACCAACTGGTATTTCCTTACATTATATGTTTCTTAGAAGCCTTCTGTAAAAACTAAACAATGCAACAGAATTATTCAAAATTGTGCACAATGGTATCCCTATTTTTTTAATTTGTCATTCCAAAATCTGTCAGAAGAAGCCTATTTCTCAAAATTGTTCATTAAAATGCAAGTTTTCTACATGAGTGTATAAAATATCTGCCTTAGGCCAAGACTCACAGTGATTTAGCAGGTTCTGGAGTCTTTTTTGTCTATTTTGGTTGAAGTTTCTCTCTGGTAGCTGCAGCATGACAAAATGATCCAGGCAATCCCTGTCTGAGGCTAGCTCTGGTGACTGAATCTTTGACCCCATTCTTATCTTTCTTTTACACAGCACTTCTGGTGTTACTTAATGCAGGGGTGTGCTGGCTTCCCTAAAAAGGCGCTGGACAGGGAGCAACTGGGGTGTCTAACCCTAAAAAATTATATATGTTTATTATTTATTTATTTATTTGTTCACGCTTGTATGCCACACTACTCGCAGAGTGACTCAGGGAGGCTGACAAAGTATAGCAAAATGTCACAAAATATCACAAAATATAATTTAAACAGTAAAAGACATTGTTCTCTGTGGGCACTGCAGCTGGACGTTAATGCGGCCCAGGGGTCAGGACTCAACATCCCACTTGCCTTCTAATTTAAACTCGCCTCTGGGGAGTCAGTGCCGCTAAACAAGGCTTCATTTTGCTGAACTGACTGTCGCCATGATGTTCCCTTTGTAGCCAGAGTGGGGGAGGGATTCCCCCCAAATCTGACCCCAAAGGCAACATCATGCATGCAGACTTCTGCGAGCCAACCAGATAGGTCACCAAGTGCTTGCCAATCCAGGCGACTGGCTTATGGAGGAGTCGGGGGCTCTCCCCAGCCACTCCAACCTCCCCTGCACATCATGCACATGCACTTCCTTGTACAACGATTTTATCATACAATGATTTGCATAGAGGTACGAATTAAAATCATTGTATGGGGTACCACTGTATCAGAATTTTATCTATAGGTATAATTCTATACAAGTTCTGCACATGAATTTGGAAGGGTTAATATATCCCATCATGGTATATGAGAATTAATTTGTCCATGATTAGGCTCATCACTACAGTGGGGGACAGGTGTTCTGAGCCTGTAACACTTGTGTAAAAAAGGAAACTTAAGTAGCTGTACTTTGCTTTGTAAGTTAGATCTGCTGAAGTTTCCACTTCCATCAAAATGTTAATGACATTCATATTATGTAGCTACACCCAGAATCACTTACTTTTATTCAATAGGCTAACTTCAGCTTTTTAAATGTATGTATCTATTGTACTTTTATGTTGAGGTCTATTTCTGAGCCATTACACAGGGCTTTATAGGTCACAACCAGTACTTTAAATTGGTCTTAGAAATGGATCTGTGTCCAGTGAAGCCACTGTAACAAGGGAGTTACATGTTCCTTGTAACCAGCCTTGATGAATAGTCTGCCTGCAATGTTTTGCACCAGCTGATTTTTTCAAATCATCTTCAAAAACATTCCCACCCAGAATTTGTTGCAGTTAGTTACATTGAAGCATCAGGTTTTACATGGGAGTAACCTACACTGAATGCAGTTGCTGAATAAACAAGTACTATACAGGGTGGTCCATAAGTCCTTACAAAATGAGTAGGGCTCTGCTGGGGGAAGGAGAAAGCAGTCCCATTCGGCTGCCAAGCAGAGGGGAGGGGTGAAGTGAACTCTGTGCTGGGAAGAGGGAGGAAGCACTCCCATTGGACTGCTGGGCAGAGGGGCAGGGCCCGTGCTCATGGAGAGTACAGGTAGGGACTTACGGGCCACCCTGTATTGTACTCTTGAGAAGTGTCTAAGAATTATTAATTAATCACCATTTGCCTGATCATATAATATTTCCAGGTAATCAGGTAAGAAAATGTTTGGAAACTGAGGAAGAGCTTTCCTATCTGGCTCCATGGATGACATCACTAACTATTTATGGGCAAACTAGTACCAATATTACAAAAATTTTGCACATATGCTTGCACAGTTCAATCAATCAATCAATCAATCAATCAATCAATACAAGTGGATGATATGTAGTGGAGATTCAAGGCTTTATTGTGGGTGGGGTTGTTTTGTATAATGTATGACACAAATGCTAACTTTTGACCCAGCAAGAGGTCTTCATCAGACTGGGCACCTTTGCATTTTGGATGGTGGAGCAAAAAAAAAAAAAAATGAACTTACCAAAAGTCATGGCAGATGCCTGTTCCAAACTTTTTCTTACAAAGAGTTCTAAAATACAGGCTGAAAATACATTTCTGAAGTGTGGCCATTGCTTCAATTACTTCTCTCAACTCAACAAACAAAAGTATTCCCATTCCAAGTTGACTTATTTTGAAACTCAAGATTCCTTCTTGGTTGGGGACCTGAGTTACACAGAAATATGGCAAATCCCCTCTGAGAGAGATGGATTTCAGTGAGAGCATTTAAGCGGGTACAGTACTTCACTGTTGCACCAGTGAAATCAGTGAAGCATGGAAGCTGAGACAGCTTTGTGTTTTTAAATTCTCCTTTTATGATAACATCACAGCTTGCTTTTCATGCAGCAAATATCTCATGTTCTCATGAAAGCTTTATTGGATCCCAAGGCACATCTGGATGCTGCAAAACTGGAGCTGAATCTATTTGGGGCTTTATCTAGCTAGTTTGTTGTCCATTATATGAGCCAGCATTAAAAGACTAGAAGACTTACCGTATTCTAACACATTTTCATGGGTCCTGCATCACAATGTGCACTTAAATGTAGCTGCTTATTTAACTACTACTGTCTTGGGACCAGAACAATCCACTCATCCTGTAGGCAATACATTTGGTAACAAATTGACTCCATCCAGCACAAATTATTATGGAAATAGGAATGAAGGAGGAAAATTGGCAAGCAGTTTGGAGAATTACAGAGCTCAGCATATCAGATTTTGTGGGCTATTTTCCCAAGTCTAGATTCCTAGTTGTTTATTTTTCTACTGATCTGGGAGAAGAGGAGACGTTGTGTGTTGTGTCAAGGGGTAAGGCCTAGAAATGTGAGGAACTGTGAAGTGTTTTAGAATAGCAAAGGGGACCAGAGAGGGCAGCACAACAAAGCAGGACAGGTTTTTAGGTAATGTTATGTTTGAATGCAAGTCTTCCTGTTCACCCATTTTTGGCCCAGTTAATAAACACACTTGGAATAGATACTTGAGAGAAAGAAAAATATAATTTACTCACAAAATGAGGGTGGAAGATAGATATGCTCAGGAGTCTTGGTGAAGTTGGTTTAGAAAAAGTAGTCTTTCCTCCAGCCATGTGGCCTGGAAGATGGAGGAGCTCAAAAGGGCATATTTTCTCTTCCAAAGTAGAAAGGCAAGAGAGAAGGAAAGAGCAAAAAATAAAAAAGGCTTTAACACATGCAAATAGGGTCAGGTGATCCCTGAGGCAGGAAAGAACCTTTCCAATTGTAATTACAGGCAAACAATGCAAAGCAAAATCCTTTAGGTCAGGCTAGTCTTTCCTATCTCTCTGACTACTGGATGCTGGGGTTGCACTAAAACAGTGTTTCCCAAATGCTGGTTTGTGGACTTCAATTCCCAGAAGCCTAAGTCATTTCCCCAAAGCACTGATCAGCCAATGTACTGACTTAGGTTTCTGGGAATTGGAGTCCACTTGTGGGCTGTGTGTACCCCCTGTTGGGAACCATTGCACTAGAATACTCAACTGTGCCAAGGTGTAATTAGCTGAGCCACATTTTAGCAATAGAGGGTGTGGCTGAAGTAAACACACACACACACACACACACACACACACACACTCTCTCTCTCTCTCTCTCTCTCTCTATATATATATATATATAATAAGAATGTTTGTCTTTTCCCACCATGATCCAAAACAGTAAAAGCTGTACAACTTAGCATGTACACTATGAGGAATCTGGAGCGTGCACCTTAGGCTACTTTGCTTTTGAAAATGGTTACCTAATTTTAGTTAATTAAAATCTGTCAAAAGCTTTCAGTGCCATATTTAGTCAGTAGGTGGGAGATGCCATAACCTTTCCTAGGGAGGATACTGGAAAGACATATGAAGTATTCATTTCCTCCCATCTTCGCTAAACAGCCTTATGTTCTGGCTTTCCTCTTCAGAGCCTCCCAACTTTTTAAATAGTTAAGAGAAAGGAAATGAATTGCTTCCTGATTTGTTTTTAAATGGGGAATGAAGAATGAGCAGAAAAGTGAGAATAGCAGAATGAGCACTGATGTGGATAAGGAAAGAGGGAAAAGGAGAAGAGAAAAATAGAAGAGAGATAAAGGGGAATAATGAGTTTCAAAACTATTCAAATCTAGGTATTTTTCAAAATATTAATGACTGATAAATTGCTATTTGTGCCATTAAATTGCTTCCAACTTATGATATTAACAGAGTTTTTTTTGAAGTATGTAAGATGTTCAATGGTTAGACAGCATCCTTGGCACAGTGGGCGTAGAACTGGGGAGACTCTGGAGGATGGCAGATGACTGAGGAGCCTGGTGTCCATGGAGTCACAAAGGGTCAGACTTGACTGTGCAACTGAACAACAACAAAGATATTCAAAGAACAGTTTTCCATTGCTGTCTTCTAATGTTGGAGGTTTCCATAGCCAAGTGGCTTTTGCAGCCCAGGTCCCTTGAACACTGCACCCACTACACCTTACTGGTGCACAAATATATATAAAAATAATAATACTCATGATATCTATAATTTTGAGAAACTGAAAATTTTAAGGGGTTGCCTCAGTTTAGCATTGCTTTTCTTTCAGATCCAATTTCATTTAGCCTACATTTCCAAACTAATCTATCAATATTATATTATATAGGGGGGAAAGCACAGACTCTGGAAACAAGTATCAGGCTTAGTAATACAGAAGCCCAGATGTCTCAGGCAAGTGGCCCAAGAAATTTTCTTCACATACTTCAGCAAGATCCAGTCATTGTGTTACAGTCACAGTTTTGACCCTAGCCAAGCAGTTTCTGTGCAATCTATTTATATTAAAGAAACAAGAAAGAGTTGTAGTCCCTTAATGAACATTTTGAGGGTGGCTTGAACAGACAAATGTTGAGGCAAAAATTTATTTAAAGCACTATTGCTACTGATCCAGTGATGGGATGTAACAGGTTCTCACCAGTTCTCCAGAACCGGTAGTAACTTTCCCCAGCGTCCCAGAGAACCGGTAGCAGCTTTTTGGGGAAACCACCTTCGGGGCTTACCTTTTCACTGGTTCCCCCACTGCACATGTGCGCCAAGCACTTGGTGTACATGCACGCCTACAGTGCATGCATGCCTCCTTGCTGTCCTCCCAAGTGGGGAGGAGGAAGAGAAGCTGCTAGCCTGAAGTTCCCTATAGCCTGCTCCCCACATCATCTTTGGATGTGGTGTGTCTGTGTGTATTTTAATGTGTATTTAATACCTTTACCTATATTGACGTACTACCACAGTTCCTAAAAAGGCCTGGCGGCCGGCAGGTCTGGTAGCCTGGCTTGGTGTTTTTAAGCAGTCTTAGAGTTACCTCATCAATAAGCTACACCTGTCCTGTTCCAATTGCTGTTCCAATTGGAGAATCTTTAAGGAGGTACAGCTGTTTTACATTTACATTAAGGCATATTATCCTAGAGAACTGGTACGATGACCATATCCATCTTGCAACGTGGTGCTGTCCAGGCACTTATACTAACAGGTAAGTGACGGGCTTGTGTATGGTGTGTGTGTGTGTGTATTTATGTTTGGGGTGAGTGGGTGGGTATTTGGGTGGGTGGGTGTATTTTAATGTAATATTTATTTATTTATTTATTTATTTAATTTACGGGTTTGTGTTGTGCTTATTTTTATTTTATTTTTTTTCTTTGGCCCCACCCATAACATCATTACGTCATGATGTTAGCTCCGCCCACATTGTGATGACGTCACGGTGGGGTAGTAAACATTTTGACATCCCCTCTTCCCCTTGGTAATATCTGCTAAAAAAAGTATCCCATGACTTGTCATTATAAATTACAAGTGCAAATTGGCTGAGTTAGAAACACTGTTGGATATAATAAATTCACACACTAGCCTCAAACTGTCTCTGTACCTGAATAAATGGCATATGGATTATGACCAGCCCATCCTATACTCTTAAGCAGTCATCCTGACTTACTTTGTCCCTAGGTCCATGACAATTACCTGTGCATTTCTGTATCTTTGGTGTGTTTTTAAACTCTCCAAATGAAGGAATTCCAAATGAGTAGTGCTTGTAGATACTAAGTAGTCCTTTAATGTGTGAGCTATCTATTCAAAGCCTATATGAGAGTCTTATTTCTGCAAACAAACACACACACACACACACAATCCTTTTTAATATTATATTTTTTAAATTTTCAAAACATGGGGTTATGAAAATGGTCCATCACCTTTGATGCAATGCTGTTAATATTAGTAACTTTCCAGAAAACAAGGAAATCTAAGCACTGTAACAATTAATCTAGTTTTAAAATGATATTTAATACAGTGAAGTTGCAAACATTTGTGAGTTAACAAAGACATTTACAAAACGTGATTTTCCATTTACAGTATCGAGTAGTGTATGCTTTTGTAGATTAAGGCTCATCTTCAGCATTTGCTTTCATGCTGCCACTCCATTCTGGGCTTACTAAATTAAAAAATGTTCAATTCCTTCTGAGCAGCTACAGAGTATATTTTTCTAAGAATAGCAATGTCTTCAGACTGCAATGACTAGGGTTGAGGTCTTCCACAACTGAGAGAGTGTTTACAAACAGTCTCAAATGTTCGATGTTATTATTGCATGAACTTGTGATACATGTCTCTATAGATTCTGCAATCTGTTTCTGTATGCAAAATAAAGCATTTTCATAAATAAGCCATTGAAAATGTCAATGGCTGGTAGGGATTTAATTCCTCTACAAATGATTTCCCCCCTACCTGTGGCACTGGTTTTATCTTCCAGAGGGTTGGCTGTTCTTTATAAGTTCCTGACCATGATGCATGAGGTCAGGTTCAATCACCATCAGGAACATGGTTGAGAAATAATCTTCTTACTTTTACTTTATTCATCTGAACTATAAAATGCATTTTTTTAAATACTTAGGCTTCTTTTAGACAAATTTCCCCCTATTTTAATTGCTAGGTAATGAAGGTATTGCTTTAAGGGAAACTTGTGCTACTGTTCTCTCATTTCCCTCCTGCAGCTGTTGTGTTATTGTTTTTTTACTTTAACCTCTGGTACTGAAGAAAGGAGTTAACCAAATTTTGAGTACCATATATACTTGAGTATAAGACAAGTTTTTTAACCCCAAAAATGAGCTCAAAAAAGGGGACTCGACTTATACACAGGTCAACAAGCACAAGGGTCTAAAATATTTTTCCCCAGTGATTTGGGCATTTTAAAAGTACCATATATGCCGGTGTACAAGACGACTGGGTGTATAAGACGACCCCCCAACATTTCCACTCAAAATATAGAGTTTGTTATATACTCGCTGTATAAGACTACCCCCTCTTCCGCACACCTTCCACACACCAAATAAAACATAAAAGAACATCAGATTTGATTTCAACATGTTAATTTATATTCAAATGCTTATGACATGCAGAAAAACTGTCACAAGGCTGTATGTTATCAAACATGTACAGTAAACATAAAACAGAGCAAGTCTATTAAACGTAATTCACCAAAGACAATTCACTAAAGCTGAATGAAACAATAAACCTATGGGAGCTGCCATGCTGTTTGTTTTCTAATCTGTTAACCAAACAAATAGAGGGAGAGAGCAAGTGCCAGGCAAGTCCCTAGCAAGTTTGCTGGCGTGACAGTTTCCCTTTAAAAGCCTTCAAACTCCTGTTTGTCATCTGATATTAAAAGTTGTTATCCGATCCATCCCATAGGACCTTAACGTTATTTGATGCAATTCTCCTCCCCAGATTGCTTAACGTTATGCGATTTAAGTGTTATCTGAGGTAAACGTTATCCAGGGTAAATGTTATCCGAGGTATTACTGTATTTTATTCAACTGAAGTGCACCCGGTGTACAAGACGGCCCCCCCACTTGGAGGCATGTTTTTCAGGGGTAAAAAGTCATCTTATACACCAGCATATACGGTAAGTTTCAGGACTTCCATGGCAAAAGAAGTTGAGGTGCAATTACACAACTGGCCACAGGAGGGCGCAAATCGTGATTTTCCATTAGGATACATTGAAAATCAAATTCTCCTATTCTGAACTTTGTTTTGAATTAATTCCTATGGAAAACTGCAGATGAAGAAAGAAGCTCTATAATACAATTGTGTCCCCCTTCCAAACTGGTGTGGAAAAAGAAAGGATTTCACTTACCTTTGTGCCTGCTTCATTTGGCCAAGATGGATGGAGGAAGCCATTTTCCTTCCTTGCAATAGGCTAGGCTAGAGCAACATCTCCTGCCTCAGTGCAATTGACCTGCCCACCCACTTTACCTGCAGTGCCACCACTGGTGGGTGGTGAAAATACAGTTTTAAAAACTCACTAAAATAATTAATTTTACTGTATTTTACTGTATTTTCATTACTGAAACTCACTAGCAGCTGTTGCATTTCCTACTCTTGGCTTATACTTGGGTCAATCTATTTTCCTTGGTTTCCAGGTCAAAATTAGGTACCTCGGCTTATATTCAGGTCAGCTTATATTTGAGTATATATGGTATACATTTTAATTCATAACAAGAAAAGGGCTCTGACTCACAGATATATAGACAGGTATATTATCCTACCCTTATTCAGATTGTTACTTTTGCTTGTTGAAAAAAGTGATGGAGAGAGTAAAGAAAGAACATGCTTTCCACCATGTGTGCTCATCACACAATTTCAGGGTGCCTGGCTAAACCTATAGTGGAAACTTAAAGGAGGGTGTGTGATATTGCACCAATATATGAGGGTGGACTGCCAGTGGAGGTTGGAATGCTGGTTAGAATTTAGTACTTGTTGACATTTAGCAGGTTTCACATTCCTCCATCAAGATCCCAATGGCAATCCAGGCAGCGCCTATTTCACAAGCGGGCTTGAAACTGGATTGAAACAGATGTAGACAATTTGTGTTATCCAAGAAGACCTGGAGCTGAATGTAATAGAATGTGAAGATAGGGCAGTAATTTTGGTTGTTTCTCAGCAAGTGGCATTTAGAAGTATGTTGCATATTTTGCTGGAAGCATATATAGCCTCTGTTAGTTCTAACTTTCATGAATCCATCAAAGCCTTCTATAAAGTTATGTTGTGGCTGTATCACTGCAAGCTGTGATAATGAATTCTGTTATGTATTAAATCAAAACTTTCTTTTTATTTGTTCTACTACAGTATTAAGTTTCACTGGATGACCCTAGGTTTCAATATAGTATAGGAGAGGGAGAAAAACTGCTTCCTGTTCTCCCATTTCTCCACAATATGCATAACTTCTTAAAACTAAAGTTGGAGTAAATATGGTAACAACTACAGCAATTCTTCAAATGATTCCTATGACATTCGTGATCAGGTTGAATTCCTCTAGACTGTTTCTGTAACACCCTTTCCTTCTCAACTCATTCTGCTGGCTCAGATCCAGGAAGAGCTTTATGGCAAAAATAAACATTCTTGAGGGTACACAAGAGTAAATTAAATTAGAAGATGGAAGAAGGAGCTTGCTGGGCAAGAAACAACATTAAAGGAAGATATAGCTGATGATCTCAACCTCCCCTACATCACCCTAAATAGGCTGAGGGTTGGAGTTTCTAAATGCAAGACCAACATGCTCAAGTGGGGACTGCTGGCGGACAACAACACATGGTGTGAATGTGGAGAGATACAGAATCCAGCTCATTTACTGGTCTGCTGATTGCTGCCACAGGCATGCACCAATGAGGACTTCTGTTTGGGCAACAACAAAGTGAAGAAAACAGCTTCATTTTGGCAGTTCAGGGTTTGACTGTGACATGAAAGAAGAAGAAAGAGAAAAGAAGAAGAAGAAGAAATCCCATAAAACTTTTCCTTATACTGTATAATTAAGTGATTCCTCCCTATTTGGAATTGATTTGCATAAGATATAGACTGAAGTGTAATGGACAGCTTTGGTTCTGGGGAAAGTTAAACAGTGTGAGACAATTCCAACTAACATGGTGACTTTGATTTGCATGTTGAAAATGAACAAAAAAAAAGTCAAGTTGCTGGGAAGCAATTATCAGAATGTGAGATTGTGCTATGATTGGGAGGGCAAGGAAATGAGCTGGGCTTTGTTAATTGGTGGCTCTAATATACAATCTGAGGCAAGAATTTTACCATCACACTCCTATGGCAGTGCTTTCAGGGAGAGATTAGGTGTAGTCACTAAAATAAGAGAGCCAATTATTTAATGTGTTCTTTCTTCAGTTAGTGAATGTGGAGAGACACAGAATCCAGCTCATTTACTGGTCTGCTGATTGCTGCCAGAGACATGCAGCAATGAGGACTTGGGTTTGGGCAACGATAAAGCAAAGAAAGTTGCTTCATTGTGACAGTCCAGGGTTTGATCAGAACATGAAAGAAGAAGAAGCAGCTCATTCTTTGTTGGATAAACAGGATTATATCACTTCATCAAGTGTAACATTTTTACTGTTAATATGCTGGGTTTGCCATTTAAAAAAAATAATAATGCAATGTGTTCCAAATGGTTGCAAGAAAAAAAGAAGCCCAGTTTGTGCAAAATTGTGTGCTATAAAGTTGAACATATGGGGCACATGTGTTTTACATGAGGAATGCAGAACCTACCTGTTTTTCTTCTGCAAGTACTTATTTTATAATTTTCACAAAGAATAACAGGCCAGTTTAATAAGATGCCATCTGAAAAATGGCATTCTGCTTATATATATGTTTGCATGGTAGAATCTGTTCCCAAGACATTCTCAGTATGATTGCCTGCACTTTGACGATTTATGATCTTATCTCCTCATTTTACATCAATTCATGAGTGAGTATAATTTTTTTTAGCTTAATAAAACTATACATTTTAGCAGAAACTGGAAAGGGTTAAAGAGCTAGAATCTTGTGTGGATTTCATTGAGCACAGATGCGCAATCACGCAAGTTGTGAGTGCTATCTTGTGATTTTGCGCACTGCGCAAGCCTGGGGAAAGGTTGGTTCATTATCCGCACAACTGTTTGCATGATGGAAAGCCAACTCAGTAATACCATGCCATTCTGTCATCAGTGTTCTGGGAATGCATTAACAGCAGCTTCAATGTTGCACAAAACATGAAGAATAGAGCTTATAAAATGTGTTAGTCTTTAAGCTCCCCCAAGACATGCTGTGTTTTAAGAGTAACCTTTCTGGGATTGGCTTGCACAGAACCTTCTATGCATAGGGAGTGGGATTGTAGGGGGGAGCATCTATAATAGGTAAATGTCACCTTTGCTCAAAAGCCAGTCATATCCAGCTCTAGGGTTCAGTGCTCATCTCCATTTATAGCTAAAGAGCCAATAATGTCTGTGTCTGCAGATGTTTCCATGCTCATGTGGCAGGCGTAACTAGACACCAAAGCACACAGAACGCTGTTTACCTTCCCACCAAAGTGGTACCTATTTATCTACTTGCAATTTCTTGCTTTCAAACTGCTAGGTTGGCAGGAGCTGGGAAAGAGATGGCAGCTTACTCCATTGTGTAGCACTCTGGTCTTGAACTGATGACCTACTGATTTTCCAGTCATCAAGTTCAATGTCCTAACCACTAAGCCACTGCAGTCCCTTGTCGCTATTATAGGAGTACACAAAAGAGTACATTTATATAGCTAGTGGGGGGTTGAATAATTAATTTCATACTACATTGTATCCACTTTTAAAAGATTTCCTTATGCTATTCCATTCATATATAAAATTAATTAATTAGATATATAATTAAAATGAAGAAATTTGGATGTACAGTACAAGCCTTTGACTCATAATGTATTATATCTTATAGGTAGCCTTAAGGAATCACATTAGACTTATCTTTTCTTCCTCTGTGTGGCTACCAAATTCATGCACAATACTGCAGGAGAAGAATATTGTGCACTTCCACGCAGCTGGTTTTATTTATGCCACAGAATTGCACAAGCTTTGTGGGGGGAAGATATAACAACTGCATTTAGATTGTTTGTGCATAATGTCATTAGTGACTAGCAACTCAGGATTTTTTCCATGCAGGATACAAAGGCAAACAGTAGAAAATTGCTCAACTTTAAAAGGTTTCAAAGAAAAGTGGGGATAGTAAAAGAATCTGAATTAAATAATTATGTATATGGCCTTTTTGAGGAGTCAGTCCATGATTGTGTTTGAAGAGGAGCATCTACTAGTAAACTTATTTCTTTTAGCTACTCATTCTTTTCCCTATACGTGTGTGCTTTGGTAAATTTTATGTACTTTGTGTACTTTAATATATTCATTGTATAGTTTTCCCTAATAGACTGCTGGTTAATTTGGAAAGGGAAGTCTTTACAATGACCCATATGGAAAGTATTTTATAGATGTGGTAACAGCTACAGTAGTGCCTATGAATGTGGATATTTCATGCCCTAGTGTTACAATGTTAGCCTTGGCCCAGTTCCCCTTCACTTTTAAATAATATTCTTGCTGAGGTCAAGATAATATAGTTGGGGCTTGAACAAGAGATTAGCCAAATGCAGGCTTGTAAATTTTACAACACACAGTTTACTTTCACTGGGAGGTTTTCCCTTTTAGGCTTTAACTTGCGTAAACTCTTTGAATCTCGCTTATTTTGAAAATCTTGTATCAGCGTCACTGCCCAGCAAGTAGAAAGATGGTATGCAATTGGAATTCCTGTTGGATCTTAGCACCCCCCCCCCCCAGGGAGCAGTTTACTTGACAGGATTATTTAGGATGGCTGAAATTCAGTTTGGTAAAGAATGAGATTTAACAAGATTCTTATGTAGCACCTCAGAGTCAAACTAAACTATGCAATTATATGATGCATTTGTCATTTTTTGAGAAGACGTGTCCCCCCATCTCTCTCTCTCTCTCTCTGTGTGTGTGTGTCTCAAAGCTGTTTGCCATAACATATGATTTTCTCATGTGTCTTGGAGGAGATACGATGTATTGGCAGGAGATACGATTTTTAAAAAGCTGATTGGCAGAAGGTCAACTAGATCAGGCTTCTCCAACCTTTGGGTTTTGGACATCAATTCCCAGAAGCCTAAGTCAGTACATTGGCTGATCAGTGCTTTGGAGAATTGATTTAGGCTTCTGGGAATCAAAGTCCAAAACCCAAAGGTTGGGGAACACTGAACTAGATGATCAGTGTTGGGCATTTGTCCAGACCAGGAGGTTAGAAAGAAAAGTCCTGAACCCAATGGTTTATAAATGTTGGTGGTGGGGGAGTGAGGAGTTCAGGGACTTCCACAGAGGTTGGGGCTGAATTTGAAAATCCCAGAAGAACATATACAACCCAAGGGTCACACTTTATATGCCCTTGGCATAATGCCTAGCTTAGCACTCTTAATGCTTCAATGGTGTAAGAGAATAAAACCATATTTACTTTTCAAAAACTGCAGACTCCTTGAGTTAAGTTTCTATTTGAGGATTGTGCTCCTTCCTTTACTCTTTGCAACATAGTAAAACCCTGAGTTACGACAGAAGTCCATTCCAATAGCCTCTGTTGTAACCTGAAAAAATTGTAACCCGAAACATCCATAGGGATTCATTGAAGAATTAAAAACAGTCCTGAATTGATAATTGTAAAGTGAAACAAATACATTAAAATTTTGTAAACTGGTACAACATTTTCATAGGATTTGCCACTGTAACCTGGAGCAAACTTAAACTGAGTCAGTTTTACTGACAACTTAAGGTTTCACAAGCTTGGTGTGAAGATTTTTTTTTGCATCACAAAAAAATAAATATTGTCTGCTCCTTGGTCTACTTCATCTGTTGCAGTGATGGGATGTCCCCGGTTCCATACGGTTCCCTGGAACCAGTAGGATCAATCCCGGAGGGTTCTCCAGGAGGGTAGACAACTTTTGAGGCATCCGGTTCCGGACGCCTCACCGAAAGAATTTTTTTTTTAATTGGAGCAAAAATGGCTACAATTGACTGCGCATGCACAGAAACTCAATCTCACGCATTGTGCATGCGTCAGATTGAGTTTCTGGACATGCGCAGTCAATTGGAGCCATTTTGCTCTGATTTTAAACTTTTTTTATTTTGGAGCTGGAAACTTTCAGGGCGGCGGCGGCGGCAGCAGCAGCACCAGCCCTCAGGGGTGGGGATGCCCGGCGGGGCACACTGCTGCTGCCTGTAGCCTCCTCCTCTGCTGGGCACCTGTGGCCTTCCATCCTCCTTCTCCTTGGGCCGGTGCATTTTTGGCCCGGCTCTGGCTGCGGCGCCTGGCGGAGGAGGAGGCTGCAGGCGGTGGTGGTGCGCCCCACCGGGCGTCCCCTAGGCATGGGGGCTTGTCTGCAGCAGATGGCCCAGGGAGGCTCGGCAGCCGGAGCCACCGCCAGAGCCAATGCTGCCCGCCGCCCCTGGCCGTGGCCGCAGCCACAGCCAGCCAAAAATGCACCGGCCCAAGGAGGAGGCAGAGGCCACAGGGCTGCGGGCGGCGGCAACGGTGGCGGGCGGCGGCTGTGGCCGGCGGCTGCAGGCGGTGGCTCCTGTGGCCGTGGCCTTCGGAGGAGGAGGCCACAGTTGGGGGCAGCCCGCCTTGCCGGGTAGCCCCGGGCCATGGGGGTTCGTCGTCCAAAGGAAGGTAAGCAAGTGAGGGTTTTTTATTTGGGGTGGGTGGGTAATTTATTTGTGTTTTGGGTGGGTGGTTGTATTTTTATTTAATTTTTATTTTATTTATTTCTTTATTTATTTAAGTTATTTACAGGTTTGTGTTGTAGCTGTCTGGGTGGGGTGGGTGGGCTGAGGTGTGTGTGTGTGTTTATTTTTATTTTATTTATTTTTATTTTTGGCCCCGCCCACAACATCATGATGTCATGACGTCGGCTCCCCCATGACGTCATGACATTGGCCACGCCCATGACGTCCGTGACGTCATGGCGTGGTAGTAGAATTTTTGTCATCCCATCACTGATCTGTTGTATACTAAATCAAGTGTGCTGAATCAAAATCTGAAGTCCAATTCTGCCTAGGATGTCAGGATCTTAAGTAAGCAAATTTCACCATCTTGTTTAGATTCTTGCATTGATCACATGGGGTATATTTGCCACAAATATAGCAAAAAATGTCCGGTTTATTAACACAGCTGTGCCTACTCATCTTTAGCTCAAAACAGACTCACTATACCCTAGCTGTACTAACTTAAAATCTATACATGACAGGCCAATTCTGAGTTCATATTTGGAATCAGCCAGAAGCGTAGCATGCCTTGGCGGGGCCCCGTATAAAAATTTGTTTGGGGGCCCTTAGGAAGGGTAAAGATTTCTCACAAAAGAAAAAAAAATGCATAAAATTACTTAAACGGGGAAATCCCGCAGCCCGCGATAACCTATGTAGGGTGTTGCCAACTTTTGAACGCATACTTTACGCGGGAAAAAAAGAAATTGCTTTTTTTGACTTTTGTCATTTGTTTTGCTTACGCACGTTGGGGGCCCCCGTGGCCCTCCTCCCACCTTTGGTCCAACTTTCCTCCGCTTTGCATTATCCCTTTGCTTCCCGTTAGAAAACCTGCCCAGGGCGGGCAGGCAGGTGCTGAAGACCAGTGCCGCCCTTTTGCGGGTAACGGGCAGGAGGAATTGGGGGTTGGGGGGGGACCAAAGGAGACCATCCCTTCTCAGGCCTTCCCACAATGACGTTGACTTCGGCAGAAGCAGGAGAGGTGGGAACCGCTGCAACCCGCGCTGCTAGCTGCTAGCTGCTGCCTGTGGCCTTTGCCACCGTTGGCAGGGCGGGTCCATGGCCGGGGAAGCGGGAGAGACCGTTGAAGCGCTCCCAGCCTCTTCCCGGGCCAGAGTGCCCTCCGCTGCTGCTGCTGCGGTCCCGCCGGAGGCATCGCCAGCGCTCGGCGGCCTCTCCCCGTGCCGCTCCCTCCCCAGTGAAGGTCCCAGAGCGTCCGGCAGTCCAAGTGTCCCTGGTTCATCAGGGCGCCCGCAGGGACCGCGCGTGCACCCCCGCTCTCTTGTGTGAGTGGAGGCGACAGAAGCGGCGGAGAAAGGAGAGCCCTGCCCTCCGTTCCTCATCCTGGGCAGGTGGGAGAGGGCAGCCCAAGGCCTCCCAGAAAGGCACCCGCCCCCAGCCCGCTTCCGGTGCCCTCTCCCAAGGCTCCCTGGCCGTCGCCTCCCTCCCGCTCTGCATTTGTTTTGCTTACGCACGTTGGGGGCCCCATATAATTGATACGCCAGATACGGCGGTAGCTACGCCCCTGGAATCAGCACACTTGATATCATGTAAATCATGTTATTCTCCAGTAACAAAATCGTTGTTGTGCAGTGTAAGTGCTGTTCATATTTTCTTGGATGGAATACTCATGAAATAAATGTATAGAAGAAATAGAACATATTAAAGCACTATCCTATGTGTTTAGTTTTATCTCTTTATCTTGGCATTTTATTTCAAGAGTAGTCTAAAAAGGTACGTTTTCCCCAGCATTCTTCCTTCTATGGTGTAGAGTTTTTTTTGTACCTCCATCCAGCTGTAGCACCCTTCTTGCTAGCATCTTGTGTTATTTATTATTGCTCACAGAAGTGAGGACTTAAGTGTTCTCTCAACTGCATAATTTCACATGCTTGTAACAATTAAGCTAGGTCATGCAATATTTTCCTACTGGATTAGCAAGGAACAATGTACTGTTCCACTATTGTAATTAATTAAATCTGTTGATTTTGAAAGACAATAAATAGCTGGCTAATTTATATTGATTCTAAAATGCTTACACACATCTGGTTACAGAAGAGGAAGGAGAGGGAGGGAGGGAGCTTTAAGAAGCAAGAAAGTGGATGTGAAGAACAGAAAGGAATATATCTTTTTCTACAGTCAGTACTGCAATATTAATAGATTTTGTTGCCTTTCTTGGTAATAAATAACAAGCTATTCTTTTTGGAACCCAAGTAGCAACCTTATACCTTAGTCAGAAACATCTCAAGGAACAAAGCCAAAATTCCATAAGATAGCATTAATTTTGTGAGGATTGCAAAATCTTCATAGAGAAGGAGTTTTATTTGTATTAGTACAGTACATTCCAGAGTTGATAAGAAAAACATGGTTAATGGGCAGATACCAACTTGTTTTCTCTGTCAAAGAAAACCATCTGTCTCCTGCCCCTCTACTTTCTCTAATCTGCTCTCATTTTAGGCTGGTCTCTGGGGAATGACAAAGAAAATAATGGTCTTCCCTACCAGTTAATATTATTGTTCCATAAATAAGAATCTACTGGTTGGATTCCATTCACAAAGGTAAGAAATTCTACAATTAAGAACTTTGCTTTCATTCTGGTTTCTTTGGAGAAGGCATACTTGTGTTCCCTGTTGACTTAATTCATTTAGCAATTTTTTCATTTAATTAACCTGAAGGCCTATGCTCTTGTCTTAATTGTTGTTGTTTTAGTTCCCACACAGCTGTAGAACATAGAGACATGGGTTTTCATCAACTTGATTAAACAATGACTTCACTTTTTCAGTCTCCATCAGATGGTCTGGCATGCAAAACAGCTATACATAACTTTAAATAAACACCTACTGTCAAATAGCCATTGCAAAATGCATTTTCATATCTGTGTTACATCAAAGGTTGACTATGAAAGCTCCTTGGAACCTTACATGGACCTTAAGAAGAGGTGTGCAAGCTCAATTTTCTCCTTAGTAGCAAATCTGAGCTGAGCAAGGTCATTTAAAGAAACTACATTTAGAGTATTTCCAAAATGGTCCTGTTACAGGCAAACCCATCAATACAGTGCTAATGTGTGTCCTTGGGGAAAGAAGCTTGATTATTATTCTCCTGTGTGATCTCTTCTCTGTATTTTTTCATGACTGAAGTACTCTGGGAAATCTCTTAAAACTACGGGTAAATTCAGATATTAGATTGCTTTAAGGCTATGGCTGTTAAGTATACCAAGCAGAAATGATACCCCATCTTCATAAAACTGTTTGGAGTGCTGTCAAGCAGGTGAAGTTGCTGTATATTCATGGCTTGAATTTTTTATTTATGATAAAACACTGAGGGCAGGTGGGGTGGTTGATGCCTACCATGCTTCGCAGACAGGACTCCTGTTCTTATTGAAGGGAAAAATAACATTGTTTGGTCCTAACTCTCTCTGTGTGTGTTAGTGTTTGGCTACTGTTGCTGCTAGAAGGAAGCCAATACTCTCACGTGCTGGATGTAATAATTGTAGGAAAGAATCCTGCCCTACTAAGTTTTATTCATGCTGCAAGTTCTTTCTGGCTCCTTGTGCATTTTGCACCCTATGACTATCCTTCGATCCCAGTCTTCTTACCAGAAAGGAGGCTGTCAGAGTCCAGGTGTCAGGGCATAGGTGACTGTCAGGTGGTGCAAACAACAGGACAACCAGGTCACAGACCAAACAGCAACTGAATCTCAGTCCAAGTGAAACCAGAGATGCAGGCTTAGTCCAGATGATAAAAGCATAATACCGACAAGTCAGGAGACCAGGAGAATAGATACAGCAGAAATTCCTCAAGGGCTTGAGTGAGGTGAGGATGAAATTTCAGGAGCAAGGAGCTAGGCAAGGCAAAAAAGCAGCACATAGGAACGAGGCAGGAGATGTTCTGGAGCAGGAAGCAAATATGCATTTCTTGCTACAAGTCAGACGTCAAACAGGTGTTAGATCTAGCCTATCACTGTAGAGGACAATTCATAACTAATGCCACCATGTGAGTGTCACAACACCAGATTTCCTAATTTCTGAGATTGTGCAAATTGGTTTGCTTTCTTTGGTGATTTTTAGGACTTATAAACAGGATTCCTCTGAAGTCTAACTTCACAAACATAGAAGGGCTGCTTCAATTGTCTTTCTGTCACACCAACATGTTCTCATCTCTAATTCTGGGGTATCTCTAATGTGTGTTTCTGGACTGAGGTTGGCAACCAGGTGCCACCTTGACCTGGCTGAGAGCACTCAAAACAGTCCCTTTGTTCTTACCTCTCCTTATGTCCTCCCTTATGCTTCCTTATATGCCTCACTTTCTTTTGGAGCAACTGGAACGGAGAATTCTGCAACCTCAACAGCCTCTTACTGGATGGACTTTATTGGAATCATTGCCTGCTACTATAGGAGCATGAATCACATTTTGATAATTATGGTTAACTATAAAATAGCAGATTAAAATTAATTAGAATTGAATGGATATGATCACTGACAGTCAGTTCTAACTTAAAAATATAGATGCAGTTGTGGGCTAATTACATGAGCTATGTAGCCTGTAGTTTACCACACTGCAGGGATCATGAAGTGGCTTAATACACAGAATATCAGCAAATTGAACACTTTCTTGTGGAGGGATAGGGAAAATTATTTTTGGATGCTTCAACTACAACATCACTGATGTGCTGAATCAATTAGATTAACTTTAAAAAAATTCTTATTTGCCTATTGAAACACTGTAGGCAATTTCTCAACTGGCACACAAGTCAATTAAAAAAATTAATCTGTTTCAGCAGATCAGTGATGGCTTAGCAGATGCACATTTTAAGAAATAATTTCATTTCCCTTGCCCTTTCACAGAAGGAGTTGGACTAAATAGGGTTACTTGAGATCAGTATCTCATTTGGATGTTAGGATCATATGAAATGGCATATTGCTTCTCTCCTCCAACCACAAACAACCCTATTTAGGCAGAATTAACCTGCTTTAAAAGGGTCAGTATAGATGCACCCTTAGGCTTTCTCTCTCTTCTTCTCACATATTTAGAGGTTGGGCAGTGAGGGAGGGAGGGAGAAGTACAAAATGAAGTAAGCTTGAAATACTTTTAAAAATATGGATTTGGCTGACACTGCTGTGGGCTGACCGGTTGAACACAAAAATCCCGAGAATGATGGCATGCACATGACATAAAACAAGACTTGCTTGATGAAAAACATACTTTGTTCTGTGGTAACAAAAGGAATCACAGCTGTTTTATGAGCCTAGCAGCTTGTTAGTTACATTGTCTGCCTGGATCCACAATCACAAAGAATGGTGTCCTTGGTTTTTATCTACATCAGGGGCTGGCAATGCATGGTTTCTAAGCATGCTTAGGCTGCAGCTTTCAGCAGCCAATCATAAAGAATGCTGAGAAGCGCCATCCAATTATATTCGAACCAGATTTAGGATATCCTTGATCTGTACCATAAATAAACATTTTTATATGTTGGAGAGATTGTTTTGAATGTCCTTTCAATGGCCCTGATGAGCCAAAGCCGTTGGTCTTAAAAATCTTAATTCTGTAATTTTTGATTATAAGGTTTTACTAATGAGAGATAAGGTATCTGTGTAGATGTCTGATGCAACATCTCTCAAAGACCTGAAGGTCAAAAGCTAATAGTTAAAGTACCATTCTGTTGATGTGTTTTAATCCTCAATTTTATGTTCATCCTGTATAAACACAATGTCTTGAAAAGAATCATGTTTCTAGCTATTGTAAAAATAGAGAACATTCTGGGATTTCCTGCAAAATGGAACTCTTCCAGTAGCTCACAAATTACAATGGTCTGCTGAAGAGCTATAGTAGGCAGGCAGATATTGTAATATTCCTCACAGGAAGGATAAAACTGCACAGTCTCTCTCTTTATGTCACTATATTTGCATTCTAGCAAAGCTCAATAAGAGAAAGCAGAAAGCAACAACTGCGAGTGGCACTGAAATGGAACCTAATATGTTAAATTTGATCTGGCATCAATTTTCATCAGTTGCTATCATTCTGAAATGCAAGAAGAGGCTAGTGTGGAAACAGTTGCAAGCTGAACTGGTTGTGTCTGACCTGTTGATAAATTCAATTTTGATGCTGTTCAGTTGCACAGTCAATTCCGACCCTTTGCAACCCTATGGACCATTGTCCTCCAGGCACCTCTGTCATCCACCATCCCCTCTACCTGCCCAGCTCTGTGCCCATTGTGTCTATAATACCATCTAGCCATCTCATTTTCTGCCGCCCCCTTCTTCTTTTGCCCTCTACCTTTCCCAGCATCAAGGCTTTCTCAGGTGAATCCTATCTTCTCATTTGATGTCCAAAGTACTTTAGTGTCATCTTTACTATTTGACCTTCTAAGGAGCAGTCAAGGTTAATTTCTTCTAAGATTGACCTGTTTATTCTCCTTGCTATCCAGGGTACTCTCAAAATTCTCCTCCAACACCTCATTTCAAAGGCATCTATTGTTCTGTGCTCAGCTTTCCTAATGGCCCAGCTCTCACAACCATACATTACCATTGCTTTGACTATACAAACTTTTGTTTGCAATGTGATCTCTCTGCTTTTCACTATGTTTCCCAGGTTTCTCATAGCTTGCCTTTTTATTTCATGGCTGCAATCACTATCTGCAGTGAGCTTAGATCCTAAGAAAGTAAAAATTGTCACTGCTTCTACTTCTTCCCCATCTATTTTCCAGGACTAATAGGGCCTGTTGCCATTATCTTGGTTTTCTTGATGTTGAGTCTCAAGCCAGCTTTTGTACTCTCTTCTTTCAGCCTAAGTAGGAGCTTCTTTAGGTCTTCCTCATTTTCTGCCATTAGGGTAGTGTCATCTGCATATTTCAAATTGTTGATGTCTTTCCCAGCAATTTTGATCCCATATTGTGATTCCTCCATCCCTGCATTGCACATTATGTGCTCTGTGTATAAGTTGAATAAGCAGGGTGACAAAATGCAGCCTTGTCTTACTCCTTTTCCTATTCCAAACCACTCTGTCATTCCATATTCTGTCCTAACTGTTGTCATTTGTCAATTTGTTGTCAATAGGAACAGCTTTTCATATTGGCCCTTTATCTGCTGTGAATATTCTAATTTTGGATTAGCACTGAACAGGAGCAACATTGCCTGCAAGTCCCTCATGCCTATCCAGGTGATTCTGTGTTAGTTATAGGTTCAAGTTAATAAAAAAAATTATTGATTTTTTGGCTAGTTCTGTTGGGAGGTATATTTTGTTGAGTATTCTAGTGCAACCCCAGAGAAACAGGAAAGGCTAGCCTGACCTAAAGGAAGTTGTTTTGAAATGTTTGTGTGGAATTACAGTTAGAATTTTTTTTTCTGCCTCAGAGATCACTTGACCCTATTTGCATGTGTTAAGGCCTTTGTTTTGCTCTGGGCTTCTCTCTCTCTCTCTCTTGCTTTTCTGCCTTCAAAGAGGAAAGAGGTCTTTTTGAACTCCATCTTTGAGGTCACATGCCTGGAAAAAAGATTTTACTTTAACAAGACAGCTCTATTGCCCTTTTCCCTTCTTCCTGCCATGTTGATATAGCATGATAACGCTGTAGTACAAACAATGTTTAGGTGTTTGTTTTTTATGTATTCCATTTTTTCGACTGAAGCAGAAAGTAGCTCAGAACTTTTAAGGTGTTACTTGTTTAGCTATACATTATATCTATGGTGTTAAGATAGCTTTATCTGTCCACTATCATTTAACATCTTCTTTGGTAGAGCAAATAAATAAAGTATATAGATGTCATTTATAAAATTATGTTTTGCATTTTGATCTTTTGTCTATGTCACTCCTTCTAATGACTTGGATAGTTTGAGGCTAGACAGCAAACATCTGTCACCTAAGCTAAAAAAAGGTCAAAGCAAATTATTATGTAACAGAAATAGCATTTTCTCCTTCCTTTCTATAATGCTACAGAGTAGCCCTTGCATATTCACTCAGGGCTGTATTTAATGTCAATTAATAAGAATTGTGTGCTGTCAAGTTTTTTCTTACTTATGGCAACCTTTTTTTAGGGTTTTCTAGGTTTAGACTACTCAGCTGTGGTTTATTGTTACCTTCTTCAGGGGGCACCCTGAGATTGTGCAGCTTGCCCCTAACTATATAGGCTGTCTCTTTTCCTGGAAAGTACAGTGGGGAACTGGAATTCCAGCTACTCCTCAGCTATCCAAAAATTCAATGCCTATAGGTATATTGTTATTTAGTTCTGATTCCACCTTCTCAATTTTGGTCCTTTAACATAGATCATTAGCCTAATATGCAACACCTTGTCCCAAAATCCAGCTGGGTGAGGAAAATCTGCACCCATCATCATTTCAAGTAGGTAGCAGGCCACCTACTTTTGTCCTCATTTTCTGATGGCCAATCTCTGAACAAAAGCAAGATGACTGGCAATTTACAGAGTTGCAACCTTCATGCTAGGAAAATAAATGTTGTCGAACTTTTAAGGGAGTTCTGCTTCTAACTATAAAGCTATCATATCTGTTTTTACCATCAGCCGCCTGTGGCGAAACTGGCTGTGTTGATCTGACTATCAGCAAGTTTTGAAATATTTTTAGTAAGGAGGTTCTGTACTGGCACTGTTCCTTAACTGGATTCTGTTATAATAATGTAAGACGCCTAGTAAAAACAAGTCAGAGAAAGCATAATTTAAATGTCTGTGGTTTGTTAACACATTTTTTTGTTGCCAGCAGATTCACCATTCAGTATGTGTTGAAGTTATGGTTTCCAACTGCTATCAAAGCAGTATACATTCCATCAAAATACACCACGTTGTGACATATTTTTGAAGTGAGACAGCTTATGAATTCCACAAAATAAGTTTGCTATGGTTATTTGTCATCTAGTTTCACATGGAAATGTAAACAGATTTAATCAAAGATGGAATAAAGTTTTTCAGCACTAAGCATTGTTTGGGGAACATCTTCCAAGCCCAGCTTCTGTATGTATCACACTGACATAGAACAGAGTAGTAGCAAGGCTTAGTGTTCAAAGTAAGAATCACCCATCTTGTAAGCTGAAAGCCATGATTTCTGCTTGCTGAGAAATGGCACTGTCTGATAATAGATGTACAGTAATACCTCGGATAACGTTTACCTCGGATAACGCTAAAATCACATAACGTTAAGTAATCTGGGGAAGAGAATTGGATCGAATAACGTTAAGGTCCTATGGGATGGATCTGATAACAACCACTGAAGCCTGTGCGGTTACAATGTATCTCTATGGACCTTTAACGTTATCTGATCCATCTCATAGGATTTTAACATGCATAACACTAAAAATCAGATAACACCAAGACTTGTGGAACCAAGTCTTAGCATTATCCGAGGTATTACTGTACTGGGATGCCATACCAGAACACACTGAGCTTGTGGGAAGCTTGTTTCTCTGAATCTTTAATTAAAACAGGGGTTCCCAACCTTTTCAAGCCAGGGGCTGGGTCATGCTCTTTCAGTCAGCTTCGAGGGCTGGATTGCCATTTTAACCTGCGTGCATGATGGGTTTTTTTGGCCATTTTTTCCCAATAGCTTCAAAGGGTTGGCCATTTTGTTTCTCAGATGCCCTTGGAGTGGTGGTGGTGGGGCACATGAAATGGTGTTGTGGGCCAGATCCTGAATTAAAAGATATTAACATTGTTGAGGATTAAAAGATGATTAAGTGTACTGGGTATGATAGATACTCCTTCAGCAACTACTATTGCTATGGATAGGTATTACTATCTATTCTGTCTATTTCTCTGTATTTAATTATCATACCAAAGACTAGTGGGAAAATAAAGGAAAATGCCCAAAAGACAGACTGAATCATTGTTCACCATTCTGGTCATTAAGAGGTCAACATACTTCTCTTTATAATCCATTCTCTATAGGTGTATATATCTATTAGGAAATATGTTTAATTTCAATACGTTTCATATGTCATGACAAATCTTATTTCCATAAACCATATGGAGCAGACAGTAACTCCTGTACATGTTCACATCTTCCAGCTCATTACAAATAAGGCCCCATAGCACTGCTGCTTCTTATATTTCAGGATGTTGATTCTTGATAGAAAATTTTCCTTTCAGGTCTTCTTGAACAATACCAAAAGAGGGAAATCTGAGATAACGCAGGGGGCATGTCTGCAAACAACCGCATGTGACAGAGAACTGAGAATTTGTATACTTTATTAGGTCTATGAGTCTCTATAAAGTTCATTGATTTCCCCACCCCCCTAAATTATGGGTTATGAGCTTGCCAGAAATGTTACAAGGGGAAAGTGGAGACAGAAGTTCATTTCACTGCATCTCATGTTGAGTTATCTCAAACGAAGATTGGAGAGATGCTTACCAAAAGAAAGAGGGTGGCAGGGAGTGGAGGATGGAGATAGTATTGTCTATTAAAAAAGTGGTGGGCATCAGCAGGTTAACACCAGTTTCCTAGAACCGGTAGCAGAAATTCTGGTTGGCCCTGCCCATCCAAGTTTTGAAATAAAGTAGTCCTAATTCAGGTGCAATGCAGGGCTTTACCCCTGGCCACACCCACCATACCACGCCCACAGTGTGGTAGTATATTTTTTTGAGCCCACCACTGTCTACATAATACCTCAGAATTGAAGACTGGTACTAAAATTTCTTAGTTATTTGTAGCAGCTGCACAGCAAAGTGGGGCAGGTTTTAGACAATGTTATGTTTGAATGCAATTCTCTAAGTTCTCTCCCTTTTATCCCAGCTAATGAACACATTTGGATTAGATACTTGAGAAAAAGAAAAATATCATTTACTAACAAAATGAGGTCAGAAGATACATGTGCTCAGAAGTCTTGATAATGTTGGTTTAGAAAGAAGTAAAGCCTTTGTTCCAGCCATATGGCATTGAAGATGGAGGAACTACAAAAGAAATCTTTCCTCTTTGAAAAGCAGAAAGCAAGAGAGATAAGGCCAGAGCAAAACAAAGTCCTTAACACATGCAAATAGGGCTAGGTGATTTCTGAGGCAGAAAATAACATTTCTAATTGTAATCATAGGGAAACAATGCAAAACAACTTCCTTTAGGTCAGGCTAGTCTTTCCTGTTTCTCTAGTTACTGCATGTTGGAGTTGCACTAGAATACTTAACAAAGAAGATTCAGCATACAGGTATACAGGGTTACTGTGCCATAGGATGAGTGGGGAGGGAGAGAATGTAGACAGATAACAAAGGAGAAGAAGGAATCAGATGATGAAGGCTTAAGTGGAGAAATAACACTTCAGAAACTGCTCAAAAGCCTGGGCAAGACAGCATATTCATTGACAAAGCAACTAAGAGATATGGAGCTGAAAGTGAAAAAAAAAACCCCAGAGGTATAAGATAAAAATGGTTATTTTGTTAAATGGTTAAAAAGTGTCTCAGAATTCCATAAGAAACCAGTAGGACAGAGAGATTGTGGGGGCCCTAGAGGCAGAAGAAATACAATATAATACAGTACAGAGAATTTATTACTAAAAGCTAAAAGTGTAAGCAGAAAGATGATTCAATTTTCTTTTTTCTTCTTCTTCCATGTCTAGGCCAAATATGAAATTGCCAAAATGAAGGCACCTTTGGGGAGAGTTCATTCCACAGCTCCTTTTGTCTGACATAGTGTGAGAAAGATTAACCAGCAACACAAGGTGGCCATTACCAAGGTATGCCGGATTGTGTTTCAAAAATACAACAGTCTTCGAGGAGGCTCTTTCTGTCTACCCCATGCTTCAAAAGATAAGCTGATAGGGAAAGGAAATAAGGTCAAGCAGATGGAATTAGTCCATCTAAAATGAGAGAGCCTGATAATTAGAATTAGATGCTGGGACAAAGAGAGGTGGGCCCAAGTAGATAGAAGTTTGCCTATTCAAGGTAAAAATGTCCTATTTCCTGGGAAGAAGAGCAACATATATACTTTTTAAAAACTGAGTGAGTTTTGTTGTTGTTGTTGTTCAGTTGCACAGTCGAATCCAACCCTTTGTGATTCCATTGACCACAGCATGCCAGGCTCCTCTGTCATCTGCCATTCTCTGTAGTCCAAACCGGTCTATACTCATGTGTCAATGATGGCATTTAGCCATATCATCCTCTGCTGCCCCCTTCTCTTTTTGCTTAGATTTTTCCCAGCATCAGGGCCTTCTCCATTGAGTCCTCTCTTCTCATTTGGTGGCCAAGTACTTCAGCTTCAGCTTCAGTATTTGTCCTTCCAAGGAACAGTCAGGGTTGATTTCCTTTAGGATTGACTGATCTGATCTCCTTGCAATCCAGGGGACTCTCAAGAGTCTTCTCCAGCACCAAAATTCTGCACTCAGCCTTCCTTGTGGTCTAGCTCTCACAGTCATACATTACTATTGGGAAGACCTTGAATGAGTAGTTATGCCCAATATTTTTTCAGTTTTTGAAATGGCTGTAGACAGCACTTGGGATGTGATTCACGATGATTTCCTATGCTTCTTAGACCACTTACAAGACTTAGAATACTGCCACCCATAACAATGGCCTCAGTAGAATGCAGATTGGGAAAATACTGTCAAAAACATGCATCATATAACATGCATCATATAACATCATATAACATCCACAACAAAAACATGCATCATATCCACAAAGATGAATGACGACTCTTCTTTAAAGACTTTAGAGTCTTGTGGTACTAGATGCTCTCCAAACAGAATGTGACTGTTCTTTGTTAGTAAATTAGGACACTTTAATTAAAGTTCACTTTTTTTGTAATTTCATATTCATTTCAACATTTCCTCAGAAAATTATGTTTATATGTATCCTAGAAAGAAAATTCAAAGTGGCAAATGTTTCTTTGAATTTTTGCATGACCAATAAATAACTCTTTCAACATAACTCAGATTAGCTGGTACTCATTAAATTTGGCAAACCTAGCTAATGTGAGCAGAGGCTGCTGTTTCTAATGCGAAAAACTGAGAGACGTCAAAGCCTTTGACCTAAATTAGAGAAATAGAGAACAAGATAGAGAAATCATTGAATTTTTTGGAATAGTAGCCGTGTTAATCTGGGATTCAGGCATATCAGAAAACAAAACAAAATAAATAAAATAAAAAAACAAAAAAACACTTTAAAGAATAACTGCTATATTTTTATTGTTAGCTTTCATGGATCAAGTCCACGAAGAAGTCTGAAGAAGCGGACTTGATCCATGAAAGCTAACAATAAAAATATAGCAGTTAGTCTTTAAAGTGCTAGTGTTTTTTTATTTTATTTTTATTTTATTTATTTTATAGAGAAATCAGTTCCTCAACCCCTGAGATAAAATGCATTTGAAAATGCAAATCTATAAGATCACTATTTAGATTCACCCTTCCAGGGCCTCTCCTACATAAACATATTGAAATTCTACTACTTAAACAGAGGTGGTAAAGGTTTTATCCTCATCTATGGGGAAAACAGTTCCTGCTTCTCCAGCTCATTAACTCTAGTCCTGAATCATAGGCCTTTCCTAGGATTTCCTTCTCACTTGGATTAAATTTGCAAATAATCCAATTTTCTTCTTTCTTAAAAGGCCAGCATTGTTGTACTGGGCCAGAGAGAGATTTTCCATTTGGCCTTTGTTTATAGTTTATTAAGATAGTTCTGTATCTAACTCTCCTGCAAATCAGGAGATCTATAAGAGAGTTATGTTAAGAAGCTGCAGACAAAACTGTCCATTTCTTCCTCAGTCCCTGTGTAGCTATTTAATTCAAATTTAGCTGGGGAATCCTGACTAACTGTGTGCAACTTAACAGTGTACCCATTCCCATCAATCTTGCTGTGTAGTTGCATCCTTAGTGACAGTGCAATATACCTGATTGATTTGTGATGTATTGCAAACTGTTTTAAAAACTATTTCTAATAGGGGTGTTCAGTATATGTTTGAACACATTCTAATACAGTAAAACATGGCTGGCAATGCAGGTATGGGGTGCGGAAGGGACTCTGACCCCAGCCTGCTGGTTGATTTAAGCCCTCCTTGCCTTCAATTAGTTTTTATATTTTGATTTTAAAGTTTTAAAATGAGACGATTTTTTAAAAAAAATGCTTTTAAGAGTGTTTTATTGTGGTTTTTTATGAATTGTGATCCATCCTGGGTCACCTCAGTGAGGAGGGCGGTTGATAAGTATGAATAATAAATAAATAAATAAATAAATAAAAACCTTGCATAAAGAGTGCCTTGGTTAGAGACTAACTCGCTTAAAGAGCAGAATTTATTCTGAATGGTTGCCCTCGCTTAACAACTAAAACCAACCAATAACTCGCTTAACACCTAAACCGGGGTTGGTAATCCCCCCCCCCCCAAGCAGGAGTCACAATCGGTCACTTACAATGGCAGCGGCGGCACTTTTTCCAAGTGTTTCGCTTAAAGAGCAATTCACTTAAAGAGCAATCCCGTGGAATGCATTATGCACTGTACTTTAATTCATTGTTATTTCACCTGTGTAGATCTGTTAGTCATTTGTTAGCCACTTTGGGGCCATTTTTTGAGGAAGAGGATGAATAAATGAATAAAGTAGCTCAAGTGGCTAAGATGCTGACTGGAAGGCAGCAGGTAAGCAGTTCGATACCCAAATAATGCAGGACAGAATGAGCTCCTGCTTTTGTCCCGGCTCCTGCCAACTTAGCAGTTTGAAAGCAAGAAATTGTAAGTAGACCACTTTAGTGGGAAGGTAACCAGCATTCCATGTGCTCCAGTGTCTAGTTATGCCTGCCACATGGCCACAGAAATGTCTGCAGAAGCAGACAGTGCTGGCTCTTCAGCTATGAAACAGAGATGAGCACTGAACCCTAGAGTCAAATATGACTGGCTTTTGTCCCAGCTCCTGCCAACTTAGCAGTTTGAAAGCAAGAAATTGTAAGTAGATAAATAGGGACCACTTTACTTTACATTTAATTAGATAAGTAGGCAGGTAGGTAAACAACAAACACGTTAACTAGGAAACTACCAGCTTTTGGGTTAAGCTATGAGGCTGCCTTATACCTAGTAAAACATTAGTCCATCTGGGGCAGTAATGTCAATTGCAACAGCTATCAGCTTGTTCACCATTCAGCAAAATTCTTTTAAAGGCTGTCATGAGTTTAAAAGTGCCTATATATTGGAGGCAGGACTGAGACAAGGAAGCTGCTGTTTACCTGAGTCCTAAGAGCACAAAAGGCAGCTGCTTTCTCCTCCCTTTGTTCCAAGTTCAACATCTTACCACAGGGACATAGGAAGGTCATGGCACCTATGCCTCAGGCCACTGTGAAGTAGAAGTTCTAGGTGTGGAAATCATTTCTAGTGTCAGCTTCCACAAGAAAATATGCTTCAATAAAACCCATGGAATGCTGATCATGTTTTCCTTCCTTGACCTAAGATAAGTGAGCATTTGATCAGCTTGTAAAACCCTGACTTCCTCATGGAAGAAGCTTACCATAAGGAATCAACCTCCTCAAAAACAATATGCATTGCCTGCCATTTGTACCTATCCACTATGCCTCCTCCTCCCACCATAAAAATTAACCAATTAAAGAATGAAAGATAAATAGTTGCACAATATCTTTGATACATGATATTTAGTTGGGAAGTTGTCAAAGTTCTGAGAAGAATTTCCACACCTTTCTATTTTCTTTCACCTTGTAATTATGAATTTTTCAGCTGGAGATATGAGAACTTGGGCACTGATTGTGCAATCTTTCCATGGAAACTATGTGTTCTGCTACCACTGCACTGAAGGCTAGATCCAATGGAATAATATCACTGCCAGAAACAGTTCAGTCAACAGAATCAGGAGGGGAGCACTGGCTGAGAAGACCACCAGAGCTCTGGTTGACACAAAGTGCGATGAGGGAGATGAGAAATGCTCTTCCCTTAATAGACTTCCAGTGTGCAACAATACCTCAAGCTCCCACTGCAACCTATAAGTAACACATATGGAAAAGAGGGAAGCCCATATGGACATCTTCATCTGCATCCCAGAAATGTCTATTCCAGCACCTAGCAACTTTTTCAGGGGACAAATTCTAATATCTGAATTCTCAGTACTTTTCTGAATGAAAAAAGCCCTGCTATTGAATTGTGTCACTTCCAATGTTAAGAGGCATCATCTGCTACTTTTTTTTTAAAAGGACATGTACAGTAAGCCCCATGGCTTGCAGTGGCTTAGTGGTTAAGATGTTGAGCTTGATGACTGGAAGGTTGGAAGGCAAGCAGTTTGAGACTTGAGTACTGAGCAACGAGTGGGCTCCCATCATCTGCCCAACCTAGCAATTTGAAAGGACGAAACTGCAAGTAGATGAAAAGGTACTGCTTCAGCAGGAAAGTTAACAGCATTCTGTGCACTCTGGTGTCTGGTCATGCCTGCCACATGACCATGGAAACATCTATAAAGGGAGACAGCACTAGCTCTTTGGTTGTCAACAGAGGTGAGAAGGAAATGCAGAATAAACTCAGGAAAAGGTGGCTTCATTTTGGCACTTTAACGTTTGGTCTTGACACGGAAGAAGAAGAGAGATAAGCATCGCACCCTGGAGTCAGACACAACTGGCTTCTGAGCAAGCCCTCAGCTCCTGTGTTGTAAAACACAGAGGGCACAAAGCATACTTGAAAATAAGTATACAATTTGTTTTCAGATATTTTAAAATTCATCTACTTGGAAACAGCACACTAAAAATGTTTGTGCAATAAATGCTTTTAGCTGTAAAACAGTAACATTATTGAGAAACAAAGGAATCTTAAGTCCTAAAATGCAAAGTAGCTCCTACTGGTCTGGTGGCTTTAGCTGGCTAAGGAAGGTAGACATTGTGGTCTATACACCTCAAGGTCACAAAGCCCCTGTGGCACTGGAGAAATTTCAGTGATGGGATGACAAAAAATCTACTACCACGCCATGACGTCACTGACGTCATGGGCGTGGCCAATGTCATGACGTCATGACGTCATGGGCAGAGCTGACGTCATGATGTCATGACGTTGTGGGCGGGGCTAAAAATAAAAATAATAATAATAATAAAAAAACACACACACACACACAACCTCAACTCAACCACCCAACCATCACAAACCCGTAAATAACTTGAATAAATAAAATAAATAAATAAAATAAAAATTAAACAAAAATACAACCACCCGCCCAAAACACAAATAACTCGCCCACCCACCCCAAATACAAAACCCTCACTTACCTCCTCCTCCGAACGCGGCAGGCGCCACCGCCTACAGCCTCCGCCATAGCTGCAGCCGGGCTGAAAAGGCTCCTGCCCAGCCAGTCCTTCCATGCTGTCCTTCCTCCCGACGGGCGCCCGGTCCAGCCAGCCCAGTCCGGCTAATGGGATCTCCAAGCTGCTCAAGGAGGAGGCGTCCCAGGCTGGGGCTGGAGCACTACCGCGGTGAGCAATGCTGCCGCCGCGCCCGGGCAGGGCCGCCCAAGGGGGGCAGACAGGCTGGGGAGGGGTCTTTGGAAGGCGCGCTGGCTGAGGAACTGAGGGCTGGTGCCGCCGCCGCCGCCGCCGCCCTGAAAAGGTGCAGCTCCGATGCCGAAAGAAAAAAAATTAAAATTGGAGCCAAAATGGCTCCAATTGACTGCACATGCGCAGAAACTCAATCTGACACATGCGCAATACATCAGATTGAGCTTCTGCGCATGCGCAGTCAATTGGAGCCATTTTGGCTCCAATTTTTTTTAAAAAAAATTCTTTCAGTGAGGCGTCCAGAACCGGACGCCTCAAAAGTTGACTAACCTCCCGGAGAACCCTCCGGGATTGTTCCTAACGGTTCCAGGGAACCGTATGGAACCGGGGACATCCCATCACTGATAGACATGCATCTGCCCTTTTTATAGAGATATTCGGAACAAGTTCATATCTCCGCTGCTCTGCAAGTATCCTGGCTGGTCAAATAGCACAGACACTCACTGGCTGCTATTGGATGAAAGGCCCACCATCACCCACAACAATGCCAGGTTCTTCACTGCTGCTTGTAAGATCAGAAGAACAATCCTGGCAGGATCTTCACTCAAATAAACTACTAGCACTGCATCATAGGCTTAATAATAATTGTAACATTATTAATCTAATGTACTAATTTTACTACTCCTTAACTCTGAGCAGAAATGCTTCTTTTTAAAATATATTTTAAGTACCCTCATTTTTAACTTCTATTCCTTTTACTGTACAATGCTGGTCTTGGACCATAATAAAGATTGATTTATTGGGAAGGGGTTGTTACTTGAATCAAAATGTTTGATCTTCCTTTCTGTCATTATATGAGCCATTGCAAGAAACTTGAAGACATTGTGACATCTTTGCAAGCTTTCCAAGTTTCTGCCCGTGACAATTAGAGAGGGAAATTTGGTAACCTGACATTATATATACACATATGGGCTTTGTTGACTTGGTTTCATTAAGCAGCATCTAGAGTTGCATGAGTATAAGAGGAATAAGTTAATCTATGATGTCTAGACTCTCTTTCCCACATGACTCCAGCACGGAAGATTCTGACCAACACTGTCCAAGCCTGCATAATTTATACATCTGCAGTGTATTTTCACTGTACACATGCCAAGTTCCTACAGCAACCTTGCCAAAGAACTTTCCCAGCCATTCTTGCTTGATCTGCTGGGCTGTGTTCAGCATGCTTATTTTGTTCATGACCAAAACCTCTGGAACTAAGAGAGAAAGAAGACTGGTTAGCTAATGTATTTTCCATTAAGGGAATATAAAACTTAACAGACAAGTAATTATTATTGCTATTTCTTCCCATCACGGGAGTTATTAATTCCAGCTGGCAATATAGATCGCTGCTGTTCATGTGCTCACAATTAATTGTGCTAAAAAGGCACATTTCCTTACTAGCAGCACACTGCCTGAACTCTTTCCCTTACTTATGCTCCTGAAGGCATCAGCTGAATGCCTATATTGCGGTGTGATTGCCCAGCAGTGGGCAAGAATGTCCATGGAAAAAGTGTTTAGTAACATTAAAGAACTTCTTCTGCACACCAGAACATCTCATTGTTGGCAAATGCTAAACCAGAAAAGAATGGACTAGCATTTAAGAAAGTTTCTTTCTTGCTATCCTCATACTGATTTCACTTACAGGTTTTCAAATTGCACCTTGGTATCTTATCTCTTGGGACTGCAGTGATTCAAGTGGCTAAGATGCTGAACTTGATGACTGGAAGTTTGGTAGGTCAGCAGTTCGAAACCTGAGTACTGCATGACAGAGTGAATTCTGATCGTCTGTCCCAGCTCCTGCCAACTTAGCAGTTCAAAAGCAAGAAATTGCGAGTAAATAAATAGGTACTACTTTTGCGGGAAGGTAAGCAGCATTCTGTGAACTCCGGTGCATAGTCATGGTTGCCACATGGCCACGGAAATGTCTGCAAATGCAAACAGCACTGCCTCTTTGACTATTAACAGATATGAGCACTGAAGCTTAGAGTCAGATACGACTATCTTATGTAATATTTTATGTCTTATTATTTCATTATTGGATTGGGGCTGTGGTGGCTCAATGGTTAAGAAGCTCACCTTGTTAGCTGGAAGTCTAGCAAGTCGGCAGTTCGAGACCCGGGTACTGCATGACGAATTGAGCACCCATCTCTGTTCCAGCTCTTGGGGACATGAAAGGAGCCTCATTTGGGTGTCCCCTGAGCAGAGTTTCTACAAGCAAAAATCCTTTCAACCCAGAAAAATTTCTGACATGAAATTATTATTATTATTATTACTGGATTCATAAGGTGTCCTGCACATAGAATTATTTTAAAGATATACAAAACAAATAGAAATAAGCATTACTGAATTACAGTAATAAAAGGAAGGGCGAGGAAAAAAGGCCAAATATTGCAGCATTTTAGAAACTAATAGATGTGTGAGATTCTTCAAATACACTTAACAAATATGGTGGCCTTGTTTTGATGTTATTTTAGGAGGCTCATAAAGGAGGTCCTTAGAAATAAAAACACTGAATGCAATCATATCCTTGTTTATTTCAAAGGAAGTTCCATTGCGTTCAGTACAGCTATGAAGAAATTGGGGAATGGGAGTGGGAGGAAATGATGATGACATTTGTAGTATAAGCCTGTTGGCTGTTACCTGAGATGAGCAGTCTGGAAATGGGAAGAGAGAGACATTGTGCTTTGGCTAATTCAAAGCCACCCCAGCTGTATGTTATCGAGTGGGAAAGCAAGAAGATTTCAAGGTCATCATGCTTTCTTTGGCATCGGCCTAGACATGGAAGAAGAAGAAGCTAATTATGTGAAGTTCTTCCCAGCTGAAGAGAAAGGAAAGGAAAGAATAATTACTTTTGAAGATGTTACTAGCTTCAAGAAGGTTCAGGATGGCAGGAAATTTTGTTGGTGAATCTCCTTAAGGATCTGGAAAATGGGTTGATGTATATAAAACTAGGTAGCAAATTAGTTTAGTTTAATCTGGTCTGTCTTGGGAGAACATTATGTCCACCTGCTGCTTTGCCACCTGAATCTATACTCTGTTTATGTACAGAAACTATGCTAAAACTGTTGGGTTGTAAGTATAAGCTTAGGATAGCTAGCTTTACTATTTTCTGTAGGACGTATCCTGGAACTGTATACCTTGTAAATGTTTTTCAGTGTTGTTTTGCTCCACATTTTGTTTACTGTTTTTGTACTTTTAGAAACCATTTGAAGTTTGCATTAAAAAAATGTTTTGCTAACTTCAATAAAATATACAATTTTAACAACTCTTAGGCTTAAACAGGAACAGAGGGATCATTGTGCTAAATTCAAACCTAAGCCTTGGCTTTTTAAGAAGTTATGCACTTTTGTTAGTTGTTTTGTTTTCTCTACCTTGCAGGGTTAGCGAGACCTTAAGTGCTCAACCTTGTGAACTGTTGGTTACTCTCAAGTGCATTATAAAGTCAGCAGGACTGGAGTACATGAAGAGGTCCTGGACAGAAAGATTTCCTGGCCACCAGCAAATTTTGACCTCCCTGGAGCTTAAATACTAGAGAAATGTGGGCAGTGTCACTGAGTGGTGTGTGTATGTGGTCCTCTTTGCACAGGACAGTTTCTCGGCAACAACTAATCCCATAAAGCAGCTCCTCTGGTGGCTTAGTGGTTAAGATGCTGAGCTGGAGACTGGAAGGTCAGATTTTGATACCTGAGAGCTGCACTTGGGGACATAAAAGGAGCCTCATTTGGGTGTTCCCTGAGAAGGGTTTCTCCAGCAAAAATCCTTTCAATCCAGAGTAATCTCTGACACGAAATTATTATTATCCCATAAAGCTTTTCGTTATATACTGAAGTGGATCCTCCCTGTTTGGAATTGATTTACATGTGATACAGACTGAAGTGGTATGGCCGAGTTTGGTTCTGGGGAAAGTTTAATGGTGTGAGACAATTCCAACCAATATGGTGAGTTTGATTTGCATGTTCAAAATCAACAGGAAAATGCTGAGCTGGTGGACAACAATTATCGGAATATGAGATGATGCTATGATTGGGAGGGCAAGGAAAGGAGCTGGGGTTTGTTAATTGGTGGCTCTATTATACAATCTGAGGCAAAAAAAATTACCATCACAACTCTATGATAGTGCTTGCAAGGAGAGATTAGGTGTAGTCACTAAAATCAGAGAGCCATTATACCGTAAATTAGTGGTTAGTGCACTGCTTAACCAGGCAACAGAACTGGTCAGAGTATCTCATAGGCTAGTCTAAATTAGTGGTTCCAAACGTTGGGCACATGCCCTACAGGGGGACTTCAATTCCCAAAAACCTAAGTCAGTACATTGGCTGATCAATGCTTTGAGGGAATTGACTTAGGCTTTTGGGAATTGAAGTCTAAAATCCAAAGTCTGGAAAACATGGGTCTAAATCGATGTTTACTCTTTTCTGTGCTGCATTTATGTTTAATGTAGGAGACTTTATTTCCTATACTGTACCTCATTTTCTTCATTATTTTTAAGGAAATGATTTGTTTTCTCCTGAAAAAACTCTTCTAAATTTTATCTCCTTTACTGTTTGTGTGTGTTATATCTTTGCATACACACATAAACAGCCAAAAGCAACACGAATGGACAAGACTAGTCATTCAACTGTATTTTGTTTTTGAAAAAAATTATTAAAATAGCTTTGAATGCAAATGTCTGAGGCTATCTAAATGAAATCAGGTTGGTTTATTCCCTTCTTCAAGCTTTGTCATATCTTCCAGTTTTGTGTACATTAGTGAACATTTTATTTATTTATTTATTTATTTGGATTTGCATTACCGCCCCCTTGCTGAAGCGACTCCGGGTGGCTCACAATCACCATAAAAACATTCAATATAAAACATCCCCGCACAATAAAATCACAAAAGCATTTAACGTTTAAAAATCATTAAAATACTCTCCCAGCTACAATAAATTAAAAACTGAGACTAAAAACCTAAACAGCCTTCATATAAGCCAGCCGGGGGGGGGGAGGCCTCCCCCCCTGGCAGCACCTAACACCCACTGTGCCAGCCAGGCCTTTAGAACTTTTCTGAAGGTCAGAAGCTCTGTCTGGAGGCACAGCTCAGTCAACAGGAGGTTCCACAGGGCCAGATCAGATGCTATAAAGGCCCTCCTTCTAGTGCTAATGGAACCATTAGAGAGCCCCTCTGGTCTGCTCTAGTGGGATGGGCAGATGTACTTGGGGTGATGAGGTCTCTTAAGTAAACTGGTCTACTAGCATGTAGGGCTTTAAAGGAAATCTCCAGCACCTTGAATCGCACCAGGAGGCACACTAGCAGCCAATACAGCTCTCACAAAAGGGGTGAGGCATGGGCATAATGCCTACACCCCATCACCATGCGGGCTGCTGCATTTTGCACTAGTTGCAATCTCCAAATGGTCATCAAGGGCAGCCCCATGTAGAGCGCATTACAATAATCTAGTCTGGAGGTGACCAGAGCATGTGTGACCATAAGCAAGGAGTTCCGGTCCAGGAGTGGGCATAATTGGTGAATCAAGCAAAGTTGAGTAAACGCCCTCCTGGCCACAACTTCCACCTGCTCATTGAGCAGGAGTTGTGAGTCCAGGAGGATCCCCAAATTATGCGCCTGGTCTGGCTGAGGCAAAAGAGCCCCATTTTTTCCAGAATAAGTTGGTGGATAGTTGCTAGTCTGCATTTACCAAACAATTTAGATCCAGGGCACAATTTTGGGGCACAGACTGACTGAATGTTCCTTTGGCCAGACCAGAACCCAGTGTGAAACATTTGCAGATGGTAGTTTGCAAAGAAGGAACTCTACCATGTTTAGAGGGATGTAGCGATACAATAATGCTATCTTGAACACATCAGATATCTTTGTTTGCTTGTGGAACTGTCAGATATTGGGTGATTTTGGAAGCTAGGTAGGGGCACATCTGGGTAATGACTTAAATGGGAGACTACCAGTCCAAGGTCCCCTAGATATCTTCAAGTGGGTCCAGAAAAGAATCCTGCTTGAAACTTTTGAGAGCCAAGACCAGTTGGAATGAACAATACTGGGCTAGACAGAATGAAGTCTAACTCAGCGTGAGGCAGCTTCCTATGTTCCTGAGGTTAGTATCGGCTGGTTGTAAGTGCTGTAGGTTAACTGGTTGCCCTCCGGAACCCCTTTTCAGAATTTGTGTGGTTTTAGTTATGTTTAATATAGCATAATTCTTTGTATATCTTCCTGCATGAATGTTTCTAATGACTTGCTTGCTGGCTGGCTGGCTATAAATCAGTCTTTTAGTACTTAGAAAAGGCCAACCATTTTAATATCTTTCAAACTACTGGACTCCTACTAAAGTCAAAGGGAATTATGTGCAACACTTAAAATGTCTTCTTAGAACAGAGTCTGCAGAAGATTAAAAAAATAGTGTGTCTATGCACTCTGCAAAATCAACAGGATTCCCCCTTGCCTTGGACTGAATGGGAAGCAAACACATCTATTTCATTGAACTGATTAGTTCCAGTGGGATTTCTTAAGAAGCATGAAATCCTGGGACATTTCATATTTTGGTAAGTCAAGATCAGAACTTGGAAGTTAGTTATGTGCAATCCTAATAGAGCTTTCAAGGTAAGTTAGATATTTAAAAGTTGGCTTTACCAATCCCACACACCCAGTGACTTTCCATGGTTGAGTGGGGAGTTCACCTTGAATTGCACCTGGAGGGCACCCCCCTTTGTTAAAGTATTGTCATTCTTGTTGTTGGCACCAGGAGTTGTACATTTTGTGAAGATGGAGTTGTGCAGGGAGATGTTCTTTGCAAGAGATGTTGTCAGATAGCAATGTCCTAAACCATATCCAGTGATGGTGAACCTTGGCACTCCAGGTGTTCTTGAATTTCAATTCCCACAAGCCCTGATCAGCAGGAGTGCTTACTTGGGCTTCTGGTAATTGAAGTCCAAGAACATCTGGTTTGCAGAGGTTTGCCATCATTGATACATGGCTTTGTATGTCAGTGGTAACACTGTGTGCCTGATACAGAAAGAAACAGGGAGCCAGTGTAGCTGGGCCAGAACCAGGGTGATATAATTGTATTTCTTCACCATGGAAATCAGTCTGGCCACAGCAATTTGGGCTGGTTGTAGTCTCCTTATAAGGGTCAAGGACAGCCCTATGTAGGGAGCATTACAGTAGTCAGTTCTTTAAAACACAAACACATGGATCAAAATTGTCAGGGACTTCCTGCCCAAGATGAAAGTGAGAGATCTGGTGAAGATGGAAAGCTGAGGCTTTAGATACCAACACAATATGTTGATCTAAACCAGCATTTCCCAATCTATGTTCCACGAACACTGCTGGATTTCAATTCTCAGTAGCCTAAGTCAGTACATTGGCTGATCAGTGCTTTGGAGAATTGACTGAGGCTTCTGGGAATTGAAGTCCAAAAAAACAAAGATTGGGAAACACTGATCTAAACTAAGCACTAGATCTAGAAAAACTTCCAAATGGATACATCATTTTAGCGCAAAGTAAGTTTTCACAACAATAGCTGTATTTAATGTAGCTTCTTAAAGAACAACAACTTTCTCAAGGCACAAGATTCTCTCCACACTTTGGTCTCAAGGTGCTTGCCAAAGTCTCAAGGCATCTCAGGGTGAAGCATGCTGAAGGAAGGGAAAGTTATTTTTTTCTTTTTGAGGTGTTTTTAAAGCCTGCTCACCCTTCCCCACCCATTCCCAACCGGGACATGTCCTCATTGGCTCAGTGTGAAGGCCCAAATGTGTCATGTTTTTACTGTATTGGCAGATCAAAAAGTCAGGAGAAAGGGGGGGGGGACATGTGTGAAGCTAAGTGAGTTCATTGCATTGGCCTGCTCAGCCTTACTTCAGTTCTCTCAATGGGGGCAGACTAATTTGCACATTATTGTTAATCACATTAAGTATTGCATGGCTTTTACACCAGAATTTTGCAGCATGGGCACAATTTTACATAGTAACTGATCTAAGAGGGACAGTCGCAGTGTCAGATCTAGAATAAGACGACGTGGATTCAAATTTCTGCCTAACTGCAAAGAGCATTCAGTGTAGAGCAGGTCAGAAAATCCAAGCCAAAGCTAACTTTTGTATGAAACAAGGAAGAACTATACAGAGCAGCCATATACAGCAGCATTCACTGCTCTGTTGGGAGTACTAAGGGAGCTGTTAGTATTCCAGTGAGAGCCAAAGTTACCTATCTTATTACCCTGGCTAGGACCTGTTAATTAACATCTTACTAGATCAATCCCAATGATAACAAACCACTGTTACTTTGTCTGTTATCTGTATTCTCCTCTGGCCGTTAATGTCACTAATGCAGGATATATAGGGGACATGTGTTTGCACTCCCTGTTTCTGAAGAAGTAGCTTTTGGCCCTTTAAAGTTCATGTTGAAATAAACCTTAGTCCTTAAAATGCTACAATGTTTTTCCTTTTTCTCTGCATGCTAAAACAGGTCAAAATAGCGACTGTGTGTTTTGTCTTTTGCCTGCAATTCCATTAAGGTTGAAGACAAACTTTAAGAAATGAAATGGAAAATAAAGCAAGCTGGGGATCCAGCTGATGGTCAAAACAGGCATCAGGTAGCATGTCCAAAATTGAGGTAGAACCTAGCCAAACTGGGAATGCAACAACCCTACTTGGGAAAAACTCACATTTTGAAAGAAGATAGGAAGTGGCATTCCATGTGCCCATTTCTACAATCAGCTGGCCCCAAAGCCATTCCAGTTTACTTTTTGCATCTGTGACATCACAAAGGGTCTTGTCCTGTGATAGGTAAAGGTCTCTCTTGCTCAAAAGCCAGTCATATCTGACTCTAGGGTTCAGTGCTCATCTCTGTTTATAGCCAAACAGCTAGCACTGTCTGTGTCTGCAAACATTTCCATGGAAACATTGCAGGCATGCCTCAATGAGTGCACAGAGTGCTGTTTACCTTCCCAGCGAAGTGGTCCCTATTTATCTACTTGCAATTTCTTGCTTTCAAAATGCTAGGTTGGTAGGAGTTGGGACAAGGACAGGAGCTCACTCCATCCTGCAGTACTTAGGAATCGAACTCTGACCTTCCAGTCTTTTAGTTCAGCATCTTAACCACTTGAGCCACAGCAGTCCCACTGTATCCTGTGATACAGAAGGATAAAATTGTAGATGCTAGAAAGGACAAGCACAGTTCCATGCATGACAAGCTCCTATCCCCTAGTTTTAGGATTTGGTCCTGAAATCTAAGGTAATTAGGACTTTGTTGACCAGCGATCTCTAGTAGACACTTACACTCCTGTAAGCATGTTAACATCCTTCTGAATATGCAGACTCTGAGTGTGGTGCCAACTAAGTAAACAGTATTATGGAGCAGAGGAAAAATTGCAGTCCTTCTACACTAAATACATCAAACTCATGCAATGTGACAGTTTATGGACAGATCAGGAGAAAGAGAGTTTTGTTACCTGAAATTCTATGAAAGCTAAAAAAATATAAAGTAGAACAGAGTAGGTGCACAACATTTCTATGTCTCTGTGTAATATTGTGTACCACAGTGTCCACCTGCACAGTACTTCCCCACAGTGATATTGGGTGATAAATCAGCACAGCCAGAACATTTTATGCTTGATTTTGTATTATTTATACTCTTTAAGTGTACAGACAGCTCATTGTAGGATGGGCATATGATGGCAGATACAGGAGGAGTTGTTCAGTTTGATTTTCTCTAGTGACTATTACCCATCTTTGCCACTAGATTACAATTTGGACTAGTTAGTTGAACAACTATTGTATAATAACACTACAATGGCTTTAGACTAAATTAAGTCAGATTTTCCATTTGGAAACTGAAGACTTCCCCAGTTCCTAGCAATGGATTTGCAGTCATATACTCTGGTGAACATGAGCCCACCAAGCTGCATCATTTTATGTGCTGTACATAATTTTACACATAAGAAATTAAATTGTCCATGAAAAATAGACATTTATTCACTATTACTGCACACATTGAAGACAGAGGTGTAAATACAACGGCATATATTTATTAATGTATTTATCCAAAACCAGAATAAAGCATGATTTAACTATGATGATTTTAACTGACGGAAATGTCTGCCATGCATCTTTCCTTTATAGGATCAGTAAAATTTTACCAAAATGGGATGGACATAAAATAGTGTTATCTGTAAGTGCTAAGCTTCATTTGCAAGATTATAACACCACATTCAAAATGGTAATTTCTAAACGGGTCTCATAATTCAGCATCTTCTCAGCCATCCTCTCATTCTGAATTTACCCTATATCAATAGAGGTGAGCCTGGAAAATTGGTAAAGAGGCCATAAAATTATGCAGAGAGTTGATAATGTGTGCTGCACATTGGCAAAGGCATTTTTGTCACGCACCAATTGCCATGGATTTTTGAACAAACCACATTTATTGCTAAAACACATGCTTTGCACGTAGATGATCCCAGTGAAAGGATTTTTTAAATTAAGACTTGAATAAAAATTTATTGATGAGAGAGGTTGAAATGCTTCTTTATTCTAATCTGATGATCTTGGATACACTCTGCTTACATTAGAGCAAAGGCATCTAATGTACAAACCATTGAGGTTAAAACCCAAACTGCTCAGAGTGGTCTGAGAGTTGGGCAAACCAGGTGAAGAGTTATGTTGGACCTCTTCATGAAATCAGTTTTGGGGTTCAGAAACTGAATTGTGGCTAAACTAAAACCGCAAATTTGAATTCTTGTAACTCATAAGGTTCGGCAAAACAAACAATAGCTCCTCTGGGTTTTTGTGTGTGAGAAATGTCTTTTTATCTCATGATGTTTCAAGCAAGAATTATTGGGTTTCCATTAAGCTTTTACAGGACCATTGAGGTTCATCTTAGTATGCTCAGGATTTTGTGTGTGTCTAGCAACATTGGTGCTAGTCTCCACACATTCATGAAATGGAGACATTCATTGAAAAATTGTCCTTGAACTCTACTATACAGGTTTTTTAAAATATGGAAATTATGAGTATACATTTTCACAATCTGCATTCAGCAGATTCAGGGCAGGAAGTAAGACAAGGTACTTTTTGCTGTATCCCCCCCCCCCCCTTAAGTCCTGAAGGATAAAGAAGTAGGCGAAGGAGATAAAACCTTTTGTTACTCCTACATGAATGGAGAAAACAGAAAGACCACAGTAGAGATGAACATATTTTAACTGGATCATAGATTTACCTTGGCAGAGTCAATAAGTTCTCTTATAATTGCATCTATATACATCACAGGTGTTTTCCCAAAGTATTTATTCCACCTTTCATCCAAAAAGAATGACATTATGTCTTTACCCTCCCCCAGACCAGTTTTGGACCAGTTTATTCCCTCAGTATGCTTCTATGCCAACAATTGAGTTAACTTGAAAATTGCTTGTTTAGCAAAAAGACATTGATTTCCTAGTTATATCCTCTGGGTCTGCAATAGCAAACTTTTCTGGAAAAAGAGTTTATTGGCCATTATTCCTTTTTCAATGAATACAGCACAGATCATGGGGAGGTCAGAGAAGCTACAACCTTGCTTCTAGACCTGCCACAAGTATTCATAAAAAGTTACGAAGAAGATGAGGATGGGATCTTATAGAAACATTCCTTGATCAGTTCACATGTTATATGTTGGAGTTGGCCAGTTAATCCCAATCTCCCCTATTTTGAGATCCCATTTGGGGTTTTACTAAATGAAATTCCCAGCATTTCCCCCCCCCCCAATCAGCTGGGAATTGCCACTGCCATTGTTGGGGCTGCTGCAGCCTGTTCTTGCTTCTCTGTAGGAGCAAAACAATAGCAATTAGCAATAGTAATTACACTTATCTACCATCCCATATCACTTAGTGAACTCTTTGGGTAGATCACATGTTAATTAGCATTTTGTCCCAACATGCTGGGTACTCATTTTACTAACCACAGAAGGATAGAAGGCTGAGTCAACCTTGTTCCCTTCAGGATCAAACTCACAACCTTTTGGATGCAGTACATAGTTTAACCACTGCCTCATCAGGGATTTTTTTAAACAGCAAAGTGCTGTTGGGACAGGGCGATCGTGCCAAACAGCATTTCATTCCTCCCTGCAACCTCAACTGGCTTCTTAAAAGCAGCATAGACAGGCCTTCAGAGTTGTTTTACAGGGTAAAGTTTACATCATTCCATGCTTCCAATGTCTTGTAAAGCTGGGAGAATACCAAAAGGGTTCATGATGAATTAAAAGCCCCAGCGTGTCTGCATATAACGCAGAGTTTAAAAAGAAGTGATTTCATTTCGAATAGATGTTCTAGTCAAAATGTTATCAATTAAAAATGTTAAGGTGTGTATCCAAGGAGAAAGTGGGTTAGGTAAAGGTCGTCAGTCATATCTGACTCCGGGGTTCGGTGCTCATCTCTGTTTATAGCCAAAGAGCCAGTGCTGTCTGTGTCTTCAGCTGTTTCCATGGACATGTGACAGGCATGACTAAACATGGAACACTGTTTAACCTTCCCTCCTAAGTGGTACCTATTTATCTACTTGTAATTTCTTGCTTTTGCACTGCTAGGTGGCAGGAGCTGGGACAGAAATGGGAGTTCATCTAATTGTGCAGAACTTAGGTCTCGAACTGCTGACCTACTGACCTTCAGTCATCAAGTTCAGAGTCTTAACCACATGAACCACCACACCCCTAGAAAGTAGGTTACATTGCTCCAAATAAGATGTCATTAAGAGCTTGTAGAGAGGGAGCATTTGTCCCCTCTCCCAATGTTTCTGACTGTGTACTGATTGTATCAGAACTGTTTCCACTGTCCAGATGACACAAGATTTAAAATGTTACCAAAATGACAAAGAGGAACAAAAGCCTCTGGACTTCCACAGTTTTAAAAAGCTATCAGGGATTCCCCTAGCGATATGTGTGGCTGGATAGCAAATGAAAAATGTCCTAACAAAAGCCATTTCCTACATGTATTTTGTTGTTTTGTTTTGCTTCATACAGGAACAGAGAAGACGGAGGGCTTGGAAACTTTCAATTAGAACATTTACTTTTTTTAAAGCTGCAAATACTAAGATTACATTAAAGAGAATGGACCATTAAAGCTTTCCTCTCCATCTTGGAATTGAAGAACACCTGAAAAATAAAAATCCAGCAAAAAGAAAAAAAGATATAGTCAAGATAAACATGGGGCCCATGACTCAGTGGCTATCAAGAAACCCAGGCAGAGGCCAGTGCATCTTTACCTGGAGATTTCAAGAAATATCTCCACGAAGATGTTAAGGAATGTCTCCACGAAGATGGTTTGCATATGGATAATCCCATTCAAAGGCAATTTTAGTTCATATAGCCTTTAAACATGTTACTGAATTTTCTCCATTCAAAGGGGAACTTTTTAGGAGAACAAGGCAACTTGGAGAGCTCATCTCCGAAGCTAAAGAGAAAATATCATGAGAACTAGGAACACATCAGCCTCTGTGCCGTCTTCTAATTCAGCACTGTTTTCTGTTTCTTCTGCTTTTGGGAATGCTGTCTGGCGTCAGACCCCTGAGGTTCCTGTCCAAATGGAAAGGGACTACAGTAAACTGTTTTTCCAACCTCTGGTCAATAAGCCCTTCTGAACTGCATTTATATAATTTTGCTGAATGTTTCTCTTTTTCTAAAAAGGGAGGTGTCGTTGGCAGCTCAGATGGAACATGTAACTTGGTTCAGTTCTTTAGCATATGCTGTCGAATCTGAATGGTTGTCAGCCTCGAAAAGAATAATCTTTTGCATGAAATAAAATTGGGCAAGAATTTCACTTATTAGCCTTAAGGTCTTTATATGTAGGGTTAACCTTTGCTCCCCCAAACCCAGATAAGAGACTGGCACAATTATTGGAGTTTAACTAGGGTCACAACATCATTAAACTTAAAACTGGTAAACCACCCCTTCCTGCATTGGGGCCTAATGTAGTGTAGATACCTGGATTTGGAGCCAGGGAATTCTGCTTCATGGGCAAGTCTCAAAGCCCCAACACCATGCTGTTGAAGAGAGCACCTGTTTCCTGCTGGCACAATTGTGAGTGATGATGGCCAGCTGTCAGCTGCTCAAGTCTCATGACCTTAGGTGGCCAGTGGCCAGAGCCTGCCATGTCTGCACACACACACATCCCATTCTGGCTGCGGAATCTTTAGATCCATGTAACCAAGATATTGGACACATTATAGCCTCCTTATGTCTCAAAGGACTCATTGACACTAGTTTCCCTTCCACACTACCCACCACCAAGGCAAAGGGCTGACCCATGCTAAGCCCAACGCCCCCAACTCAGCATTAATGCCCCACTGCAGGTATAGCAAAAAAGATGTCATATCTTACATCTGAACCCTATCATGTCTGTAGAGCTCAGAACACTCAACTGTATTATCCAGGTGTGCAAATTGAACTCAAGCCCTTTGGACATGGCTTCACTGATTTCATACTTAATACTCCATTGGGCTCAGTCAATAATACATCTGGGGTCACCGTTTGCACTCCAAATCAATCTTGGCAAAATAGCCAACCAAACTAATCACACACCCAGGCACCAATCTTAAACTGCTTAGAAGTTGCTCAAAACTTTTAGCACCCTGTCCTTCCTTTGTCTCAAATTGTTCCCACCTAAATACATCACTATGATATCAGGATGGTCTTGTTCATCAATTTGCCACACAGTGCAGAGAAAGTCATGCCTTGTCTGCCAATCCATTCCAGGGAAGCCCATGCACCAAGGCCAATATTCTTTCCTTAAATGGACCCAGCCATGTACTGGGCCACCCAATAAACATTACTCTGGCTGTAAATTTGGTTGTGCAATCATCATTTAACAGCAAACCTCAAAATATAAAAACAGAGAAAAATCAACTTCCAGCAGATACCCCAGTGAACCAGTAACCCCTCTTTTTGATCTTTTTGTTATGGCCCAGACACACACAGCAGAGCAGGTTGGCTTCCAGCCACTGAACAAAAGGTAAGGAAAAAGTCTTACATGAGTCTAAAGTGTCAAGCAAAGCCGAGGTCAAGGATAGCCAGGTTCAACCAGTCAATAGTAGAACTGCAGACAAAAAGGATGCTCTGAAGGCATGGTCAGGTTTTCAGGCAAGGATCCAATATCCAGGAAACAGGCAGAAATTCAAAAAGTGCAGTGTCAGGATCCAAAGTGATTGCTCCAACAAGAAATTGCCAGTATGGGTCCTTAAGAAGGCTCAGGGCTCACAGCTGGAGATCATCTCTGGAGGCAAGCCCAAGCCGTCTCCTTCTCAGCTGCAGCACATTTCTTAATTGTGTCCTGCATCTCTCAGACATGTTGGGCTCTGCCTTGGCCTCTTCATTGCTGGCACCTGGTGCCTCAGCCAGATCTTATGTCAAATCCTGATTAGTTCGTTCAGCTTGACCAAGAGGAATCAGCCCTTTGGGCTGGCAGCAGGATGTGGAGTTGGCAGGGAGTCCTTCTCTTGGTCATGAGCAGGCAGATCTGAACCAGGAGCAGGCTGAGGGGCTGGCAACAGGTGGCCTTCCTCACACTCAGGATCCAGATCTGAACTGGCAGCAGGCTGAGGAGCCAGCCAAAAGTCCTCCTCTTTGCACTCAGGATCCAGGGCCACAACACTTGTCTACTGCTCTGCTGCAGTAGAGGCAACTCCAATATGGAATTAACATGTTTCAAAATGCTAGCCTACAATACTGGCAAATTGTAGAGCCTGAGATGTCACCTGCCAAAACTGAAATTTAGTTAACAGCTTGTAAACCTGGTAACAGAAAAGGGAACTGGGCTGCATTCCCTAATCTGAATATACTTACTCATGACTTTGATTGGGCCAATCCAAGGCCAACACAATTCCTCTTCCCAATCAGTCAGTCTTAGATCTACATATGCTTATAACCTGTGATTCCATGAACTGTTACATCATCAAACTCCAATGCTTTACAGGAAGCCTCTGTTTGTGATGTTGCTACAAGCTTGCTAACTCTCAATGTCCCAAAGAAAGCTAAAGTACTCTTCATATGTGTCCCAAAATATTCCTGCCCACATATTCAAAAGTCTAACTAGAATGTTTGGAGAAATTGGAGCCCTGGTGTTCTGAACTATACACTGTGCTCTTGTCAAGTAGATTAGGAATTTGAATTGGATGATTGGTATAAAGAGAAATGGAATATAGCTATAAATGATAAATTAACAAGTGAGTTAAAGGTAAAAAAGGGATTAGTAAAAAAACAACCTGATTTTAGAGAAATGTGGGGAGAAGTTTTAGACTATATATTAGTGAAAGGAAAAGGAATAAAGCCAACACAAAATGTATTATCTTTTTGGAATGAGAGAATGAATATATAAACATTTAATGATGCTGAGAACATTTAATTGAGAAATCCCACTGGTGGTGAGCGCATGTAGTAGTTAGATGTACAATTCAACCATTGCTATTAATTTTCATATATCGGCAGTGGGAAGATATAAATTGTGTCCTACACTGAGCCAGACTGTTAGTCCATGTCTTGTCAACTCTCATTAGCAATACCTCACCAAGGTTTCAGATTTTCAGCCCTGGACATCCTTGATATTAAGCACTGCTCCTTCATCCAATTATAAAACCAGACCCTGCTTAGATTCCAAAATCATGCAATATCACGTGTATTCAGGGTGGTACAGTGTTCTCATATGAATGAGAAATTAGTTCTGTTGCTTCAAGTGGAGTTTCCACCCAAACAAAAGTATTTCTGAGTCAACTTCTGGGACTTCGGTCTGAAACTGTTGCATGGAATGAGAAACATAAACCAAATACAAAAATCAGATGCAAACACTTACAGACAGCTATGTTCAGTCAGAGTGTGTTGTTGTTGTTGTTGATGATGATGATCATACCAGGATACTTAAGAGACCGCTTCACCCCAAGAACATCTGTCTGTCCCACCAGAGCGGACTGGAGAGGCTCCCTAGTTGTTCCATTGGCCAGGGAGGCACATCTCTCTGGCACTAGAAGGAGGGCCTTCTCTGTGTCTGCTCCAGCCCTATGGAACCTCCTGCCTACGGAGTTACGTCTCCAGTCAGAGTTGCTGCCCTTTAGGAAGAATCTAAAAACATGGCTGGCAGGACAGATATGGGGTATGGAAGGTATAATGACCCCAGCAGTACATTGATTGATCTGAGCCCCTCTCTTTCTCTACTTTTAACTAGTAGCTGTAGCATCTGGTGTGTTTTTAATCTGTTTTTAATCTTTCTCAGTTTTTAATTTTAAATTTTAACAGTTTTAAGGTTTTTAGATGGAAGCTTCCACTTCCTAATCCTGGGCTCTACCTGCCCAGGGAAGGATAAGACTAACGTCCTCTGGCCGAGAGGAGTATTGGATTTTAGCTGTTTGTGCTGTGTGTGTTTTTTTTTCTGACTGTAAGCCACCCTGAGTCGTCATGGCGAGTGGGCAGTGATATAAATCTAAATAAATAAATAAATAAATAAATAAATGATGATGATGATGTCTCCTTTCACGAAACTCAGCTGAATGCATTTATGTGATATCCTAAAAGTAAGGATGCACTCTCAAATTGTGAAAGTTAAGTGAGCTGGCTCCTTCCCAGGTTGTGTTGCAGAGTATTTGGTTTCAGTTAATGATGGGCAACTTGGATATATTTCAACTTTCTGTAGAGTTAGAGTGGTACTGCTGTCTGTTACTTTAAACTAGGGGTTCTTAACCTTTTCAAGCCATGGGCCGGAATCACGCTCCCTCAGGCAGCTGAGTGGGCTGGACTGATGGTTACCCCACCATAAAACGCATCCACGGCTGTCATGGGCACATTTACAGCTGTTTAAAACACATTTATGACAGCCACAGGCACATTTATGGCTGTCATAAAAGCGTCTGCTTCCGGTGGCAGTGGTGGTAGTGGTGGCAGTGGTGGCAGAGCAGGCCACATGAATTGGTGCTGTGGGCCGGGTCTGTCCCATGAGCCGTAGGTTGAGAACCTCTGCTTTAAACACATTTCATTTACATATATTATCAGATTAAACAAAAAAGGGAAAAATGCCTTGTGATACTTGTACAAGATCTGGATACTCACATTAAAATTCAGCTGCAAATATAGAAGATATTGATTAACAATGATCCATTTATTTGAAGTTGTGTTCAAAGATGGCATCTTTGGTTGAGAAACTTATATCTGGATACAGCTCTTGGTTAAAATTGATGGTATCGCTGACATGGTCTTGATCAGTGGTGGGTTCCAAAATATTTTACTACCACACTGTGGGTAAGATATGGTTGGCATGGCCAGGGGGGAAAGCCCTGCATTGCACTTGAATTAGGACTACTTTATTTCAAAACTTGGATGGGCGGAGCCAGCCAGAATTTCTGCTACTGGTTCTGGCAAACTGGTGCACACCTGCTGATGCCCACCACTGGGCTTGATTAATCATGTGAAGGGCTGTGTATGATGAAAGGTAGGACACAAGGGAAGATCCTTCTCTCATAAGATGCTGCTTTCTTATTCATCATAACCTTGCCTATGCCCAAAGCAAACATTTCAGTAAAGGTCAGTTAAAGAATATCCATAAAAGCAATGGTGGAGAAAGAGATACTGTACAGAAAAAAACAACATTAGGCAAAGATCATTGCTCAATGATAATAATAGTAATTGTGTGCCAGCAAATTAATTTCAACTTATGGTGACTCTTTCCAGGGTTTTCTGTGTCAAACAGTACTCAGAAGTTATTCACCATTCTCGTCTTCTGGCGGTACCTTGGGACTCTGTAGCTTGGCCAGCACCACAAATGGGTTGGCACTTCTCCCAGGAGCCACAATGGTGGATTCAATTTCCAAGCACTGGCTTTGCAGTCAGATACCCAAACCTCTGCTCTACCCATCCAATGTTGCTCAATGATAGGCAACTTTGCTTGATGACAAATGGAACATTGTCTAGTCCTTGGAAACTTCGGTTTAAAAGGTCAAAGGAAGGAAACCTCGGAAAGACCTCTCTGAAAACATTGCTAGCCTATAATACATTCATTCCAGAATTCATACATATCTTGTCTATGCACATGCCTATGTGAACGAGAACAGTCAGTATTCTTTTGTTATAGGACAATTTAGAATTACAGCAAAACCTCACATAAAGAGCACCTCACTTAGAGACTAAATCACTTTAAGGGCAGAATTTTCTCTGAATGGTCGCCTTGCTTAACAACTAAATTGGGGTTCGCAATCCTACCCTCCAGAAGTCAAAATTGGTCACTTACAATGGTGTTTTGCTTAAAGGGCAAACTCACTTAAAGAGCAATCCCATGGCACGCATTATGCTCTTTGTGAGGTACCACTGTATGTGTTGTCAACTCAGTTCTGGCTTATGGTAATTTTCCTCAGGGTAATGTAGATGATACACAGAAGTAGTTTACCACCCTTGTCTTCTGGGGCTGCCCTGGGATTATGCAGTTTGCTCATGAGTACACAGACGTGCTCTTCTCCCCAAAGGCCCAGTGGGGAATCAACCACTGGCTCTGCAACCAGATACGTACCTAAATCACTGGGCTAAATATAAACTGACATTGAAATTAAAAGGAAAGAAGGGAAGTACAGGAATGATGCCATGAACACACTCAAACACCTTAATTTTTGGATCAACTGATGGTGCCAGTATAGTTGTAATTGTATCTTTCACTTACAGACAGGGAATTTAACTCTGCTAAGGAGATGGTGAACTTTTAGTAAACTGTTCTGCAGGACAATGAGGTTGCCATACACTGGATGAAGTGACTTTATATAATAAATTATATTGGCAAACCAGCACAGAGACAGGAGAGGAAAGGAAAATCCTCCTGCGTGCAGGATGCACTTTCCAGTTTTCCAGGGTTTACAGTGCATGATAATTTCACTTAAAGCCAGGCTTTTTGTTCAGTGACAGCCAAATAACTCACCTCTTTCCCACCAAGTCATCTGTGAACAATAGCATAAAAAGAGGGGAGGAAATGCAATGCTGGACAGTCTTATATCAAACAGATGTTGCTTCTGCTGTCATTTGCCAAATGTCTGCTACGATTTAGTGTTTGTGATTGAAATTCATTCCAGAACTGGGATTGTCTTTGAAACCCAGCACATCCAACAAAATACACAAACAAAGCATTCTTCTTATCAGGTACCTAACTCAATAATCCCTTAGAAAACCCTAGCAACTACATAATCCCATGCTTGCAAATACTCCAGGCTGACAGAAGGGCTGGCTGTTATTATGACGAGTAGAAAGAGAAGAAGGCTAGCAGCCAGGCATTCCAGAGACCACAAAAGAGGAATGAGTCTTTCCTCACAGAATGATCTTACTTTCCTAAGGGTGCTTTGTTTTTTCAGAAAAGGACCCTGTGTTTGTGTAAATGAGATAAGCACATGAAAAGAACAAGGTTCCCAATGACTCAACCCAAAGGGATTCTGGGTTTACAGGTATTCACATTTACACAGCATTACAAAAAATGCACATGTTTATAAATGTCTTCTCTGGATTATACAACTATATTGTGCACAATTGACACAGGAATCCTAGGGGAATATTTTTTTCTATCCTTATAAAAAAAGGACTTCTAATTAATAATGGTCTGAGATAATCACATACAGTTGTACCTCGCTTAAAGAGCATAATGCATTCCACAGGATTGCTCTTTAAGTGAGTTTGCTCTTTAAGTGAAATACCATTGTAAGTGACCAATTGTGTGTGTGGGTGGGGGATTGCGAACCCCGATTTATTTGTTAAATGAGTTTTTGGTTGGTTTTATTTGTTAAGCAAAGTGAACATTCAGAGAAAATCCTGCTCTTTAAGCAAGGTGCTCTTTATGCAAGGTTTGACTGTATACCCATATATATATATATATATACAGCTGAGTGACCAGTTGAGTTACATTTTGAGAAAGAAACAAAGTAAAAAACGAGACAGTCTTGCCTCTGTCTTTATATACATTGCTGTAATATATGGGCTGAGTTGGTAGCAAAGAATTAAAGGTCTTTCAAAGTGGTTAGCTCCTACATATTAGCATGAAAGCAAGTCAAACATGAACATAAAGTAGAGGATAATGTTCCCTCCTTGAAAAATTCCTTGGAAATTGATTTAAACCCACTGAAATACAGAGCAACTAATCTTGCAAATGCAGACAAAATTTCCACTGATGCAAATTGATGTGACTGTCTGTTTTAAAGATAATTATAGGCAGCTATTGCTCACTCTAGGCAATATTTTCCTTGCTTTTCTATGCATTAATTTTAAATGAAGGGTCTAAGCTATATTTTTCTATTAAAATAAGTGGAATTTAAAAGTGCTTAATGTGTTTGGATTGTACTTCAGGCAGATGCCTGAAACAATGGGTTGGATCCAGCCAGTGGTAGGCATCAGCAGGTTTGCACCAGTTCGCTAGAACCGGTAGCAGAAATTCTGGTTGTCCCCTCCCGTCCAGGTTTTGAAATAAAGTACTGTAGTCCTAAATCAGGTGCAATGCAGGGCTTTTCCCCCTGGCCACGCCCACCATACATTGCCCACAGTGTGGTAGTAAAATTTTTTGGAGCCCATCACTGGATCCAGCCTCCCCCCTCCCCCTGTGGATGTAGCAGAATGCCTTTGCTGGTGGAAGATGACCTTTATTATTTCCCACCTATGACCTCAGCTCCATGCACCAACATGGCCATTATTCCAAGGTATCCCCACCAACTCTCTGAATATGAAGAAACATTGAAAACTGAAAGGGATCTACATGCTCCATTTTTCTTGTTGCATTCCTTTCCAGGATCCAGAACCATATTGCAGCTGGAAGACACCTTCCCTCTGCAGGAGGCACATTCTCCATCTAACTGTTGGAGGCCCCTCCCACCCACTGACCTCCGGGCCCCGCCAATTCGCCCTGAAAAGGATAAAGCACCGCTGGCTGCGGGTCGTCGAGGATGTTCCCGCTCATATAAAGACATATTAAAAACAGTGTTGCTGCTGCCACCAGACATCCCCTCCTCACCCACCCAGCAGAGGAAGAGGACACAGCTGTTGGAGGGCCAGCAGCCAATAAGAACAGCGATAAAAACCATGTTGCTGCTGCCGTATGATACTCTATTGTAGTGTTACATTTTATTGTTATACTTTACTGTATGATATTCTATTCCATTACATTGTTATATTTTATTGTTATATTTTATTTTACTATATTGTTGATGTGTTGAGATTTCTGTGTTCCGCCCTGAGTCGCATATGTTGAGTGGGCGGCATACAAATCCAATAAATCAAGTCAAATCAAACTTGTACTGTCCGAAATTATGAGGTTATTATATTTTCCTTAAAATAGTGTCAATACAATCCTAAATCAAGGGTAAACATTAGTTTGGATAGTGTATAAAAGAAAATATAAAATATCTCCTTGTGAAGAAAAGATAACACTACTTCTTCCAGGAATGAAAGCTTTCATGAATTTGAAGATTTAAGTGTCACATTATGCTTGTTTTAAATGACTGAAAACATGATGCACATGGTTTTGGAGGGCTGTAAAGAACTACTAATGCCACATGATCCTCATTATCAACCAAGCCATAGCATAGACAGCAAAGATGTGGGTTGAACCTCAGAAGTTTTACTATCTGGATTATAGCAATTCATATCGGTTCCAGCTTTTAGTCTGTGGTTTGTTGGCTAGGTTACACTTTACAAATTCCTTGGTAATGAACAAGGAGAAGTGTCTGTTTCTTAGTTATTCACCAGAGGAATTGATTGGGATGCCTGGTCTTTGAGAGCAACATCAAGCATGTCAGAACGTTAGCAATAATATTTATGAGCAGTAGACATGAAAGCATACGAACCACCAAATGTCAGGACAAACTAACTAGATCTTAGACAGCTTGATGGCAAGACAGAAACCGCTTGGGAAGGGGAGAAACCTGATTATAATTTATGGATGCAGATTCTGGTGTGATTTGATATCATTAGAAACTGGTGTGTGTGTGTGTGTGTGCGCGCGCGCGCACGCGTGTGTGTGTGTGTGTGTGTGTGTGTGTGTGTGTGTGTGTGTGTGTGTGAGAGAGAGAGAGAGAGAGAGAGAGAGAGAGAGAGAGAGAGAGAGAGAGAGAGAGAGAGAGAGAGAGAGAGAGAGAGAGAGAGAGAGAACAGTTCTGACTTCTACTGGAAAAATAAATTTAAGATAGTTACACTACATTCACATTTACTGTAGTGTTTTCATTATTATTCCACTCTATATTAAAGTAGCCTCAAGAACACTTGGTTCAGTGTGTCTTTCTGTAGCTCTCCCCTTTCACACAGTTGGACTTTTAAAATAGCGCAAGTGTATTAGCTGATTGCAAAAACATATGTGTGCTCCTGTATACATAAGACATCATTTCTTCCAACGATGGAGAGGCCATTGGCAGATAATAAGGAAGCAACAGCCCTAGGGAAAACATGCTGCACTTATTTGAAAATTAAAGCCAAATATTTTCCAGTTTCTAGTTTCAAGTAGAAAGTAGCAATTTCAGAAAGCTTTCCTAAAAACAATCATCTGAATGCTCACTTTTCCAATTTGATTAAGTACTGCTGTACCATTTTTTCTGTTAGTGATGTTCTTGTTCCATTTTTAATGAACAGGCTGCTATATGTTCATGGGATGATATCTTTTAAAAGATAAGTCTCACTGGATGGTCAAAATCCAAAACCACGGTTGGTTAATTTCTTCATTGGACCATTGATGTATAATAAAAAATACTAACTGAAAGATTTTGCATCACTTCACTGATGAATGGGACAATGATGCAACAAAAAGCATCAATTTCATTTGCTCATACAGTGACACCACTAAGGGTAACTGAAAGAGTATCTGAGCAATTGAAAATAAGGGCATATGAAGGGCATGGTAACTAATGACCAACCCTTCCCAGCTCTTCAGTTAGAGTTGAAAAATTGGCATAGAATGAGACAGGCATATCAGAAAACAAAAACAAAAAAAGCAATAAAACAAAAATATTGTAGCAGTTTAAAGACTAACTGCTATATTTTTATTGTTAGGTTTCATGGATCAAGTCCACTTCTTCAGACAAGGAGTAAAACTTACAGGCATTGTTTATCATCATCATCATCATCATCATCATCATCATTATTATTAGATTTATATGCCGCCCCACTTGCTTTACAGCAACTCTGGGCGGCTCACAGAAAAACAAGATACAGTATCAAAGTTACAAGTGTCACATCACAAAACATATCAAAAACACATATTAAAAAAAATCAAAAAAACCCAAATCACAATTACAAAATGTAACCCCACCAAATGCAGGGGTTAAATGGAGAAGGGTTTGCTCAAGCAAAATGACAGATAAGCAAGCATAACAATACAGTTTCCTACAGCTATCAGTAACAATAGATTATTCAGATTAGTTTTGTCTCCCTTTCAATCTCAAAGGTATGATGTAAAGCCCTGTCTGGTTTCTGATTTAAAAAAGCTGGCTTGAGACTCAATATAAAGAAAACCAAGATCATGGCAACAGGCCCTATCAGTCCCTGGAAAATAGATGGGGAAGAAGTAGAAGCAGTGACAGATTTTACTTTCTTAGGATCAAAGCTCACTGCAGATGGTGATTGCAGCCATGAAATAAAAAGGCGACTGATTCTTGGGAGGCAAGCGATGAGAAACCTGGGGAGCATAGTGAAAAGTAGAGACATCAAATTGCAAACAAAAATGCGTCTAGTCAAAGCAATGGTATTCCCTGTGGCAATGTATGGTTGTGAGAGCTGGACCATTAGGAAAGCTGAGTGCAGAAGAATAGATGCCTTTGAGATGTGGTGTTGGAGGAGAGTTTTGAGAGTCCCCTGGACAGCGAGGAGAACAAATAGGTCAATCCTAGAAGAAATCAACCCTGACTGCTCCTTAGACGGTCAAATAGTAAAGATGAAGCTAAAGTACTTTGGACATCAAATGAGAAGAGAAGATTCACTTGGGAAAGCCTTGATGCTGGAAAAGGTGGAGGGCAAAAGAAAAAGGGGGCGTCCAAAAATGAGATGGCTAGATGGTATTGTAGACACAATGGGCACAGAGCTGAGTGAGTTGAGGAGGATGGTGGAGGACAGGAGTGCCTGGCGGACAGTTGTTCATGGGGTCGCAGAGGGTCAGAATCGACTGTGCGACTGAACAACAACAACAACAACAACAACAACAACAGCAGCAGCAACAACAACAACAACAACAACAACAACAACAACAACAAAACCATCCCTTTGTCTTGTTTTCTCAAAGCTAACCATGTCCAGTTCTTTCAGTCTTTCTCATAGGGCTTTTCTATTCATTCCCTCTTTCTCCAATAGTTCCTCATTGGACTTGGTTTCTTGATCATCCTAGATGCCCTCCTCTGAACTTATTCCAGTTTGTCAGCATCCTTTAAAGTACAGCATCCAGAATTGGAGACAGTCTTGAAGATGAATTCTAACCAATGCGAAGAAGAGGGGAACTAGTTTGTTGTTCAGTCACACAGTCGATTCTGACCAGTGGTGAGATGTCAAAAATTTTACTACCCCACCGTGATGTCATCACAGTGTGGGTGGAGCTAATGTCATGATGTCATGATGTGGGCGGGGCCAAAGAAAAAATAAAAATAATTATAAAATAAAAATAAGCATACACACACACCCCTCAACCCACCCACCCACAACACAAACCTGTAAATAAAATAAATAAATAAATAAATGAGATAAAAATTACATTAAAATACACCCACCCACCCCAAACATAAATCAAATCCCCCCCCCACCCACATACACACACCAAACCGTCACTTACCTGTTAGTATAAGTGCCTGGGCAGCACCATGTTGCAAGATGGATATGGTCATCGTACCAGTTCTCTAGGATAATAGGTGTGTATGCACACCAAGTGCTTGGTGCACTTGTGCAATGGGGGAACCACTGAAAAGGTAAGCCCTGAAGGTGGTTCCCCCAAAAAGCTGCTACCGGTTCTCCGTGACACTGGGAAAAGTTACTACCGGTTCTGGCGAACTGGTGAGAACCTGTTCCCCCTGTTCCGGGGCCGTGGCAACGATGGCCCCACCATCGTTGCCACGGCCCCGGACGCCCGTTGCCGGGCGGAGACGCCGCCGACATCGCCGTTCCACCCGCCCTCCGGACTCAGGGCACCTGGCCTTAAACCCTGCCTCCGCGGGGTTTTTAAATCCCGCAGAGCGGCAGGGCTGCTTGCCCCCACCATCGTTGCCACGGCCCCGGACGCCTGTTGCCGGGCGGAGATGCCGCCGCCGCCGTTCCACCCGCCCTCCGGACTCAGGGCACCTGGCCTTAAACCCCGCCTCCGCGGGGGTTTTAAATCCCGCAGAGCGGCAGGGCTGCTTGGCCCCACCATCGCTGCCACGGCCCTGGACGCCCGTTGCCGGGCGGAGACGCCGCCGACGTCGCCGTTCCACCCGCCCTCCGGACTCAGGGCACCTGGCCTTAAACCCCGCCTCCGCGGGGGTTTTAAATCCCGCAGAGCGGCAGGGCTGCTTGGCCCCACCATCGTTGCCACGGCCCCGGACGCCCGTTGCTGGGCGGAGATGCCGCCGACGCCGCCGTTCCACCCGCCCTCCGGACTCAGGGCACCTGGCCTTAAACCCCGCCTCCGCGGGGGTTTTAAATCCCGCAGAGCGGCAGGGCTGCTTGGCCCCACCATGGATTATCTGGACCCTTTCCAGTCAGGATTCAGGCCCGGATATGGTACTGAAACTGCATTGGTCGCATTGGTGGATGATCTCTGGCGAGAACGGGATGGAGGTCATCCATCCGTCCTGGCTCTTCTTGACCTCTCAGCGGCTTTCGATACTGTCGACCACGGTATCCTTCTGGGAAGGCTCCAAGGATTGGGGATCCAGGGCACTGTGCTGGCCTGGTTCTCTTCATTTCTAAGGGGCTGGACCCAGTCGGTGTGGCTGGAAGGCGAGAGGTCCAGCCCTAGGCCCCTGCAATATGGGGTGCCTCAGGGCTCGGTACTCTCGCCTCTCCTATTTAACATCTACATGAAGCCACTGGGTGAGATCATCCGTTCCCACGGGGTGAGGTATCACCAATATGCAGATGACACCCAGTTGTATATCTCAGCCCGTGGAGATCCAATTGATGCAGTGGAAGTCCTATCCAGGTGCCTGGAGGCTGTCAGGGTCTGGATGGGGGACAACGGGCTACAACTGAATCCCGGCAAGACTGAGTGGCTATGGGTAAGGGGTCCTGCGCTATCTCGGGAGTTACCATCTTTGGTTCTGGATGGGGCAGTTTTGCCCCAAACAGACCTGGTGCGTAATCTGGGGGTCCTCTTGGACTCACGACTACTGCTCGAGGAGCAGGTGGCAGCCGTGGCCAGGAGGGCTTTTGCACAACTTCGTGTAATACGCCAGCTACGCCCACTCCTAGACCGGGATTCCTTGCTCATGATCACACATGCTTTGGTCACCTCCAGACTTGATTACTGTAATGCGCTCTACATGGGGCTGCCCTTGGTGACCATTCGGAGGCTGCAGCTGGTCCAGAATGCGGCTGCTCGGGTAGTGATGGGGTGCGGGCGTTATGCTCGTGCCTCACCACTGCTTCGGGAGCTGCACTGGTTGCCAGTATGTCTCCGGGTGCAATTCAAGGTGCTGGTTATTACCTTTAAAGCCCTACATGGTAGTGGGCCAGGATACTTAAGAGACCGCATCGTCCCAAGGACATCTGTCCGTCCCACCAGGGCGGATCGGAGAGGCTCTCTTATCATTCCATCGGCTAGAGAGGCGCATCTCTCTAGCACCAGGAGGAGGGCCTTCTCCGTGGCCGCCCCGGCCCTTTGGAACCTCCTGCCAACTGAGTTACGTCTCCAGACAGAGCTCCTGCCCTTTCGGAAGGGCCTAAAAACCTGGCTGGCAGGGCAGGTGTGGGGGTCCAGGAACATGGGGTCCCATGTTGGGTGGCTGATATGATGGGACAGCCACCCCTCCCTCACTCTTTTAAACTTTTAAAATCTTTTTAAACCTTTTAACCTTTTAAAATCTTTTAGATTTTTGTAAATTCATGGTTTAATTCTTTTTTAATTGACTTTTAAGTAATTTATGAACCTTAAGGTTTTAAATTATGAATTTCTGTAAGCCGCCTAGAGTCAGGTTCGCCTGATTAGGGCGGGGTAATAAATCTAAATAAATAATAATAATAATAATAATCGCTGCCACGGCCCCGGACGCCTGTTGCCGGGCGGAGACGCCGCCGCCGCCACCATTCCACCCGCCCTCCGGACTCAGGGCACCTGGCCTTAGACCCCGCCTCCGCGGGGGTTTTAAATCCCGCAGAGCGGCAGGGCTGCTCGGCCCCACCATCGTTGCCACGGCCCCGGACGCCCGTTGCCGGGCGGAGACGCCACCGATGTCGCCGTTCCACCCGCCCTCCGGACTCAGGGCACCTGGCCTTAAACCCCGCCTCCGCGGGGGTTTTAAATCCTGCAGAGCGGCAGGGCTGCTTGGCCCCACCATCGCTGCCACGGCCCCGGACGCTGTTGCCGGGCGGAGACGCCGCCACCGCCGCCGTTCCACCCGCCCTCCGGACTCAGGGCACCTGGCCTTAGACCCCGCCTCCGCGGGGGTTTTAAATCCCGCAGAGTGGCAGGGCTGCTTGGCCCCACCATCGTTGCCACGGCCCCGGACGCCCGTTGCCGGGCGGAGACGCCGCCGACACCACCGTTCCACCCGCCCTCCGGACTCAGGGCACCTGGCCTCAAACCCCGCCTCCGCGGGGATTTTAAAATCTGTAGAGCGGCAGGGCTGCCCGGCCCCACCATTGTGGCCACCAGCGGCGGCAGTGGATGGACAGTACCAGGAGCAAGGCTGGGGGATCGGATGGGGGTATCAGGGAGGGACCTGCCAGCCAGGAGGGGGGGACTGGGCGCTGCCTGTTGGGTCTGAGGGGGTTCATGGGGCTCAAATTGGTGTAGTGACGGGCATGGGGTGTTACGGCGGGTACCAGGGGGCGGGCCGCACTCGGAGAACGTGGGCCAGATGTTTGGTTGCTGTCCCGTGTTCTGGCCCCTTGGCTACACCTCTAGGTCCTGTGCAGCCGGTCAAGAGTGACCCCTCCTTTAGACTGCTGCTGGTGAATGCCAGATCAGTCTGCAACAAGGCCCCTCTGCTTGCAGATACGATCTTGGGGGAGCGGGCTGATCTGGCATGCATCTCCGAGACCTGGCTGGTGCCTGAGGATGGGGTACCCCTGTCTGAACTCTGCCCAGCCGGGTTCGGTGTTTGGCACCAGCCTAGGGAGAGGGGAAGGGGCGGTGGAGTCGCCATAGTAGCCAGGAAGTCCTTGGGAGTGGCCAGGGCCACGGCTCCACATAATCCGGGTTGTGAAGCCCTGTTCTTGCGTGTGGGCCCTAAAGGTCAGTTGGGAGTCTTGCTCGTGTACCTGCCTCCCTGCAGAGTAGCAGACTCCCTGCCTGAGCTCCTTGAGGCGGTCTCCATGCTGGCATTGGAGACCCCCAGGCTGATGGTTCTGGGGGATTTCAATTTGCCATCATTGGGGACCGGCTCGGAGGTAGCTCGGGAATTCATGGTTTCCATGGCAACCGTGGGCCTGACCCAGGTAATTCAGGGTCCTACCAGGAGCAGCGGCTACACCCCGGATCTGATCTTTTTGTCGGAGCTGTGGCAGAGTGATCTGAATGTACAGAAATTAGACATCACTCCTGTGCCATGGTCAGATCACTATCTGGTGACTCTGGACTTCCTGGGGGCGAGGCTTCACCGTAGGGAGGCAGGGCCGATTAAGTGGGCCCGCCCCCGGCGACTAATGGATCCAGAAGGATTCCAATGGGAACTGGGGTGTTGTCCTCTTGACCTGCAAAGTGATTCGTCCGAAGCCCTTGTTGCTTCCTGGAACAGGAGAGCGTCCACAGCTTTGGATGTAATTGCGCCACTACGGCCTCTCCATGCTCGTGGGGGTCGATCTGCCCCTTGGTTTACAGAAGAGCTAAGGGAGCTGAAACGAGCTAAGAGACGCCGAGAGCGCCGCTGGGTGAAGACGCGGAGCGAGTCCGATCGAACACTGGTTAGAGCTGCTATTAAAGACTACCTAGTGGCGATGGGGGCGGTGAAACGCCAATATTTCACCACCCTCATTGCCTCTGCAGATAACCGTCCAGCGGCCCTGTTCCGGGTGACCAGGTCCCTCCTTGGCAAAGAGGGGCCGGGCCCTGGCTGGCAGGGATCTGCTGATGCTTTTGCGGATTATCTAGCGGGGAAAGTCGCTCAGATCCGCTCGAAGTTTAATCCCGGCGTGGAAGGTACCGAACTGGGGTTGACCAAGGCACAGTCTAGCCATGTTATCTGGGATCAGTTCGAGCCAGTTGGCCCTGAGGAAGTGGACAGGCTTCTTGTATCTGTTCGCGCCACGACCTGTGCACTGGACCCATGCCCTGCCTGGTTAGTTAAAACTGCCAAGACTGTGGCAGGTGGCTGGGTCAAGGCGATTATTAATGCTTCATTAAAAGAGGGGCATTTCCCAGCACCATTTAAACACGCTTTAGTGCTCCCCCTCTTAAAAAAGCCGTCCCTCGACCCTATGGTAATTTCCAACTACCGTCCAGTGTCCAACCTACCTTTTTTAGGTAAGGTCCTGGAGAAAGCTGTGGCGCAGCAGTTACGGGATGTCCTGGATGAAGCGGATTATCTGGACCCGTTTCAGTCAGGATTCAGGCCCGGATATGGTACCGAAACTGCACTAGTCGCACTGGTGGATGATCTCTGGAGAGAGCGGGACGGAGGGGAACCGTCTGTCCTTGCTCTCCTTGACCTCTCAGCGGCTTTTGACACTGTCGATCATGGCATCCTTCTGGGAAGGCTCCGGGGCTTGGGGATCCAGGGCACAGTGCTGTCCTGGTTTTCCTCATTCCTGAGGGACAGGACCCAGTCGGTGTGCCTGGAGAAGGAGATCCAGCCCTAGGCCCCTGCAGTATGGGGTGCCTCAGGGCTCGGTACTTTCTCCTCTCCTATTTAACATCTATATGAAGCCGCTGGGTGAGATCATCCGTTCCCACGGGGTAAGGTATCATCAGTATGCTGATGATACCCAGTTGTACATCTCAGCCCGTGGGGACCCAGGCGGTGCAGTGGAAGTCCTTTCCAGGTGCCTGGAGGCTGTTAAGGTCTGGATGGGGGAAAACGGGCTACAGCTGAATCCCGGCAAGACTGAGTGGCTATGGGTAAGGGGCCCTGCGCTAACACGGGAGTTACCAGCTTTGGTTCTGGATGGGGCAGTTTTGCCCCAAACAGACCCGGTGCGTAATCTGGGGGTCCTCCTGGACTCACGGCTACTGTTCAATGAGCAGGTGGCAGCCGTGGCCAGGAGGGCTTTTGCACAACTTCGTGTAATACGCCAGTTACGCCCGCTCCTAGACCGGGACGCCTTGCTTATGGTCATGCACGCTTTGGTCACCTCCAGACTTGATTACTGTAATGCGCTCTACATGGGGCTGCCCTTGGTGACCATTCGGAGACTGCAGCTGGTCCAAAATGCGGCAGCCCGGGTAGTGATGGGATGCGGGCGTTATGCTCGGGCCTCGCCACTGCTTCGGGAGCTGCACTGATTGCCAGTTTGTCTCCGGGTGCAATTCAAGGTGCTGGTTATTACCTTTAAAGCCCTATATGGTAGTGGGCCAGGATACCTAAGAGACCGCGTCACCCTAAGAACATCTGTCCGTCCCACCAGGGCGGATCGGAGGGGCTCTCTTGTTGTTCCATCGGCTAGGGAGGCTCGCCTCGCTAGCACCAGGAAGAGGGCCTTCTCTGTGTTCACCCCGGCCCTCTGGAACCTCCTTCCAACTGAGCTGCGCATGCAGACAGAGCTCCTGTCCTTCCGGAAGAACTTAAAGACCTGGCTGGCAGGACAAGTGTGGGGTTCCAGGGATGGGGGATCCCATGTGGGGTGGTTAGTCTAGGGATACTACCCTTGACGACACCCCCAGATACTGTTTTTAGTTTATGAATTTTAAATTTTTATATTGATGTGTTTTATTCTGTGCTGTAAGCCGCCCAGAGTCGGGCTTGCCCGATTGGGGCGGGTTAGCAAGTGTGAGAAAATAAATAAAAATAAATAAATACATCCCATCACTGATTCTGACCCTTCGCAATCCCATGGACAACCGCATGCCAGACACCCCTATCCTCCACCATTCTCCTCAACCCGCCCAGCTTTGTACTCATTGTGTCAACAATGCCATCTAGTCATCTCATTCTCTGTCACCCTCATTTCCTTTTGACCTCGAACTAGTATTTCATGTATTTCAGTTAATATAGCCTTTTTTTTTAACTTTTTGCAGCCACATCACATTCTTGGCTAATTTTCAGCTTATGATGTACTAATTCCAAGATTTTTCTCACTCGTAGTATTACATATTTATTATTTATTTATTTATTCACGTTTGCTATCCCGCCCCAATCGGGTAAACCCGACTCTGGGCGGCTTACAGCATAGCTAAAACACAGACCAAATCCAATAAAAATAATAATGTTTAAAATCTTAGGAATTCATAAGAAAAGATTAAAACAGCGTAACGGATAAAACCCGGGGCAGGGGGGGGTGGCTGTCCCACAAATCAACCAGCCTGTATGGGATCCCGTGTTACTGGGTCCCCACACATGCTTCGCCAGCCAGGTCTTTAAGCCTTTTCAAAAAGGTAAGAGCTCTGCCTGTAGGCGTAGTTCCGTTGGGAGAAGGTTCCAAAGGGCCGGGGTGAACACAGAGAAGGCCCTCTTCCTGGTGCTAGTGAGGCGAGCCTCCCTAGCTGATGGAATAACAAGAGAGCCCCTCCGGTCCGCCCTGGTGGGACGGACAGACGTTCTTAGCTAAGACGTACATAGCTAAGAATCCCGCATCTTGTAACTGTTTTTATTTCCACCCCTCATGTAGAAATTTGCACTTATCCATGTTAAATTTTATTCTGTTGTTTTAGATCAATGCTTAAGCCTATTAAGAACTTTCAGACTTTTTTTCTGGTTTCCAGGAAATTAGCTATTCATAACAATTTTGTGTCATCCACAAATTTGGTAATCATTCCCTGCATAAAAATGCTAAAGGGCAGCTGTCACAGGACTGAATATTATGATTTTATGATCTCCTCCTTATTACTTATTTTCAGTTTGAGAAAGAGCCATTGATACTCTGAGTATGGTTCTGGAATCAAATATGTATCCATTTGACAGTTATTATATCCAGCCAACACCTGACTAATTTGTTAATCAGTAAATCATGGTGGACTTTGCCAAAAGCTTTGCTAAAGACAAGACATCTACAGCATTCCCATCATCAACTACTGAGATTACCTGATCAAAAGGTGAAATAAGATTATCTGTGCTGGTTTCTAGTTATTCCTGCATTGTTTTGAAGATGCTTGCAGAGTGACTGCTTTATAATCTGCTCTATAATTTTCTCTGGGATTGATGTCAAGCTGACTGGTCTGTAGTTCACAGATTCCTCCCTTTTGCCCTTTTTGAAGATCGGGACAATGCTAGTCCTCTTTCAATCATCTGGCACATCACTTGATTTTCTTATTTTATGAAAATAACAGAAAGTTGTTCTGAGCGTTCTTTAGGCAGTTGCTTCAATACTCTTGGATGCAGTTTATCTGTCCCTGGAGATTGGAACTCATTCAAAGTATTAAGATACTGCTTGTCTATTTATTCATCAATCTCAACCTCAACTTGTACTTCACATTTGCCTGGATGGTCAGGAAAATATCAAGCTAAAGTAGGAGTTGAGCAGCACTTCTGCCTTTTCTTTGTCAAGTGCTATCATGGCAAATTGCTGCTGCTCTGTACGTTATTTCCCATACAGAAACATATATTGACAGAAGGGTTTTGGTCACTGAACAGTTACAATTTGATTCCATACAAAAATGCAAGGTAAGTGAAAATAAAAAAGAATGGGCATGTGCAGTCTTAACTACTCTAACTAGAGTGAGCACTGAGTTAGAAGTAAAATGATTTTACTTTAAAAAAAGGCCCCACTATGCAAAGAAAGCGGAGGTTCAAAGAATATGTCTGTTAAGGATAACACAACACACTATAAATGCACAGAGTCACATGAGGTGTGAAGAAACATATTTCAAAGGAAGCAATAAGTAGTTTAGGACAAACAGATGGAACTAAAATCTTTGAAATTGCATTTAAAGTGGATGACATATGGGGGGGGGGAGAAACACTAAATGGGAAATCCAGGTGATGGAGAAAGACACAGAAAACAAGCATCTGATGGATATTTGTGTAATTAAAGCTCATTTTTAATTGAATATCATTTGTATGAGGGATTACGTGTTCTAACTAAAATGGCAGAACTTTTTTTACAAGGACTAAGCACTCCTAATTTTTTTTCCTTTTGAATAAATCATTACATGTGCACAAGTGGTCCTCAATGGTCATCCAGTCCTCATTTCCCCTTCAGTTTGTTCCATCTTTAATGAACTTAAATCTATACAGTTGTCTAGATCTGCATAATAGTGGTATACTATACACAAGGAAAAGGAGTCATCAAATGCTTTTGATTACAAATAACCTTTGACTCTGTGAAACACAAAAAAGTTCTTGGAACAGCCAGGAAGCCAAGCTGGTTGTGCACTCAAGCAGCAAACAAGGAAAAAAGAAACCAGGCATTCAGCTCTTTGGTTAGTTAACTTTAGCTGTAGGTGCTAACTTATATCTTAACAATTTCTAAAGTTTCCAGAGTAGTTTATTTGTTCTTGGCATAAGACACAATGATGTAAATTTTCTTAAGATCTCATCAATGAAAGCTGGGTAGCTGAACATATCAACTACACTCTGGATGTGTGCTAAGTATTATTACAAAAAAAAAAAAAAAAAAAAAACTTGGCTGTAGGCAGTATGGAAATGTGTCTTCATTTGTTCCTGTAGCCTTCATTATATGATATTCTCCTGTGGTTTTGCAATAATAATAATAATAAATACAGCCACAATGTTGACTAAATGCCCAGACGTATCTTTCTCATCTGCTGCTAAATTTCCATTATTATCGTTCTACCCGAAACATATTGCTTACATTTTTCAAGAATTAAACACCCAATTGCATGATAAATGGTTAACGTGACACTCTGGATTCTGATTCTTGATGTGAATCCACTGAAAGCTAAACTACTTTTTACTGATACGAACCCCCCATCTTTCATTGCCACTTGACTGGAAGGAAGATACCATGATAGAATTGGATGAATAGGCCTTAGGTTTATATACAGAGACTTAGTGGTTAAGATGCTGACCTTGATGACTGGAAGGTCAGCAGTTCAAGACCCCAATGCTGTGTGATGGAGTGAATGCCCATCATCTGTCCTAGATCCTGACAGTTTGAAAGCAAAAAATTGCATGTAGAGAAATATGTACCATACCAGCAGGAAAGGTGACAGTGCTCTGTGTGTTCCAGCGTCTAATCATGCCTGCCACATAACTATAGAAATGTCTGCAGATGGAGACAGCGTGGCTCTTTGGGTGTAAACAGAGATGAGCACTGCTGCCTTGAGTTGGACAAGACTAGCTTTTGAGCAAGGGAGACCTTTCTATACCGTACAGTATATAATGATGTTGCACAGAAAATAATTTAAAAAACAAAAAAACAAAAAACAAAACGCAAGTGTTTTAATGTCTCCTGTCATCTGAGGGGACATCTGAGAGCTTCCAGGCTTTTTCCTTTGGAATGACATCACCCTGGCACCGGAAGCTGATTCAACAATCTTGTTGATCTATGATTTGTCTGGTTTGCCTCCTCCTTGCTACCCCTGGCCTGCAGTGTGAGGTAGTTTGAGATGGAGACTCTTCACTTACTTTGAGGGCTTCATGGGTTCATCAAGGTAATCTGTCTACCCTAATGTGGTGTCCAAATAATTTACCAATGATTGATTATGTGTTAGTGCTAAGCAACACTTTGAAAAACATTTTAAAAGGTGTATTCCATAACTAATTTGGAGGGGGAAATTCTATAGAGTCCCCAAATGCCAAATCCTAGTTTGAGAGTTTGTCTTGCCTGTTAAAATAATCAGTTTTCCAATTGTTTTTTAAAATCTGCTTAAGCTCATGTGGTGCTTGTGTTTGTTTACACTTCCTTTGTGAGATCTTGCCCAAACAGCTGCGGCCACCAAACAGCCTCAAATTTTCCCCTTCCCCTCCGGTCCCCATAGGGTTTTCTTTGTTTGTTTTTTATCTACCTCTGCCGCCAAATATATTTAAGGTAAGAACACAGCTATGCAGTTGGCTGAGTTTTCACACCAAATAAATCACATGAAACTCCTAGCAATGGAAAGAAAACTGTTAAAGATAAAAGTCCTCTTTGCTATCCAATAAAATGGAACAAAATGGCAGTGATCCCTGAGGCAGGGGCAAATATTTTACACAGTTCATTCTGTTGTCATTGATGCCAGTTCTTTTTATGGAAAAGTCTCTTGTAGCCCTGGCCACTGAGTTGGATGCATCTTTGAATGGCAGCTTCTGACTTTAATACTTTATACAAGCACTCTCAGAAAAAGTCAGTTTTTTGGCAATCTTCAATTTACTTAATTAGTGTACAGTAATACCTCGGATAACGTTTACCTCGGATAACGCTAAAATCGCATAACGTTAAGTAATCTGGGGAGGAGAATTGGATCGAATAACTTTAAGGTCCTATGGGATGGATCGGATAACAATCACTAAAGCCTGTGCGGTTACAATGTATCTCTATGGAGCTTTAACGTTATCCGATCTATCCCATAGGATTTTAACATGGATTGGATAACACTAAAAATCGGATAACACCAAGACTTGTGGAACCAAGTCTTAGCGTTATCCGAGGTATTACTGTATTTGGATTTAGATCAGATGTGTCCCTTCATTTCAACAGGACAAGCTAAAAAGAAATTAAGATTCTTGACCTGAATGGTTTGTATTCGGAGATTATAGTTTTATAATCTTCTATTGGTGACAATTTTCCTAAGGCACAGAGGAAAAGTCCATTTGAAAAGGTATCATTTTACAGGAAGCACACCATTTTAATAAAAATATATATGAATGAGTAAAAGTGTGTTATGCCACACAGTGACCCTGTTCAGGGTGACTAGGTCCCTCCTTGGCAGAGGGGGGGGCCTGGCACTGGTTGGCAAGGGTCAGTGGAGGATTTTGCTGATTATCTTACAGAAAAAATCAATCAGATACACTCAAAGTTTAATCCTAGTGTGGATGATATGAGTCTGGAGCTGACTGGTTTGCCGTCTGGCCATGTTATCTGGGATTGGTTTGATCCAGTTGTCCCTGAAGAAGTGGACAAGTTCCTTGGATCTGTTTGGGCCACTGCTTGTGCGTTGGACCCATGTCCCACCTGGCTGGTTAAAACGGCCAAGGTGGTGACAGGCAGTTGGTTCGGAGCGATGGTTCATGCTTCCTTGCTGGAGGGGGTGTTCCCTGCACCTTTGAAACATGCTTTGGTGCACCCCCTCCTGAAGAAGCCATTGCTCCACCCTACAATACTGGCCAACAATTGGTCTGTATCCAACATCCCCTTATAGGGAAGGTCTTGGAGAAGGCAGTGGCATGGCAGTCCTAGCTGAAGTGGATTATCTGGACCCTTTTCAGTCAGGATTTAGGACCGAATATGGTACCGAGACTGCATTGGTCATCTCTGGTGTGAGCAGGATGGAGGTCATCCATCTGTCCTTGCTCTTCTTGACCTCTCAGTGGTCTTTGATACCACCAACCACAGTATCCTTCTGGAATGGCTCCATGTATTGGGGGATCCAGGGCACTGTGTGGTCCTGGTTTTCCTCATTTCTGAGGGGCTGGACCCAGTCAGTGTGGTTGGAGGATGAGATGTCCAGCCCTAGGCCTCTACAATATGGGTTGCCTCAGGGCTCAGAACTCTCATCTCTCCTATTTAACATCTACATGAAGCCATTGGGTGAGATCAACCATTCCCATGGGGTGAGGTATCATCAGTATGCTGATGATACTCAGCTGTACATCTTGGCCCATGGCCCATGGTGTCAGAATTTAAACCTTTAAGACTAAGAAGTTAAAAAAGATTAAAACAACGAGAGGCAAGAGGGTGGCTGTCCAATCAGATCAGCCACCCAACATGGGATCCCACATTCCTGGATCCCCAAACTTGCCCTGCCAGCCAGGTTTTTAGGCCCTTCCGGAAGGGCAGGAGCTCTGTCTGTAAGCGTAGTTCCGTTGGCAAGAGGTTCCAAAGGGCCGGGGCGGACACAGAGAAGGCCCTCCTCCTAGTGCAAGAGAGATGTGCCGCTCTAGCCGATGGTATGATAAGAGAGCCTCTCCGATCCGCCCTGGTGGGACGGACCGATGTTCTTGGGGTGACGCGGTCTCTTAGGTATCCTGGCCCACTACCATATAGGGCTTTAAAGGTAATAACCAGCACCTTGAATTGCACCCGGAGACATACTGGCAACCAGTACAGCTGCCGAAGCAGAGGTGAGGCCTGAGCATAGCGCCCGCACCCCATCACCACCTGAGCCGCCGCGTTCTGGACCAGCTGCAGTCTCCGAATGGTCATCAAGGGCAGCCCCATGTAGAGCGCATTACAATAATCAAGTCTGGAGGTGACCAAAGCATGTGTGATCATGAGCAAGGCGTCCTGATCTAGGAGTGGGCGTAATTGGCGTATTACACGAAGTTGTGCAAAAGCTCTCCTGGCCACGGCTGCCACCTGCTCTTCAAACAGTAGTCGTGAGTCCAGGAGGACCCCCAGATTATGCACCGGGTCTGTTTGGGGCAGGACTGCCCCATCTAGAGCCAAAGCTGGTAGCTCCCGTGATGGCGCAGGACCCCTTACCCATAGCCACTCAGTCTTGCCGGGATTCAGTTGTAGCCCATTGTCCCCCATCCAGACCCTGACAGCCTCCAGGCACCTGGAAAGGACTTCCACTGCACCGCTTGGGTCCCCACGGGCCGAGATGTACAGCTGGGTATCATCTGCATACTGATGATACCTCACCCCGTGAGAACGGATGATCTCACCCAGTGTCTTCATGTAGATGTTAAACAGAAGAGGTGAGAGCAATTCAAGGTAGTGGTTATTAACTTTAAAGCCCTACATGGTAGTGGGCCAGGATACTAGAGAGACTGCATCACCCCAAGAACATCTGTATGTTACAGCAGAGTGGACCTGAGAGACTCTCTTACTGTATTCTCCTCTCTAGCACCAGAAGGAGGGCCTTCTCTGTGTCTGCTCCGGCCCTATGGAACATCCTGTCAATTGAGCTACAACTACAGATGGAGTTGCTGCCCTTCAGGAAAGAACTAAAAACCTGGCTGGGGAAGCAGGTGTGGGGCACTGGTGATGTGGTGACCTCTGCCTGCTGGCTGATAAAATAACAGCAACATCGCACCCTCTTTTAATCCTCTTTCTTTAATCCTCAGTCTTTTAATTCTTGTAGTATTTTTAAATTGGGTTTTTATGGCTGTGGTTTTAATGTTTTTTGCATTATATCATTTTTAATGCTGTGAGCCACCCTGAGTCATTTTGAGTTGGGCAGCTATACAAATTGGAAATTAAACTAAATTAAAATTAAATTAAAAATTTTTATTTTTTTAATTTCAAGGAAGAATTGCATTGGTGAAAATTATATAATCTACATATACAAGAACAACTGCCTAAACTGAAGCTGCAATTGACCTGAAAGGACTGGTTAAATTTATTTCAGCAGAATTTGCCTGGTTCCTGTAAAGAACTTTCATTACAGTAATTTCTCATCAGAAATTATTCTGGGTTGAAAGCAGTGATGGGATGTCCCCGGTTCCAGACGGTTCCCTGGAACCGGTAGGACCAATCCCGGAGGGTTCTCCGGGAGGGGAGTCCACTTTTGAGGCGTCCGGTTCCGGACGCCTCACCAAAAGATTTTTTTTAAAAAAAATTGGAGCAAAAATGGCTCCAATTGACTGCACATGCGCAGAAACTCAATCTGACGCCTTGCGCATGCGTCAAATTGAGTTTCTGGTCATGCGCACTAAATTGGAGCCAAATGGCTCCAATTTTTTTAAAAAAATTCTTCCGAAGCTGGAGCCGCCCCTTTTTAGAGTGGCTCCGGCAGCAGCGGTGGCAGCCCTAAGAGAAGGGCACCTCCCCTGGCCGGCCACCGAGCTCCCACGGGCACGTTGGTGCCTGCTTGGGCCGTCCGCCTGCGCTGCGCCCTCCTAGGGACTTGGGCCTGACAAACCCCCATGCCCTGGGTAAGCCCGGCGGGGGGCGCCACCGCCGCATCCTCCTCTGCTGGGCGCCTGCAGCTTCCTTGGGCCGGTGCCTTTTCGGCCCGGCTCTGGCTGCGGCCATGGGCGGCCACCATACCCACTGCTGCCCGCAGGCCCTGGCCACCCGTGGCTACAGCCAGAGCCGGGCCGAAAAGGCACCGGCCCGAGGAAGCTGCAGGCGCCCGGCGGAGGAGGATGCGGCGGTGGCGAGGCCCGCCGGGCTTACCCAGGGCATGGGGGTTTGTTGGGCCCAAGTCCCTAGGAGGGCGTGGCGCGGGCAGGCACCAACGTGCCCGTGGAAGCTCGGTGGCCGGCCAGGGGCTGCAGGGCCGGCTGCGGCCTTCGTAGGAGGAAACGGCCGCAGTCGGGGGCAGCGTGTCTTGCCGGGTGGCCCCGGGCCACATGGAGGTTCATCGGTGCCAAGGAAGGTAAGTGAGGCTTTTATATTTAGGGTGGGTGGGTGATTTATTTGTGTTTTGGGTGGGTGGTTGTACTTTTATTTAATTTTTATTTTATTTATTTCTTTATTTTATTTCTTTAAGTTATTTACGGGTCTGTGTGCGTGTTTATTTTTTTATTTTTATTTTATTTTTGGCCTTGCCCACAACGTCATGATGTCATGACGTTGGCTCCGCCCATGACGTCATGACGTCATGACATTGGCCACGCCCATGACGTCCATGACGTCATGGCGTGGTAGTAGAATTTTTGACATCCCATCACTGGTTGAAAGGATTTTTTCAGAAGAAACTCCACTCAGGGAATGCCCAAATGATGCTTCTTTCATGTCCCCAAGAGCTTTTACCTGGGCTGAGCTTTAAACTGTGATAGAAAATAATCTGTACAGTGAACACAAAGAGTTGCTTTGCAAGAAAATAGTTTTTGTATTTTGTGGGAATTTCTCTTGTGATTTCTGTCATTTGTGTCTGTTTTTCCTCTCTCACCTCCATCTGTCATAATGATGGGCATTTTACTAGTCAGAAGTACATATTAACTTATTGTTCCACATTTGCCAAACTTTCCTACAAGACTATGGGGATAGTTACCTAATAAAAATGATGCCTGGATGGGGATTGTCGGCAAATTTATGCAAAGATTCCCACTGGAGTTTCAAACACAACCTCAGTGTTGGGGGAAAAACATAGATCATAGGAGGATTTGGCAAAATTCAGTGGAATCAACATCTGCTAAAAGCACTGGAAAACAAGAAATCATAGCTGGTAGATGCATTTGAGATCTCTAAGTTAGCTTTGTAATATGGCATGAAAGAAATCGTGTCACTCCAGTCAGCATTTTTTTTCAGCCTGCTGCATCCTGCAAAACAGTTTAATGCAAATCCAGGTTCAACCAAGATAGTGGTATTAAATTTCTCATCTCTAACAGAGAATAATATGATAGTCTAGACATGGACTACTGCTTCATGGATTGTGTTTTTAAAGTATACTTTTACCTTCCTATTATGGCATTTATTCTGATTTAGCCAATATTGTGTTTCAACTAAGGAAGACTGATTTTGACATGGGGCCATTGTTCAGACTCTTCCATTTTGGAGATTGCCACTCTCCAGATGCTGTCTCTTGTTATGCTACTTGACAGTCTTCTGTTAAAAATTAGCATTTTCACTGTGGGTGCAAATATGCACTTTCAGTAAAGCGCTTAGGATGAAATCTAGTAGCAGGCTGTTAGATCATCATATAATGACAAACCAGGATATATTGGAGCCAGTAAAGAGCATGGTAAAGTTTGAGAAAGAAACTTTCAGCAGGAAGTAGGAGTGGCAAGATATATAGCATCAGAAAAATTAAGGAGGTTAGCTTCCTTAATGATAATCGATAATGCTAAATAATGATAATAGCATCGATAATGCTAAATTATGTTGCAAAAATCATGCAATGATCCATATTTATCTAAATATATCATGTCTTTCATTCTATCCTTCTCCTCTTATTGTTACACCTTTTATTTGTTAAATTTATTTATCTTACTTTTCTGCCCTTCTTTTTCACCCTCAGCTAGAGCTGAAAGAAGCTTACAATCATCATAAAACACATAATAAGCGAAAACAAATTTAGCAAAGGAATATTAAAATCCAATCAAACCAAAAAATACCAACCTCCACTAAAATAAGTTAAACCTTCAAACATTTTGAATGTGTAACTGCTGAAGTGATCCATGAACAGAGATATTGAAATGCTCTATTCTGAATTTGGCTTCCTCAGCTTCAAGAAACCAAAGTATACTTCAAACAAAGTGGCAGTTGTAAATACAGAGATTGGAAAATCCGCAGCAGGATGAACAGTGTTACATGTTATGTTCTAGGCGGACATCATGTGGTCTAAGAATCAGCATTTGTATCACAAGAGAAGAGTCAGGTATGGGAAGAGCTTGAACTCAGAGAAGAGGGAAATGGTGCCAAAAAGGAAATTTAAATAGTACTGAATAACAGAGGCACTGTAAATAAATATTTCATTTTTTTACATTGGGCCAATGAGGAATTTTAGAAACAGAAGAAAGATTTCTATCAAATCCCTGAAATTTGTTTCTTTAAATTTTTTATTAAATTTGTCCCCCCCCCCTCCCAATGAATGACTTGTTTCCCTTCTTTAGCATAAATAATCTACTGAGATCTGGAAAAACTCAGTCTGCATTCTGGTGCCAATATAAACATAAGAAAATAACTCAACTCCTAATATTCAGCCATTACTTAAACATTTTAAAACAACATACAAGCTTACAACATACAAGTCTTGTTCTTGTGGGGGCATATATGTCTGGGGAAATGGAGAGATTATTGTAAAGAAAGCAGATCCCTGGGCATACTGGGGCCAAGAAGTTAAATAAAAAACAAATGCTCCGATCTGTTTGAGAAACAAAGAAAAATCACTAAATAGCTCTCTTTTTAAAAATAAGAGTGAAAGAAAGTGAAACGGAACTGATGAAGTTATGTTGCTGGTATTATTTTATAAGAAAGCAAACTATAATAATATGGTTGGAAGTGCTGTTCAGTAATGTAGAATATGACTCACAGAAAAGGGAGTACTAGTGAAAATCATACAAGTCTTGACAGGTTATCCTACTATGGTAGTAGAGTAGACCATACCACCAGTGACTCAACAGCAAGCTTCAGGTGGCAATTAGCTAACCTGACAACCCTGAGAACTAACAGCCTTGTGAAGTCCACATGGATGGGTGATGGTCCCCAAGTGGATTAAATCCCACTTTAATCCATCTTGATGGAGGGCAGCAGCTTCACCAATCCTGGCCTGGGGCTGATGAGGACTTTGTGTGCCAAAAGGGCTCAGGACCAGAAAGTGACTCGTACAACTGGATCAGTGGTATGGGTGTCATGCTGTGATGTGGAAGGCAGATGAAATGCCACTGCATTATATTTGCAGGACAGTCTTCATGGCTGATCAGCATGATGATAGCCAATATTTGGAATCGTATATGGCACAAGAAGATGATCATGTTTCCAACTGCCCCCAATTTGTCAGGAAATGCCTCCACTTGATAAAGGCCTTCATGAATAGATGGGTTCCTTCTCTTCATAGAAGGGCACCCTGGTATCCAACTCACAACTTAAAATCCTCAGGAGTTGAGTTGTCCTAGGAGTTCGCATACAGTTACTTACATGTATTTGGTTCAACTGGGGTGGGCAAATGCTGTAGGTGCAGGATGATTTTTTCTGCTTTCAGGCACTTTCAGGCATGATGACCAAAAAAGTGAAGAACAAAAACTTGAAGTGTCTTGAGGGCTTCGGAAGAAGGCTAGCCCAGCCCTGGGCTTCGGACACAGCATGGAAAGGCTTCGAGAAAAGGCTAGTCCAGTCCAGCTGGGCTGGGCTAGCCTTCTTCCACAGCCCGAATGGGCTGTTGACAAAGCCTAGCGGCGCTCAGGCTAGCTAGCCCAGGCACCGCTAGGCTTCATCCCGCGATCACTCAAGCCGAACTAGGGTCGGGGAAAATGCAGGTACCCGTGTGCCTTTCCCCCGACCCTAGTTCAGTAGCAGTGATCCATCGCTGGGGGTGGTGGTGGTGGATTGGATAGATGTTCTACCCAATCCACACACACACACACACACACACACACACACACACACACACACACACACACACACACACACACACACACACACACACACACACACACACACACACACACACACACACACACACACACACACACACACACACACACGATTGGCTCGGATAACGCTAAAGGATCATTATCCAGAATCGTTATCTGATGCAAGGTTTTTCAAAAAATCTTGCATTGTTATCCGATTCTAGCGTTATCTGGTCCAATCGTTATCTGGTGTTTTACTGTACCTGGATTGAAAGAAGGAAAAGACTTTATCTTTAAGGCCAGCAAGGAAGTGATTATAGCAGGAAAGGCATGTAACCCAAACAGAAGGTAACTTTATTAAAGGCTCATTTATGGCCACTTTGTGCTTTAGCTGACAGCTGAAGGGACAGGCTGAGATGTCAGAAAAACAGGCCAACATTTTTATTTCCACAGAAAGACAGAGTGCCCAGACCAAAGAGGCAGACCTGGGAATAATCACCGTACAAAGGCTATGTGAAGTCATGAGGAATGACATCTTCCATGGAAAAAGCAAAGCTGAAGATGAGAAGACATTAACAAAGCCAGTTTCATAAATAATTATAAGCTAGTGGTTACATAATATTTCCCAGTGGAGGCCTAGGTAGAAATTCCCTTTTCAGTTGGAATTGTTTGATTCATGGATATTCTTTGTTTCCTTTTCCTTAGGCCATTTTGAATATAAGGGCACATTTATTATTACCCTTGCATCTGAATTATGTAGGTGACTCATGCTCAAGCCAGCAGGAATTCCTCAAGTATATTCCATGCCAATATTTAACAAATGCTTAAATTGTCTTGATTAGGACCATCTTCTTCCACTTCTGCTCCACATTCCAGAAACAGAAAGCCTTGCTTTGTAATATTTGGGGTTGAATAATGTAGTCCATGACAACATTTTTTTTTAGTTTATATAGCTAAATGCTACACTAAATTTAATGTAGGAGTTCAGATTAATTTTAAACAAAGAAGTGAAGGATTCAGCCATTTTAAAAATGGGTAAATTGGTGAATCAAGTGTCAGTCACAGTGCTGAGACTATTCTAGCAAAGATTTTGCTAAAGCAATAGCTTTCAAGAGAGATTTAAAAGGAGGAAAATGGAAAAACTTGCTAAGTAGAGGATATATTGCATTGTTTTGAAACAATGTGGCAGAAAGATGGCAAAATCTCTATGGCTTTTGCAGAACTTCATAGTAATTTCTCTAAACTATTTTAATTGCTCTGTGAGCTATAATAAGATCAACACAGATGAATTGCTTTCTTCCTTAAAGAAGAGTATTTGCAACTTTGTGGAAATCTAGAATACAAAAATGGGTGCTCATTGTCAGTTTATTGGTAGCAGACTCTTCCTAAATAGCTGCTGTATATTCACATTCACAATCATTAAATCAAGGCATTTCCAATAGATTATTTACCACAATGCTTGTGGTTCTCTATATCATTGGTTCCCTGCCTTTTGTATTTCATGTCTTACAAATTTCTCTGTCAACAAATCTGAATTCCATTATGACAAGTACAAAAAACTCAGAGTGTGGTCACATTAGAAAATAGATCACATTTTGGATCATTTGTGGGGTGGTCTGGTGTGATTTATTTCTTGGTGATCACATGACATATATTCCATTGTGCTTCACCCTGACTCCCAATCTGGTACAGTTGTAATGGTCTTACTTTTTTGGGACCAGGTTGAAACATTTTCCTGGCAGATGGAAGGATCATTGTAAGGGAGATGTCTCCCTGAAAAGTAACCCAATCTAGTATGATGAGACACACACTTTTCCAGCTGCCTGAGCATGCCTTTATTTTTCTGAAGAAGAACATTTATAAGTTTATATGTTTTCAGGCAATCTGGCTATTATGTTTCTCATTTATGATAAAATCATAAATAGGAAGACAAGATGACTCAGGAGAAACACTTTGAGAATCTGTTGTTATTGCTACAGCGTTATTACTACCATGCAACAAGCTCACAGATTACCAATGTAATGCATATAGCACTGGTGGAATGGGACATCACATTTGCAGGAGGACATGTAGATCAAGAGATAGTGTATCATAGGTAATTCTAATAAAAATCTGCATCCCACCTAGATTAATCCTATGTACCATCAGTGGTAAACATATCATTGTATTAACACAGAATCCTGCAATAATACTAGTATTTCGTAATATTATTTTTAAATTGTCCTTAGAAACCATTTTCATAGTTTGAAATAGACTCCAGAAGTTGTTAGAACAATTTGAAGGCAGCAGGGAAAGAAGACCAAATATGAGATGGACTGACTTCCTATAGGAACCATATCCTTGCATTTACAAGTGCTGAGCAGGACTGTTGGGGACATGACATTTTCATAAGGTCTCCATGAATCAGAAGCAACTCAACAGTATGTAACAGAAATGAGAACAGATGCCAACTTCATAATGGATAGCTGTTGAATTCATACTATTTCAACTCTCTTACAGGAACTTTGACACCACTTTTTGATACAGTACTGTACTTCTAAATCTCACCAAAACCTTACATGAACTTGGAAAATCCTGTGGCTTTCACTGTAAACCCTCATCACAACTTTTTGTAAAGCATGGGGTAGGGTTGCTGGTAGGGTTTCTCACTCTACACACACATCTGCTTCCCACAGCTCTGTACATCATTTACACTGAGGTTATTTCCCTCTGCCTCCCCCTTAATATATTTGCGGTAGGTACTGCTACAAAGCAAGCATTTCCTCAGAGATGAAAAGCACATTGGCAGCTTCTGCAATAGCCCAGCTTCTTCCATGGTGGTTTTACTGCTTTATTTTAATTTTTTGAAGCATTCAAGCATTTAGTACAGGGTGTACTCCAGAAGACATGCCAGAGGGTTGTTTAAGTGGATACAGAAAGGATGAAATAGGAAGAAGGGTATGAGTAAGAGAGCTGGAATGGTCTCCAAGTTTTGTCTCTGCTGATGACAATTGGCCCTAATTGGATTAAGGGTGCAGGCATGGATGCAGAGGAAGTCCTGTTATAAAAATAATATATAACACTAGCTCTAAACTGACAAACCTAACCAACAAGGGTTATATTAGACAATCAAAGCCAAAGTGAAAACATGGCCAAGGCAGGCACATGTAAAACTTGCTAGTTTCCACAGTCATCTAAATGCTGTGTTGAATTTTAGACCCCTAAACCCTGATCCACTGTATGAAGGCTAGCAGCCTAAAAGCTCCTGCTAGAATAAATCAGTTGGGCTTTCAAATGTCCAGAGTCTCCCCTCCTGAATTCATTCAGTTTTTATTTCTGAACAAAGGTCAAGTCATATTTGGTTTGACGTGGCCATTTCCCCCCTTCAGCTGGTTGTGATTCCTTGTTTGTGGCATGGAATGTGCCCAAGAGGACAGAATCTGCCAGTTTTGCAAGCCACAGCAAATTTTCTCCAGATGTCTCCCTTGTAATGAATCAGGACTTGCTGCAGGCATAATACAAAGTAGCCACCAAGGGTCTAGTTACATATGAATCAATTTAATGCATAGTATAATTGAAATGTGTATTAGAAACAAATGAGAAGAACACAACTAATATCAGACCTGTCTGTTGTTTTTCCACTTGCTTTGCACTGGTGTTATACATTTGTATCAAATTAGTATTTCCTGCTGGTGCAACAGCATTCAGATGTGAAACAGAGGTTCTTCTGTTAATCCACAAAATCTATTCCAAAGTCCACTCCACCTCTCAGAAGAAGGAAGAGGAAAGTCCTATTGTGCAAATGCAGTCATGGTGTTGGATTTTGTCCATCCTAATGTGTTGTACATACAGAGAACAACTGATAATCATTGCTACACTGGGAATTAGTAGCCACACTAAATATAGGACAGTGCTTCTGATCGAGCCTGGCACAGAACTTAGAGCAATGCAATATGGCATGGCTTGAATGTTGGTGCAACTTAGAACACAACAGTGGTACTACTACCAACATTCATGAAAAGTAGAATTAATATTGAACATCCAAATTTATTTCAAAATGTGTTATGCTGTGTTAATATGCCACCAAGCTTTCAACAAATCCACTGGAGTTGCATGTTGGATGTTCTCACTTCCCCATGTTTATATTGAAATATATTATTATCTCTGCAGCTTGGTGGGTTCTTAATCTATTTTAGTGGACTAATTATTCTAATTCTCGTTCAGTTGAGTTGTGCTAAAAGCAACAACAAATCAATATTGGATTTATTTTGATAAACATGTCCATGCATATTTGTCAGGGTGAAGTGTTTCCAAATCACGAATGCTGCAAACCTTAGATCATGGGTGCCCAAACGTTTCAGGCTGTGGAGCGGTCATGTGGTTCAGGGAGCTGGTAACTATGGCCCTGGGGCCAGATACAGCCCCCAGGCCATATTTTGGGCACCCCAGCCTTAGATATATTAGTGATAGGTGGGTTTTTTTAAGGATGGATGGGATGGGGTTGACTTGCTGACACTGTACCTGTTACTTTGCATCCTCTTCGACAACTTCTGGCAACCATAATAAACTTCCAGCTCTTTTATTCACATTTTCAGTATATTTGTACATTCTCTCTCATTTACTCCACATCTGGAAGATCTATGTGTGGGATTCCCAATGCTCTTCCACCCAAGGAGTGTTCAAATTCAAATTTAAGGTTGCTACATCATCTCATTTAGCTCATGTTCTGGAATATGATTCCATATTCCAAAAGAAGATTTGTCTTGCTTACAACAGCATACTTTAAGAATTCTCAAAACTTCAGCATTCTCATGTTCTGCATTTCATGGCTTTTCTAAACATCCTGAGCAGCCAAAAATACAATCCTTGCATGAGAGTTTATGAGGCCTTATGGGAACATTTTTGTCTGAATGTGCACACACACAAGACGTCTCTGAAGACTTGAAGTGGAGCATGCAATCTGACAGCACTCAAGAGAAATGGGAACAAAACAAATGTAGATAAATGGAAGAGTACTTTGCAGAAAGCCTTTGCTTCAGCTTAGATAATGACGCAGAGAATTTTCCTGCACTTTCCACTGCTACGTTCCAGAGAAAATCCTTCTGGTGGCTCCATATCAAATGAATACAAAAACCCATTCACACTTTGCCTGAGCTTCAAGGCAATTACACACTGATGACTGATCAATGACTGTGGTACTTGTATGTCACTAATATGCTCACCAGAGGTAATATGGTAGAGTTTACTCACCAATCAATCTGATTTTTTCCCATAGACATCAGGTAATGGAAAAGGTTGCCCTTGTTCAAAAGCCAGTCGTTCAGTGCTCATCTCTGTTTATAGCCAAAGAGCCAGCGCTGCCTGTGTCTGCAGATACTTCTGTGGACATGTGGCAGGCATGACTAAACACCTGAGTGCATGGAACACTGTTTACCTTCCCACCGAAGGTAACCTTCCCACCGAAGGAACCTATTTATCTACTTGCAATTTCTTGCTTTCAAACTGCTAGGTTGGCAGGAGCTGGGACAGAGACAGGAGCTAATTCTGTTGTGCAGCACTTGGGTCTCGAACTGCTGACCTGCAGTCTTTAATAGACATTAGTACGTATAGCAGTATAACATCCAGCTACACAGCAGTGGCTTCCATCATTTTCTTGTTACACCACACTTGGCCCAGTTTGTCCCTCATGGAGGACTTTGCATGTGTAATTATACCACACCTATACATCATTGTCAAGACATGTTGCATTAAGGTGGACTATGCTGGGAAAAACTTACACAACCAATCCAAACATTTAATACATAATTTGTGAAGTGAGATTACCTTCTTATACTAACATTTTCCAAGGTAGGAAGAAAATGTAGCAAGAGTAAACTAGGCAATATCCACTGTTTTCAATTCTTTTTAGGCTGGTTGTGTTTTGCTTTGTAATCAGTGTATTATTTTCATTTTTTAAAGAATCATTTCATAGTATGTAATCCTCATTTATAGAATTTGTATTGGTGGCATTATCTTTAGCCATGGAGACTTCTTCATGATAACTCACCTATTTAATATACATTACTTTCCAACTAAAATAACTGTGCAATTGAGATGAAATGAGAACAAATAGGTAAATCTTAGAAGAACTTAACTCTGACTGCTACTTAGAAGGTCAAATAGTAAAGATGAAGCTAAAGTACTTTGGACATCAAATGAGAAGAGAGGATTTGCTTGAGAAAGCCTTGATGCTGGGAAGGGTGGAGGGCAAAAGAAGAAGGGGGTGGCCAACAATGAGATGGCTAGATGGTACTGTAGATGTGAGTTGCTCAAAGCTGAGCAAGTTGAGGAGGTTGGTGGAGGACAGAGGTGCCTGGCAGACAGTGGTCCATGGGGTCGCAAAGGGTCAGAATCGACTGTGCGACTGAACAACAACAATAAAACATTCAAATACATTTCAAATTTCAGAAGTCCTCTTGAGTACAAAAAAGGAAATTGCTAATATAAATATTTGCTTCCCCCCTCTCTCTCTATCCATTTATTTCCCTAGTATTCATGTTGACTATACTTCAGAATGACTGGAGAAGGAAATGTGTTCTTGTTATGTTAATATATATTTAATTTATATTAGTGTTTTAATATTTCTGAATATATTTTAATATTCTATGTTCTAAGAATTTTCATTGCTTTTCTATTGTTTTTAAAGGACACTTTAAAGAATAACATGTACAACAGACTTGAAGAGTAACAAATCATTGAGATTATGCTGACCCACCTGGGCAGGCATGGTTTGCCGCACGGTGGTGCTACACAGAGAGTATTGTTCGAGGATAGCCCAGATATCATAGTCCAAAAGGCAAGCCAAGGTCTGTTTACCAGTAGTCCAAGTCAGTGGTCTAATCCAAAGGGTGTCTAGGGGCATCATCAGGGTTGGCAGGGAAGTCAGGGTCATGGCAGGCAGGTCATGGCAGGCAGTCTGGAGTAAAGCAGGGTGTCAGTCTTCACACAAGTGTTGTACCAACGCTGGCAGGCTGCAACAAGCTTGCTTATAAGCCTCCCATCTAATCAATATCAGCTGGAAGCCTTCTTTGTTGCTTTGCTCTAGCCTGCCTGCATCTCAGGTGTAGCTGTTTCCTGGACCTCTCCCTGACTGAGGGCTGATCACTGTCAGAGCCAGGCTCCTGATCTGACAGGTCAGCTGCCGGGGAAAACATACTTGGGCCAGGCGCAGGCTGAGATCCCTGGTTCAGTGCATCCTTGGGCTTGGGTGGTGGCAGAACTGGGCTGGGCATAGGCAGTGCCCCCTGATCCAGGTCCTCTTTGGAATTGGAGGAGGCTGGATCACAACAGAGATGTGGTTTACATCTCAGTGATTTGTCATCAGAAAGAGCCTACTCGAACATTGTGGTATTCTTGAACCACAATCGGGCATTCCATGGTAATGACAAGCTTGTTTTAACAGCTAATCTTTCTCACACTAGGCCAGGTGAAAGGAACTGCAGAATGAACTCATCAAAGGGTGCCTTCATTTTGCTAGTTTCACCTCTGGCTTAGACACAGAAGAAGAAGAAGTTTTCAAAATGGTAGCCATTTAGTCTATGCAAGTATATCAGACAAGAAGCAAAAGAAAAGTTTAAATAGAAGACAAAATATGAGCTTTCCTGTATCATACATAAGAGGGAGACTACAAGACAAGCATTTATGCATGGTCTCAAGATAAAGAGACAGTAATTAGTTCAAGATGAGTTGCAAATTGTGTGAGTCAATGAGGTGGAAAATGCCACAATGACTCACACACTTTGCATCTATGCTGTTATCTATAGCCTCTGGTACCTGCACCCACCTACCAGTGTCATTTTTTTAAAAACTGAACTAATTACCTTTGAAAAAGAACTGAATATCTAACAGGAATCTTAATTCATTACAAGGTAAGAAATTTCCCATTGACTCACACAATTTGCAACATGTGTCCAACCAATTACAGTCTCTTTATCTTGAGGTCCTATATAAATATGAGTTAAGAGTTACAAGCAATCATTTTAAAAAGAGAAAAGCACTTCCTTAAAACATTAAAGATCTTAAAATTAGAATTGTTAAAATAAAATAATTTCTTATCCTTTGTCATGGGAAGATCCCCATTTCCTAAACATTCCCAAAAGAAATGGAGGAAATTTAGTTTTCTTAGCCCTCCAAAAATCATTTCAGTTCTCAGGGCTTAGAGAGATTGCTATTCTCCCTTCTGTAAAATTCCATTAGCTTGCTGTTTTAGTAACAGAGCTATCTTTGGTTCAGCTGATCCAGATAAGACACAGCTGTGTAGAGGTCTAGATAAACCCCATTGTGGGAGTGAAGAAACTCAGTTTTCAGTTCAGTTTGGTTTGGTTTAGTTTGTTTCTGATTACCAAAGGAGCAGGATGCTATGGACTCTTTCTTTTGCTTACAATGATTATTGGACTATGTTTTGTTTTGTGGACTATGTTTTGCTTCTGAAGATTATTTATGCTTTTTATGGATGATTCTAATGGGACAATAAACTCTGTTTTGCTTCCATGAAGACTCTTAATTGAATAAGAGGTAAGACACCACACACACACAAGCCTCGGAGACGCTATCTAAAACCTCCTTATGATAAAAGAAGCAGATAAGAAGCTTTTCTTTTGCTGGCCAGTTCGCTCTCTGGGAGCTTTGGTTTAGTTCTGGGGGTCTTTTGCCATAAAGACCCCAACATAAGGAACACTGAGGAGGGCCGAAGCAGAGGGAGCCGGCTGGTAGCGTGACATCCTTTAAGCATGCTAAAATGTCACATAGAAAAATCACATTAATATCCCACCCAGCCATGCCTGCTTGAATCTAGGGGGGTGGGGTGGGGCGGGATCAATGCAATCCTATCCATCCTCTTCTTCTATCTCCTCCCTCCTTTTCTACTTTTCTGGGGTATCATAGTTATATCATCTTCTAACACAAGGTTTTCCAATCTTTGGTTTTTGAACTTCAATTCCCAGAAACCTAAGTCTGTTCCCCAAAGCACTGGTCATCCAATGTACTGGCTTAGGCTTCTGGGAATTGAAGTTTTCTGCAGGACATAGTTTGGGAAACGCTGTTCTAACAGTTTATAATCTCACATCAAACAATCTCATACATAGGTGTTGGACATTTTCCTCATATTGAGATACTGACATAAGCTCAACAGAACAGATTTATGTGGTCAAGACTTCTGTTCACACAGAATACCTTTTCTTTTTGTACCTTACAGCTGATCACCCTGACCTGTCTATTTCTCATAGGATTGTCCGGGAGAGATGTAAGGCTCACCTCTCTCTCCCCACCATGCTACACCCACTCCCAATACTTGTACAACCTTTAGATATAAACATGACTGGTTTCTCAGTTCAAGGACATTTCCCATAACTTATGATAACCTTAAAGTCCCCTCCCTGCAGAAACAACTGAAATCTTTCCCCATTTCTCTCACTCCAACTATTATTTGCTCTTTTCTAAATTAATGGCCTAATAGGGTTGGACATGACTAGCAGTGATGACTCTTCTGAGCTCAAGGCAGGATTTTTACATGTCCTTACCTGGAGAACTCCGATGCCTCCTTATGTTTTTCCATCCAAAGTCTAACCAAGCCTGAGATGGCTTAATGACTAAAATTAAAAGTAATCAATTGCAATCAGAATGATGGGGTGGTAGGGCTATATGAAAAAGTTCACAGATCAGTTGGGGAGTTTTTTAGACAAATCACATCACACCAGGGCTCTGTTTCTTTGCTTCAGACCAAGTTTTGACTCCTTACAATGGCAATGCCATTTAATGATGATGGGATATAACCATGCCATTGTATATCTCTCCCTCCCCGCCATTGTAAACAAGCCACTAGTATTCATAATAAAAGCTCTTAATACATTGCTTTCCTTGAAGAAACTACCACAAGAATCACATTTAAAACTTTTGTAACACAGTGGCTTAGGAGGCTCCAGTGTTCAGTGATAAATACACTGATGACTGGAAGGTCAGCAAGTCAGAAGTTCAAGACCTGTGTGTTGTGCAACAGAGTGAGTTCCTGTTGTCTGCCCAACTCTTGCCAACCTAGAAGTATGAAAGCAAGACATTGCAATTAGATAAATACAGTAGGTAGTGCTTCAGTGGGAAAAGGAACAGCATTCCATGCACTGGTCATGCCTGCCACACAACCATGGAAATATCTGCAAACATAGACAGTGCTGGCTCTTTGGCTGTAAGCAGAGATGAGCACCTAGAGCACTTAGAGTCAGACATAGCAAACTTTCCAGCAAGAGTGACCTTTACCTTTACTAATTCTTTAGAATGGGGAAGCATAACAAATTTGGTCTTGTTTTGCCTATGTAAACCTTCAGAACATTTTCTTAACCATAATGGGATATCCTCATATATCCAGGGAATACGCATACTATGTGTTTCTTGATGTCATTTCTAGAACGGAAATAGCCTGAGGATACAGTATTGCTAAAGAACTGAAAAATGATTATCTCCTTGGCAGATGTGATATTGGTCTCTCCTTTCTCACACTCACAACATTTGTGTAATTTACTGTGCAGGAGATAACATTCATATCTAAAAGATTTAACATACAGATATGGCGCTGTTTTTCTGAAGCACCTTCATTTTATTTTTGTAACAGAAGCAAAATAGAGCAGGAAAGATTGCTTATGTAATCTTCATTTTACAATTAATTTATATTATGATTCTTTGGGGGCCGATGCATTCCAGATTGGCTGCACATGCAGTCCAATGTCTTCTCCAGATGGAAGACTATGAAAGAAATGTAATTTGTCAAAAGGGTTTCCAATCTTCTGGCATGGTTTCGGCCTATCCATCAACTCCAAATAACCTTAAACCTGAGCAGAAAATAAACTTATTTACAGGGCACACAGACACAGATGGACAGTTAGCTTCGATCTTACGTTATAAGTCAGTACCAACCAGCACAAAGAAACACCTCATGCAAAACATATTCATTCCCTCCTTATGTTACCAGTGCTAAACATGGGCAGTTAAAATAAAACATAAAATAAAATTGGTGATATCAATATCAGTTAAAGCTCAAATATGAAGTTCAGATCCTGTCTTTATCCAGAGGGCAGGATTTTAACAACACAATAGGTTTTATGGAGCAGATTAAAGTAATACAGAATATTTTGTAATTGCCAACAGAGTCTTTTTCTTTCTTGCTTGTAATTATCAGGAAAAGAGTAGAGAAGTCAATCAATTTTAAAATACTTAACATGTTAAAGTTTTTATATAGACATAAATTTTATGAGATTTCCTGGCCCAATCAAATTCCAATAACTAGGACATAGATTTTTGAAATTATGTGTTAATAACTGTACCCTCAACATACACCTTACTTAAGGAATATAGATGTGGTAGCCATTCTATTCTGTGGTTAGTCTCAGCCTCCTTATTAATGTGAAGACCAGTGTTTCAATGGCAAGATGGTGATAATACCAATTCAACTCAAACTTTATTATCGTTGATGCCCAGTGGAATAAAAAGGGTTTACATGCATGAAATAGAGTAAAAATGTACCACCACAAACACATTTGTTTGAGTTAAACAAAACAGAATAAAATCAGTTCTTAAAATCTATGCTACATTTGGGACACGTATCTGATTTAAAATGAATAAAACAGCACATAAAACAGTATAAAAGTTTAAAAGTTACAGTCGCAGTCATAAAATAAGGATAAAAATATCTGCACACATATGTACAAAATGGACACAGTATACATCAGCAGGATATAAAACAGGATCACAAGTGCAAAATAAAAATCATTATAGCTGGTTTTTAACCTGTCTCCGCTGTAGCTGATTTTTTCTAATGCTTGGTTGCCCTCCAGGCAAATCTGGCAACAGCAGCTGTCAGGTCACTAATTCTATCTGAGAGCATGGTTCTAAACATATGATTATTCAGCTCAATTTGAGGGAAGGCAGCAATAAGTTCAAATCTAAGGTTATCGTAAAACTGGCATTCTAGGAGTACATGTTCAGATGTTTCCACCTTCCCAACCTGACAGATACATAAGTGCTCCTGAACACGAACTTTCTTAAACAACCCCTCTCTGAACACTGATGGTAACATATTAAAATGTAAAAGAGTGTATGCTTTGAGAGGCCATATGAAGCCAGTTTTTCTTTAATAGATATCCACAGAGCTGCTTAGGTATCTGACATCATGATAATACCAATAGCAATTGTGCTTATATACTACCTCACAGTACTTAGAACCCTTTTGATTTCTACAGTAAAATATTGCATAAAGAGCGTCTTGCTTAGAGACTTATTCGCTTAAAGAGCAGAATTTTCTCTGAATGGTTCCCTTGCTTAACAACTAAAATCAACCAAAAACTCACTTAAAAACTAAATCGGGGTTCACAATTCCCCCCCCCCCAAGTCACAATTGGTCACTTACCATGGTGTTTCGCTTAAAGAGCAACCTCGCTTAAAGAGCAATCCAGTGGAACGCATGATGCTCTTTAAGCGAGGTACCACTGTCCTAGTTTTGTTTGACTGAGTCATAACTAAAATAAAATAACAGCTGATTTAAAAATGTGAAATTATCTTGTTATTGTAAATTATGTTTTCTTTTCCATTTGCACTAATACTAAATGAAAATAGCTTAGTCAGCAAACATGCCAAATGATAAATTGACACTAGTTCTTCAAATTGCTGAACTAGTTGTACCCCTGTTTGCTCAGCAGTCTAATAAACTGGTGTTTGTTGGGGATACAAGTGACAAGTTATTAACTACTGGCAATTTGCTACTGTGGTTTATGGCTGAATAACTAATCAGTAGATTTTCATGAGTGTTACGTCTACTTGATATCAGGAAAATCTACTTCTGCTTAAACATGTGGGCTTGCTCTGGATCTCTGTGTACAATTGCTTGCCTATAGTGTGTTCAGTTCTTTTGTGTAGCCTGCATTTTGAAGTGAACCAATACATACCATATGTCACAAACTAAAGTGTGAATAGAAGCATAACTTATTTTGGATTGCACATTTCTCTAAACATTATACTGAAGTTCTTTACTTAAAAGAAAACTCCAATATGAATTCTAAAAAGACAAATATGAAACGCATAAATTGTGACATCTGAGGAAGTAATCTTGATCCACAAAAGCTCACATTAAAACATAGCCTTTTTGTCTTTATTTTTTCTTATCTTTTGTTTGTTAATTTTATTTATAAGCCATCTTTCTTCCAATTTGGGACATGATGTAGCTCACAATTTTGAAAAGATCATAGAAAACAGTTTTCATACAATTAAAATTATAGTATTTTTTCATGAGAAAAATCAAAGGCATCTGCATCAATGTGCATTTAATTAATGTTTTGCAAATATTAAAAAAGGACTTTAAAATCAAAATGGAACAGAATTGAATTATAAATCAATGTGTGTAAACTCCTAGGTAACCTCTATCGACTTCCATGGAATTTACTCCATTAAACATATTCAGGTGACATTTGACTTTTCTAAGCAAATAATTCTAAGTTACATGTTTTCTGGTACTTTTATTTTGATTTATGGGACAGCACAGGATGTATTGCAACATACAAAAGACACATGGAATAAAACATTTGGATGGAAAAACAGGAGAAGAAGAAAAAGATGTCTGGCACCATTAAAAAAAAGAGAAGCATCTGTAATAAGGCCTTTCCAAAATCATCCCTTAAGCAAGTAAAATTGGCCAGAGCTATAATTTAGAGTAGCGCTTTTCAATGTTTTCAGGCCAAGGGCCTGACCATATCTCCTAGGCAGCTGATTGGGCCAGGCACGTGGTTCCTTCCTTCCTGGAAGTGGAAGCAAAATGCATGCACAGAATGCACAGAATACATTTAGCACCATTCTGTGTATATGCGGCGCAGGTTTTACTTCCGTGGCAAGGGCATGGGGGCCCGATGAATTGGCATTGGGGGCTGAGTATGGCCCACAGGCCGTAGGTTGTGAATGCTTGATTTAGAGGATAAAGAAAAGATACACAAGACATCAGAAAAAATGGCAACAAAGCTCTTCTTCTTGCTATTGTGTACCTAATAAACTCTACTTGAGTTTCAAATTGTATTGCATTATTGCATGATTAACTTATCGCGCATGCATACTTTTATTCCATACATCCTTTGTTGGTTGCAGACATCCATGCTAAAACCTGAGGCCAAACCATTCACTGTAGATAATGCACCATGAGAAGGAGTGCTTTACATGCTGAAATTTCATAGCAAGAACTTTTCACACCTCCCATAGTTTGTAAACTATGTTACTGTTTGCTTTAGTTTGTGTTTGGTCATTGGGAGGTAAGCACCAACTTCATTTGCAAGCATAATTGGTCAGTCAAGAATATCTAATTGAATAATTTCTTTGGAATACTGAATAATTTCAGCTTCCAACAATGCATAATTTGGCTTACACTTGTTGAGCAAGTCTGTCACGTGGAAAGTTATGTTCTATTCCCAATATTTGCCCACACTTCCCACATAACCGGTCTACCTACAAGCAGCATTTGAACATATTTGCAAATACTGTATGTTGAATATTTTGTGCAGTAAGTTCACTTCATTAAACTTCTGAATTTTTTACAATGAATATATATTCTCATTTCTCCCTACATTCTTATCTGACATAACCACTAAAGAAAACAGTGGTCAAGGCAGTTAACAATTTAAATTATACCTAGAAATTTGAGCCATTTGCTGTGGAATTTACAATGTCTTCTACAGTCCTGGAAAGATAAAGTTAAGAGACAACAAACCATTCTACCAATACATCAAAGCTCTACGAATCTGTTCATTATGTGCTGTCCTGGAGCCTGCTGCAATGAGGCTTGGTGAAGAGTCTTCTGTCAGGAAGGAGTCATGAACTGGCAGGTGACGCTCTAGCATACCTGCTTGCTGGTTCTGGAGGTGCGGCTTGGAGGGTTTTGTTTTAAAGCCTCTGAACCAGCCTTCTTGGTTCAACACATGAGATGTACACCTGCCACCCTGTAGGTAGAGTGGTTTTGGGGTTGCCAATGTGAAGCCAGATTGGAATTTTTGAGCCTGGTTGTCCTGATTAGGATTGGATTCTGGGTCTTTTTTTTTTTACTATCCCACTCTGGTCAGGCACGTGCTCGTATATCGGGCAATTGGGCTTTGTCCCACCCCACCCTAACCTCTGGCACCCTGGGGCACTAATAGTAATGTTTGGGATTCCTCTCCAACCCTCCCAAATAGGCACCCCACCACTCCCTGTCCAGTGTCTTCCCATGGTGCCTAGCACACCCCTGACTCTGGTCACAAGGCATTAAGGGCATCTTAGTGTAGTGCTGTGTTAAGTAGGTCACAATTAGTTAGGTAGGTGGTGCTGGATTAGGGTGGCAGCGATGAATCCCTAAGGGTATTTTTGGATGAGGTGGTTACAGGGTATGGGCCATGAATCGTGTAAGTCAGTTGTGCACACAGGAGCTATTATGAGATAGCTTGGTGGAATGTCCAACATTAGTTCATGTGAATAGAGTTGGTAATGCTCACAATTATGCCTTCCCAACTGAGCTGACTTGGGTCGAAGCTATCAAGGAATAGCACCACCCAGGGGCAAGAGACTCACCTGTCTGGGCTAGAGAGGGGCTGTTATTTATTTATTTCATTTATATACTGCCCATCTAGGTAATTTCCTACTCTGGGTGGTGTACATCTAAATTTTTACAAATTGCAAAACAAACAATAGAGGCAGATCCCACAAATAGGGAAATGCAAGTGGCTATGATGTGGGGGTGAAAATGGTTAATGCTCATTTTATTTCAGTACATGGAAATATTGGGGGTGAGGGTCGGGACAGATCTTGTCTTTTGTCCTGGGTAGCCAAATGTTCTTGTTTGTCCAGGTTGGATAGTCCCTTACATGTCTCAGCCCAGGGGGAAGGTTGATAGCAGACCAAGGATACTGTTAAGAAATCTGGTCAAAGAGGTACCAAGATGCGGATATTGGCGAAACACATTTGGATAAGCAAACAGGGCAATGGAATTAAAATGAAAAATGGAAGCTTTGTGGCAATTTCCCAAGTGTCTAAGTCTAAATTGGAAAACAGTGTAGTCAAGACCTTTGGGTGGCTTGAGTCACTCTTTGTACATGGTAGAAAAATATTGAATGCTGACCTGCTAATTAAAGGAGCAGAAAGAAAGACAGGAAGCTCATTTCTAAAGCTAAGGTTTTGCTTTCTTAACCCCTTTGTTATTTTTCTTATGTTATCTCACAGGGCTGCTCAATTATCCACAGTTTCTCATTCTGTTGAAAGGCAGGAAGAGAATTTTTCCTGTCACACTAGATTTCCCACTTTGGAAGTTTATTTTGGAGTGTTGAGAATGAAGAACTCATCATCCAAAAGGCAAGAGATAAGACAGTTTACTATGGCCAGTGCCAGTATTTATCTTTCAGTTGCAGTTGTACTTTTCACCATTTGAGATGGGAAACCTCATTCTGTTTTACTTTGTTAATTCAGATTGGCATCATTGTTCTCACCTGCTGGGTGTTGGCTCTTCCTTCCTGTTGAAATGCAGACTACCAATCTGAGCAATTAGCTCCCTAAATCATGCATTTTTCATTCTGTGAGAGCATGAGGTAGTCTTAAATCTGTAGTCCTTTAGTCCTACTGAAAGAAAGAAGGAGGAAAGGTAACAGATTTTCCAACATTATCCCCAACCTCTCATTTTAGAGTCATCCAGCATCATTTCATCAGTTCACCAAACTCTTGTAGTTTGGCTTTGAGTTTAAGATGCTTTACATCCCCCAAAGAAATCTGACTCCATATTGCACCCTAGAAATCAGAATCCACTTTCCCAAAATCACAGACTAATTCAAAATGCAATTAGAACCTGGCACTAGTTCCTGTTTGCAGAAACTGGGTCATACAACAATGGCTTGAAATCATGGGAGAAATATCTTTGCTGGAAAATCTGCTCATGAGTCTTCAGACACATTACTATTTGCCTGAGTAAAGCAATGACAGAAGGGACAGAAAACTTTTCAGTGTGTTTTTGTGATGAGTTGCCCTCTCCTCTAACTCAACCCAATGCATTTTCATCTAACCCAGCCAGCAGCAAAACAGCCAATTTGGACAGGCCTCCACAAAAGCTAAAGCAGACATCAGGAAGGGAAAGAGCTTGAGAAGGTGATCAAGATGGGCACATAGCCAGTGATGGGCTCTAAAAAGTTTTTACTACCACACTGTGGGCATGGTATGGTGGGTGTGACCAGGGGGGAAGCCCTGCGTTGCACCTGAATTAGGACTACTTTATTTCAAAACTTGAAATAAACCACCTAGAGTCAGGTTCGCCTGATTGGGGCAGGATAATAAATCTAAATAAATAAATAAATAAATAAATAAATAAATGTGCGGGGCCAGAGAGAATTTCTGCTACTGGTTCTGGTGAACTGGTGCGAACCAGCTGATGCCTACCACTGCATATAGCTCACTGTCTGGTCTGCCTTATTTTCTGGAGACCAGATGTGTTTTCAGTAATAACGATCCATCTTGCCCATTTTGCAAGCTCCTTTCTGGTACACTACTAGGGCTGCAATTTATTTGGTGTGACTTGGAGCCCTCCTGATTACCCCATTATGCAGTATGAGTAGCAGATTAATCTGCTCCCAAATAGAAATGTGGATAGCATTCTTTGTGATATATTCGATAGGTTGGGGCATTAAATGAGACAATGGAGAAACCCTCACCTATGTTTTCATCCTCTATTTTTTAATTTTTTTTATCTAAGTGACATAGTGCAGTTTTAGATACATCAGACTTGGAGTTGCTTTTCAGTACTTTACAGTCGTACCTCATTTAAAGAGCATAATGCATTCCACAGGATTGCTCTGTAAGCGAGTTTGCTCTTTAAGTGAAACACCATTGTATGTGACCAATTGTGAGGGGTATTGTGAACCCCAATTTATTTGTTAAGTGAGTTTTTGGTTGGTTTTATTTGTTAAGTGAAGCAAATATTCAGAGAAAATTCTGCTCTTTAATGAGTTACTCTTTAAGTGAGGCACTCTTTATTCAAGGTTTGACTGTACAGTACTTGTATTGTATCTAGGGCAGCACTGATTGCTTGGGAAGGAAAATAACATAAAAAGAGGGGCACATTGCCAGATTCTGTGAGTAATAAAAGGATGGGATGAGGGTCTCAATAATTGAATCGGAGAGAAGTTGGAGCAATCTGAAATTCTGTCTGGATTCTTTTTAAAGTTATGGAAATGAACCTTCATCAGAGAGAACAGCCCTTTAAGTACAAATTGGATCACTCCAACTACCCCATCTAGATATGCTGTATGTTTGCCTTTGGTCCCCTAATTATGGGATGCCTTCTGGAAGAAACTTGCTTGCTACTCACATCACAAGTTCCCCCCTTAAGGACCAGCTTGAGGTGAGTACATCCCCAAAGCCATTCATATGTAAGCAGAGCCATATTTACATAATGGCAACGTCATAGGTATGCATATGAAGACACATTTTTTTGAAGAAGTTGCCCAGTATTTGTGTTTAGTGAATGCATAATATTCATCCTTTTAAATGAGTAACTTAGAGTAGAGCAGTGGTTCCCAACAGGGGGCACACAGCCAGAGGCGTAGCTACCGCCGTATCTGCTGTATCAATTATACGGGGGCCCCAACGTGCGTAAGCAAAAGAAATCTTTACCCTTCCTAAGGGCCCCCAAACAAATTTTTATACGGGGCCCCGCCAAGGCACGCTACTCTTCTGTACACAGCCCACAAGTGGACTCCAATTCCCAGAAACCTAAGTCAGTACATTGGCTGATCAGTGCTTTGGGGAAATGACTTAGGCTTCTGGGAATTGAAGTCCACAAACCACCATTTGGGAACCACTGGAGTAGAGCTATCTCTTGAGATTTCTAGATGTTGTTATCTTTGGCAGCAGTGAACCAACAATGGATCATTCTGTCTGTTACATTTTATGTCACATGTCTCTAGAGTTTAATAACCCAGACATTTGGAATTACATCAGACTGTGTTTGAGGAATATATTTTCCAGAAGCCGAGCATGTAAATTCCAACAGCATTAATGGAAGCTCAGTGCAAATGTTTGGAAGAAAATAAATAACATACCATTGGTTTTACAGCCAGCTTAATTTACAGTGTACCCAAAGGGAAATAAGCTTATTTATTTTTTCAGTGCTCTTATAATGTTTGATTTCATAATTATTGCCTCTGTTCAGCAGAACTCCTATGGAAATTAAAATTTTACTAGAAAGTCATCTCGTTTAATGGCATTCATTGCCAATTCACAAGTTCTACTGTTTAGGGAAATATTGCTTTGATGGTTTGAGACATCCACTCGTAAAATGGTTGGCAGAGAGGCAGAAAATCTGCTAGAGGGAAGGGAGCAGCAGAACTTCCCTGATGACTGTCTGTCCAATACCAAAGAGTTGGCAGCAATCTGTGTTCACAGGAGACTTTGCAGACTTAAATGGTGAGATACAATTTACACAATGAAGTTGGTGTGCTTTGAATGTACACTTAGATATCAATAGGATGCTGAAACTGTAGATACCGCCATTTGGTTGAAATGGGCTGATCATACCTGCTTTGCAAGTAGGCACATCATCATCATCATCATCATCATCATCATCATCATCATCATCATCATCATCATCATCATCATCATCATCATCATCATCATCATCATCATCATCATTATTATTATTATTGTATGTCGCCCCACTTGCAACGTGACTCTAGGTGGCTAACAAAGTAATAGACCATCACAAATTACAATTACAAAGTATCACATCAACACAATATAAAAAAATTTCAAGAACAATACACATTTCAAAGCAAAACAAACAAACAAAAAACAAAACATTTGCAAAAAAACCCTTAGACTTGTCCACATCCCTCCAGGCCAAATGGCCGAGGGAAAAGTCCGGTGGTGGGAGCGGCCGCGGCGGTGATCTTATAGCCGACCAGCAGAAAAAACCCATCATGCTGTCAAATTAATTGATCTAAGGTAAGAATTATTTCTTCTATCTGTGGCCTCCATAGATAGGATTTCTTCCCAATTTTTAAATTTGAATTACCCTGTAAAGTTAATTTTACGTATGAAAATAGATCAAATTGGAATTGTTGTGACAATCTGTGCCATAATTCTTTTACCCCAGAGATTGTTGTGGGAATGGATTCTCTTTTGGTGTATTTAGGTCCTAAAATTGTCCACTTGGAGAGAGTATCCAGACAGTTTTCCAAAAGAGCCCAAATGGGATAGTTTGGTGACAAAAAAGCTTAGTAAATATACCTGATGATATAAACAAAATTATGAAAACCAAACTGTTCTTCAGTAAAAGCAAGCTGTGTTTTCTTCATAGAAATCAAAGATGGTGCATATAGTCCACTTATATAAAAAAATCATTTCGTCGCTTGCACCATGAGAGAGAGGGGAAAATCTGCCATTGAAAAATACATAAAATGCCCTTTATAAATTTTCAAACGCACATACATTCACTGTAGTCAATGACCACATTTGTTTGTTTAAATAGTCATGAAACCTTCCATCTCAAAATGTGCACATTCTTTAAAAATATATTTCATTCCATTTGTTTACCACTTCCCTCTTAATTCAGGATCCAAGGCAGCTTACAAAATGGGAGGGAAAGGGAACAGCATAAACATATTGAAAATGGTATGAAACATGGCATGATATTAAAAGACCACTGAAATTAATTACTTTATAAAATAAATTTTAAGACATACAAACATCAACAAAGTGTTTTAGATAAGAAGGGAAAATAAAATAAAATAGAGTGTATCCCTTTTCTCAGTAGTATTCCTCGTGAACATTCTCCTGCTGTTTGGGCAAATTATTTAAAAATATATATTCTCCCTGTCCTGTTAGGAACCAGGTCTGGGACTACACTATCAGCGGTGGCCCAGGTCTGAGCATAGGCATCTCTCAATTTCAGGGTGAGTCACCCTCTGTTCTACTTAAAGGCTTCCTATGAATGGCATTTTTATAAAAATGACAACATGGATTGTCTTCCCAACAAAGGGATTTAGAGCAATTCCTTTCATCTTTGAAATAAGCATGAGATCATCACACCTGTGATTTTTCAAACTCTCAACAAAAAAAAGTGTGGTTCAACACACCTTGCATTGGTTGACAATGTTGGCTGACACATTGAGACATCCTGTCAAAAATGACTGTCAACCACTGTGAGATTTGTTTTTACTGCTGCAGGATAGCAAAAAACAAGGCTGTCTCTCTCTGCTCATTTTGCAAATTCTCCCCCCCCTCCCTACACACACAAAAGGGGGAATAAAGTCCCAAAAGGAAACACATGTACAAAAAACTCACTATCTTGCCGAACAAAGATAAGAGTTTTAAAATGTTTCATTCTCTACTGTAGGAGCAAAATAAGCAAAGACTTACATCCATACTTTCACACGTTCTTGAACTTTCTGTGGATTGAGGCAGGGACAGTCTGCTGTTAGTCTTTTGGGGAGAGTGGTGAGATATAAGCATCCTCAGTGGTGGGTTGTCAAAATTCCCGCTACCCCACCGTGATGTCATGGACGTCGTGGGCGTAGCCGATGTCATGATGTCATTGCATCATGATGTCATGGGTGGAGCAAATAAAAAATAAAAAATAATTTAAAAATGTCTGTGCATGCGTCAAACCTCTGTTTGACGCATGGACAGTTCTTTTTTAGTGTGCATGCATCAAATCTCTATTTGATGCATGCGTACTAAAAATAGAACTGTCCATGCATCAAACAGAAGTTTGACGCATGCACAGTTCTGGGGAGCCATTTTGGCTGCCCGGAAATACATTTTTGGAGGGGGCCAGAAAAGCGACTGAACCGGTCGCCCTAGGTTTTACCATCCCCCGGCAACCCCTCCTGATGGGGTGCTACCGGTTTGGGTGAACAGGTCCGAACCGTAACATCCCATCACTGGGCATCCTGGTCTAGTGTCTAGGCTAGTATTTCCCAAACTTTTGTTCTTGGACTTCAGTTCCCAGAAGCCTAAGTCAGTACATTAGCTGATCATTTTCGGAATTGACTTAGGCTTCTGGGAATTGAAGTCCAAGAACAAAAGTTTGGGAAACACTGGTCTAGGTTGTCAAGTGACCCAGTACTTCTTGTACTTTTCACATCAATCTCCTTTCATTTTTGCTAAAAAGAATACTTATGCATGGCTTTAATTTTTGAACTCCATGGGTAGAATATTTAATAATGCATGCTCTTTTTTCAATGAACTGCACATATTGTGTTTGTTTTTACATTTTCCAAAAATATATATATATAAAATTAGAGCATTCCCACTGATGAATTTTGAGGGTCACCAAAAGATATATTCAATGGATTTTCATTTGTAAAGTGAAAATTACATTAACTGAAGTGTTCACAAAGCAAGGTACCACTGTATTTTACAATATTTCTTTTACTGAATTAAACAGCATTTAATATTTGACAGCATCTGACACCATGTTGTATTGGTTGATTATGTACAACTACATAACTGAAAATGGCCAAAACTGAATGAACCAAGAGATGCCAACAAGGCTAAACTCTCCACATTTAAATATGGAAAGCAAAATTTCTCAGTCAATACTAGGATGCCAAAATTTGAAATTTTGGTTAATGTAGAATACTTCTGATTTTCCCCTTGGTCTAATCACTCCCTGGCAGAGATGACAGTAGACCTTGCTGAGGTATGTGGGGCAACTAATCCCCACAAAGAAGTCACATGAATATAAGGCAATAATCCACATTTGTGTCAGAGATGCACTCTCATATAACCCAACCTGAATTCAATTAAGTGTAAATATGACTGCAGTTGTAACTCTTTGCTAATTTACCTGAGGTAAGCTCCAGTGACTGCTGTATGATTTACTTTTGTGTTGATGTGACACAGAATTGCACAGGCAGGAAAAACTAATGATTTGTTTTGTAAAGTCTCACTTCTTTTTCCAAACAATGGGATGAACGCTTGTTATTAATTTATGCAGGAGATTGTGGTCAGCCCTAGGAAAAACTCTCAGAAGCAAATAACATAGTTCAATATGAAGAGGCTGCCATCTTGTGGTTACAAGAATGTTGTTCTTGATATCACCACATATAGCTGATGCAGTTTGCTTCAGATGTTACATGGAGCAGAAATTTAAACCTGACTTTGAGATAATACTATGTGGTCTTAGATTGGCTGTAAGGTATGGAACCATAGACTTCAACACAAGCTGCTGTAAAAAAGATACAGTGTATAGGCATTTGAAATATGAATTTTTGACAGGATGCTGAAAATATATTGAATCAAGATGGTGACCAGTTGAAGAAATATGAAAATAACAAAATTAATAAAGCTAGAATATGTAGGTCATGTAAAGAGGAACAAAAGGCTGTTAAAGCTGGTTATTCCAAATAGGATACAGAAGAAAAGAACTGCAGGAAGGAGAAGAATTCTTTGGCTGAACTTTAGAGATTAGTTGGTATGCAGAATAGTGCAGAATAAATAAATAAATAAATATTCTTAGAACTGCAAAGCAAGAAAGGATATTATGGATAATCAAGTCCAGCACCTGTTATGGAGGAACAGTGTAGAATTGAACTTCCAACTTTGCAACTGAACTATCTAACAGTTCGTGCTCAAAATATTTTATGGTGCCTTATGCTAGACACTGTTTGAAACATTCTGCTTGATCTTGGCGTCATATTGTGGAATGTCCTGCACAAATTCTTCTATCATCTTGCACAACGTTCAAAAGAAGAAGAAGCTTTCTACATATGGAGGAGATCTCATACTTATACAGTGGCTTCTCTTGATCTGAAATTTATTGACAAGCTATTTAAATCTTCTGACTCTGATAAAAAAAGTTGCTTTGATTATGTAATTATGTTCTGAAGTCTCAGTTCACAAAGAAATAGTTTACTCCTCACCCCAAGAGTGTTCACATGCCCCCTCTGCACTAACTCATATTGTTGTGTTTATTTAATGTGAAAAATGGTGTGTAAATGAAATCATTTACCGTATTTGCCAGCGTATAAGACAACTGGGCATATAAGATGACCCTCCAACATTTCCACTCAAAATATAGAGTTTGTTATATACTCGCCGTATAAGACTACACCCTTTCCGCACACCTTCCACATACCAAATAAAACGTAAAAGAACATCAGATTTGATTTCAACGTTAATTTATATTCAAATGCTTATGACATGCAGAAAAACTGTCACAAGGCTGTATGTTATCAAACGTGTACAGTAAACATAAAACAGTGCAAGTGCAAAGTGGTACTTATTTATCTACCATATCTACATGAACATAAGCCAACCTAAATATAACCCAAGGTTCCTAATTTTGACCTTGAAACCCAGGAAAATAGATTGACCTGAGTATAAGCCAAGAGTGGGAAATGTAGCAACCGCTAGTGAGTTTCAGTAATTAAAATACAGTAAAATACAGTAAAGGAGTGAAAACCTGGTTGGCAAGTCAGGTCTGGGGAATGGATGGATCAATTTCCCCAGCTGGCTGGATGGTTTGAACAAATTTACCCCTAGTGCCTCCTAGCTACAACACCTAGTTTTTAATGATATGTTTTTAAGCTTCTTTTAAACTTTTTAAACTTTTAATTTTTTGAACTGGTTTTAAATTGTTGTTGATGCTGATGTGATGTGAATCGCCCTGGGTCCCCTTGGGGAGGAGGGTGATAAACAAATTTAAATAAATAAATAAATAAATAAATAAATAAATAAATAAATAAATAAATAAATAAATAAATATTAATTATTTTATTGATTTTTTAGAACTGTACTTGCACCACCCACCAGTGGTGGCGCTGCAGGTAAAGTGGGTGGGCAGGTCAATTGCACTGAGGCAGGAAGTGTTGCTCTAGCCTAGCCTCTTGCTTCTCCTGCAAGGAAGAAGCATGGCTTTTTCCTCCATCTTGGGCAGAACAGAGACAAGGGCAGAAGGTACCAGTAAGTGAAACCCTTTCTTTTCCCCCACCAGTTTGAAAGGGAGACACAATTGTAATGTAGAGCTTCTTTCTTCATCTGGATGGTATGTAGAATGAGGTGGGCGAGCATCGGGAGGCCACTATGGGCAGCTATGTCTATCCCAACTGAAGTGCACCCAGCGTATAAGATGACCCTCCACTTGGAGGCATATTTTTCAGGGGGGAAAAGACATCTTATACGCCAGCAAATACGGTAATATATTCATCCCAATAATGTTTAAAAACAGTGCAGTTCTGTTAGATGCCATTTACTGGTGATTTTAAGTGCATGTGGTGCTTGCTACATGAGGAGTTTCCATTAAAATGAAGACAACTGCTACATTTTCACTTCAGAAAAGACTCTTGTAAAGCTAAAACAATGCATGGAAAATGGCAAAGAAAATATATAAAGGGGCTGGAGCCAACCCTGAGGAAAGTCTGCAAAGAAATATTCTGTTGGGGAGGCATTATGAATTGAGTGTGTGGCAGGGAAGTAAATGGCAAGAAGCTCTTCTACCTCTAGCATAATTGTAAAGCCAGGAACCATGAATTAAAGGCTATCTATCTATCTATCTATCTATCTATCTATCTATCTATCTATCTATCTATCTATCTATCTATCTATCTATCTATCTATCTATCTATCTATCTATCTATCTATTTATTGCTGGTAATCAAAATAATCATGTTGAAAGTCCAGTCAGCCTACCTCTCTCTGATTTAAATGACCATGTCTCCCGGCTCTAGCCACTGCCAATCACCACAGGCTGGGGGGTGGCTTTAAAAATACCCCTCTCCCTAGTTTGTGGCAATTGGTGGGATGAGAGGGGTCTTTTTGAAGTGGCCTTTTCCCTGGCTCCAGCCGCTGCTTATCGCCACCAGCCAGCTTTAAAAATATCCCTCTTCCTCTTTTGTGGGGAATCTGTGAGGGAAAGAGGAGTCTTTTTGAAGCTGCCCTTTTTTCATTCCATCTCTCAATATCTCTCTCCTCAGCCAGTTTGTATCATGCCTGGCGGACAGCCAGCCACAGATCTGCAATAGCATGCAGATGTTTGCATGCAGGGGAAGAGGTGGGGGACAGAGGTGGATGGGCTCCTTCACCCTTCTCTCATTTAGGTCATCTCCTAACTACAGTGTTTCCTAGTTACATTTTTTGTAGATATAAATAAGACCATGCCGCCACTGCCTCTAGCCTCACCAGATGCTCCTCTGATCAGCCTGGTGAGATAGGGAATGGGCACCAGCTGTAGGGCCTTGGTGGCTTTAAGACCACACCACTGCTGTCTCCAGTCTCACCAGATGCTTCTCTGACCAGGCAGCAGCTCGACCTGGAATGGCTGCATGGGAGAGCCGCTGCCGCCGCCTCCCATTGGGTTGACTTGGTTGGTGCCAGGGCAATGTGAACCCAAGCCTGGGCTATCCCTAGGAAACTGAGGTGGTGGCACAATAAGCCTTGATGAGCCGAGTCTCCCGATGCTGAGGAACCTCTCGGGGTCAGGAAAAAGCATGGACTTCGCTGGGCGGCCAAACACTGCCGCCCAGCTGGCATTGGGCCCTACCCTCCCGGAGCCTGCTCGGATGGAAATGACCCTAACTGTCCATTTGTAGGGAAGTGATTATATCTGTCTGCTCAGAGGGAAGTGATTGTTTTGAATTGTAATTTGTTTTATGAGATGTACTGATGATATTAATGTATTTGTTGCTATTTTGCTGCTTTGTAACTGTAATTGTCTGCCCCGAGGGAAGTGACTGTTTGTAACTGGTTCTATGATATACACTGATAATATTGATGTATTTGTTATATACATATAATTTTATATTATATTGTATTTTCTATTTTATTTAATTTTAAATGTACTATGATATATTGTTATTTTATAATCTAAATGAATAAATAAATAAATAATGTAACATATTGTTGATTATAGTGTTGAATGTTATATTTGTGGGTTTTGTGAGCCGTCTTGAGTCAGTTGCACCGAGTAGGGCAGCATATAAATTGAATCAATAATAATAATAATAATAATAATAATAATAATAATAATAATAATAATAATAATAATAATAATAATAATAATAATAATAATAATAATAATAATACAATAAATCATTTTTGGTAATAGAGTAGACCATACTGCCAGCAACTCAATGCCATATGTCAGGCTGTGGTTAACTAACCTGAAGACTAATGCCCTTGGAAGGTGAAGTTGACAGGGAAAGGTGGTGGTCCCCAAGTGGATTAAATTCCATTTGAATCCATCTTGATGGATGGCAGCAGTTTCATGAATACTGGCTTGGGACTGAGGAGGATTTTGCATGCCAAAAGGGCTCAGGACCAGAAAGTGACTTGCAGAACTGGATTAGTGGTATGGGTGTCATGCTGCATGATGAAAGGCAGATGAAAGGCCACTGCATTATATTCTCAGGACAATCTTCATGGCTGATTGCCATGAGGATCGCCAACATTTGGATTCAGATATGGCAGAAGAAGAACAAATCATTTTGGAAATTCATGAAAAAATTATTTTTTCCATTAATTTTTTTTATTAATTGAATACTTTAAAGTGTATCTGGATTTTTGAGAGTCCATTAGAAATCAGTCAATCCTAAGGGAAATCAACTTTGGCTGTTCCTTGGAAGGGCAGATACTGAAGCTGAAGCTCAAATACTTTGGCCATCAAATAAGAAGAGAGGACTCACTGGAGAAGGCCCTAATGCTAGGAAAGATCAAAGGCAAAAGGAGAAGGGTTGGCAGAGGATGAGATATTTATACAGTACCGTTGACATGGTGGACATAGATCGTGGCAGTCTATGGAAGATAGAGAATGATTTCTTTGGATGGTTGTGAGAAGTTCAATTTTTAATTTTTTTTAGATTATTAATGTTGAACTGCATCAAACCAAAGAATTACACAAAAAAGGGAAATAATGTGCAGTGGTACCTTGCATAATGAACGCATCGTATAGTGAAAAATTTGCACAATGAAGCATTCATTTTGCAATAGTGATAACCCTCATAATGAACTTTTTTTGTTATGTGGGGCATCTCCCATAGGGAACTACATAACGAAAAAATCTGCATAGTGAAGAGTTCTGTGGAACAGAGTTTTTTCGTTATGCGGGGTTCTACTGTATGTTTACTGCAGCACAAGAGTGATAATTTAAAAACATTTTTAAAATTACACTCCCTTTACCATCTAAAGACACTTAGAGGAAGTATAGCAAAAGTAACAAAACCATTTTTGATGTGTATATTAAATTCAGCACATAATTGCACAATTAAATTGACATATTTTATCAGAGTCAAAACATTTAAATAGTTTGTTGATAAATTTCTGATCAAGAAATGCCACTGTATAAATGTGAGGTCTCCTTCGCCACATGCAGAAAGTTCTTTGGTTCTTTCCTTTCTTTGATTAGTTTTGTTGCCTTTTAATTTTTCTTGGTTTTTGGAAAAGGTATGTTTGGAGGTGAGTGTTTTATTTAGCTATTTCCCCCCTCTCTGTGTAGGTGCTTTCTTTGTTGGATTAATTAAAAAAAAGATATTTGGTTAACTTGCTGTGAATTTTTACTGTTAACGGTGCATATTTAGATGGAGGTTCTTTGGAACTGATTTGTTTGATGGTGGATGAACAGTTACCTGCTTTTGGAATAGATAGATTCTCTGTTGCCATGCCTCCGCTTTTATAGAAAAGGTTTTATAGGTTATATAGGGCTTTTCTGGAATACAGCCAGAAAATACAAATGGGGGAAAAATGAAACCAAACTACAGTACTCAAAAAAGTTGATGTGTGCATGAAAAACACAAAAACAAAAAAAGCCACACTCCTGCCCCAAAAGGATCTGAAAGCAAATAAAAATGAAAGTTTTCATCTTGATCATCCCTAATGCTTATGTCTGGTCACTGTGAGAACACATAGGTGTTCAGATAGTTCCAGAACTGATGTTTTTGTGTTTTTACACTACTGCATGGTATGATGCATAGATCTTTAACTAGACACTGTTAATTCTTTTTACAAGCAAGTCTAAAATTAATTACATGAAGTGTGAACAACCTAAACAACCTTGTAAAATAAAAGTAGCAAATTCCGATGTGTAGTTAAAAGCAGCAACAAAGGACTGCCTGAGATAGGCAAAGGTCACATTTTACTGATTTTTCTTGCAGTTGGGACAGTCACAGAATGCAGAGAACATGAAGACCTTGTGACAACACTTTGGGAATATAAAATTAGATGACAGTCTTTGAAAAAGAGCAGGGCATTTATAGCTCCAGGATGCCTAGTGAAACCCTGACATTGTCCTGTTGACCTTCATTATAAAAAAGATAAGGAAGCATGTCTGTTTACCAGAGGAAACAATCATTAATGAAACCTTCATTTTGAAAAGCCAAAGTCCTTTGCAATTCCTTGAAAAAAGATATTTCACTTAAACAATAACTGCATCTTTCACTTCACTCTATTTTAGGTCCAAATGTTCATTCCCCTTTAAAAGGTTACCTTCTCTTTGAGCCATAGCTTTGAAAGTATTCTTTTGACCGTCCACATTTAAAATCTACATTGCATACAATTCAGAGGCAATGTAACCATCAAATTTGCACTAAGTGATGGAGAGCTCTGTTTGTTTAAAAAAAGACCTTCATTTAAATCTTTAGAGGAATGTTACAAAAAAGAGGGGAAATCATTTTTAGTGTTGAAGGCAGAGTAGCATCAATGGAATTTAAAATACAGTACAGGGAATGAAATTTTTGTTGCTTAAAGTAAGAAAATTCAAAAATGTGAGTCTATTTTTAACCAGAAAATAAATTTCTGCTGTAATTCTTGGGGGGGCCTGCGTATGTGTCCCCAGCCAAATTTTCTTATGCTCAGCAACAAGTATTTAGCTAGGATGTTAAGTTACAATCTTAAGGAACAGGCTGGAGGGAAGAGTCCTTGTCAGCCCTTAGCTAAATATTTTGGGAGTAAAAATATCTAAATAGTACACAGATTGTATCTACTTGTGTGTTTGTGTAAAGCAGTAATTCCAAATCTTTTTTTTTGGCCATGCCCCAGCTAAGTATCTCTAAAATCTTGACACCCCCCCCCCCCGACATATACTTCTTATTATTCAAAAAGTGAACTCCTATTCCTGTGGAAGAAGCCTAAAAGACCATTCACTGTTAATAACTCATTCTCGAATTGCCCGCCTTAAAAATCAAATTACCCCATGCTGGGAAGCACTAGTGTAAAGTGTATTTACCTGGCTCTTCAGCTGAAGAGGGTTTCAGAATGGCAGCCCCTTCCTTCAAGTTTGCCTTTTAAAAAGGAAAAAAAAGAAAGAAAAAGAGAGATGGCAGCACAAATGGAAAACCAGAATACTTTGCCAAATAGTTTTAATGTAGCCCAGATTTTGCAGTTAGTGGTTGTAGTTGTAACATGATTAGCTGGAGAACAAACATCTAAAAAAATCTGCCAGTGTCTCTGAAGATTAAATATAGTAGCTGTGTTCACATCTGTCCTCCCATTATACTTTGATAATATGGCTATAAGATGAAGTTGGAGGTGAGTCCCCAGGATGCTGGTGTCTCAGGAGATGTGATGTTGGCCCTTCTGTATCATGATGGAATCTGAACGTGAGTGAATCAAACAGCTGGACACAGGTATTGATAGTGCAATAAATGTTGCACTGTGGTGAGAGACCATAGATTTTGCACTGGCAAATGTTCTGCCTTGAGGTGACCAAAGGATACCCGCTCTACCCAACAGACTCTTTAGTTATCCCAAATCTGATTATCCTAAAATTGCACAAATACTCTTGATTTTCTGTTTGGCCACTTTTCCCCAAACCCAGTGCACATTCCTAATTCAAAGGCAAATGGTGCTTGCTGTCTGAAATCACTGGAAGACAACAGCAAATTCAGTGCTGAGATGGATGAAATACTGGCTGCATTCTTTCTTACATTTACACAAGTAAAAGGATTGGACACTCACTGACTTCTCTACAGTTCTCTGTCATGACTTTGAAAAGGCTTTGAAATCATTTGAAAATGAATCATAGGAGTGTCTGAAGATGATTCACAACCATATTTCAAAGGCCAAGTTTTGGAGCATTCTGGCCTCAGACAGTGCATCAGATTGATTGATTGCTTCATTGATTTGCCACCTGATTTATTGGCAAGCTACATAGGGACTGTGAAAAGCCCTGCATGCACCATGCTGCTCTGTGTTGTTGTGCCATGCTGGAGAAGTATATGGTTTATTAGAGGCCATTGTGATAGCAACCTTTTCAGCTTCAAACAAGAAAAAAGAGATCTGAGATAGATATGAAAAGATTTTGTTTTGCAAACTTCAGCTTCCAGTCAGCTTACTCATTGGATGTGACTGTGCCTTCATTTGTCTAGCACAAGGGTGTCCAAACTTTTGACGTGAATTCTATGAATGTCTTATGTTTTGGTTGAGTGGTCTGGCAGCCTTTGCGATGTAACAAAAATAATGTTCTTTTGACGAGCTGCCGCAGCAAAACTAAAGTACCCACAAAAATAATGGTTACATCAATTGAATGCTGATCTCGGTGACATTCAGGAATGTAAAGAGCCATTGGCCAAAAATACAAAGGGGGGTTGGTTTTCAGTGGCCCAGCGACCAAGCCACACAAGCGATTCAGGTGACCCAAAGTGTGTTTGAAAGAGGATAGAATAACCTTTGTTGTGACACTATTACATTTGTAATTGGACTTCAGAAAAAAACTATGAAGCATTTTACAAAAAAACCCACTCAAATGAGGACACAAAAATGCAAAAATAAAAGGGGAAAATGTGTTAGAAATTGAATATGACAACTTCCAGAGGTGGATACAGTTCGAATATAACATGTGGAGAAGAATGTCACCAAAGCAGGAACCAACAACAAAGATATTAAGGAAAAACTTGACTCATAAAAATGACATTTTTGGTGTGTGTGTGTGTGGCAGTGCCATTTGGCAGTGAGCCAATGACCAAACCTATCAGCCAATTGAAGTGATCCAAAGTACGATTGATAGAGGACAAAATAGCCTTTCTTGTGACACTTATACAATTTGGACCAGACTTCAGAAACATTTTCTATGAAGGTTTAAAACAAGTGTGGGGTGGAATCAAGACCCACCCAGCAGTGAAGAGGCAATCAAGAACTTTAAAAAGTTCTCACTTGCGTCTACTGCTTCTGGCTTGCCTCTTCGCTGCCTGATACCCCCCTTTCTTTCTAACCTTCCTTCAAAAAAAGTCTCTCTCCAACTCTTGCCTTCTCACTGGATGTGGAAGTAAACAGGATTGAGAGTGGCGGTGGCAGGGTCTTTGTAACCACCAGCAACAACTCAGCTGTGGTTCGAATTCACGAAACAAATTACCTGATGGTAGTGTCCTTAGCCTCTGTCTGCCACAATTTTTGGGCCATGGGCTGGTGACATAGTTCAGTGGAATGGTCATGTGGTTCTTCCCACCGGAAGCAGAAGTACAACATGCCTTGCAATTTGTTTTGCAACAGGATGAGATAGATTTTAGGCTGCCATTTTTTCTACTTAAACCAGGGGTGCCAAAACTATGGCCCGTGGGCCAGATCAAGCCCACAGGCCATAGTTGAGACACTCTGGGTCTAGCATTTCAAAGTGCTAATTTTCTTTGCTGGTTGAAGGCTCATGGCTTTCAGACAAACTCTGTTGATTTAATGGTTGCACACTGACTCTAAATTATCTGGGTGAAACTGCATTCTTGTGCCTGCTTGTCTGTCATCTTGCTTGACCACAACCCTTCTCCCATCAAGCCCCTGAATTTGGTATATAAAGAACATGCCTGTAAGTTTCATTCTTTGTCTGATGAAGTGGACTTGATCCACGAAAGCTAACAATAAAAATATAGCAGTTAGTCTTTAAAGTGCTACAGTGTTTTTTATTTTACAATATTTTATTTTGTTTATTTTGTTTTGTTTTGTTTTCTGAGATGTCTAAATTATAGGTATGTTTTCCTGAGTTCTCTTGCAACTACATGAATGGTTTACATATTACATATGCTTGCATTCTTACCAGAAATAGAAAATCCAGGCTCTACTTGTTTTCCTGTCTGGCTGTTATCCTTGGCGGCACAGCGGGGATCCAACCCCCCCCCCCAAATACCACAGCAAACCCCTGACACCACAGGCAGATAACTAAGCACTGAGTTATCCAGCCAGCAAAGGTATGGATGCTGTCCTGTTTTCCTGACCAACTTCTAGTTGGTGCTGCGAATGAACATAGTGGGTTACAACTCAATATACCTAATGTTAAACATTCTTGACCCCCTCCCCCCATTTGAACTGAAAGCAGTTCAATTGAAAACTCTCCCTGTGCTTAAATTTGGCCAAATTGTGTCCCTGTGTTTGATAGTATGAGTAGATGCGTAGAACAATCTCTAGGCTAGAGTCTTAATTAGAAACCATCCCTCTTTGGAAGCTAATGAATGCACCTTGAGGGAAACATGAGTCGCATGCTCAATTACCCTCAAAAACAAGGCAACAGCTTAATGAATTGATGGTGCTCAATAGAAAGAGAAAATCACACTTCTTTCTGAGAACAAGAACAAAAGATTAAATAATAATAATAATACACTCTTCTACTGCTTCTAGTTTATAGCTGCTTGTTGAAATGAGGGCACTCAAAGGCTGCCAGTGGCTTCTAATTTCAATTAGTTAACTACAACCATGGTATCGGTGTCTTTGTTTGGGAACTGAGATGGGATTTAGCAGAATGTTATACTTCTTAGGATTGGCTGCATCTCTAGGTGGCAGAGAACTCCAAAAATATATAATAATAATTGCATTCCCTGAAGTTAGTTCTGATTTTTGATTACCCCTTTCAGAGGTTTCTAGGTAGAGAGTAATCAAAAGTGGTTTACCATTTCCTTCTTCTGGGGGCAACCGAGGACAACAAAAGGCTCACAGAGGATGGCTCTTCTGGGATGTACAAGGGGGTGTTAAATGTCCAGTCTGTGGCTCCACAGCTGGATACCTAACTCAAGATGTAATGTATCTATCTACATTGTTAAAAATGCCTACATTTTGCATTAGTTCAGGATCAATTTAAATATTGTCATTTCCATGACAATTATGGCCCCCAAATGATTCATTTTAAATCATAGCTAGGTAAAGTTCACCCTTGCTCAAAAGCCAGTAATATCTGACTCTAGGGTGTGCTCATCTCTGTTTACAACCAAAGGGCCAGCACTGTCTGTGTCTGCAGACATTTCTGTGGTCACGTGGCAGGCATGACTAGACATGGACTGCGGTTACCTTCTCACTAAAGTGGTACCTATTTATTTCCTCGAAATTTGTTGATTTCAGCTAGGTTGACAGAAGCTGGGACAGAGATGAGAGCTATCCCCATTGTGCAGCAGTTAGGTCTCAAAATGGTGACCTGTTGACCTTCCAGTTATCAAGTCCAGCATCTTACCCACTAAACCACCACAGTCTCAATCACTGGCTAAGCTTGGGTGCAAATATTCTTTTCAGATGATAAACCAAAAGCACCAAAAATCCTTATGATATTTTTCCTTATCACCGCTGGTAAAAGTAGATATAGACTTTGTTCAAAAGTGTATACTACATCAAAAAGACTGATGAAGTGGACGAAAGCTCATATTTAAAGATAGGAATTAGTTTTTGTGCCACAACTTTTTTGTCTTTTTGTTGTTGTTTTGTTTACATTTACTCTCTGATAGTCCTGATTTAGATATTCATATAACAGATTGCAGAAGGAAATGCGGAGACAGGATGGAATGGAGCTTTGCTTTATGGGACAGGAAGATTAGTCACTGTCCCACTTGTAGATTATATAAAAGCAAGTAAGATCAACAGTGCTGCTGAAGATATTTTTTGCCTAATGGAAGGGTCCTTGTAAACAAGTTAGTGATTAGAGTTTGAATTATATCGAGTGATAGTGAATTTGTTGCTCAGTTGCACAGTCAATTCCGACCCTTTGCACAGTCAATTCCGACCCATGGACCACTGTACGCCAGGCAATCCTGTCCTCCACCATCCCTCTTAACTCACTCAGCTCTGCATCCATTGTGTCCACAATACCATCTAGCCATCTCATTTTTGGCCACCCCCTTCTTCTTTTGCCCTCAACCTTTCCAAGCATCAAGGCTTTCTCAAGTGAATAGATACCATGAAATTATTCAGTTTGTAGCTACATTTATCATCACAAGAAATGTAAAATATATAGCAAGAACCAGAGCAATGTAGAAACAAGTGAAAACAGTGAGGTGAGTTGGGAATGAATTAGTAAAGAAAATCCCAGATCCTCAGAATTACTTGTACAGTCAAACCTCGCATAAAGAGCACCTCACTTAAAGAGTAACTCGCTTAAAGAGCAGAATTTTCTCTGAATGTTCGCTTCACTTAACAAATAAAACCAAACAAAAACGACGCTTAACAAATAAATCGGGGTTTGCAACCCCCCCCCCCCAATTGGTCATTTACAATGGTATTTCGCTTAAAGAGCAAACTCACTTAAAGAGCAATCCTGTGGAACGCATTATGCTCTTTAAGCGAGGTACAACTGTATAGGCTTTTGCATTTGTCAGTCTAAAAATGTTGAAAGTAGCATATATTTGGCTCTGCTTAAAACCAGGGCACAACCACAAGCAAAACAATGGAATAATTAATAACAGATTCATAATTAGAAGCTACTTTAAAAAAAACAAAAAACCTTTTGACATGAATTCTATGACTGTCTTATGTTTCGGTTGGGTGGTCTGGCAGCTTTTGTGATGTAACAAAAATCATGTACAGTCAAACCTTGCTTAATGAATGCTTTGCTTAATGAAAAACTCGCATAATGAGCGGGCATTTCAAAAACTGTTCCGACTTGCTTAATGAAAATTTTTGCTATGTGAAATGGACTTTCCCTATGGAAAAACTCACATAGCAAATTTTTTATGGGAAAAACTCACATAGCGAAAAAACATTCTATGCGAGTTTTTCCATAGGAATTTTCGTTATGTGGAAAAACTTGCATAGCAAAAAACTCGCATAGCAAGCAGCCTTGCAGAATGAAATATTTTCGTTATGAAGGTTTGACTGTACTTTTGATGAGCTGCCACCACAAAACTAAAGGACCCATGAAAATAATGGTTACAATGACTCAAAGTTCATCTCAGCAACTTCAAGAAATGTAAACAGCCATCAGCCAAAAATACAAAGCGATGACATCATTGCTTCCGAAAGTTGCCTTGAAAAAACGCAATATTCACGTGTGTGTGTGTGTGTGTGTGTGTGTGTGTGTGTGTGTGTGTGTGTGTGTGTGTGTGTGTGTGTGTGTGTCAGTTTCTAGCGGCCCAGCGACCAAACCACACAACCGATTAAGGTGACCCAAAGTCCATTTGTAAGAGAAAATAATAACCTTTGTGGTGACACTATTACATTTGAAATTGGACTTCGGGGAAAAAAACTATGAAGCATTTTACAAAAAACCACTCAAACGAGGTCACAAAAACACAAAAAAAAGGAAAGAAGGGAAAACCATGTTAGAAACTGAATATGACAACTTTCTGAGGTGGATACAGTTCAGATACAACATGTGGAGAAGAATGACGCTAAAGCAGGAATCAACAACAAAGATATTTAGGAAAATTGTGACTCGTAAAAATGACATTTTCGAGGGGTGTGTGTGTTGGTTGAGCCTGTGACCAAACCGATAAACCAATCAAAGTGATCCAAAGTATGATTGATAGAGGACATAATAACCTTTCTTGCTAGCAGGAGCAGATTATTATTATATTATAAAATTATATATTATATTTTGATGTATTATACATTTTCACTAACTTTCCTGTGATATTCTCTTTTACAACATGTCTCACGGAACAGGATGTGGTCACACAGTAAGAGGTTACACTTATTAGCATATGCTCATACTAGGTGTTTGTTGTGCATCTCCCCACTTTTAAAATTTAAAAGGGGACATTTACAGCTAATCCTAATAACAAACCAGTGATCATCTGCTACTGCTAGCTGTGGGAAGCTGTATTGATTTGCATGCTTATCTGTCATTCTGAATGAATACTCTTTACCTCTGTATCTGGTGTATATAAGCTCATGCCTTCAAATTTCACTCCTATGTCTGATGAAGTTGACTTGATCCACGAAATCTCACATTAAAAATATAGCAGTTAGTCTTTAAAGTGCCGTAGTGTTTTTGTTTTTTGTTTGTACAGTATTTGTTTTCTGATATGCCTGATCTACAGACTAACACGGCTAATATTCCAAAAAATTCATGCAAGACATCTGATGGTTTACTTAGTATCATCATAAACCTATTATTTTTTAGTGATGTGCAGCTTGTCTTTCAGGGACTTTTATCAGTCATCATCAATAGCCATTGATTTTTTCACTGGAGAATATTAAGTAAATCCCTATTCTGTCATGACTGTCTAACGTCATGCAGTCCTCCCCCTTCCTTGTTGTTTTCTGCATGCAACAATTGATAAGTCTGAAAAAAAGAGCCTGTACATGTGAGTACCATGGTGGTTACACAACAGTTTTATTCCCCATTTTGATTCACAGACAACTTGTTGAATTTTGAGCTAAACTTAAGCAGTCACACAATGTAAAACTAATTTTGAAAAAGACTGCCATTTCCAGCCTCCTTTTGTATCTTTTTGGTTCGCTGGCATGAGCTGCTTTCTTTCCCTCCTTTTTATTTTGTATTTATCATTCATGTTATCATGAATCTCACTGCAAATTTACAGCATGTTTGAACAAAAAGATTGGTTTCCAGAATTAATGGAATTATCATTACCACAGCAAAACAAACTAGCCCAATCAAACCTGATACAAGCTTCCTGTGCAGATAAACCTTTAGATCCCAGATTTTCAAGAATCCTTTCTCACCTATAAAGCCTACTAGTGAACAGCAAACCTTCCTCTTCATATTTGTTTCTGCAATAATGAAGAAAACATGGGGCAGGCTGGTTACCCATCTCTATCTGTGTTAACAATGCAGGGTTAAGTAATGACCAAGTGGGGCTTCAGTTTCAAATAACCTTAGAAAACCCAAGAACTTCTGCAGATGAATCAGGGAATCAGTTTGCTCTAATCATTAAGAAAAAGCAATTTAAGACCCAAATTTAGCTCAATTGGAACTCTCAGGGTGAGCCTGCTGTCTAGTCCTCTGACAAATTGCTGCAATGTTAAGGTTTCACATCTGATGTTAATAATACATGCATTCATTTTTGAACTTTCAGACATGAATGAAAGCATGAGCATTAATCATTCACAAATGATGCACATTGAAGACTATTTGATTCTTTATGGATTTTGCTTCACATATTTCCTTGCTATGTAGCCACTATAAGACCAACTACCCTATTATCTTTTTAATTTTTAATCCCTTTTTAACCTTTTAATGTAACTAATGTGTTTAATTGTGTCTTTAGTCTTGTAAGCTGCCCTGAGTCTTTTGATGAGGGTGGGATATAAATTTGATTAATAATAAATAAATATGCTCTCTGAACTTACCCCTTCCCACTCTTTGGGTAAGCAAGAGAAAGGAGGAACACACACACAAAAAGGCCTACCTTGGCTGTTCTCTTAGAAATGAGAACTTGGATTATTTACAGTTAGAGGTGACTTCCATTGTGGTCTTGTCTGATTGTAGTTGGAATAAGGTGTTATCACTAAAAATTTTGATATGTGCACATCCTTCCTTGAAAATCCTATTGAATCAGTGATGGGATGTCCCCGGTTCCAGACGGTTCCCTGGAACCGGTAGGACCAATTCCGGAGGGTTCTCCGGGAGGGGAGTCCACTTTTGGGGCGTCCGGTTCCGGACGCCTCACCGAAAGAAATTTTTTTTAAAATCGGAGCTAAAATGGCTCCAATTGACTGCGCATGTGCAGAAACTCAATCTGACACATTGCGCATGCGTCAGATTGAGTTTCTGCACATGCGCAGTCAATTGGAGCCATTTTAGCTCCAATTTAAAAAAAAATTGTTTAAAGCTTTCAGGACGGCGGCGGCGGAGGCGGCACCAGCCCTCTGAGAAGGACACCTCCCCCGCAGCACGTTGAGGGCTGCCTGGGCCGTCCGCTGCCGACAAGCCCCATGCCCTGGGGACGCCCGGCGCGGTGCACCGCTGACGCCTCCTCCTCCGCCGGGCGCCGGCCTGTGGGCTGGGTGCCTGCAACTGCCGCCCGCCACCGCCGGAGCTGCCGTTGGCTACATTCCTGTGCCCTCCTCCTTGGGCCGGTCCCTTTTTAGCCCGGCTGCGGCGCCTGGTGGAGGAGGAATGCAGGCGGCAGTGGTGCGGCATGGGGATGGCCCAGGGAGGCTCGGCAGCCGCGGCTGGAGCCGCGGCTGGAGCCACTGCTGCCCGCCGCCCCTGGCCATGGCCGGAGCCGGGCTAAAAAGGTACTGGCCCGAGGAGGAGGCCACAGGGGTGCAGGCAGCTCCGGCGGCGGCGGCGGCAGCTGTGGACGCAGTCGGGGTGCCGGGTCCCAAGAAAGGTAAGCTAGGGGTAATTTATTTGTGTTTTGGGTGGGTGGTTGTTTTTATTTTATTTATTTATTTATTTATTTGTGTCTGGGTGGGTGGGCTGAGAGGGAGGGGTGTGTGTGTGTATGTTTATTTTTATTATTTATTTATTTTTATTTTTGGCCCAGCCCACAACGTCATGACGTCATTACGTCAGCTTCGGCCATGACGTCATGACGTCATGACATTGGCCACGCCCATGACGTCCGTGACGTCATGGCGTGGTAGTAGAATTTTTGTCATCCCATCACTGTATTGAATCCTATTAAGTTTTCTCTGAAATGACTCTTATTGTGACAGCAACAGAACTCTACCGAAGAGTGACTCTCTGCCCTCACCATGTGATCATGCTTATACCCAGTCTTATTGGAAACCTAATTACGTATCTAGAAAATCTGAATGCTTGGAACAAATGTTGAACATTTGGTTGACTGATCACTCCTGTCAGCACATTTGAGAGATGTTAAACAAAAATAGATTCTCATTTCCTTATTGTACTAGAGATTTGACTTGGTTATGTATTAACTGAGTGATAATGATGCATTTTAATGGATACATTTGCCAATAACCATATGAAGAAAAAACCTTGAGAACTGTTGGCTTACTGGAAGCTGTAGAAATGGCACAATTTTTGTATTTGTTATTCCAAGTACATAAGGCTTCAGGGCCAGTATTTCCTTAACAGGTAGACAAAATATGTAAGTGAATAATACAAATTATTTTATACTTGTGTACAATTTTGTGCAATAGATTCTAGAAATATATAAACGTCTTAGATGTCTGTGTTTGAGAGTCAGGAAATTGCCAGAAGACCTTTTACTTCTCCAAGTTATTTTCCTCTTCAGATTCATTAGAAATATTGAAGGTTATTCCAGATAAAGCTGAGTAGATACCTCTACAGCTGAACTGCAGGCCCAAGCAAGCATGAAGTTGATTGAATGCAATTGATTACTCTTAATTGTATGATTGCAAATGTGATGGTGACAAAAATGCAACTAATTACTACCTCTTTTTTTTTATATGCAAATAGCAAACACATAGAAGCCTGAGCAACATAAGGAAGATGAATGGTGGGGAGGTCAGATTTAACTCTTTCTTTGCCTGCCACAAAAGTTTTCTTCTTGGAAACTGCTGAAAAAATTCCAATTGAGATTGGGTGTCTTGTATCAGAATTTAATCCCAGGGTCAGAAACTTTTGTTCAGCAAGTTATATTAGACACTAGGTGCAAGAAATACTGAGTAAAGATTCCTAAAATTCAGGCCAATCCAATCCAAGAGCCATTAAAGCAAACAGGGAAAGTCCAAAGGCATAGCCATGCAGGTAAAAATGCCAGGAGCCAAAAGAGATGTTGAGGACTTCTGGACTGCCACTTGTGGAATTGTCTGGGGTTAGTCATTTTTTACTTGCTTGAGGATAGGGGAGGAGCTAAAGCATGTTTAGCCCACTCCTCCATCAAAACACAACAAGCAAATTTTGCCTATATCATAAATTGGCTGATGAAGGGAGGGGGAAGGGAATGTGTAGATACTTTTCCTCCCATCTGAATGTTGCAATGCTGCATCAATTAGGAGAGGGGAAAATTGTTTTGTTTTAAACATTTTTTAATACTTTCTTTGTAGTGTGGATAAGAAAAACTGTTCTCAGCCATGTTTTTGATCAATGTTACTGAGAAAAATTAATACATATATTTTCTGACCAATGCAGCACTACAATAATCAGATAGGAGGAAAAAATAATTATACTTTTTCTGACCCTCCACAGAGGAGCAGGGGAAGTGTTTAGTTTCAATGTCTGAGCCCATTCAGCATACTAAAGGTTGATATCAGGAGCAGCTTTTGGTGGTTACAAGGTCCTATGTATGTCATATACCTGTGGACATTGGGAACATTGTATATGGGAGTACCCTCCAAAAGTAGAACTTCCTGTTGGGGGTTCAAAAAGAAGTGTTCAGTGGGTTGTCCAAGACACTCTGGCATTTGCAACATCTGGACACCGTATGTCAGAGCAATCGCTGAAGGCTCCAATGAGTGGGCTTTATACCCACAGGACATGCTCATTGTCTACCTAAACAGACCAGGAAACCCCTTACGTAACTCATGTCCTGATTTACAATCACCCCCCCCCCAAAAAAAAACACAACCCTTACATAAGTCAAATTTTACATAAGTAGCTGCATATGTAAATTGGGGGTTTACTGTGTTTTGTCTGGAATTCAGCAAGATTCCGGTTAGAGAGTTTGGTATTTGATGAATTTAAATGTCACGCAGGAGTGTGCAGGGCACCATGGGAAGGTGCTGGACAGGGAGTGGTGGGTGTTCATATGGGGGATTGGTTGGGGGGAATCCCATACATTGCTATTTGCACCCCAGGGCACCACAGGTTAGGGCGGCGTGGGACAAAGCCCAATTGCCTGATATACCAGCACACGCCTGGTGTGACAGAGATGTTTTACTCTGATAGATGCTTCATGCCTAAATCTGGGTAAGGCTTGCAGCATGGTGGTGAGGTGGGTATGCAAGTAAATCTCACTACTACTCCCCATCACCCAACTTGCAATTCAGGAAGATCTTTCCATGTCTATAGCAAGGAGCTGTACCAACATTTGTAAATGTATTCACTGGACAAACCTACTAGATTAGTAAGCAAGCTGAAGACCATTAAAAAGGCAGGGCTCTCAATGATGAAACTGTTGTAGAAACATTCAGGTGAACAAACAAGGGCTGCTGTGAATCTTCACTGTGAACTCCAAAGTTCTGCCTGATTACTGGATGATGATGGTGGTCAGGATGGAATTTACTTATGTTCTCATCTCCAGTCCCCAAACAAGCCTTCCTTGATAGGGCTGTTCATTTCTCTGAATATGTTAATATCCCTCCAGCATTTTATCCTTTTGCTAAGAATTTTGAAATAATGGCCAGAATCTATTTGATGGTTGCATAAAGTACTGTATCTGTAATTTACCCTGCCTAAACGGGGTCCCAAGGGGCATCTTGGCCATGCAATCAGGATCATGACCAGGTGCATGGCTGAGATGTGTTCCAGTTACGTTGCCAATTAGCAGCACAAACATTACTCAAACTTTACACTGGATTCTGACCAAGATCCACAGACATCACAAATATTCCTGACAATGTGCTTAGCTGAACTGCTAGGACATTCATTGATTAAGAGCATTCTTTGTGTGGCTTGTGAAGTTAATATTTCCTGTGAAATTCCATTTGGAACATGACCTGTTGATTTCCTTGATGTAATGGTATGGTGTGAACATGGACATGTTGATACATTAGCTGTTCTCCATAATTTGCAGTTTTAATATTAACCTTGGTAGAAAACCTAAATCCTGGTCGACTAATTTCAGTTGTACTCGAGTGCTTTCTCTTTCTTTCTCATGTACATGAAAGACTTTGCCTCCTCAGCAATTAATATATAGTTAAGGTATATAGTGGAGAGAAGAGAAAAATAAAGTAAATCAAGTTTTACTTTGTTCTGTGAAAATCAGTCTCCAGATAAAAGTGCTAAACCATTTTTGTAGCAGGTAGAAAAACAGTTTCCTCCAGACTGCTTTTGCCTTGCAAAAATTACCTTGTCTTTAGGTACATGTACGTTATATCTAATATTTGGGTCTAATTCCTAGCATAAAGATTACATTGGGATATCCATTCACAGATAGAAGATCTATAGCACAGAAGATTCTGTTTTAGAATTGGAAATGATATTGGACATTTGATAATTCAGAATTAGACTGAAATGGCTAGAGTTATCATACTCCCATGGAGTACATATGTATATTCCAATCCTCTTTCAAAATTGATGGCTAGAAGAGTAAGTTCCTATGAGCAAAACTCCATTCTTGAGCATTCCCACCAGAGTAAGGCAGAGAACTAATTCATGCCTACTATTCCTGCCATCCATTATGTTCCTGGTCACTAAATTAGCTTTGCAAGGTTGGGTAACCCTATGGTGGTACAGGTAAAAAGTTGAGGGTCAACAAAATTCATTTTCCTCATTGGATTAGACAAGGAGTTATTCCATTTGCAGAGGGGTAACTAATAATCCAAATCAATATTTAATCAACAAGCAGAGCTTCCATGCCTTCATATTCGTTCAAATATTACACAGCTGACCATTGATCAGTTGCAAATGTCCCAGCTTTGGGGCACCAATTTTATTATGCAAAATCTTGACCGGCTTAACCATAATGAGTCAATGTGTTAAAGTAATGTTTAACCTTAAACAAAAAGCCAGTCAGATAAAAAGGGTGTGAATTCCTGAATCCCTCCTGCGTTCATCCTTATATGAGAAGGACCTTTGATATTTCTTTAGAAGGATGGATAATAATCACATGGAAACTACCAGCTAGTAGCTGCAAAATAATAGTTGCAGCACGATACTCGAATGAACTAAATTTGAAGTTCCTACTGAATCCTGGATTGTATTTATGTGTTTTAGCTGTTAAATAATGGAGATGTAATCCATTTCTCACTTTAGACAGTCACTCTTTAGACAGAAAAAGAAAGACATCAAATCAGCATCATGAGAAACTTTGTTCCTCCAGATGTGAAAAATTTTGTTGTCTGGGACTATGTTGTCTTTGCAGCACTCTTTCTTATTTCTTCTGGGATTGGAGTCCTTTTTGCAATTAAAGACAGGAAAAAAACAACTTCCGGGGACTTCTTAGTCGGAGGTAGACAGATGACTTGTGGACCAATAGCCCTGTCCCTCACTGCAAGTTTCATGTCTGCAGTGACTGTGCTGGGAACTCCAGCTGAGGTGTATCGCTATGGCTCTACCTTTATTTTCTTCTCCATAGCATATACGCTTGTCATCATTATTACTTCAGAACTATTCCTGCCTGTGTTCTACAGATCGGGGATCACAAGCACTTATGAGGTAAGCATCCCTTTCAGCAAAAAGAAGGTGTTATTTTTGTTTCTCATCTTGAACCTCAGGTATACTTGACTATCTCATGGATACCTGGCAGCATGGGATTTTTGGAAGGGAAGGGATGTCAAGAATGAAGGATGTGCACACTTTTAAATAGAAAAGTATGTTAAAAGTAGTAAAGACAATGAATAGATGTTTTTGGTTTCGCTGAAAATTATAATGATTATTAAGAATCCCTTCTCCCTCATATTCTTTCCCTCCCTTATCTCTCATAGCAATGGAAAGTATTATGTCACTTGTCTGTGACCTGGAATTTTTTATGCTGAGGCAATGCTCTTCTCTTTGACTTGAATAAAATATGATAAGTTCTGCTTTTAAAGAACTGAAGAAATAATCAGTGATGGGGCGGGGTCAGTGGTGGGCAGCAACAGGTTCGTGCCCCCAGTGAGGGGGGTGGGATAGCGAAATTGGGTGGCCTTTGGGCAGGGGGGTACTGAAATTGGGTGGTCACGCTCAATTCCCTGTCCTTCCCCATCAAGTTTTGTCCCTGCAAGGGGTTCAAGGTCTCCCTTGCTCAAAAGCCAGTCATATCCAACTCTAGGGTGCAGTGCTCATCTCCATTTACAGCCAAAGAGCCAGTGCTGCCTGTGTTTGCAAATGTATACATGGCCATATGGCAGACATGACTAGATCACCCATGACGTAGACTCCACCCATGACGTAGGCTCTGCCCATGACATAGGCTCCATCCATGATGTAGGCTCCGCCCATGGTGTGGTAGCAAATTTTTTTGCTGTCCACCACTGGGTGAGGTGGCTGGGAAAAGAGAAATGGCATGAACACACAAGAATAGTGACCACCAGAAAAAATGCAGCATAATGTCTCCTCATCCTGACTGTGGTGACTCAGTGGTTAAGAAGCTTGCCTTGTTAGCTGGAAGGTTGCCAAGTCGGCAGTTCGAGACCTGGATACTGCATGACGTATTAAGCACCTCTCTCTCAGCACTTGGGGACATGAAAGAAGCCTCATTTGGGCATTCCCTGAACAGAATTTCTTCTGCAAAAATCCTTTCAACCCAGAATAGTTTCTGACATGACTTGGGTTTACTAAACAATCGTTTCCCAATACTTCTTGCACCTTGTATTAAATTTCTGAAATTTTGAGAGTGGGTGGGTAATAATTCTTCCTTCAACTGTTTGATATGGCTAAAATGATACTCTTTCTCCCCTATCACGTAATCACTGAGAACTAGGTGCATAACCCTAAAGATCTGGAGTAAGGTACAAAACATACTTTGGTGCAATGGCTTTTTCTACAACAATAAGGTGATACTTTAACCATATTACAGCATTGCCATGAATCTGCATTAGTAACAGGAACTCATCTAAAACTGACATGCAATGTCTTTCAAATGAAAGCAGAAAACACTATAGGTAGCTTTTAAAGGAAAAGTATTCATTTGCCAGAGGGACTGTGCTGGCTTAGTGATTAAGTTGTGAACTTGATGACTGGAAGGTTGGAGGCCAAGTTTGAGACCTGAGTATTGCATGATAGAGTGAGCTCCCATCTCTGTCCTAGCTCCTGCAGTTCAAAAGCAAGAAATTGCAAGTAGATAAATAGGTGCCATTTTGGTGGGAAGGTAGCAGCATTCAATGCACTCTGGTGTCTAGTCATGCCTGCCACATGTCCATAGAAACATCTGCAGATGAAGACAGCGCTGGCTCTTGGCTTATAAATGGAGATGAGCACCAAACCCTAGAGTCAGATATGACTTGCTTTTGAGCAAGGATGACCTTTACCTTACTCATTTGCCAGGCTGTATACAATTGAACTGAAATATTTCACGAGGAGGAAAAGAGCGCACATATCCCTAGAGTAGATGGAGATAGGTTTATTAGTCCAAACATAATAGTCAAGATTTATTTAGCAACTAAACTTTACTGACCAGATCAGCCATACAACTGCAAGCTATTCCAACAATACAAACCTTCAAATAGCCCACCCCACTAATCCATTCCTGGTCAGTCTATAAGTTTAAAGATGAGGATCAATTTCAACTTTATTTCATGGCACTAACCTCTTAAGAGGATTCTCTCACACAGAGAAGCAGAACCTATGAGTCATTCAATAATAGGGATCTCAGACAAAACAACTGTGGAATAGCCTTAAATATTTATTATGTCTAAACCCTACAAAAATCACATTGAATTCAAAAATGAAAGAAACCCATATATCTCTGTATTGTTACTTCCAGAACATTCTTGTACTGTCAAGCAAAGATATGGATGGCTAAACTAGAGAAAGGGGGAAGCCAAGGACTAATTGGTTAGGTATCGTGAAATTTAGCTTCAAAAACCTAGTCTCTAAGGTTTAGCTTCAAGACAACTAGAGTCTCACAGATTTCAAAACCAGTGGCCATGCTATATGAACAGATTCTGGGAGTTGTAATTGATGCTCTAGGCAGGTTAAATATGACACTGGAGAAAGTCAAAGCAGAAGAAAGATAAAATTAGTAGAAGGCATACTGGACAAACATTGGAACTACAGTCAAACCTTGCATAAAGAGCACCTCGCTTAAAGAGCGCCTCGCTTAAAGAGCAGAATGTTCTGTGAATGTTCGCGTCGCTTAACAAATGAAACCATCCAAAAACTCGCTTAACAAATAAATTGGGATTCGCAATCCCCCCACAATTGGTCACTTTCAATGGTGTTTCGCTTAAAGAGCAATCCTGTGGAACGCATTATGCTCTTTAAGCGAGGTACAACTGTATTATCCAAGCCATCACCAACAAGCATTTTCTTCCTGTTTCTTTAAAGAAACCTCTAGAAGGTTAGATTCATAGACTGGAGTGGCTTCTTTCATTTCTTCCAAGACTGCTATTTTAGGAATAAAGTACCCATGAGGAGGAAAATTTCTGAATTAAAAGGGAATGCTTTTATTTTATTGATTTGTTAATGACTTAACCATTCACACTGAAGATACCAAAGTGATGTAGATTAATAAAACACTCAATATAAAGCAGTACATAAAATCATTATGCAATCTATTTTGTCCATGAACTACATGGTGAGCTGAATAGTATTGAGAAGTCTTGCAAATGTAGGAAAGAAATGTGCACCTGAAAAAAAGAATTTCTGGAACATGATTAATATCAAAAGGAAGAGTATTTCACATCTATGCTAAATGGCCTGTTCTGAGCGATTGTGGATTTTGTGAGTCTTTGAGCTAAAATGGATACGTCTGCATCTAGCAGGAAAGCACCCAAGAGAAGACAACATTTTATTCTACTCTATTTGAATCATTTTACTACTCTCTGTAGACTTATTTTACTCTTCCTTATTAATTCCAAATAGATCAGATGGCACCAAAACCTGGACAACTGAGTTACATTTTTGTTGATGCGCTGGCCCAGGACTAGCAAGCAGGTGGCAATTTCCTTTAAACTTATGCCAAATAGAGCATGAAGGACTCGACAGCACTCTTCAAGCCCAATCAATGAGGAAAGGGTTGACCTCCTTTAGAATAAAGGTTCCCTTTCTCCACTTCAGTGGTGTTTTTTTCCCCTCTTTGCCATTCATTCCCTCTCACTGGTGGTTTTGAATAGAGATGAAATTTGCAGAGTGATGCTCCTAACACAGTTGTCTAGTGATATGGGCAGGAAACCCTGTAGAGAGTTTCAGGGAGCTTTTCCATTAGGTTTCAGTGGGCTTCTAGGGTTTCAGGCTCAGTACAGTACATTATCTAGCATTCCTTAGGGTCATCCAGTTACTAACCAGACCAGATCCAAGCCAATTTAATGTCAAAAATCTAAAAAACAAAACATAGCATATCCTAGCCCAATGATGGTGAACCTTGGCACCACAGGTGTACTTGAACATCAATTCCCAGAAGCCCTGATCAACAGAAGTGCTGACTTGGGCTTCTGGCAATTGAAGTACAAGAACACCCGGAGTGCCAAGGTTTGCCATCACTGTCCTAGCCCTTCACAGTACAGACCTTCTTGGGAACAGCAGTCCAACAAAATCTGGAAACTCACAAAGTACTGATTCTTGTCTTAAATGCTATAGATGCTTGTATTTGGTGGTCAACTTGGATGTAGCTAATATGCCTATGTTCACTGCAAATCCTTGCAAGTAAAATGTTTTTGTGATCCTTGATCTGTCTGCTGTATGAAGTCTTCATTCTGGAGTAATGTAAAAGTTATTAACTTACTCTCCAATTGTTCTGAGAGTATGAAAAACAGTTTCATGGCCATTACTGAGCCTACTTGTTGAGTAACCTGTAATAAAGCATCCAAAATGTTACAATAATAGATGTTCTCATTTACTTTATTTGTCATTTTCTCTAGTATTTGGAATTAAGATTTAACAAGCCTGTTCGCATAGCTGCAACACTGATTTACATAGTACAAACGGTAAGAGATTTCCTTCATTCATGTGTATGAAAAATGCCCTGATTTTAAATGTCTTGGTGACAACCCAGTAGTTCTCTTGCATGTGTGGAATTTTTGTGTAAAGGCCTCCTTCATTCTCTTCTCTGACAGCTTATGTGCAGGAAAATTTTCCTTCCCATAGTAAAGGATAAGAAGATAGTGCACTTTCAGGTCTCTCTATCAGTACCTGGAAAGTCATTTGATGTTTATTTGGATGGATCTCTTTGACTGCCTCGTCAGCATATTTTTTGAGCATGTAAATTTTGGCCTTTCCAGGTTCTGTAGAATGCTATTCACTGTAGGTAAAACATCTGCTGGTTTCTATTTGACTTTTTCATAATTTCTCATGACATAAGTCTAAAATTTAAACTTTTCCTGGTAGTAGGGCTGCCATGGAATTCTGCAGATGGCAATCAGATTATTTTGATAACTCATGGGTTCCTGATAGTTCTGATCCACTTCTTAAAATGAATAGGGATCTTCTCAGAATCAACAAATGCCTTTGGAAATTATTCACCAGCATTGCCATTCTACTTGGCATTTATTTAACTTTAGAATGCTTTGAGTATGTCAAATGCATTAGCTTTGGGGGCAAAGAGTAGAATGACCAGGGAACACAGTCTTTTGTTTGATGGGCTGTTGGAGGACAATCATCTTTTTGAAGGTATCTGTCACCTGAAGAGCTGCCTAATCCATCTGTGGTGTAAAAATAAAGAACACAAAGAAAGAGATCAGGGACACTAACATTGCTCATCCACAAAGAGCATCTGCTCTGTGGGCTAATGAACATAGTCATCTGCTCACTATCTTCCTCAGGTTCAGTAATTCTGTTCAAATTCTGAAAAACATAACAAGTTTTGTATCTGAATATCTAAATAAGTAGGTATGATGTTATGTACATCAATGTTCTTTTTGATCCTCTTTTTCAGTTATGCATGGCCTGTTGCTATGTTAAGACCCTCCCCCCTTTTTACAAAGAATTATTAGGAGGAATAATCACATTATCCATTTGGGCAAGCAATCCTGTTTTTAGATCCAGTCGCATCCCTTGCTTGGAATGTATAGGAAATAAATTGGATCCTGCAGTTATGAGCAATTCAAGCATCTTTGTTCACTGCAATGCCCCTCATTCCCAAAGCCGCTTTAAGATGCAAGAAACTGCCCTCTCCTAAGGAATTGGCTGCTTTTCTTACTCATGATTTCTGGCCCATGAGAAGATTTGAATTTGTTCTTTTGCATTTTCTCTGTTCATGAATAAGCAGTAATGTTTCAGTAAAAGAAACATTACATGCCTGATCATAACACATTTTACTAACTAGCTGACAATTCTGTACAAAAGGCATGTGAACAATACCTTCCTTTTGATGGGGAAAAAACATCCTTTCTGTTTTTATTGTAGTTACTGATTATATATCTGTAACACTTTATATATCTGTAATCTTTATAAGGTACTTGATGTAATGCAATCTTTAAAAAACATTTAAATTACTCATGTATGATTAGGATAACTCATTTCTAGTGATACATAAGTTGCCACCCCACAAAGGAGTCATGACTTTCTTGGATTGAATAATGAAGGAAAACCAGCTCTTCAGAGTAAGGCAGCTAAACATTTCTTACACTGGGGTGGCTCAGTAGTTCCCTTGTTAATGGGAAGGCTGGCAAGCTGGCCGTTTGAGACCCAGGTACTGCATGATGGATTGAGTGCCCGTCTCTGTTCCAGCTCTTGAGGACATGCAAGGAGCTCATTTGGGCATTTCCTGAGAGTTGCTGCCACAAAATTCCTTTCAACCCGGAATATTTTCTGACACAAAATTATTATTATAGCTTCAGAGCAGCAGTAAACATCTGATATTATCTGCACATCAAAGGCTATGTAAAGAAACATTGCTTCCTTCATCCATGTAGCGATACTGACCTTTTCCTGGAAAGAATCCAAGTGCAATCTTCACAAATCATATAATTGCCCACACAGAATGAAGACTCTGTTCTTGCCTGAGTTTGCTTGGAGAGCACATTGAAGTTAATTGCCTTTCCTGGAGGACAACCTAGTATTCATGCCTTTTCAGGGAACTGTTTGTTCATCAGAGGATTCCACCAAGCAGAGTTCAATGCAACATCAGCAATAGTTTGCTGCTGACAGAAATTGCTCACTTCTCAAATGTTAAGGTGATGCTGCAGATCGTTAGAGCCAGAGTTCTCAACCTTGTAAAGCCAGAGGCCGGGTCATGCTCCCTCAGACAGCTTAGGGGGCCGGATGGCCATTTTGCCCTTCCTCTACCACATGGAATTTCCTGGTGTGGTGGATGCAGTGGGGGGCACATGAAATGCAGGTTGAGAATCCCTGCTTTTGAATATAGCTTCATTTGCATTGTTTCACACACCATTTCTTTTGAAATATAAGAAGTTGTACCTGCCTTTGTAAATTTAATTTTTATTGGTTTTACCAGTGTCTTTCTTTAAAAGTAATTACTTAAATATTTAAAAATTGAATTAGACATCCAGAGAAAGTGTAAGATCCCAATTGATTTGCAAACTTTTGACAGCAACCTTAGATAAATTTGTTTGGTTGAGGTAGTCACCTTTGGTGGGTTTGGGGCTATTTCGCATGGGCTGCATGTTTGCTGAAAATGTGTGTGGGAAGGAGGAATAAAACTGGAACTGCCAAAGAATTCACTTCTGACATTAAAAACATAGAGAATGCCACTTTGTCTTATTGGAGAGTTCCTCTCCTTCAGGCTTCCAGAAGCACATTTCTCTTTCTTTTTGATAATAATAGTTTGGGACTGCGATGGCTCAAGGGATTAAGACACTGAACTTGAAGACTGGAAGGTCAGAGTTCGATTCTATATGATGGAGTGAGCTCCCATCTCTGTCCCAGCTCCTGCCAACCTAGAAGTTCAAAAGCAAGAAATTGCAAGTAGATAAATAGGGACCACTTTGGTGGGAAGGTAAACAGTGTTAAGTGCACTCCAATATCTTAAGCATGCCTGCCACATGTCCATGGAAACATCTGCAGATGCAGAAAGTGCTGGCTCTTGGCTACAGAGATGAGCCCTGAAACCTAGAGTTAGATATGACTGGCTTTCGAGCAAGGGCGATCTTTATCTTTACCATACCATAAAATCAGGGACTATGGTAGCTTAGGGGTTAAGGTACTGAATTTGATGACTGGAAGATTGGCAGGTTAGCAGTTCAAGACCTAGGTGCTGCATGATGGTGTGAGTTCCCTTCCCTGTCCCAGCTCCTGCCAAACTAGAAGTTTGAAAGTAAGAAATTACAAGTAGATAAATAGGTACTAGTTTGGTGGGAAGGTAATTGTTCCATGCACTGCAGTGTCTAGTCATCCCTGCCACATGTCCATGGAAACATCTGCAGATGCAGAAAGTGCTGGCTCTTGGCTACAAACAGAGATGAGCCCTGAAACCTAGAGTTAGATATGACGGCTTTCGAGCAAGGGCGATCTTTATCTTTACCATACCATAAAATCAGGGACTATGGTAGCTTAGGGGTTAAGGTACTGAATTTGATAACTGGAAGATTGGCAGGTTAGCAGTTCAAGACCTAGGTGCTGCATGATGGTGTGAGTTCCCTTCCCTGTCCCAGCTCCTGCCAAACTAGAAGTTGGAAAGTAAGAAATTACAAGTAGATAAATAGGTACTAGTTTGGTGGGAAGGTAATTGTTCCATGCACTGCAGTGTCTAGTCATCCCTGCCACATGTCCAAGGAAACATCTGCAGATGCAGACAGCACTGGCTCTTTGGCTGTAAATGGAGGTGAGCACTGCACTCTAGAGTCAGACACAACTGGCTCTTGAGCAAGGGTAACCTTTACCATCAAACCAATTCTGACTTATGCAACTCTTTTTAGAGTTTCCTAGGTTAGAGTACTCAAAAGTGAATGAACACCACTAGTCACAATGTTGCTCAAATATGTTGTAGTGAATAAGTCCCATTAAACAGCATGGCCTATTTTCTTCTCATGCACAGATGTGATGTGGTAGAAGTCATGGCAGCGAACTGAGACTAACACGGTGATGATTGTATGTCTGCATGTATGTCCCAAACACAATCACAGAACTGGCACCTTGTTGATTAGCCCTAATCAGCCAGCATGGCATTTATGATTTCTTCTGAGCATCAAAAAGATGGGGGAAATCAAAAGAATTCTGGCCATACAAAGTGGACTTTTTTCTTCCTTCCTTCTTTATTTGTATAAGAGGATTGAATTATTTAAAATTGTGGACAAATATGAAATACTTGTAAAATTCCAGACAATTAAAAATGTTAAAATAATTAGACTATTTTTGAACAGAAGCAGGCTTCTTCAGTAGTGTTATCGTCATCATTTATTACATTTGCTGCATTGATTAAATTTATCTATATTCACAGAAAAGTTGTCTTGTATCCAAGTAGCCCCATGTTCTTTTATCTTCCTACTTTGCTCCAAAATCTATTAAGTAACTTTCAGATGATTCAGCCAAAATCTTGTACTCTCCCCCCCCCCCGTGCTTTCATCCATTTGGGAAAGTGTGTTGGTTTTGCTCTCCGTAGGTTTCGCCAGCTTCTTCTGGTTGAATACTTAGAGTTTTAGAGGTGTGCAGAAACGTTTTCTGTTTGTAACCATCATCTAAGGCAGGGATTCTCAATGTTTCCAAACCGTGGGCTGGACTACATCCCCTTAGACAGCAGAGTGGGCCAGACTGGTGGTTCCCTCCCACCATAAATCCTGCCATAAAATGCATCGACAGCTGTTGTAAATGTGCTTATGACAGCCATGGGCACATATAAGGCTGTTGTAAACACATCTACTTCCATTTCCAGTGGTGGTGGAGGAAGTGAAGTGGGCCACATGACATGGTGCCACAGGCCAGGTCTGGCCCATGGGCTGTAGGTTGTGAACCCCTATTCTAAGGGTTTGGTGCCCATGAAGTGGCAGGGTTTGTTGTTGTATTAACTTATTTGATTTATTATTTGCTATCACTTCTCAATGTACTTCTAGACAGGCAATGCCAGCTAAATAATAGACTTTTGCAGTGAGAGTATGTTTTGGGCCACCAGTAATACTCTTGCATGAATTAATAAGAGCTACATCTACTTGTTCAGAATGTGTGTTGATTTACACCATATGGCATCAGCATATTATGCTGTGGAGTAGCATGGGGAAAGATTTGTTGTTCTTATTGTTTGTAGGTGTGCACCCCAATTTGATCCAGCCAATTTCTTCAGTGTGTTATTTTTGTAGCATCCTTCTGTTTGATATTTAGACAATGGGGTCCATTTTATGTATTGGGCATGTCTTTCCAGAGTGAGACCTATGATGTATTTGGTCTGGCAACCTGTTAGAATGGAGGCACTAGAACATTCCAAAATGCAAGTTACAAATTTATCATAGTTCCCAAGTTGAGGGGCAATCTGAAGCCCAGCTGTGTCTAGCATTGTTGTAATCTTTTCCCTGTTGGCTTTTTTGGAATTACACCTCCTACAGAATAGATTGGCTATCCAAATGGCTAAGTAGATCTGACATAGAGTGAGTCTGTGCTGAGTGTTTGGAATTGAATCACCTGCAGTCTTAATGCATTGTTCAGCTACAGGCTTATGAACAGAAGTTAGATTGTAGCCTCTTTACCACCTGTTACTGTTAAATGACAGTGTATAAGGTACATTTAATGGGTTTCTGCCCACTTTATAATAGTTTCCTTGTTTTTCTCATCATATTCATAGTCCCAAATTTTGCAGTGGCTGTTGCCCTCTCCAACTAGAAAGGGAGTGTTCTGGTTTTCCAGAAAACTTCTTAGAGCAGAATGGTATATTGCATGGTTATAAATGTATGTTACTTTATAAACAACCAGCTGAATTGACAAGATTTCTATGTTGTCCTCTTCAGTATAGTCTGCTGAGAGGACTATAACACTTGGTCTTACAAAAATGGTACTTCTGTATTGATTGTGGGACCTCTCAGCAATTAGACATATCCCAGGAATCACGGTTCAGTGCTGACCAGCTCCTCTGTGAGTTTCTTGGACCTGAAGAACATTGTATTTCTGTTTGCAGTAAAGTGAAGGTTGGAATTCCTCAATAGATGATAAGATGGCCTCTGTATTTTTTTTAAAAATGTCATTTATGACAAAAAAGGTAATTTTGTTCATCAGCTGGTCAGTGCAATGCTTAGAGTGGACTGCAGAAGTAGTGTTTGTAAGGAGACAGCCTCTTCAGACCATTCTGTTGATGACTGAGACATACATTGCAACTAACCAATTATTAGAAAAAGGAATTCTTGATTGTCATATGTGCATTTGTATGTTAGTGGATTCTCATCTTACATATTTTCCCTACCATTTCAGATACAAGGTGTTAATTTTTTCATATAACATCCCATTTGGTTTTGGAACCTTATTATTTGCTGGAGCATCTCTACCTCAGAACTCCTGGCACTGCCCAGTTATCACAATCTGCACAGCTCCAGGTGCCAACCCCAAGAACAGCTAGAAAAGCTATAACTATATATAGGGCCTTCTCGGTGGCAGCACCTACACTCTGGAATGCACTACCGGATATTGATACGATACTATATAGTTTGGCCCTAAATTAGCAATAGAAACACTGCCTGGGTTAGAATGCCAGCTATGCATTAATTGTCTCTCTCCCTGCCCGCCTTCATTCTCTTTTAAAGTGCTATTATCATCATAACACTCTTATCTAATCCCCCATGGGGGGCAGAAAAAACAGCATGTTTGGCCTTTACTCCCCTTTATTCTTCCAACAGTTCTAGGTAGGCTAGATATAAAAATGGTCAGAAGACCAGATCTCTTTTGAACTAATCTGACACTCCAATTACAACTCTGCACTGACATTTGAGATACAATCAGCACTCCTTCTTACTAGAACAATTATTTCCCCAGCTGGAGGAAAGTTTAGATTGTAGTTTGGTGATGAATGAAACTGGCTACAGCTGTGTAGATTTGTGTAGGGGAGAGAACAGTAAGCTGAGTGACAGACAAAGGAGATGCAAACTGTGTTTAAGAATAGGATTGGGGCATTCACAAAGATGCACTTTCATTTGTTCATGAGCATACGTTTCTGCACAGTGATGGGCAGCCAAAATTTTTACTACCACACTGTGGGCAGTCCTGATGTCATGGGCGGAGCCAACATCATGACAGGTGGAGCCAACCATGTGGGCAGAGCCAAAGTAAAAAATCCATAAAAATAAGTACACAAAAACACATAAAAATACACATTAAAAATAAATGCACATTAAATACACATTAAAATATACCCACCTACCCCACATCCACACTTACCCTGGGGACCAGGCTGTAGGGAGCTTCAGGCTAGCAGCTGCTTTTCCTCTTCCCTGCTTGGTAGGACAGCAAGGAGGCTGATGAGGGCCTCAGCAGCAGCCACTGGTTCCTCTGTGGCTGCGTGTGGCTGCCCAACACCCTGCACTGCCACACTCCAAGCAGCAAATGGCTGCTTGCTCGGCAGGCAGAACGCTGTAGATGTGCATGCATGCCAAGCACTGTGGTCGCGCATGCACAGTGGGGGAACTGGCGAAAAGGTAAGTCCCCAAGGTGGTTCCCGCCAAAAGCCGCTACCGGTTCTCCGGGACACTAGGAAAAGCTACTACCGCTTCTGGCAAACTGTTGTGAACCGGCTGCTGCCCATCACTGTTTCTTCAACAACCAAAGAGAATGTGCAATTTATGAAAGTGGAAATTAAGGAGACTATTGTATAACACTTAGTCCCCATTTAATTTATTTTGTTTGACCGTTTATTTTGATCTTTTCTAGGGGAATATACTGTGATTTGTGATTCCTTTTTCAATATCCATTGTGCTCTTTCACAGATTCTTTACACTGGTGTGGTAGTCTATGCTCCTGCCTTGGCTCTTAATCAAGGTGAGTGCTGAGTTTTCTTTTTGCTAAAAGTAAGCAGAGGAGATGTGGGTTAATATACTGTTCAAGGTCTTGGCTAAGTGTCTCATTCAGAGTAGCCATTTAAAACTGTGCCGTCTTCGACTCTGTCCTTCTAACTTTTTCTTATAATGCCCTATGCAAAACAGGCAGACTAAGGCTGAGATTTCCTAGCCTGTTGATCTGCTATTTTTTTAAAGTGTAGTTTTAGGCAATCAGGCATGGAATAATTTCCATTTTGAAATATATTTTGTTCATTCATTTTATCAATTCAAAAATTCATATTTGTGCCCCCTCCATATTTCTTATTATGAAAGAAGCCTGGAGATCTTGAAAGGTGCTGTTCATTTTGTGTCATTTTTGCTTTGTTTTTAATATAAAATTTCAACCTGACATGCTGCCCATAGTTGAAATGACTGGGACGGATTTTTCTTGCCTGAGATGACTATCCAGCATGTTCCTTCCCTCCTCTGAATTCAAAGATTGCCCCATCTTTCCCTGCTCAGTCTTCTTTCTTTATCTTTGTCAGTTGTTGTCAGTTGTTGTTGATCTGTTCACTTGGTTGTTAGCATGCATGCAGTAAAGCAGCATGCAGACATCTCTAATTACAAGTAACTGTAAGTAAATAAACATTTTAAAAAATTTCTTACAATGTTCAGAGTGAGTTATTGAGATTTTCTGTGCCAGTAAATGAATTTCTGTGAGACTTGTGGCTTTTCTCCTCTCTGTGTCTCTATATGGTAATTTTATCATTAATTCAAAATTAATTCAAATTTTAGGGCACATTATCAGCTTGGGTGTTTGTATTACTTTATTAGAATCCTTTTCAAATAGTGTACCTTTCCTCCCTCAGAAAAACAGTAAAGCTGAACTATTATTCATAACATTAATGAAAATAACAAAAACTGATAGGTCAGTTGTGACTTCCTTCCTTCCTTTGAAAATAATACATAGTACCCCGGATAACGTTATGACTTGGTTCTACAAGTCTCGTCGTTATCCGGTTTTTAACGTTGTGCGATACATTGATCACACAATGTTAAAAAAGCCCTGTTTCCCTGGAGGCTTCAGCAAGCCAGAACGTCGGGATTTGAAACAGCTTGGATCGGGTCTCCCCACCTCCCTGGACCCGGCGGGAGGGGGGGGGTCAGAGACCCCAAAATTGGTAAAAAAATTTTTTTTTACCAATTTTGGGGTCTCTGACCCCCCCGCATCAGCTCTAGGGAGGTCGGGAGACCCGATGTGTGCTAATTTTGAAGTTCCCCCACCCTCTTTGAGGCTGCAGCAAGCCAGAATGTTGGGATTCGAACCCTGACGTTTTGGCTTGCTGCACTGGCTGAGGACATTGGGGAAGCCCAGAAGCAGCTTGGATTGTGTCCCCTGCCTGCTCCAGAGAGATCAGAGGACCCGATCTACAGCTGCAGGGTGGCTGGGGAAGCTGACGGGGACTCCCTGTCGGCTTCCCTAGCCACCCCCCCTTGCCTCCGCAGCTGTGGGGTGGCTGGGGAAGCCGACGGGGGAGCCCCCATCAGCTTTCCTGCCTCCATAGCTGCAGGGTGGTTGGGAAGCTGAACGGAGAACCCCGTTCAGCTTTCCAGCTACCCTGCTGCTAAGAACGACTGTATCGGATAACGTTAAAAATCGTGTTATTCGATACAAGATTTTTCCGAAAATCACGCTATACAGTACTCGTGTTATCTGAGGTATTACTGTATATTGTCCTGCTGGGTGAAGGAGCACACAGTGTTTTTATATCTTTTATAGTGTTTTTGTTTGTTTGGCTGTTTTATTGTTTATTGTGATGTGTAATTTTTGTTACTCTTGTATTAATGTAAAAAGAGAAATTAATTCATTTTAGACATTGAGATAGTTTTAAATAACCTGTGCTTAATCTAATTTCCTTTGTGTTTACAGTGACTGGATTTAATCTTTGGGGTTCAGTATTTGCAACAGGAATTGTCTGTACCTTCTACTGCACGTTGGTATGTATGTGACTGCAGTTCAGTTCCGTAAGCGCTTATAAGAGTGTTCTAACTGGTGTTTACTTTTATTTTAATGAATACAAACAGGCTAGCATTCAAGGGCACTGTTTGGTATCTTCCTGTGCAGTGAAGGCAGCTCTCTGTTCTCACCTTGTTTTAAAATATTCCTATTGATGCCCAAAGGACTGGGCAGATTTTCCAGCTCAGGAAAACAAATGAGATATGAATTCAATAGACTTTGAAAATAACCTGCAGTCTTGTATAAGAAGCCTTTCCCTTAAAATAAAGTCCTACCCATACTTTTATGGGACTAAGCTAAAATTAACATACTGAGCCCTGTATTTCAATAAAGGCATGCATAGGCCTACTTAAGGTCAAACTAGAGGTTAAGAGAAAGATATATTCTATGAAATTAACTCATGTTTCCTCCAATAATGGGATTTTCCTAGAAACACATGAGTTAGCAATCAGACTTGCAAGCCCAAGCCAGAGCTTTGCAAATTAAGCCCTTGTTTATCTTCCAAAGACAAATCACAAACCAAAGCATGCTATAGGCAAGGCATGGAGGTAAGGAAAACCACATAGATGAACTGTTTCACAACTACTAAAAATGTGTGGGAAGTGTGGCCTAGCTTGACCCTTAATTGAGCAGCATGGATAGCAATCTCTATCCACATTGGATCAAACTAATAATGCATACATACATGGGGCTAGCATATAATCAGGGCAAAAGTGTAGCCATGCACGCTATCAAATTGCAAGCTATCAAACTGGTAGTATAGCATGAAAAAACATGCACAAGTACCAGCCAGTTACCTGGGGCAGCAGAGATATATTTCCTTTCCTATCCCTTCTCTCTCCTCAACAGAATCATCATCAGAAAAGTGCACAAAGTAGGAAAGATTAGTTTCTCATAGTGGTGCTTAGTCTTTAAGGATGTGAGGGCGGTCTTGCTTAGGCATCTGTCACCCCATTGATCGCCAGGGTTCGGCTTAGTCTTTAAGAGGAAGTGTCCTCCCCTGTGCCCTTTCTAACAAAAAATAAAGTTTAAAAAATGGAGAAGGGTGGCCATACTCAACATAACAAGATTTGGCTAAGAGAAAAGCTCTGAATAGGTTTCTTGTAGTTTCTTCTGTAACATATTAGAAATGAAGACAAACACATTTATTCTGTTTTTGTTTGATTTAGGGAGGATTAAAAGCTGTGGTTTGGACAGATGCTTTTCAACTGATCGTTATGCTGATTGGATTCTTTACAGTTTTAATTCAAGGAACACTTAAGAATGGAGGCATTACAAACATTTGGGAAGATGCGAAGAATGGATCACGCCTCACTGTATTTGAGTAAGCAGAATGTATTTTCATGATCAGACTGATGACACTGTTAATTACTGGTTGAATCAGAAGTGTGTGTGTGTGTGTGTGTGTGTGTCTGTGTGTCTGTGTCTGTGTCTGTGTCTGTGTCTCTCTGTGTGTAAAATATGGAATATTGAAAATGTTGATGTCATGGGATGAAAACTCATTGTACATCTCCAAAAATGAAAGTGTGATGATATCCACACCAAGAGCTTATTGTTGCTAATTAAAGGCTTGCTCTGCAAATTTGAGATGGATATCACAGATTGATAGAATAAAGGCATTATAGGAGGCCTATTATATCATGTTCAATGTTGCTGTAATGTGCAGGACTCACATGAAACTGCCTTCAATTAGCAACAAGTGGCCTTTAACATGTGGTGATTCATTGCTATTGAAGCCATCGCCCCCACTGTGTGTGCAGAGCTGCACAATAGGATTTTGGCCAATATTTATATTACATGGCTTATGAACAGAGCTACTCTTTTTTGGACTGCATTTCCAGAATCCCCCTACTGGCATCCTAAACTACATGTGTGATTATATGCTTAAGCTGACCCCCTTCCTTGAATCCTTTCTGCAACAATTAAAGATCTATCTTTCTAAAACAGCCAGGAGGTGCTGGCTATGCTAAAAGGGCACTGGACAGGGAATGATGAGGGTGTTTAACCCTAACAAAATATATACGTTCCCACTCGTCCTCTAATTTTAACTCCCTTTTGGGGGATTCAAACCGAAAACCTCCTGCTTACAAGGCAAAATTGCAACCTCTAAACCACAGCAGCTCCACTGTAAATTGAGCTCCTTTTGTAAACTTATGTTTGGTGGCAAAGGAGGAGGAAGGCAGGCAAAGGAACATAAGAGCCCCACTCACTTGCTCAATCATTCTGGGCATCACAGCTTGGCTCAGCTCTTTGGATTGGCACCCAAGGGGGGTGCTGTGGTACTGGGGGCCTGAGGGGGGCATTCCGGGCTGAGTGCCAGTAGCCCAATGGGCCAGTCCACCACTGAGCATAGCCCAAGGCAAAATTCTAGCCTAGAAGCTGAATTAATTATCCCTGTTATCCTTTATTTCTTCAGCTTTGATGTGGATCCTCTGAGGAGACACACATTTTGGACAATTGCCATAGGAGGAACATTTACCTGGCTAGGAATCTATGGAGTGAATCAATCCACAATACAAAGATGCATTTCTTGCAGAACAGAAACACAGGCCAAACTGTAAGTAATCACCAAACTCTAACTTAAATTGAGACTCAAAGGACATGAAGAGAAAGGCCTCCCTTGATTATTTTAAAGTCTATGGAGGCTGGTATGGAATGACTCATGGCAACCCTGTGAATGAGAGCTCTCCAAAATGTCCTCTCCTCAACAGCCCGGTTCAGCTGCTGTAAACAAAAGCCTATGGCTTTCATTAAGGAGTCAATCCATCTTGTTTTTCATCTGCTTCTTTTCCTGTTGCCTTCCACCTTTCCCAGCATCATTGTCTTTTCCACAAAATCTTGCCTTCTCACCATTTTTGCCTCCATCAATTAAAATGAAATATAACTAAGGAATATTTCACTATGACCAGATCAGACTCCTTAAGAAGTGGGCACTGGCACACTAGTCTCAGTTTGTTTGCCCTCATCATGTCCAGATTTCCTGGAATCAAATCTAAATGAAAAAAAGTGCTAGAAATCAGTAGCATAGTGTTGGCTCCAACCCCCAAAACTTTAGACAACTTGCCCCAGCAGTTTCATATAGATAGTATGGGGATAGTGTAAAATCTACAGGCTAATATGAAAGGTGTTGAACCAGAATCCTTTAACACTTCAAGTTTCCATCCCAAAGAAAGGACCTATTAGGGCAGGGGTGTACAAACTATGGCCCATGGGCCAGATCTGTCCTCCATGCCAATTCATCCGGACCATGCCGCTCATGTTGCTCCTGGAAGCAAAGTAAAATGCACCCATATGGGCCCATTTTACTTCCATTTCAGGGAGCAACAAGGGTGGTGCAGGCTGGATTAATTGGCATCAGGGGCCAGATCTGGCCCACATGCCATAGTTTGGGTACCCCTGGTTTAAGAGAGAAAATGGTAGCTTAAAATCTATCTCATCCTGTTGCAAAACAGATTGCAAGGCATGTTTTATTTCCACTTCTGGTGGGAGGAACCATGTGACCGGCCCATTGAATCACGTGACCGGCCCACTGAACCATGTGGCTGACCTGCAGCCTGAAAAATTTGGGCACCTCTATATTAGGGAATCATGGTTGATTGTACTAAAAGCTGATGAGATCCATGGAACTCAACAGGGACACCCCCCTTCTCATTTTTAGCATAGATTATCCACTAATTCAATCAAAACAGTGTCCACCCCACAGCCAGGCCTCAAGACAGACTGAAATCAGTCTAGATAATCTACATCATCCATAGACCCTGGAACTATGAAACCGCCACCAGAACCTTGCCCAAAAATGGATTACAGTAAAACCTCATATAACACTAAAACCTGGTTCCACAAGTCTTCGTGTTATATGATTTTTAGTGTTATCTGATCCTCTATGGGATCCATAGAGATACATTGTAACCACACAGGCTTTCGCGGTTGTTATCTGAAGCATCCCATAGGATCTTAATGTTATCTGATGCAATTCTTCCCCCCAGATTCCTTGATGTTATGCGATTTTCGTGTTATTCGATACTAATGTTATATGAGGTATTACTGTATTTGATATGAGCTAATAATTATGTAGTACTATAAGCGTCAGGGGGTGTTTATCAACAAAGAACATTTCACAGCCTACAAATATAATTACTTCTTCTTTCATGTCTAGGGTAGACTTTAAACTGTCAAAACAAAACCACCTTTGGGTGAATTCATTCCATAGTTCTTTTCACCTGACCTAGTGTGAGAAAGATTAGCTAGCCATTACCTTGGATACACCTGACTGTGGTTCAAAAATACCACAATCTTTGAGGAGGGTCTTTCTGTGCACCACAAATAATTACTGTACTTATTTTATTTCTTTTGTTACCTTATTGTAGACTGCTTTTCTCATTATGCGTTACTCCTAAATTGCTTTTCTCCTCTCTTACTTTTCTCTCCTTAGTGCACTGTATCTGAACTTGATTGGGCTATGGGCTATCCTGGTGTGTGCTGTTCTTTGTGGCTTGGTGATATATTCCCATTTTAGGACATGTGATCCATGGACTGCTGGATTCATTTCAGCACCTGATCAGGTATAAGCAGCAATCAGATGTGTACGTAGAAAGTTGGGGTTTTTTTTTGTTTGAAATGTCTTTGCAATATGGTTACGTTGATTTCAATAGTGTTGGCAGATTATTTAAGTTTTTAAGCATTCCATGAAAAGTGTATTATGTCTTTAAGTGTTTACAGTGCAAAGATATTAAGTTAGACATTCTCAGATATACCTTCAGAGATCTGGAGTCTTACTATTTATTACCTGGCTCTTCTCCAATGAGATTGAAGCAGTGTACATGGCTGTCCTACTCTGTCCTTTTCCCCCTTACACCAGCCCTGTAAGATACATCAGGCAGAGAGAGAGAATAGCACAGGTGACCTTGTGAGTTTTATTGCTCTGTAATAGCTAGAGTCAGATATGACTGGTTTTCAAGCAAGGGAGAATTTTACCTTTTTAAGAACTAGAAGATCTACCAAGTCTCATTCCACCCCTTTGTCTACTACACTATGCTGGGTCTCCGTTTCTATGTCATAATTATGTACCTACTCTTTCCATAATTCATTCTCACCTGTGAAAATGAAATTTTTCAAAAGTTATTTCCTCACAGGGCAAGACTGTGAGAGGTTTTGTGTAATTTGTTTTGTATATTTGACACATTTGGACAGGATGTTGTCCTTTTTAAAAAAACACCTAAGGATGGGAACTTCTATGAGCATACATTATATCATTACTGAACAAAAATCAAAGATAAAAAACAATATATGGAGGGGTAAAGGTCACTCTTGCTTGAAAGCCAGCCATATCTGACTCTAGGGTTTGGTCCTTATCTGTATTTATAGCCAAAGAGCCAACCCTGTCTGCTTCTGCAGACGTTTCCACATTCATCTGGCAGCCATGACTAGATGCCAGAGCACATGGAATGGTGTTATCTTCCCACCTATTTTGCTTCTTGCAATTTATTGCTTGCAAACTACTAAATTAGCAGGAGCTGGGACAGAGATGTGAGCTCACTCTGTCATGCAGCACTCAGGTCTCAAGCTGCTGACTTGCTGTCTTAACCACTAAACCACCACAGTCCTTATATGGAGGTGTAACTAACACAATTTCTGCCAATTTTTGCATGCAAGGAGCAGCATAAGACAAGTAATTCAGCAAATTGCTAATAACCATGAGGTCTAGAGATGATGGGAATGGAGAACAATAATATATGTACAAATGCCCTTGAACTTTACTAACCTCAGCACAGAGAAATCTCATAACCTCTCTTTCTTTCTCCCCTGAACAGCTAATGCCCTATTTTGTTATGATCATCTTTGCTTCAGCCCCGGGGCTTCCAGGATTATTTGTTTCATGTGCCTTCAGTGGAACCCTCAGGTGTGTGCTTAATCCAGCTTTAGTTAGGTGTTCTAGCTATGTTGAAGGTAAAGGAAGCAAACTGGCTGTGTTTATGAGAGAAGTGCTGTTGAAAACCCTGTATCTTCCCCCTCCCCCCACTGCTCATAATGAAATGCTGTGGTGCTTCATTTCTCTGCATGCTGTCCAGCACTAGGGTTTGGAAGATAAACATCCTCATCTCTTTCTAAACCTATTAAAATGCCTGCAGTATTTGGTGCGAAACTATCATTCAAATGTCAATTCTCATGTGAAAAGAATCACCAATGTCAGGGTGAAAACAAGAATCAAAGTGAATAATGCTGATTCCTTGTAAAAAGAAAATATACCCTGAGTAACAGGGAAAAAATGTGGTGCTATCCTGACCCTTTATTTCTCAGTCCAGTTCTTCTGGAAGATACTTGTTGAAATCTTGTTGGTCAGTATAGTGTCACACCACAGCACACCAGCTGAAGTCGGTGAGTCAACTTGTTCTTAAGTTCCATTGATGATGACTTCTTCCTCTTCTTCCTCCTCCTCTTCTTTGATGTATAGGTCAGATGTTAAACTGCCAAAATGAAGCCAGCTTTTGGTGAATTCTTTTCATAGTTCAGTGGTGGCGAACCTATGACATGCGTGCCAGAGGTGACACTCGGAGCCCTCTCTGTGGGTACCTGTGCAGTCACCCGAGCACAGAGTTTGCCCTGCCTAGCAGTCCAATGGGAGCGCTTCCTCCCTCCCCTCAGCACAGAGTTTACCCCGCCCCTTTGCCCAGCAGCCCAATGGGAACATTTCCTTCCTCACCTGTTGCTGTGTTGGCACTTTGCAATAATAAGTGGGTTTTAGGTTGCAGTTTGGGCACTCAGTCTCTAAAAGTTTCATCATCACTGCCATAGTGCCTTTCACCTGTAAAAAAGATAAGCTGGCACAACAAGGTTGCCATTGCTCTGGGTCCATGGTAGTTGTGATTTAGTTTTGTGTAGTCAGCCACAGCTAGAGTAGGCCCATTTGAATCAATGGCACTTGTGGAGGAGATAACTCACCAAACCCCAACTAATTCAGTGGGCCTATGTTGTTTTAACTTACAATGCTTAGCAGCAGGATATTTGCCATTGTAGTTGCCTGGAATGTTGGTTTTTGCAACACTATTGCCAAAGTTATACATATACTGTATGTCAATCTACACAATTTTCCTCTTATCTATGGGAACAAGCACATCTTAATATAGGTAAACTCTTTTGAGTGCCATGCTGTGCTATTAGAGGTAGCAGTGTGGGGACTTAAGCCTTGCTCATGGTATGTATGCATCCATAATGTGTGATAGTCAGTGGTGGGCTCCAAAAATTTCTACTACCACACTGTGAGTGTGGTATGGTGGGCATGGCCAGGGGAAAAGCCCTCCGTTGCACCTGAATTAGGGCTACTTTATTTCAAAACTTGGAATTTCTGCTGCTGGTTCTGGTGAACTGGTGCGAACCTGCTGATGCCCACCACTGGTGATAGTGCTCAGCAGTGTGTTTGAAAGAGGCCGAAAACTAAGCAGCCATAGCCACAACCACTGCCCCATGTTTATTTCTGTAGGGGAGGGGATAAGAGACCCTCAAACATGGCCTTGGCTCTCAGGTCTCTTACTGCTCTTGGGATTTCATCTCACACAAGGTTAAATGTTGTGCTCATTTGGTCAAGCAGCTCTGAAAATCGTAGGGATTGGGAGGAGGCCTGCCAATCCAGACCTTGGAACTAGCTGGCTGAGGCAAGAAGTTAATTGTAGCTTCCCAAAGGAATGTCTCTAGGTCCTGTGCAAGCCCAGGCTGAACACAATGTTGAGTGAAATGACCTTACAAATGCTTCTCGTTCTTTCTGGTGCAGGCTGATTTTTCTCATACTATGATAAAGCTTTTCAAGATCAGGATAGAGAAACTGGCTTTCTCTTTCATGTGCAAACACATGTAAACCTGTTCACCTGCACTCTCTCATGCATACACCCTGTCTCATTTCCTGCATACCTGCTTTCTTTTTCTTCTCATTGTCTTGTGTGTGCTTCCCCCATTCTTTTTCCTTGCAGTCTTTCCACCCACTGCTGCTTTCCTTCCCCTTTAGTTTCCATCTTTCTACACTGCTTCAGAAAGGCAGTCAGAGGCAGCAATATAAAACAGAAGCACAGTTGACTGTTCTTTTCCCCATCACATTGCTGAGGCATGTCTAACACACCCTAGCAAGAAGGAACAGGCAAATGCCATTCTCATTCCTGCTAAAAAAAAGTAGTGAATTATAGCCATCAATGTCAACAAGCGGAGAAGTAAATTCATTCTAGCTTGGTACTGCAGAATAATGCTTGCTGCAAAAGTAACTTGTCAATAAAAAGAGTTACTTCCTAGCTTTGTCCAAACCTAGAAACCATATATGAATTGGCACTCAGGTGATTAATAAATCATTTAGTCCACATTGAAACAAAGGTAAGTTCTCACACTATATACTGTTTACTTTTGCAGTACTGTGGCTGCAAGCATAAATGCTCTAGCAACTGTTACATCTGAAGATTTTGTCAAAAACTGTTTCCCAAATCTCTCTGAACGTGTAAGCACTTGGATCTGCAAAGGCTTATGTAAGTAAAGTATGTAGTTTTGACTCTTTTTTACCATAAGTTCACAAATTTCTTAGTTACAGAAAAATTAATGTGCAAAATAGTACTTACTTTAAGCTAAAAACAACAACAACCCACCATATTTTTTCCAATTTTTAAGAAAATATGCAAATATTTCCATTTCTTGTCTGCGTTTGTTGGATCAGTTTCAGCCTGTAACATCTCAGGAAATCTCAGGCACACTTTCTGCCTGTAGGGCCACCACTTCTATACTAAATCCTTGCCTCTTCTAGCTTATAAAGCTGCTAGTGAGGATGTGACAAGGTGGTTGAGGAAGATCATCAGCACCTCTTTGAGAGAGGGTTATTTTACCTCCCTGATTGAAGGAGACAGTCTTCCAATCTATCCTAAATAAGCCTGGTTTTGTGAGCCAATGATTTTAACAACTACCATTCAGTTGCCAACATACCTTCATTTTGGCAAGCTAGTGGAGAGGGTGGTAGTGGATCACTTGAAGTCATACCTGGAGAGGACTGAATGCCTTGATCCACTCCAGTCTGGGTTCAGGCCCTAACATGGGTCTGAGATAGTATTGGTTGCACTGCTGGATGACATTATTAGAGAGGCTGACTGAGGTAACTCCTCATTGTTGGTCCTCTTAGATATCTCAGTAGCCTTTGAAACCATCGACCACAATGTCCTCCTGGATAGACACTCAGAATTGGGTATCTGTGGCCAAGCTTTGGCTTGGCTTTGATCCTTTCTTGGTAGTTGTATCAATATGGGATACCCCAAGGTTCAGCTATTCCCCCCCCCCATGCTGTTTAACATCTATGTAGGGCTGTTGGGGGAGGTTGTAAGACATTTTGGAATTCACTTTTATCAGTGTGCTGATGAAACACACCTCTATATCGCCTTTTCCACCTCAGCATATCCATACTTTGGAGAGTTGTGTGGGGTCATCTATGGAGTGGATGGAGGAAAATAGGCTGAAACCAAATTTTGATAAGATGGAGGTCATGTTGATAGGAAACAATCTGTCTCAGGGTGAGGGACATTTCCTCAAGTTGAGGGGCATCTCCTTCCCTATGAAGGAGGAAGTGCATAATCTGGAGTTGCTTCTTGACATGAAACCTGAAGCTTTCTATGGGTCGACAGGTGGCTTCTGTGGTCAAGTCCACATTTTACCAACTGTAATCCATTACCCAGCCTTGCCCATTCTTGGACAGAAAGTCTCTATTATCACTGACCTTGTCGTTGACTGCAATTTGTATCCAAGAATGCATTTTTTTCATGAAGCAGGGAAAATGTCACTGGCATGAATTTGTTTAAGATGGATCCCATCTTGCCATGAAGTCACCAACACACTATGATCTTGGAGCCACTGACCTATACACTAGTAATCTCCAAGATCAGCTATTGCAATGTTCTCTGTGAGGGGCTACCCTTGAGGCTGGTACTAAGGCTTTAGTAGGTGCAAAATGCTGATTTCAGGTCTTGGTTGATTTGATTCAATTACCTCAGTTTTTACTAGCCTACAGTGGCTATCTGTGGCATTTCTACCTAGGTATTAATTGTTCACAATCCTCTTTTTCAGGCATCGTATTTGGAGTGGTGTGTACTTCAATGGCAGTAGCAGCATCGTTCATGGGTGCTGTGGTGCAGGTAACAGAAGGTTTTAAGGCATGACCTGGAGCTCTTGATCAGTATGGGGTATTTATATTCTGTTCACTGAAAAGGGAATACAGTACTTGAACTACAGTAATGTGAATGGAGTCTATTGTGTACCCAAAGTTTCTCTGTCTGTGACAATAACAGGAAGTTCTCAGGCTGTTGCTATGTCAAGTATTTCCCCCTTACAAAGAATGATCAGGAGAAGTAATCACATTGTCTATTTTGGTAAACAATCCTGTTTTTAGATCCAGTCTCATCCCTTGTTTGGAATGTATAGGAAAAAATTCAAGTATCCTTGTTCACTGCAGTGTCTCTCGTTCCCAAAGCATCTTCAAGAGACAAGAAACTGCCCTCTTCTAAGCAAGCGACTGCTTTTCTTACTTGTAATTTCTGGCCCATGAGAAGATTTGATTTTGTTTTTTTGGACTTTCTCTGTTCATAGATGGGTTGTTTGGGTTGCTGCTCAGTCAAGGAAACTGTCTGATCATATGATATTTTACTAACTAGTTGACAATACTATACAAAAGGCATCTGAATAATACCTTCCTTTTTGAAGGCAAAAAACCCTCCTTTGTGTTTTTATTTTCGTTATTGTTTATATATCTGTAGTACTTATACAGTACTGTACTTGATGTAATGCAATCTCTAATTTTTTTTAAATAATTCCTGTGTGATTAGAGTAAGTGACCTCTTAGAAAAGACATTCCCTCCAATGAGGGACAGAAAATGAAATGCCTTTTCTTCAGCAATGCCTTCCATCTGCTGTTTTCCCCTTCCTCTCTCAATCAACCGCTCTCTCCTTTAGTAGAAAGACACTGCTCCAGCAAAGATCCCCCCCCCCCACTGAAATGTTTGATAGTGTAACAAAGGGCTGTTTCTATGGATTGATATTTATGAAGATATAAGAAGGACATCTTCTTCTAAAATGCCACCTTGACAAATGATTATCTTTAAAAAGAAATCTGTCAGGAATCCACACCAGAAATGCAAGTTGCATCTTCTCTGAGATAAGCAGCTGAAAAAGTGATTATAACAGAAGAAAACTGTGGAGGATTTTGGGTGATATTCTTGTGCCTGCTAAAGTATCTTCCTTCTTTTCTTTTAACAGGCCTCACTTAGCATTCATGGAATGTGTGGGGGACCTGTGCTGGGGTTATTTATGCTAGGAATTGTTTTTCCTTGTACCAACTGGAAGGTAAGTAAAAAGAACCTTATCTTCAAAACAGAGCAATTCATATATGATAGTCATTGTGATTTTTATTATTTTTAGTACTAAGGTACAGCAATGGATAATTAGCAAATCATCTACATGTGGGCGAGATATGATACTCTTGTCATCATTTCATTGCTGTTCAAACAATTTGTGTTATTAAGTAGGAAATTGCTTGACAAGAGTTGATTCTCTGTGGTTAAACTTTGAAAGACATGTTGTAGAGCAGGGTTCCCAAACTTTTCAAGCCGGGTCACACTCTCTCAGTCAGCTTCAAGGGCCAAATGGCCATTTTGCTCTGCTTGCATGTTGGGGGTGGCCATTTTGTCCCAACAGCTTCAAAGGGATGGCCTTTTTGTTTTTCAAATGACCTTGGAGGGGTGAGGGCCACATGAAATTCTGCTAGGAGCCAGATCTGGCCCATGGGTCTTAGGTTGGGAATCCTTGCTGTAGAGTTATGGAGCTGACGTGAAAATAGTATGCTTCAAATGTCAGCAATTCACTTCCGATCTGGAAATCCATAAATCTATCAGGACCTTAACTCCTTGTTGATACCAATAGACCTGAAGGAGATGACCAAAGCACTTGTCTACTCAAATTAAATTGAATCCATTTCAATTGGTATGTTCTGAGGATGTGGACAAGGCACTTGCATGCTGCAAAGTCACCATCTCCCCTCTTAAATGGGCTAGGTACATCATCAATGTGTCTCTCTGGCACAGCTGTTTATCTTCCCACTTAAAATATACCATTATCAGTCCTGTTCTGAAGGAACCAAGCCCCAGAAGCCCAGGCTCCCCTCAAGGCAGCAGGTTCCCCACCCCTGGTCTAGATCCATTTCAATTTGGGTTTAGGCCACACCATGGAACTGAAACAGTATTGGTTGCCCTACAAAAAGATCTCCTTAGGGAGGCAGACAGGAAGTGTAATTGTGCTGGTCATCCTAGACCTTTTTGCCGCCCTTGATACCATCACCCATGGTATCCTTCTGAGACAGCTACCCGGTTTAGGAGTTGTGGGTGCTGTCCTTCAGTGGTTTCTATCCTTCTTTGAAGGTCATTATCAGATGGTACAATTTGGGGAGGTGATGTCCATCCCTTGGTACTTCTTTCATGGAGTTCCGCAGAAATTGGCTGTTTCCTCCCAATGCATTTTAGCATCTATATGAAGCTACTGAGAGAAGTCATACGGAGTTTAGATGTTTATTATCACCAATATGAAGATGACACACAGCTCTAGCTCTCTTTTCATCATCTGCAGGTGATGTATAGGGCATTGAACACTGTCTAGTTTCAATAAATGATTGTACAAAACAGACAACATTCCTATTGTTGGGAAGGTTGTTGGATCAATTAGAGGGACTTTTACTTGGTCTGGATAGTTTTATATTATCCTTAATGGATCAGATTCACAGCTTGGGTACACTCTTGGACCCAGCCCTCTTCTTGGAGTTGCAAATACCTGCTGTTGTCAAGAGTACTTTTTATCAGTTTCTGTTGATTGCCAAGTTGTGAATATATCTGAGTTAAAAATTTCAAGCATCAGTGGATCATGCACGGGTACTCTCCAAAGTCTTATTCTTCTTCCGCTGTATCCGAATCTGAATTTTGCTGATCATTATGGCAGTCAACCATGAAGACTGTCCAGTAGCCTTTTATCTGCCTTCCACATCGCAGAATGACTCCTGTACCACTGATCCAGTTCTGCAAGTCACTTTTCTGGTCCTGAGCCCTTTTGGCATGCAAAGTCCTCATCTGGACTCTCCAAAATAGACCACTGTAATTACTATCTACAAAGGCTGTCCTTAAACTCAGTACAGAAATTTCAGCAGGTCTAAAATGCAGCTGCCAGACTGATTACTGGTACCAGGAGATACAAACAGGAGATACAGTACTCCAGTCTTGGCACACCTTCACTTGCTACCTGTTAGTTAGCCAATTATGCCCAGTTCAAAGTGCTGATTATGACCTCTAAATCCCTTAACAGTTTAGGATCTCAATATTACATAACAGATACCCATCCCATCTACTTTTCACAGCCCATGATTTTAAGAATAGTGAGACTAAAGGAAGTCAAAAGAATGAACAAGTACGCTGTTTTCTAGGTTGTGGCCCTTCCCTTTGGAATAAGCTTCTAACAGTGGTTGGACAAGTGACTCCCCTCTCAAATTCCTCTCAGTTTTTCAGAAAATAGTAAAATGAGTACAGTATTATTTAAAGCTGCTTTTTATTCGTGTTTTTATCTTAAATGCTCGAAATTATTTTAATTTGCTTGATTTTATTTAATGTTAGGTTTTCTTGTAACAGATTTTTTTTTAATTTGGATTTTGCTTAATAGAATACAATGTGCTGTAAACCACCCAGAGAGTGCTCGCACTATGGGGCAGTATCCAAGCTAGATGGATGGATGCATGAAATTCAGTGTTCCTGCTTTGCGTTTAGGCCATATAATATAATTTCATGTTTTCTATTGTTTTAAGGGTGCCATTGGAGGTCTCCTTACTGGACTCATCTTGGCATTTTGGGTTGGGATTGGAGCATTTGTGTATCCTGCTCCATCTTCAAAGTCTCATCCATTGTACCTCTCAACAGCTGGGTGTACTAGTACTAACAATAACACAGAGATGGTGGCTACTGTGGTTCCTACTCTACCTCCTGTCAGGTAATTGATATGACATTGCAGTTCACTTGTATCCTTTTACAATTACAACCAAATATCACCATTGTATCTACCAGCCTTAAGGCTCCTGTTAATTTGATACATAATTAGTTAGTTATTTGGTATTAGGCTTTACAAAACTAACCAACATAATTCATAAGGGACCGGATCACCAAAATAACATCTGTCCATCCCACCAGAGTAGACCAGAAAGGCTCTCTGAATATAATATCAGCTAGAGAGGCTGAACTCTAGCATTAGGAGGAGGGTCTTTTCCATGTCTGCTCCAGCCCTATGGAACTTCTTACCAACTGAGTTGCACCTCCAGGTGGAGTTGTTGCCCTTCAGGAAAGAACTAAAAAAAGTGGCTGGCAAGGCAGGTGTGGGGCATCAGTGACATGGTGACCCCACCCTGCTGGCTTATATAGTGTAGGCCTCTTCGTTCTTTTAGTTGTTCTTTTAACCATAATTTTTAAATAATTGTTGGGGAGGGGGAGGGTAATGTTTAAGGTCTATTAAGGATTTTATGAGTTTTTAATGCTTTATTATTGTAATGTTTTCACTGTTGTTATGCTGCCCAGAGTTGCTCGTTCGATTTAGGCAGCAATATATAAATTTGACTGACTAACTAACTAACTAACTAACTAACTAACTAACTAACTAACTAACTAACTAACTAACTAACTAACTAACTCTTTGTCAAGAAGGCTATCCATACATAAGTAGTAACTACTGACTTTCCTTCTTTTTGTAACATTCTAGACCTCATCTGGCAGATGCATGGTATTCTCTGTCATACCTTTACTACAGTGCTGTTGGGTGTATTGGATGCATTATTGCAGGACTTCTTATCAGTTTTGTAACAGGTATGTTTCTTATGATATTCGTGAGCCCAACGTTTTTTTAAAAAACTGTTTCCAATTTTATGTATTTCTTGGAAACAAGAAGCCTGATTTGATTTTGAATGATGTTGCCATCTGAACATTGATTCATCTGTCAAAGAGTACATGAAACATTAGATCCCACCAGTATTCTGTAGCAAGAATAGCCAAACCTGCATCAAATACAGTATAGGTCCATGATGACGAACCTTGGCACTCCAGATGTTCTTAGACTTCAATTCCCAGAAGCCCAAGCCCCCGTGAATCTACACAAATGAGTTTGCTGTGATTCATTCCGCCCGCACTGCCCTTGTTGCTCCCGGAAGCAGAAGTAAGATGTGCTCGTATGGGTGCATTTTACTTCCACTTCTGGGAGTGATGAGGGCAGTGTGGGCAGGATAAATCACAGCAAACCCATTCGTGTAGATTCATGGGAACTTGGGCTTCTGGGAATTGAAGTCCAAGAACATCTGGAGTGCCAAGGTTTGCCATCACAGGTATAGGTTGATCAGAAATGAGATCATGCTTTTAAGATCTATATCCATTTTTGCCCCCTATTTTAAGAAAAAGCAAGTCCAGATGAGGGCAACCAGGATTGTGAGGGAAACTAGGGCTGTGAACAATAGTTAAAGGTCTGGAGATGTTCAGACTCAAAATAGAAAAGTTATGGGAGAGACTATCACTGTCTTTTAAATGCTATAAAGTGGGACAAACTCTGCTATAGAGGTTAGAGAGAAAAACAGTTGGTAGAAATGGCAAGGTTCAGAATAACAATGAAAGAATATTGAGTAGTGCAATAAACAGTTTGAAAAAAATAAACTGTTTGAAAAAAATTCTGAGAAATTTATTATTTAAAATAATTCACAAGAGGATTGGAGAAGAAATCCATTGTCATTACTCATTACTACCTCACTAGCCACAGCTAGTAACTTCTACCTCACTAGCCACAGCTATACTAAATTTGATGTGTGTACAAGACAAATAGTTTAAGTTACTACAACTAATCAGTGAGATACCATGTCCATACAATGTCCACACTTGCATGTGCTTCTGGCTATGTTCCTGTCACCTTGTCAATTAGCTACAGTTGGCTGTCATGATAGTTTATTTGACTTCAGTATACATATATAAACCTAAGATTTGGTCCTTATGCCCAAACTCTGGCTTGGAGGTATTATTTATTTATTTATTTATTTAAATTTGTTTATCGCCCTCCTCCCCAAAGGGACCCAGGGTGATTCACAACACATCAGCATCGACAACAATTTAAAACCAGTTCAAAAAATTAAAAGTTTTAAAAGAAGCTTAAAAACTTAACATTAAAAACTAGGCGTTGCAGCTAGGAGGCACTGGGGGTAAATTTGTTCAAACCATCCAGCCGGCTGGGGAAATTGATCCATCCATTCCCCAGACCTGACTTGCCAACCAGGTTTTCACTCCTTTCCTGAAGGACAGCAGCTCCGTCTGTGGGCGTAGTTCTATTGGGAGGAGTTTCCATAGGGCCGGAGCGGACACCGAGAAGGCCCTCCTTCTAGTGCAAGACAGGTGTGCCTCTCTGGCTGATGGCACAACCAGAGAGCCTCTCCGGTCCACTCTAGTGGGACGGACAGATGTTCTCAGGGTGATGCGGTCTCTTAAGAATCCTGGTCCACTACCATGTAGGGCTTTAAAGGTGATAACCAGGTATTTAAAGAGAAGTTCAGTGACTATCTGTGAGGAATGCTGTAGACCACCAATTTCCCTATTTCTCTATCTACGTAGACCACCAATTTCTCTATTTCCCTATCTACGTAGGATTAAAGTAGATAAAGAGATATTTGGATATGTTGTGCTTACGGACTAGTACAGATATCTCTGCACAGGAAGTAATACCCCTGCAAATTGTTCAAGACAGATTTTAAAACTTACTTTTCTGTTTGAGGAGAACACAATATAGGTTTTTCTAGCCTTGGTGCCTGGTTCTTGGCATGCTCATTACAGTTTCATCATTAACAGATCTGAATGTTGGAAAGGTTCCATAGGTTAAATGAATTTTTTTATCTATTTGTTTATGGGGAGAGTATTATCACATCCAAATTTGCACCTCAAAGATATTGAAGTTTGATCTGTTGATTTTATTGATGAATTATATGGAATAAGAACTGCCAGGATGGCAGTAGGTAACAGTTGTGTTAAATCTTTTATTTCCTGCTTAGATTGTATGAACCATGTGTGACAATCAGTCATAATTCCAGTTATGAAATAATAGCTGCTAAATGCAACAAGTGGCTAAGACTGGTAAATAATAATAATTTCATCAGAAATTATTCTTGGTTGAAAGGATTTTTGCTGCAGAAACTCTGCTCAGGGGATGCCCGAATGAGGCTCCTTTCAAGTCCCCAAGATCTTTTCTCACTGAAGTCGTCCCTATTTATCTACTTTTAATTTCTTGCTTTTGAACTGCTAGGTTGGCAGGAGTTGGGACAGAGATGGTCACTCAAACCATCATGCAGTACCCGGGTCTCAAACTGCTGACTTGCTGGTCTTCCAGGTAACAAGGTGCAATTCTTAACTGCTGAGCCACCACAGCCCCTCGGACTGGAGAAAGGGGAGAAGTAGAATCTATTCATTCCTAGCCTAAGATCACTACTCTGAATATAAAAGAGTAGCATATGTTTCCAGTGGAATGCTTTTGGATCAGAAGGATTGGCTGGCTCTATGCCATTGAATAGATAATGCCCTAACATATTCAAAAGGCTTTCTGCTCTTTGAGGAGGTTCCCTCTATGTCCAGGGTAGTGGGAAGTATTTCTATAGTGTCCGTGGTTTGTGTAGAAGGTTTAAATGACAGCTGTTTGGTAAATTAACTCATGCTGTATTTCAACTAGGTCCAAATAAAGGAGAAGACACCAAACCATCATTAATTCGCCCCGTCTGCAACATATTTTGCTTCTGGTCTCATAAATGTAAATCATTTTTCTGGTGTGGAGTGGATCAAGATAACAGCAAAGCACTTCAAGTGAGATTTTTTTAAAATATATAAAATACATCAACATGTTGCCGGTCTCTGGACTCTATTAAATTGCACTGTAACATAGGCTAAGTGCCTTTGGCTTGGAAACATTACTTGTAGAAAAACAACCCACAAAGTCTGCCACCAGCATAGGGACATAATTTTTGCAAATTCTGAATATATTTTGAAAGCTTATATACTTTTAAAAGGAATATCATTATCAGATGCCTCTAAGAGCTATAGCTTTATTTGATTATAGTTATTACATTTTTATGCAAACTTTCTCCTAGTGAAGGGACTCAAGGCAATTTATAATGTTGTTAAAAAGAATAGAAGTTGAAACAAATCACTGTGACCATTAAAATGTTATTCAACATAATAATGTTAAGCATAGTAACATTAAAAAGTTATTAAAATAATGCTAAAACTCGAATCTAAATACAATCTTAAAAACACAAAGACATGAAAAGGATATCAAGCATAGGGCAATTTACTACATTAAAACTGGATATTAAAAGCTTGTTTTAAGAGAAAGGCTTTTACTTGTCACTGGATGGGCAGGAGAGAGGGAGCCAGCCTAGACTCAACAGAGGGACTATTCCATAACCCTTGGGAAGTCACTAAGATTCTCTCTTGGTTACTGTCAAATGTACAAGACTGAAAGGAAGGCCTTCTCAGAAGATCTTATGGCGCAAGGAAGGATATATGGAGAGATATGATCCATCATATAGCCTGAACAATAACCATATAGGCCATAACTGGCACTTTGAAGTGCAACAGCAACCAATAAAGCTGTTGTTACAGGGTGGTTATGTGCTTCCTGTAACTGGCTCTAGTCATCAGTTTGGCTGTAACATTTTGAGCCAGCTGAAATTTCTCAACTCTTTTAAAGGCATCATAAAGTAATTGGCATGAAGCAATAACTGCAGTAATCCCAATGAATGTAACAAGGCATAGTCACTTAAATAAAGTGCACTCCCTGAGCACTGCTTAACCTTCAGCACTCCTGAAAAAGATAAGGCTCGAGGGGGATGAATGTTTGCCACTGCCATTCAGAGTTTGCCTCTGTATATAATCTATAATGTTATAAGGTGTATTCAAGTGATTAGGTATTTTTCATATTTTTCCTCCAGAGATAAAAGTAAAACTTGATTAATAATGGCCACAAGCTAATATTTAGTTTAATTATATTGGTTTATTTCCTTCTTTAGCACTTTTATGATTGATAACTCCAATGTATTTGTTGATATTTTTCTACTACTGCTAATCTGAGGCAGATAGAACTATTTAGTATAGAGAACTGTTGAGAGAACAAACATGAGGAAGGCCTTGATAGCAGGAAATGAGAGTGGTTAATGTCTCTTTCTTGTTTCTCAGGATGAACTGAAAAGTTACCACCTGAAAGACCTTGTGAAAAAAGCAGATGCAAATGATGACCTCAAGAATGGATGGAATAAAGACGCTCAGAGCCATTTTCCTGGTTATAACCCACACAACAAATCCTACACTAATCCAAACATGGAAACAGAATGTTATTTTTAGCATACACAGATATCAGATACCATATTCAGTTAACCACAAGAATGGCATAGTTTTACTCCAAATGCAAGAAAAAAAAATTGCTATTAAAGCAATCACAGGTATATACCATCCCATAGCACTTAGCGCATTCTCTGTGCGGTTCACAAGTTAATTAGCATTTTGCCTCTGAGGTCGGTACTCATATGACCGACTTTGGAGGGATGGAAGGCTGAGCAAGGAGGACTTTTTATGTATAAGATAATGAACTGCCATTTTTATACAGTCATCTCATTTCATAACATAACAGGAAAGGAGTTCTAAGACCAGAAATCAGAAATATCTAGTTGTACAAAATATAGTTGACTCTTACAGCTTTTTGTAACTTTTTCAAAAAGTCTGTCATAAAATTTCAACTCAGCAGCCGAGATAACACATGAGAAGTCTTTTTTTTTGTAGTTGTGAGTGCCGTTTTCTACTTAATTTTTTAATATTATTTTTAAGTTATTAGAGGCATTTTGACATAGCATTTTGACATGCCATTTTATGCTGACATAATGCAATTTGTGTAAATCTTAGCAGCAAATTGCTGGAAATGAAGAAGTCAGAGTAGACACAACAGCAGCTGACATGTCAGCTTGAAACGATTCACTAAGCTATGTTATGTTGGTAGGTATGACAAACAGGATTTTGGATTTCTGAAGTGGTAGCCATGAGTTAGTCTTTAAGGATCCATATTACTTTTTGTCTTTTGTTGTTTAATTTACTCTCTGATCGGATTTTGGATGAATTATTGAAGTGTCAGGCTATTCTGCTTTCAATCCTTTGATTCCCTCTCCCCCACAATAATAACAAAAAACCAAAAGCAACAAACTATTTTTAAAAAAAGTTCAGTTACAACAAAGTTCAGTGAATATAGAACCCCCTATGAAATTGTTCACCTTTAGATAAAGATCTCTCTCTCTCTCTCTCTCTCTCTCTCTCTCTCTCTCTCTCTCTCAGTGGTTCCCAAAATGGGGGTTCTCTGGGGTGTTTTGTTGAACTTGTAGGTGTGTGCAACAACAACCTAGGAAGACTTCATGGAGTACAAGGTCTACACTTTGCCTTCCACTGGCTTAAAATGGGGACCACAATGTGTTCAAGTGGGGGCTGATGGCACAACAATACACTGTGTGAATGTGGAGAGATTCAGAATCCAGCGCATTTACTGATCTGCTGATTACTACCATAAACATGTACTGATGAAGTCCTAATTTTGGCCAATGACAAAACTGAGAAGGTGGCTTCATTTTGTCAGTCAAAAGTTTGATCTGGACATGAAAGAAGACTTGTATATGTAAACTTTGATAAAGTACATAAATAACATCTCAGAAATGACAAAAGCAATGCTTACAGTGTCTTTTTAAAGTTGGTCAAAGCTTTTCTAAGAAAATAATTATCCGATTAAAAAAAGTATGTTGCCTTCTTCGTAGCATTAAAAATCAAGAGTATCTATTGGGTCAGACAAATAGTAATCTTAAACTAAAAATTAAACTGAGAAGTACATCCAAATTGCATTTAATATTTGCTACCTGGAATTGTCAGTTCTAGTGAAATACCATATCATACCACATTACTGCCAACTTTCCCTCTATTTTTTCTTACAAAGTTTTAACTTGCAACTAGAAAAGGTTCAGAGATATTTTTTAAAGTTTTATTTCAGAAACTAAGCATTGTTGAAAACCTACATGATATATGCCAATACAGTAATACATGTTTTTTTTAAAAATATATATCATTTTACTACAGTAATACAAATTTACAAAGGCAGCTTGTAGCATATAAATGCTGCTTAGTTATATTGTTACAAAATATTGTTGCTGAAATGTACTCTTTTATTACTCATTATTACTGCAGTGTGTATTCTTTTTCAGAGTCTAATTATGTAGTTTTGAGCAGAACATGTCTAAGCGGATTATAATTGTAATGGTCATATTGTCAAGAGAAAAATGAAACACTTTCTTCTCCTTTTTAAGCATACTGCTGCCTGTGTAATTTTCATTAAGCTCAATATTAAACATTATTAGACATTTTTCCCAAATGGAGGGGGAAAACAGGAAAGAGGCTATTTTCAGATTCTTTTGTGACTTTACAATAGAATAATAATAGTTGTGTGTTGCCAAATCAGTTTTATGGCAACCCTTTTCAGGGGGTATCCTGGTCAGCGCAGTTTGCTCAAGACCACCTTTGGCTAGGGCGGCCAACCGTCCCGCGTTCTACAGGGCAATTCCATTTAGGGTGGGGGTAGTTCGACTTACCCTCCGTTCGAAAATCCTCCCGACCTCTCCCGTTGCGTCACAGACGCACCTGTTTCCCCTCTGCCCTGCGCAGAGACCCAATCTGGCTGCATTCTGTTCTCTTGCCACTAGTCTATGCTGTTGCATAAATTTCTGACGCCAGATTGGGTCTCTGTGCAGGCGCGGTTCATTGGAGCCTTTTCGGCTCCGTTTCCCTTTAACTGCCTGCAGGGCAGAGGGGAAACAGGTGCGTCCGTGACGCAACGGGAGAGGTCGGGAGGATTTTCGAACGGAGGGTAAGTCGAACTACCCCCTCCCTAAATGGAATTGCCCCGTGGAATGCGGGACGGTTGGCCGCCCTACCTTTGGCTCTTCTGGGATGCATAGCTGGGAAATGAACTCACAACCTTTGATTCTGCAGCCAGATACCTAACTCTCTGAGCTATCCAGACCACCATTTAAAATAAAAAGCTTCTGAAATACAAAATATTTGGGATTTGAAAGAGAGGGTAATGAAAGTACAGTATTATTTTCATATTTTTTAAAAATATCTCCATATGACCCTTCTATAGAAAATGTCCTCATCTGATATTCTTGCAAATAAGGCCATAAGTCTCAGGAGGAACTGTCAGCTGCCAATTAGGCTTCTGAGAGAATCCTGGAAGGTTAGGAATGTGTTTGGTTTTAATCTGTATAACCACATGGAGAATAAGAGTGGCTGCTCTTTAGCTGCTTGATGATTTACTATCGTTGCTGATGAAAGAGCTCCTCTGACCTCCATTTTGGATTGCGGTCCAGCTACTGGTACATTTACTGCTGTTTCTCCGATGTAAATTACACTTCAAATATCCCCCCTGTTCATCCACATTTGGATTATTTTCTGATTTACTTTCCCTGATTATTTTTGCCTTTTAATTTATTTTTAAGGGCTTTCCTCCATTTCCTTTATTGACACTTAAGTATCGGTTTATCTGTCCTTCATAGGGTGGACAACATCCTGTGCTGCTGGACTGAACTCATCAAAGTTGTGAGGTGACAGTGACCTCCCTAATCCACCATATTTGGGGGTGTGGGGATGTGGTAGTTGATTACACTGTACAGTATGTGCATTTTATTTTGATTATGATTATAATGATGATTTCTCTTTCTCACATGTAATGCCTCCTGCTGATTAAAGCTAGCAAAGATGGTGTCGTGATGATGAAAGTGAACTTAAAGAACCATTAATGCCTACATAGGTCTGTGAATGATTTTCTTTCTCAAGAATTGTTCTTGTTACACACTTTTGTAGTAGATAATCTTTGTTTTCTTTTCGGAACAGTTTTTAGGTTTCTTTAATTCTTAATTTGCTCTAGTGCCAGAAACCTAACAGGCAAATTGAAATGAAAAGAGAAAAAAAAACCCACCCTGAAATGATTCAGGCCTTTTTAGGTTTACCAAAAGGATCTGTATGTGTATGCCTAAAAGAACTTGATGTAAAGGCACATTTTCTCCTACAAATCTTTATATCCAGATTTAGAAGTACTGTATTTGCCGGCATATAAGATGACTGGGCGTATAAGACGACCCCCCAACATTTCCACTCAAAATATAGAGTTTGTTATATACTCGCCGTATAAGACTACCACCTCTTCCGCACACCTTCCACACACCAAATAAAATGTAAAAGAACATCAGATTTGATTTCAACATGTTAATTTATATTCAAATGCTTATGACATGCAGAAAAACTGTCACAAGGCTGTATGTTATCAAACATGTACAGTAAACATAAAACAGTGCAAGTGCAAAGTGGTACTTATTTATCTACCATTTATACATGAATATAAGCCGACCCGAATATAACCCGAGGTACCTAATTTTGACCTTGAAACCCAGGAAAATAGATTGACCCAAGTATAAGCCAAGGGTGGGAAATGTAGCAACTGATAGTGAGTTTCAATAATTAAAATACAGTAATATTATTTTGTTGATGTTTTTTAGAACTGTACTTGCACCACTGCAAGTACAGTGGCGCTGCATGTAAAGTGGGTGGGCAGGTCAATTGCACTGAGACAGGAAGTGTTGCTCTAGCCTAGCCTCTTGTTTCCCCTGTAAAGAAGAAGCATAGCTTTTTCCTCCATTTTGGGCAGAAGGTACCAGTAAATGAAACCCTTTCTTTTCCCCCACCAGTTTGAAAGGGAGACACAATTGTAATGTAGAGCTTCTTTCTTCATCTGGATGGTATGTAGAATGAGATGGGTGAGCATTTGGGAGGCCACTATGGGCAGCTATGTCTATCCCAACTGAAGTGCACCCGGCGTATAAGACGACCCCCCCCCCCAATTGGAGGCATGTTTTTCAGGGGGGGAAGTCGTCTTATATGCCAGCAAATACGGTAATTATTGAAATATGTAGGACTTGATTCTTAGTTGTGTTTAAGGCTGTGTATGTGATTCCTGACATATTTCTGTATAATGTGGAAAAGTATTTCAGAAAAAGGATTTTTAAAAATCAAGATGATTATGAAAATAGTTTAAAAAAACCAGAAACCAAAGAGGCAACTTATGGTGGCATATGATTTTGATCCATTTCTGAAGATTGGATATGTCTGACAACACTGAATGGCTCAAACTATTTTGGAGCTGTATACAGCCTCAGGCATGTCTCTGGTGGACAAATGAATTACAGCAAAACCTCATATAACACTAAAACCTGGTTCCACAAGTCTTGGTGTTATATGATTTTTAGTGTTATCTGATGCATGTTAAAATCCTATGGGATCCATAGAGATACATTGTAACCACACAGGCTTTAGCGGTTGTTATCTGAAGCATCCCATAGGATCTTAATGCTATCTGATGCAATTCTTCCCCCCAGATTCCTTAATGTTATGCAATTTTAGTGTTATTCGATACTAATGTTATATGAGGTATTACTGTACTTTCATTAATAAATAGTGCACCTCTTTTAAAAAGCCATCTCCTTTCCCTGGTTTTTAATCACTGAAATTCAAAGCTAATGAAAAACAAAACATCCCATTTCTTATACTGCCATATGATGCTTTGTTGTTTCTGCTACAACAGATCAACTGAATCAAAGAATGGAATTTCAGATTTTCTGCTTCTGTCCACAGGGCTTTTCTTCCTTCAGCAATTTGGATGCTAAGGCAGAGTTCAGTGTTTCTTAAATATTAACCCCCACAAGCTTTTGAGAAACAAAAAATTCTCATGGCCCTTCAATGACTCCCTAATTAATTTTATTTGAAAGTTGAAATATCAAAACTGGAAAAAAACCCAATGCCTTTGATTTTTTTAAACATAAACTTATTGACTAAGCTGTATACTAAGAAAGTCAGTTTTTAATATAAAATTATATTTATAAGCGGGCATGCCCATAACATGCTTACATGTTATGGGGCATGCCTACATTTGTAGTAATAAACTTACTCAGTTTATTACTACATTTATATTTTTCCTCACACTACATAACCTTTCTGCTATAATCCTGATATGACACACATACTCTCCCATGGTGAAAATGTCCCATTGGTTGGGAATAACTGCTTTAGCCCAAATAAATCTATTTTACCCACTGAACGCCATCTTTATGGTAGAGGTTGTTCAGATCTGGAGTGTCTGTAGAGATGTCTGATAAGGAAACTGGCACTTTCTGCCACTAGTGTACATAATTCTTTTAATATTTGTATTCCCCCACCCCACCCCACAAGGCATGTGTTATTTTACAGCCGAGTTACATTTCATAAACTCTCTCTGGAATTACCAGAAATGAACCTTTCATTTTCCTAAAACATTTTTTCCTTGGAGCAAGAAGTATCTCTCTCTCTCTCTGTACTTCCTGCATAATTTCTCATTGGCCCTGTTCCCTCCCTCCTTCAAGCATCATGAAGTAGGTCCACACTGACAATTAAAGAAAATGAAAATAAGAATAGCAAATAGTAAACAAATGTTTATTAATGGAACAAGTTTTCCTTTTGATTGCATCAAGACACTGATTTGAGTTGGTAATAGTTAAGACATTCTGGACTAGTAGCTAACTGTTGTATTCTGAAAGCCAGACTGTAGCTACTCATGCAGTCTTTTTTGGGAGGGAAACATGCATAGACCAAAGTTATTGGAGACTAGATCAACAATGATCTGAAGCATTTTTTCTTTTTGCTTGGATGCTAGTTCTGAAGCTCTTCAGCTCCAGAGAATCCACAAATGCAGCTTGCATGCATATACCACTTATATTGTTTTTTTTTTAAAAAGACAAATATTTAGAAATCCCAACAAAAAGAAAGATATTTAACCAGCATTCGTGTAATACATATTTCCTGAGAACAGAGTGTGCCATATATCTTTGTAAAATAATCTGCATTCAATGTGACCACAGATAAAGCAAAGTTAGCATAACATTTCTCTCAGCTGAAGCAAATGGTTGTGTATCAGCAAACTTTAGATGCTATTAAAGCATACTCAGACAATTTTTTTTAAAGAAAGGTCAATTTTTTCTTTTCTTTGACCACTTTTCTGTGCTTTTCAAGCGTGATAAGAAGAACAGTGTATAGAAGGCACAAATCTGAAGCCACGACTGTCCCATTCTGTGGTAAGAGCTAGGAGAAAGTGACTCCAGTTTTGTGGCCTGGATTAAAACTTCGTTTTAGAGTTTCACAGTGCAAACCACAGAACTTTGTCCTGTTGAATTCATTGGGCTTCCTGCCTCATAAAAGTTTACAGGATTGCAGTCTAAACAGACGACAATGTTTCATTGTTATTCTTTAGCATAATAGTGCAACTGTAAGCATTTCCCCCTCACAGGAAAGCCTTTTTAAATTCAACAAGATTTATTTCTTATTACTGTACACGTTCATCACTTCAGCCTTAGTCATCTTATACATACCTACCAGAGTTACTTTTGAGTATAAATGCTTCGTTAAGCAATTACCTGTAGTTGTAAAGACTGCCCTGCAAAGTAACCCATAGGACTGTTTTTATATATGCTAAAACTGCGACAGGTACAAGGAAGCACAAAGCCACAGTGAACATTCGAGCTTATTGTCAGACTGCATCAGTTGTAAAGCTTGGATCCAGCCAAGGCTACCAGCATTGAAGGAAAACTTGACAGTAGCAAAACAAAGATAACAAAAGCGATGCTCTACAGCACACACATATAAAGGATGTGCTTCAAAGGTTCCTACCCGCATTCCAAAAATTCATGAGTCATCTGATGCACCCATAATGTTTGTAGGCAGGCACATGCTTCCATTCACTTCAGTAGAAGGAGTCAGTATTTCTCCCTCAACTGAAGTGTGTGGGAAAGCCCCTTTGGAGGTGCAGCAGGGCTCCATCTGTGCAAACAGCCGCTGGATTGGAAGTACCCATAATAGATAAATATATTGATATAAAAGGGAATGAATGATAATAGAAACTAGATTGTCATAATATAAAACATTAATTATATGACAGAAACAGTAAGAAACAATTCCTCATAGAGTAACAACATATTTATCATAATTTGACTCCTTGGTGATTTGGATTGAAAGGAAATTTAATTCCCTGTTAATGTCCGTTGTCTGTGTTATAATACCATCTCTGTAATCCATTTTTAAAAATGATAAACCCATCCTTAGGCTCATGCAAATACTTGATATCACTGCTGTGCTTTTTAATACAACACTGTGAACCTTAGAGAGTGACAAACATGTTTCAGATTTTCTTTAGTTCATATAAATAAGATGTTTACAAAAAGAAAACCAGAATCAGTTTGGTCTCCTGTGCACAAGTGAATCCTGCACACTTGTTTTAAGATTAGTGCTTCATTTCTTCCCTATATTGAAAAAAGGTTATAGTTAGCTCATCATTATTAGAATAATTGTGTCTTAAAATCCATTAAGATATGAGTGGGCAATGGGCAGGCTGCAGAAAGCTGTATGCCACCTTGTGGACCCCTGGCTTCCCTTTGCTGAAATGACAGCCAACTCTAACCAGCCCTGTTTTTTATTCGTTCTTTGAAGGAAACCTGTGAGATATTCTGCTCATAATCTCAACAGAGATGGGAACGTAAAGGAGTGCATCCTCTAGGATGCTGCTTCCAGAGTCCCTCAGGCCACATTTGCCTTGGTAGCTGTCAGATTCTGGGAGTTGTTTTTTTGTAACTCTTTGGGATGAATCTCATTGGCAGGTTTTAGGGGGTTCTGTGTTGCAAGATGGTGATTTGACACCTGCCTGCACCCTAGATGTTTTGCATTTGCTGGCAAATTCCAGCAGCCACTATGTCTAAAGGGTTGTGGGGTGGCCAACCTAAAAGATGTTGTCCATCCCTGTGCTGAATGATATTCTGTGCTGAAGATATACGGGTATCATATACATATGTGTACTGTTTTAAAGGAAATTATAGGAAGAAATGTAACAAGGTATAAAATCTGGAAATAATTAAATAATGTGTGTGTATTTTTTGATTGTGTCTCTGTTTATATACACACACACTATTTCCATGCTGGATTTTATAGGGCAAACTATCTTTTTCTAGATAAAGTTCTATTTTGCACTTTCTGTACCTTGAGCAAGCAAGTCACCATGTCATAGTGCATATTCTGTATAAGCAAGAGATTGCATACGGTAAATGTTTGCAGCTTATTTGCAATTAAACAAGATATTTCAATTTGACATTTTGTATATGTGAAATATATAGAATTCAGGTAGTTCACAAAGAGAATATTCACACAGTTTCATTTTGTGCATGCTACACCAGAGCATGGATCAGACTGTTCATGCCAGAGGTATGAGGAGCTGGCCTTTATTTGCACATTGAATATCAATAGTAATGGAAAAAGCCAAATTTTCCCCACTAAAGTTGCTGTGTGAAGGGCGGTGCCAATGGTATAAGCCAAAAGCCAAAGGGCTGTAAGCAAATCAGCAAGGGGGAAATATGCCACTCATGTAGATCTACGTGTAGGAGTACAGGCCCTAAGCATTGGGAGAATTCAGATGGGACACAGCCTTCAGCATAGGGATGAAGTTTTCTGAGTGCAATGGAATTTCCCTTTTGCAGGATTATTGCGGGAGATCAATCTTGGAAAATACTTTTTGGAATAGCCTCTCCCAAAACTCCTTAGGTGGCTTGAGCAATCTGAATATTGTATCCCAAGCGAGTATTTAGCCAGTCCCTGAAACCATAGCTTCTTAGGCGGAAGCTGGTTTCTTTGTATCATAGAGCATCTCTGGATCTTGGCTTGTAGCCTTTCTACACCATAGTTTTGCTTCAGTTTGAGAGAAACAATGCATTTTCTCCATTGGACTATAAAAAGTAACAGACAAAAAGTGATGTGCAAACATCAAACTGCATAGTAAAGACATAACAGGTCAAATCCCTTTTAAAGGGCAGAGCAACATCCACAATCTCAGCAAGAGACTTGGACAAACCTGACAAAACTGGAAGCCTCAAGGACTGTGATAGCATCAAGTTATGGCCACAAAGGGCAACAATTAATTTTGCTTGACTTTTTAAAGAGGCAATACAAATTATTTTGAGCCACTGGAATCTGTGAAAGTTGTGAAGAAGCACATCATATTTTTTTTAATTAGAAAAAGTCATGCCCTTATTATGGAAGCTTTACAGGTGATGGGCTGTTGCTTTTAGTTATGCCACACTTGAGTTTCTCCACTTGTTGACCGTTGCCCAGTAATTAAATCTTGTAGAGATTTCATCTGAGCTAGCACTGATTCCTCTTTAGCATAGGCTATTGAAGGAATACAACTGTTTATTTCCTCTGTTGGTAACATGGATTTTCCAGTTGATGGCAAAACTTGGTAATAATCTTACCCAACAGCAGCATATACACAACATGATTCTTTTGCCTCTTGTCTTAATTTCGTTTTTTCTTTGCACTGAGAATTTTGAGTTCTGATGTCATCATGGTTGTTTCTTATTCACACTAAGGCCATTCATGGTGATACTGTTTCCCATTCTTTTTCCGTTCTCTTTGCAAATGCTCCAGTTCTGCTTCATACATCATTTCCTGGACTAAGTATTTTTCCCTTCTCATTCTGTCACACAAGTCTTTGGGCATGTCTGGGATAAGGTAGGCGATGAAAGATTTTATTCCAAAAACAAGGTGCTGTGGGGGGGGGGGGGAAGCAGAAGAGAACACATTAGTTGTAAATAGATACCCTGAAATGCCTGTGATTTCTGAAGTAAGGTCTTTTGGAAACTACTACTCACTGAAAATTTGTGTTTGATTAATGTAACAGATTTTAAAATGTCTTTCTGCTTCTGGACACATAAGTTTAACAGGGACTAGGCATGCTAGATTGTGAGGATTTCTACAAGTGATGAAGAACAGTGGAAAATATATTATTCAAAGGAACTCCAGCACTTCCCAATGCTAGCAGCGAGTGAATAAGGCAGGTGTACTTCCTTAGTAAGATATGGTATGTCTCTCAGTATACAAACGCTAGCCCAGGATTTCCAGAGAAAGAAAAGATTTTTGGTGTGGAAAGCCAAGGAGAATCATTTTTGCTGCAAGTTCTTTTTAGTCAACTTTTTTGGGATGCATAAACTATATCACTGATTTTTTTAAAAAAATATATTATGCTTCTTTTATTTATATATACATATTAAGCCTTGACTAGGTTACCCTATGGCTGTGATGGTGAACCTTGGCACTCCAGGTGTTCTTGGACTTCAATTAGAAGTCAATTAGAAGCCCAAGTCAGCACTTCTGTTGATTAGGGTTTCTAGGAATTGAAGTTCAAGAAGAGCTGGAGTGCCAAGGTTCACCATCACTGTGCCTATGGCAATGTGCGTGAGAGCAGCTTGATTTAAGACATGATGTTTTGCCATGGAATTAATGATGAAGCATTCAGTCACCTGAATTTTCAGCCTAAACCACAGGAGAGGGCATACACTTTTTCTAAACAAAGTTCAACTGTCATCAAATTGAACTACACACACTGCTGCAATGGGCATATCTTAACCAGACAATTAACAAAAGCTTCATATTTCATATTGTAGGTGGCCTGCAATAGACTCCAGTTCCAAAGGTGGCTAAGACATTCATTACAACTCCATAAATAGCTCTTCATTTTAAGTTCTTAGTCAACTGACCTCAAATACTATAATGAATGCCAATCGAGCTGCTAGAACATGCCAGAATTGCAATGTGAACTCATAAGGAGTTGAACTCCATGGTGGTGCTCTGTAATCTCTATATCTGTAACAGAAACAGAAGGGAAGAAACCCATTTGGTAAAATGTAGTGTTTTTTGAAATCATGTATATGCCCTGATAATAAAGAAAGCTATCTTCTTTAGAAGAAGATGGAAACAACTATATGTCACCAAAATGTAATAAAAGATGGGTAAGACACATAAATATTTGTGATCATACCTTAAAATAGATGTGTTTAATTGCTTTTATAAATCTAGAATACCTAAAGATAAATACAGTACATTATCTAAAATTATCCCCAAGTTTGTCATATAAAGATTGCCTGGGTCCTCTGTTTTCCAACAATAAAAAGACTGTTCTATTTTGCTCAAGGTGGAAATATTTTTGAACACACAACTTTTATTTTATTAGATTTGCACATAACAATAAAGCTGGGATATAATTATTTTAAATAAATGGAGAAACACATTTAAATAATCTCAATAAAACACAACTGATTAATTATTTTTTTTAAAGAAGCATAGCAGGACATTTCCATCATTTTAACCACAATACTGATGTACCTGGATTCTTTCCAGATTTACATTTATAAATTCTAGTTAATATATTTGTTCATCAAAAGCATAAAAAATAAATTCAAATGTCTAACATTTTCATCAAGCTACTTCAATAATCTTTTTAGAAAACAAATTATTTTCATAATACATACCTGCAGTATCCTGAATATCCTATGCCAAGTTCACTCAGATCAAATATTGATAAGCTACTGTTGACATATCCCTTCAAACATCTAGAAAAAGAAAAGGCCACTAAATATCTGGAGAGTATGTTTATTGTAAATTGTGTATGCAAAGCATGCCTCATTCACTATCCATGCCATAACCATTGCTTGTGCCCATAGCTGTAATGGCATGCTGCTCATATTTTCAGTGGATGATAAAGGCAACATGTTTACTTTTTATAGAGGAACCCAAAAAGCTTTCTGTATGTGAGATGACATTTATTTTCTGAAGAAGGATGCATATGTACAAAGCATGGTCAGGTTAATTTCTGAATTACAACTTCTTTAGAGGATATTCTGTGAGTTGTAACATAAGAGAAACTTTCCCAAAATCTGTGTGTAGATGAGTATACAAAACTATGCTGTCTATGCAGTGGTTAATTAAAAATTGAATTTTGATTCTGAAAGGAAATATAATATTTATACACTTCTTTACTTCTGAGTTCTGATAAACTGAATCTTCAAGTGCAACACTGGGCTACATGCATGTTACTGCAAACAAGGAGCTCAACAATAATGAATGTTAGCATGGACAGCAACATAAGATGCAAAGGGATAATAGGAAATACTGTACTCCTATCCCTCTTCATTTAGACCAAGAAGTTTTTGATACATGCATACACAGTTCCTGGCCTGGAAGGAACATGAAATGCTCAGTCCTCAGTGCATTAAATGTGGACTGTCTGTCACACACTGGACAAAAACATCAGGGTTGTGGCAGACAATTTTAATTATGCTTAGGCATGACCTGTCAGAGAGTTAGTATAGTTGTTGGAGCTCCTGACCAGGGACTGTGAATCTGAATCCCTGCAGTGTCACTATTACTTGTAATGTGTGGTGCCTTGGAAAACTGCACAATCCCAGGGGGCTACCCGAAAAAGGGACTAGTAAATTACTCCTGAATGCTTCATATCTAGGAAACCCTGAGGTCATCGCAACACAAAAGTCATATATAACTATAATTCCCCTACATCACTTGGGGGACCCTAAATAGGCTGAGGGTTGGAGTAGCTAAATGCAAGACCAACATGCTTAAGTGGGGGCTGCTGACAGATAGCAACACACACTGTGAATGTGGAGAGATGCAGAATCAGGCTCATTTTCTGGTCTGCCAATTACTGCCATAAGCATGCACAGAGGAGGAATTAAATTTGGCCAATGACAAAACCAAGAATGTATTTTGGCAGTCCAGAGTTTCATTGGGACATAAAAGAAGAAGAGTTGTAAATTTAATGAATTTTAAATGTTGATATGTTTTGCTCTGTTTTCATTGTAGACTGTTTTCATTGCTCTATTTTCATGTTAAGAATGTTGACAATATCCACTATAGCTTAGGAAATTCAGGGCCTGAAGAGACATTCACAGCTCAAACAAATCTGCCCACATAACTCCAGTTCCTTGAAAGCTGTTATTACCAAAGGGAAGAACTGATTTATCCATGACAGGGTACTAGAAAAATGTCTCAGGCTTAGCTGTTTTGCCTTGCTCAGTCCTCACCAAGACTTCCATATGTATCAAGTGAGTCTTCTTGGCTTCCCATGAAAATGAGACTGCCTGCCACATATTCCCTGTTCTTCACCTCCCACTTTTCACCTATTCTTTTGTAAAATAAATTATCAGTTCAAGGCTCTGTCCAGGCAATGTTATCCAGAAAATCTCAATTTATGTGTAGAAATTATAATAATACTGCACAGATTGGTGTTTCTTCGGGGTGGGGGGATGTCCTTTAAGCATCTGAGAAATCTTGTGCAATTTCTCCTGAAGGTTTCCCAGGAGGAAAACAGTAACTCCATTTCTCAGTGAGAGGCTGTGAGGCAGCTCCTCTAATCTAGGATTGTGAGATTGAAAAACAGCCAAATCTGTTTGGCTATGTGGTGTCATAATAAAGGAACTGCAAATGCTGCCAAACACTTATGCAAAGGTAAGCTAGATACCTTCATTGTCATATAACAGGGATCCTCAACCTATGGCTGAATCTGACCCACAGCACCAAATCTCCAGCCCGTGCCCTCACTCCACCTGCCACATCCACCATTGCTGCCTCAATCTTTGTCCCTGGTGTATCCCTGCTTGCACTCTGTAGCAGGGTGAATGTTGTAAGAATTACATCATCCACCCTGGTATGGAGCGCTGTTAGAGAAACACCAAGCCAAGTGGAGGGGACAAGGATTGAGGCAGCAGTAGCAGAAGTGGTGGATGCACACAGCTGCCCATGTCTTTCCCAGAAGCCACTCTGGCTGAGCGCAGCTTTCCTGGCTGATACACATGGCTGTCTGTATATTTCCTCTGGCCGAGCTCAGGCGAGAAGGACAGTGTGGACCTCTCCTTCATCCAAGCCATGCAGCTCCTCCAGGCCAGTAAGCAGGGAAACAGTGTGGGGTGGAGTGGTGGTCACCGGCAGTGGTGGCGGCAACGGTGTGAGGAAATGGTGGGTAGCTCATGGTGGTCCAGCTGCTGCCATGGTGGCAATGTCAGTGGCAGCAACGGGACCACAAGTCTAGCCCCTCAACAGTCAGAGGGTGCATGAAAAGCCCCCAACTTAAAAAAAGTTGAGGACTCCTGTCATATAAGAATGTTCTCTGGGGATTGTGGGAAATGGAGGGGAGAAACAAACATGAACAGGAAGTTTCAAGTTACATTTTAACCAACTTTGTTTATAAGCAACTAAAATTAGTTTGTGAGGGAAAATGAGACACTATTTTTAAAAGAAGGGAATATCTGCTTATACTGAAAAGTTAGATGTTTATCTAGTGCAGGGGTTCCCAACCTAAGGCCCATGGGCTAGATCTGGCCTGTGATGCCATTTCATGTGCCTCCAAGGGCGTTTGAGAAACAAAATGGCCACTGCTTTGAAGCTGTTGTTGAGACAAAATGACCACCCATCATGTAGGCAGAGCAAAATAGCCATCCAACCCTCAAAGCTGATTGAGAGAGTGTGACCTGGCCCCCAGCTTGAAAAGGTTAGGATTCCTTAATCTAGTGGAAAAGAAGTCAAACTTATTAACTAACTGATTAATCTTTGCACAACAATTAATCTTTAACAATGACTAGATCAAACACTTTAATGTTATTTAATGATGTCACTGACTGCAACTTAGATTTGAAGCACATATTTTTATTCTTCCAGCTATGATAAGCTTAAGAGACATTGCAAGACTGGAGGCCACTTGGAGAGTGGCTTTGAGGGAGGCTAGGGTCAGGGAAGAGCCATGGATAATGGAAAACAATTAGAGCAATGTAACAGCTGTCTATTGTTAAGCAGTCATCCCCTCATACCCACCTATTAAATGTGTAACTGCAAAATCAAAAGGTAAGGAAACACACTGTCAATTGAAATTGGAGATGCTGTAACAATAACCATAATAAAACAAACAACTGTTTCCAAATCATCAAATATTAAAATTCCTTTACTAACAATTTAACTTTCTTTAGCCAAGTTTTCATATTCTCATAATTATTCAAATAGAAATGAGAACTCATTCATCACACCAGAGATATTTATAAAATGTAATATAATATGAATAGGAACTTAGCTGTCACAATGGATGGGATGGTGGAGCAGAATAAACACATCTGTTTTTATGTTCATGAAAGTGGAATCTCAGAGAACTGGTGAGCAATAACATTATTCTGATATGGCCACTACATCAAGCAGAATCACAGGTATACAGCTAAATGACAGCCTGCTTTGTACTGAAATTAACGGATCATGGAAGTAGCAGCAGTGTTCATTAGAATATGCATATTAATGTTTATTTCAAAGGAAAATGAGGAAATGAAATATATATTTGCTCCTTTGTGATTGCAGGAAATAAGGTGTTATACTAAGTCTCAAAGCTTCTTTTACATGTAAAGCTTCTATATCCAGTGAGATAAATCCTGCTTCAAAAACAAGTTTTCAGGCAAGCTTTCTAAAGAGTTCAGAAAAAGTAATTTTTCTTGGTCAAAAATAGCAAGTAAATATTCCATTTAACAGATTATATCTCATGGTGATTTTAGAAATAGAATTTTAAAATATATTTTCACAATGAGCAAATCTACACTGCTGACTACCAACGCTAAGGGCAGGAAAGAGCTTCATCTAATGACATCAGTTTATTAAAGAAATTTATTTATTTTTATTATAAAGGTTTTTTGGGTGAATTGAAGACTGCAGTTTTAATTTTCACCATGTGATCACAAACAACAAGGAAACAACAAGGAAACAACAAGGAAACAAGATCTTGACAAACTTCTGTCAGTTTTTCCAAAAAGTTAGTACATGCCCTAAATAGAAATATAAAAAAGGTATAATTACTTTTCCTGTCTGTATCCTTCATCAACACAGGGGCCATATTTGTATGCATAAACAAAACGTGGGATATAATCAGATGTAATGGCAATAACGAAAGCATTGGTGATTACAGCTAGAACTCCTATGCCCTCGAGAATTCCATACCAGATACCTAGGAGAGAAGAGTTGTAATAAGATTAAACATCAAATCAATTAATGTCATATATTTATTTTATTTATTGCAGTTTTATACTGACCATTTGGGAAATTTCCCACTCTGAGTGCTATACATACAAAAATCAAAATAGCATAATAAAACACTCAACAAATTAAAAATAAATCAACCAAATACCATAAATACATCCTAAAATAAAATAACTGGTGTCTGTGGGCACAGAGGATCAACTGACTGGTTAATTTATTGCTAAGGGGATGTCATAAAGCTATTCATTTCATGCATTTTAGGTGTATATTCAAAGAAGCATTTTGTTTTGTTCAAAACAGAACTAATGCTAAAGTTTATTTATTTATTTGAATTTATATACCACCCTCCTCACTGGAGCGACCCAGGGTGGTTTACAAAATCATAAAAACCAAAGCCGTTACCCAAAACTTCAAATTTAAAATTATAAAAAATTTAAAATTTTAAAAGATACAATAATCAATCAAAAAATAAAAGCTAAATCTTAAAGATAAAAAAGATTAAAAGACTAAGGGAGAGATGGAGTTCAAACTAACCAGTGAGCTGGGGGTCGTTGTACCGTCAGGATCCCATACCTGCCCCACCAGACATGTTTTTAAGACCTTCCTAAAGGACAGCAACTCCGTCTGGAGATGTAGCTCAGTTTCTTGATTTCTGCCCCATGAGTAGTAGCAGAGAGCTTTGACGTTGTATCCAGTAGCATCCATACACACACAAAGATAAAAAGGAACGCTAGAGGGAATGCACTTTATCTCACCTATATCTGTTGCTCTTGCTGGCATAGGCCGCCTCCACTGTGTAACAAATTTATATGCATCAAGCCTGATTTCTATGATATTGTTAAGTAATGCCAACAGAGGTGCTAGTGGAAAAGCAGCAACAAAGATTGTGGTAAAGCCAAACTGTAAAACTGGAAAGAAATTTCACATGGTTAGAAAGGGGAGACACATATCTAGAAAGAAAAAAAAAGGAAGGGAGACAATGAAACTTTATGACAGGCTACAAATCTGCTGATGTCAAATAAAAGAAAAAAACTACTTTTCCATACTCACCCATTTCTAAATATTCATCCATCAGACCATGGAGATTCATAGGCTGTAGATTCCAATCTTTTTCCCACTGAGGTAGAGACATTTTGTGTTCCAGTAATTGGCCTCCTTTCTTAATCTTCCGTCGTGACCACCAGTTTTGCAAAAGCCTATAATGAGATAACCAGAGCATGACATCTATGGTTTGTTTGTTTATTTATCTATTTATTTATACCCCAACCTTTTGGTGCATACAAATATATATAAAATCATCCTGTAATAAAACACAAGAAAACACACAGGAAACAAATAAAGCCAGATGGCATAAAAAAACTCCCTTATAATTATAACAGTAGTCAAATTAAAACACTATCTGAAGCAGTAAATGGAACTCTAGTGGAACCTCATACAACCATCACCTCATATAGCAATGAAATCGCATAACAATTAGTTTTTTTTTTTTGGGGGGGGGATAGCATCCAGCATAACCATTTTTCCTATAGAAAAAAAAAACATACAACAATTTTTCAGTGGGAAAAATCACTTAGCGAAAAAAATCATTGTACTATGCATCCCATAGGAAAAATCGCTATATGATGCATGCATCATATAGCATCGTATAGAAATTGTTTCGTACAACAATGAGCCCTGTGGAATGGATTAAAATCATTATATGAGGTACCACTGTAATTCAGCATTCAGATGAGGCCTTAAATCCCTGGTGGCCAACCTTGGCACTCCATGTGTTCTTGGACGTCAATTAACAGAAGCCCAAGTCAGCACACTTGCTGATCAGGGAATTGAAGTCCAAGAACAACTGGAGTGCCAAAGTTTGCCAGCACTGTCTTAAATCAATGTATCATTGTATACTTAAGCCTAAGGTATCACGGTGTCCTGTATCCTGCATGTAGCCCATGGGGCTATTCTTGCAGTCTGCCCTCCCACCAGTCTCCCACTCAGCATTGTTTTTCTAAAACTGCTGAAATATTCCCCTTATTCTCTTTAGTGAGCGCAGGTAGTTTTGCTGCATTTATGCAACCCCCTCCCCATGCCTGGAACCTCATACCCCACAAATTAACGAAAATTGTTTATTTTGGCCTCCAGAGGGCACAAAGGTTCTTATAAAGTTCCAAAGTACACATTTTTTATCATTTGTTTTGTCATCTAGGCACACTCATAAATGGTGTGTGTGTATGTGTGTGTGCGGCGCATAAAGGTACAAAGCTATGCTTAGTTTTCTAAGCGAATCCTGACAGACTCTTCTGAAATGAGATTTCCATTAATCCATACACTGTCCTGTGTGTAGCTCTAAGATCTGTGCCTAGGAAATAACAGAACATGGCTCTTTTAATTGGTAATTCATTCTAACATATTTATTGAAAAAGACAGAGGTACCACATGTTGTACTTACGGATAGCCAAGTTCCATAAAATTGTTCCACATTTGTTTTAAAACCATGATAACACCCATCTGCAGGCAGAGGTCAATCAAGCAGCCACTAGGATGGCACTATAGGGGGAAGTGTTCATATATTCATAGCCTCAGATTTTAATTTTAGCAGAGAGTAAACAAAACAAAACAAACAGGCGAACTCCATTGTGGCACTTTAAAGGCTAACTGCTGTACTTTAATCAAGTCCACTTCATCAGACTAACATGGCTATCATTTCAAAAAATTATTTTAATGGCTTTCAAAAAAGAAAACTGTTCAAACTGCTATAATTTCGCAACATGAGAAGAATACAATAAATGGGCAAAAACAAGAAACAGAAAGAGTTCATTTGTTATTATACATACAATAGTATGTTAATGTTATAAGTAATTTCAGAGAACAAAAGTGTTTGACCTATAAGCAACAAACAGAAGAAAATTAGTACTAATGAATACTAAAATTGGGATGAAGGTATAAAAAATATTTTTACCTCTTCCAATCTCCACCTGTTAAAAAGTTTGTTGTACTTTCCAGGACGTCCAGCAAATCTGTAAAAATGAGATTTCTGCTTGTAAACTCAACTTGGAATGAATGGAGAATAATTATTTTCATTTCTTCTTCAAGAAATCAAAAGGCTGTTTAAGTTAAATGTAAGCTGAAGACAAAGCTATTTATCCAGTTACTTTTATTCTCATTGCACTGCAGAAGTTCCTAATTTTATTCATTCCATTTTTATGCCACCATTCTTCTGATGAAGGAACTCAAGGTGGCTCACTATATCATTAAAACAAACAGGAATTAAGATACAATACTATGACCATTGAAAAAACTAATAAGCATTAAACCAATGTTTCCCAACCTTTGGTTTTTGGACTTCAATTCCCAGAAGCCTAAGTCAATTCCCCAAAGCAGTGATCAGCCAATGTATTGACTTAGGTTTCTGGGAACTGAAGTCCCACTGTGGGGTGTGGGTCCCCATTGGGAAATACAGTTGTACCACGCTTAAAGAGCATAATGTGTTCCACAGGATTGCTCTTTAACCGAGTTTGCTCTTTAAGCGAAACACCATTGTAAATGACCAATTGTGACTTCTGGTGGGGGGATTGCGAACCAGGGTTTATTTGTTAAGCGAGTTTTTGGTTAGTTTTATTTGTTAAACGAAGCGAACATTCAGAGAAAATTCTGCTCTTGAAGCGAGTTACTCTTTAAGCGAAACGCTCTTTATGCGAGGTTTGACTGTACTGCATTAATGCTTTTAGGGGGGGGGAATCATTAAAAAGCATACTAACTGTAGGGCATCTATCTGAGTTAAAAGTGGATATTAAACACCTATCTGAGATGAAAGATTTTCACTTGTCACTGAAAGGACAGGAGTTAGCATAGTTCATAGTGGATGGTTCTCCATAACCTAGGGCTCTCACCAGGAAGACCCTCTCTTTGGCCCCTGTTAATCATACCTGTAAAAATATAATTGTGAGCCAATTACATATTTAATAGTCAAGAAATATCCCACTTCTATGGGTGATGTCATGGCAATGTAGGAGGTACAGCAGAATAAGAAAAGGCCCACAAAGAAGTCTCAGTACGAAGAAGAATAAAATGGCACTGAGCAGAACTCAAACAATGCAATCCACACATTGCAAAATATATTCTCAGATAATTACATTACACTAGACTCTTGCAATTTGAGTGTTTCCAGATATTTTAAAACAATTCTTCTGTATTTGGAGTCATATTTGGAGCAGCCTTTATTACATTTAGGCACTAAGGTATGAAACAAAGTCAATTTTCTCTGTATTATGTCCTTTGATTCCCCCCTCCCCACATTTTAGCATGTTTTATGTTTTTAACTTCTGACTGTTTTATTCATGTTATTGTCTGGGGAAATAAAGGCAGGATAAATACTGAACAAATCCAGAAACATCATCCTCTGTTCACAAGCCAGTTTAATACATTGAGGAACTCCAATGCTATTTTATTATATTTTACTGAATTTTCTTCATTTTCTTTGGAATTAACGTACCTTCCAAGGAAAAAAGCAATGTAGAAAATAGAACTGTTCAAGTTGACAAATTGGAAAAGGAACATTTTCAAGGCAAAACTATTTTCCCATTCTGAGTCTGTTCTAGGATGTTCTATGAAAAACAGGAAAAAAATAGTGAACAGCACAGATCCTTCTCTAAAAAAGGCACAATATGTTTATAAGCATAAAATCAACATGTGGGCAGGTGTGCTCTAGAATAATTGCCAATTATATATTTGACATTTCATTTGAAAGATAACAGGTGAACAGTTTCCAATTCCATACAGAAAATATTTGAAGAGAACTATACAAGTAATCTGTTTATGTTGATGTATAACTTGGCTGATTCATATGTCCCCAGGGGGAAAAAAAGATTATTGGAAACTGTACATATCAATCAATAACTAAATAAAATATATACTTTAAAGATACAGGCTGAAATATACCTCTACTTTAATATCTAGTATAATATCTGGTCAGGTTATCCTGCTATTGTAATAAAATACACTGTAGTGCCAGTGACTCAATGCCGAGTGTCAGGTGGCAGTTAACTAACCTGAAAACCCTGAGCACTCATGGCCTTGGGTGGCAATGTTCACAGGGGAGCGTGATGGTCCTCAAGTGGATTAAATCCTACTTGAATCCATCTTAATGGAGGGCAGTAGCTTTGTCCATCCTGACCTGAAGTCAAGGAGAATTATACATGCCAAAAGGGCTCAGAACCAGAAAGTGTCTCTCGGAACTGGATCAGTGGTACTAGTTTCATCCTGCGAAGCAGAAGGCAAATGGAAGGCCACCACATTATATTCTCAGGACAATCTTCATGGCTGATGATCTCCATGAGGATCGCCAATATTCGGAATTGCATACACAAAAAGAAGAAGAATATTTTCTTCCAGATTCAGCTGACTGGGAAAGGTTTAGGTATCTGGCTGAAGAACTAGATGTTAAGACTTCAGTTCCCCACTTGCCTCCTTGGAAAATAGTCCTTCTGTGTGGTCTTGAGCAAGCTTCACAATCCCAGGGTGCCCCCAAGAAGAAAGGAATGGTAAAACAGTTCTGAGTATATGCTATATAGAAAACCTTGGAAAGGAGCCATCATAACTCAGATCTCATCATAACTCAGGTGGCAATCGTCATCAACATTATAAAATAAAATCTGTCATTAGATTCATAGTTGAAGACTGGTAGAAAATCAACGTAACCAAGGACCTAAAAACTGTTAAGGTAATGTCTAAGTATATAGGCAGTTCCTAATAAAGTTGTTTTCTTTTTTTGTAATGTTAGGATGTTCAAATTCAATAAATTAAAAATTTCCAAAATATCTAGGGAGTCCTTTAGGTATTGCTCCAAGAGTTCCAGTCACTATGGATACAGCAAGAGATTTCTTCCTCCATAAGCACTCAACTTCATTTTGCACATTATGATATTTTGTGATTTTTCTCCAGTTGTTTGTTCTCAATTTGTGCATCTCCTGGCACAGCAACATCAATAAACCAGTCTTCTTCTTTTCCACAACAGTTATATCAGGTGTGTTAAGACTCAGATGTTTATCAGCTTGAATTTTAAAGTCCCACAGGATCTTGATGCTCTCATTTTCCAAAACCTTCTCTATCTGATGTTACCGATAATTATACAGCATTCTAATCCAAATGTCTGACAAAATATCTAATGATTAATTTTTGAAACCATGTAATGGCTTTGGAAATAATTAATCTGTGAAATTTTGCTAAACCTACTGATCGGAGGATCTACTGTTTCATCCTTTTCATTACAAAGCCAGCATTTGCTATTGTTGGATACTTGCTGAATGTTAGTCTTCATACAGTTTGTTGGCAAAACTTGTTCCTGAGATGCCAAGATAAATCCTTCAGCTTCCATTATTTTTATTAAATAGAACAGAAGTCTTGTAAACATTTCATGCCCCGTCTCCTCTTTCACAAAATGATGTATTTTGAAACACCTGGATGTTTGTTGTTGTTCAGCTGCACATTCGATTCTGACCCTTCTCAAACCCATAGACCACTGCCTTCCAGGCACCCCTCCACCATCCTCCTCAACCCACCCAGTTCTGTGCTTACTGCGTCTACAATACCATCCAGACATCTCATTTTTGCCCCCTTCTTCTTTTGTCCTTTTGCCCTTTTCCAGCATCGAGGCTTTCTCAAGTGAATCCTCTTCATCTTCATCTTTACTACTTGACCTTCTAAGGAGCAGTCAAGCTTGATTTCTTCTAAGATTGACCAATTTGTTCTCCTCACTGTCCAGGGTACTCTCAAAACTCTCCTCCAACACCACATCTCAAAGGCATCTATTCTTCTGCGCTCAGCTTTCCTAATGGTCCAGCTCTCACAACCATACATTATAACCAGGAATACCATAGTTTTCACTATGCAAATTTTGGTTTGCAATGTGATGTCCCTACTTTTAACTATGTTCCCCAGGTTTCACATAGCTTGTCTCCCAAGAACCAGTCACCTTTTTATTTCATGGCTGCAATCACCATCTGCAGTGATCTTTGATCCTAAGAGGTAAAATCTGTCACTACTTCTACTTCTTCCCCATCTATTTTCCAGGGACTGATAGGGCCTGTTGCCATTATCTTGGTTTTCTTGATTTTGAGTCTCAAGCCAGCTTTTGCACTCTCTTCTTTCAACCTAAGCAGGAGCTTCTTTAGGTCCTCCTCACTTTCTGCCATTAGGGTGGTATCATCTGCATATCTCAAATTGTTGATCTTTCTTCCAGCAATTTTGATCCCAACTTGTGATTCATCCAACCCTACATTGCACATTATGTGCTCTGTGTATAAGTTGAATAAGCAGGGTGACAAAATGCAGCCTTGTCTTACTCCTTTTCCTACTCCAAACCACTCCATAATTCTGTATTCTGTCCTAACTGTTGCTTCTTGACTCTTGTACAGATTTCTAATGAGGCATATAAGTTGTTCTGGTATTCCCATCTCTTTAATTACTTGCCACATTTTGTTGTGGTCCACACAGTCAAAGGCATTGGTGTAGTCAATGTAATGAGTGACTAATTTGCCATCCTTGAAGATCTAACCATGGCCTCATTAAATTAATCAGCAACTTTAAAAGGTCAGCAGAACCCCTTGCTTTGAATTTGGAGAAACCAGTTTAGTTCTGTCTTTTGATACATTACCTGAACTGAGGAAGAGGAAATACACATGTTTACATGAATAGTACTAACATATTAGAAAGATTTTTTTCTCCTTTTCACTCCAGTCGAACATCAGGGATACCTTGGTTTACAATGAAAGAAGAAATTCAAACAATATTTTGCCTGAATTTTAACCTGATCATTTAGGTTTCCAATTTTGGAATAAACAGTAATTGTTCTGAGTGGAACAAAATATTTTTTAAAAACCCTTTTAATATCAAGGGCACTTGCACAGAAGAGGCAACAATACATTGAGATTATGCAGTGTATTATAGACCAAATTTATTTTCTGGGTTAAGAACACCTATATCGCCTTTATAATTTCAACTGAAGCATCACAGTACTGTATCATGGAATGATATAAAACTATGACTCACCTAAATCTGTTAGGAGATAAGCAACTTTTTCATACACCTGGAATAAAAATAAAAGTAAGAAATGAACATATTTTTAAAAATTGTTAAAAGCAATCTAGTTACAAGAACTGAAAGGGTTATGAGAAAGATAGCTCTCCACACACACACACACACACACACACACACACACTGGAGTGTTGTGTGTGTATGTGTGGTAGATATGGTATATACAACCAGTTACTGCTGTTATCCTAAACATGGTTACATGGACGTACTCTACAATGGGTCTTTGTTTTAACTCTAAGAACTCTAAGAATGCAATTATAAACCTACTTAGAAGTAAATTTGATGAACTGAATGCAGTTATACACCTACTTAGAAGTAAATTGTTAGAAAGCAAAATGAGTGTATGGAAATTTCATAAAAATTTATTGAATAAGTGTTTGATAATTTTAAGGGTGATAAGCATGGTCACGAAAATATGGCATTCTGGAAGTAGGGAATAGGGTACAGTAAAACACCAGATAACGATTGGATCAGATAACGCTAAAATCGCATAACGTTAAGTAATCTGGGGAGAATTGGATCGAATAACATTAAGGTCCTATGGGATGGATCGGATAACAACCTCTAAAGCCTGTGCGGTTACAATGTATCTCTATGGAGCTTTAACGTTATCCAGTCCATCCCATAGGATTTTAACATGGCTCGGATAACACTAAAAATCAGATAACACCAAGACTTGTGGAACCAAGTTTTAGTGTTATCCAGTGTTTTACTGTATATGTAAATGAACAGATTGTTTTATTTAAAGAGATATAGACAAAAAGGTGGGGTCCCAGGATAGAGGGTGCACATGGTATTTGTATTTTTGTTTTAATAATTTGTAAAATAAAATATTAAAAATAAGTAAGTTGGATGAACCAAATGAGAATAAAATATTATTGGATCCAGTTGGATTTAATTCATACACATGTATAAAATTTTACTGTCAATTACATTTTCCAGTATAAGTTAAGTGTAGCATATTTATTTTAGATTTACAGTTCCATATGAAAAGAAGCTTCACAATAGATTTTCAGCAAAATAAACTCTTCCATCCACTTTTCCATTTTAAAGAAGCCACTTAGTACTATAGATATACTCTTTTATTATTGTGGATACTTCCTCCTAAAAAACAAGTGGAGGGAATATAATCATAGCTAACAGAGTCCTGTTTCTTTCAGAAGGGTAGAAAACAGTTTCCAAATTTGAAGCCTCAAATGTTGTTGGACTATAACTCGACCTGACCACCAGCCAGGATGTATGGATGTTGCACTCCAAGAATATCTGGGCTTTTCAAGATTGGGAACCACTGGGATATTGTCAGAATTAAAGATGGATTGAAGTTGTGCGTATCTAGGTTTGTAGACTGAGAAACCACACCCAAACATGTTATTGAATAAAATCTCAAGTATATCGTTAGAGTATTGAATAACTCAAAATTTTATTAGACTAGAATTTCTAGTTTAATACCTGTCTACCCTCCCCCCCCCCCAGTAAAAAAAAAAGTAAGATCCATACCCATTCAAATATGAAAACTATGCCTGGAGGTACACCCAGAATTTAAATTTCATATTCATTTCCTGGAGGAGCTACTCCTTCTACGGGCTATTTATAAGAGCTGATTGTTCCCTGTAAACCTGTCTATGCCTGCCCGGACTCAGATATAGGACTTCAAATATTATTAATAAACAAATGGCTAGAGAAATGCTTCAAAGAACTTTTTCTCCAGTGCTGTAAACACCAAGCACACAAGCAGCAAATTGCTTCTACACACAACACTGCTTTACTCCTCAGTAAATGTATAATCATCATGGTAAATAATTTTTTGTCAGAAAAACATTTTGAAAAATCTCCTTCAGGGTACACATCCTTGAACTCATAGCTTGAATAATTAATGTTTTGGTCTATAACTTTTGGAATCTCTCAGCCAGTATCACGAGCAGCGATGCTGGCTATGGGATTCTGGGAAGTGTAGTCTTAAAGAAAAAAGTAACTTTTCCTAAGAAAGCTGTATGTGAGTAAAGATCAAAATCTTACAACATTAAGGGACATGATGATCATAAAGTTGATGCAGACACCAGTGCCCGACGTTGCGAACTGCCAATACTTTTTAATGAAATACCACTGGAAAGAGGCAAACTGTTCCATAGCCACTAGGCGATAGACCACAACTGCAAAGACTGCTGTAAGTACTAATGAAATCTGCAGAGAGATAAAACAGAAGGTGGGTTATTCGAAGGAAAATGGGTATATCACAAATAAATAATATCTTTTTTTAACATCAGAGAGAAAACAAAAATGTTGTAGCACTTTAAAGACTAACTGCTTTTGTGGATCAAGTCCACTTTGTCAAACAGAATTTCAAATGCTTGCAAATCCATCTCATTTTTTCAGCTGTATGATGAATTTGGAATAAAAAAGGCCCTGTATCAAATATGGCTAGAATTTTGCTAGTTTCTACTGCTCATTCAGTAGTATATTGCATAAGTGGTTCTTTCTCTCTCTTCTTAAAGCTTTGGCCAAGGAAATTCACTTCCTGCTGCCATGCAAGAGGAAGCCCTGTTAACATAAATGGGTGCTATCTGGCTCATGCAACTACAAGCAGGAAATAATGTGGAACACCACACCTTTATTTCTTGACTTCCATGTTTTCTCTTGCAAAATTGTCAAAAGCTTATTATCACAAAGCATTGGGCAATAGCCTGTTGTGTAGCTATGATAATATTCAGGCAGAAATACTATTCTCAAAGTGCTGTCACAGGATCACTATGCAATTGATCATGCTGGAGATGCATGACCAATTTAGTAACTTAACTTATTGCTGGGTGTGACGTACACATATTGATGCAGCCATAACGTTATGCATGAACAGGATTTTGCTGACTTGTTCCTTATTTTACTTTGCCTCTATTACTCTGCATCTGAGAAGAACTACAGTCAAACCTCGCATAAAGAGCATTTAGGTTAAAGAGTAACTCGCTTAAAGAGCAGAATTTTCTCTGAATGTTCGCTTCGCTCAACAAATAAAACCAACCAAAAAGTCGCTTAACAAATAAATCGGGGTTCACAATCCCCCACACAATTGGTCATTTACAATGGTGTTTCGCTTAAAGAGCAAACTCACTTAAAGAGCAATCCTGTGGAACGCATTATGCTCTTTAAGCGAGGTTCAACTGTATTTACATTTTGAGCTAATACAAAGTAAATATGTGAAAACTTATTCCAAAATAAGTCATTCTTGATTTGTGAAATGTAAGCACAGGAAGAATGGCTTGCTTTAGTCCCATTAGCTCTTCTGTCCTTCTAGGGTTCTAATTCATGGGTAGACCTCCACAGACGTAGGAGCATCTCCTTCTCAGTCTTGTTAGGCACTGTTGGTAATCAATAGAGTGTACCACAGAGGGCGCAAGACTAGAAAATATTCTTTCTCAGATGTTTGTTATACATACTTAGGAATGTCTGACAAGCCCTTGACTGTCTTGACAGTCTGAGACAATCTGTTGAGAAATTGCAAATGCCTTCAAAAAATTTCATCTCTCGTGCAAGAACAAGATAAGGAACTCAATTTTTTTTCCATTGAGGCTTTCACAATGTGTGCAAAAAACCCTCTGTACAAAACTAATGCTTTTTCCCTTTCTGAAGCAAAACGGAATTCATGTACAGCCAGCTAATAAGACTGATTGACAAATAAAGATGCACACAATACATCAGATGCTGCCTACTTTTAAATTTCTATTCAAAGGGCAACAAGTATCATTGTTTTGTGCTATTTAGGGGAAAAATCACTTTCACAAATGTGAGAACATTCATTGATATTGACAGAAAATATTGCACTATCTTGCAGGCAAAGAGAAATATTTCTTTTCCAGGAACTTTTGTTTAGATACAAAACCAGAAAAGGTGAGGATATACGCTGCTAATATGAAGCAACACATAGGATCTTTACAAAATGTCCATTGTTTCTGGAGACATTACCATAAAGAATATTCCTGATACAGACACCATCAGTCGGCTTAGTTTGTCAGGGAAGGGCTGGAACGGTTCTGGCTTTCCTGTTATTGGATTTACCCGCTCCACTTGGGAATATTTTGCTTCAAACTGGGGCCGAAGCTCTTCCTGAAATTAGAAACAATTCTTTCAGACATCACTAAGGTGATTTGACATGTGTAGTACAAGTAATACCCCGTATAACGTGAGTACCGTATATCGTTAAAACCGCATAACGTTACAAGATTTTCGGAAAAATCTTGTATCGAGTAACGCGATTTTAACGTTATACGATACAGTCGTTCTTAGCAGCAGGGTGGGTGGAAAGCTGAACGGGGTTCTCCGTTCAGCTTCCCAGCCACCCTGCAGCTACGGAGGCAGGGGTGGGGAGGCTGGAAAGCTGACGGGGGGCTCCCCCATCGGCTTACCCAGCCACCCCACAGCTGCGGAGGCATGGGCGGGTGGCTAGGGAAGCCGACAGGGAGTCCCCGTCAGCTTCCCCAGCCACCCTGCAGCTGTAGATCAGGTCCTCTGATCTCTCTGGAGGTGTTTCTGGGCTTCCCCGACGTCCTGAGCCAGTGCAGCAAGCCAGAATGTCAGAGTTCGAATCCCGACATTCTGGCTTGCTGCACTGGCTCAGGACGTCGGGGAAGCCCAGAAACACCTTGGATCAGGTCTGCCCACCTCCCTGGACCTGGCCGGGGGGGGGGGTCAGAAACCCCAAAATTGGTAAAAAAAACGGACGTTTTTTTTTTACCAATTTTGGGGTCTCTGACCCCCCCCCCCCCCGCCGGGTCCAGGGAGGTGGGAAAACCCGCTCCAAGCTGTTTCCAAAGTTCCCCCACCTCCCTGGAGGCAGCAGCAAGCCAAAATGTCAGGATTCAAATCCCGACGTTCTGGCTTCCTGCAACCTCCAGGGAAACAGGGCTTTTTTTAACATTGTGTGATCAATGTATCGCACAACGTTAAAAACCGTATAACGACGGGACTTGTGGAACCAAGTCATAACGTTATTCGGGGTACTAGTGTATATCTAACATGATAAAACAGCATTCTTAATGTATAGTTCTTTTCTCATTGATCTGCTCCACACACCATATTCACTGAAGTATGCATTATTTTTAAATGAACTCTCAAACATCAAATTGCATTCAGTCTATCCTGAAGAACTCAGAGAAGGATTGTTTTAGGGAATTGTTCAGCCAATTTAATAGCAAATGTTTTTTTTCCTCCTTTTGAGGGGAAATTCCAAATGAAATTCCAAATGATATGCAGAGGCATTTCACTATTCTAAACTAAATATTTAGAATAGTTATTTCTACAGTTTCAGAAGTGCTATATTAATAAAGCTTGTGCATGCACACTTATATATACACAGACTGCTCTATTTGTGATCCAGTATCTTGGCAAACACTGTCTTTTAGAAAAAAGTCGATCAAGACATTAGAAATGTATTTGATTGTCTATGGCTGATATTTATTTATCACAAGTTGCTGCAAGATACTAATGTTTTCATTTATATATTACATGTACAATTGATTAGGTTCTGGTGAAATCAAATTTACACTAGCAGTCACCCAAAGTGCCAGTAAGGCTTCATACACTTTGTTGATCTTAAAACGAAACTAAGTTTGGTATGAAAATTGCTATTACAATTTTTAAAATCTAAACTCTTACCTCTTCATCTTCCCAGTCTATTAGATCCCAGTCATACGTTAGTACTGCTCTTCGTCTTTTCCAAAACTCTAAAAACACTGTAGCTGTGAAAGCCATTAATTATATATTAATATGAACAGCATATTTTGGTTTATTTCAAAATTCCAGCCTTATAAAGAAGGGAAAATAGTTCACCAAATTGGATCTAAAGTCTAATGTATGACTGAGCTGAGTACACCATCAGCTGCAGGACTGAAATTCAAGACATCTGATTGTTTTAATCATAAACTTTGCTTACATCTGGATATTGCAAATTAGTTTGCTTTGTTTTGTGATTGAATATCTCAATTCACAGATGAATCTGGCCACCTTCCCTTGCCCATTCAAAACGGTCAGCGTCTGAGTTATATTCCTGGAATAAAATCCACTGGAGTATTTCTTTCTCTGTGAGATAATCTACACCAGGGAGGGGGGAGTTTTCCATTCCATGCTGAAAAACTACAGTAGGGCAGATTAGCTCTCAGTTGAGACCTTCTTTCATCTATCCTTCTGCTCAACAATTCCTGGAGACAAATATCTATATGTTTACACAGAGCATGCCAATTTGTCCCTATTTATGATGATGCCGACTGTAACTTGTATCCGAGAATGCATCTTTTCCTGAACCAGGAAAAAATGTCATTGTCATGAATTTGTTTAAGGTGGATCCCAGTTTGCCATGAAGTGACCCACACACTGTGATCTCAGAACCATCTCCTGCAGCAGACATGAAATGAGACATGCAGGATTTAACACCAGAACTGCAATGGATTATCGGACTCGCAGCCTTGAAGATATCATCAAGACACGCCTTCACAGCCAGTCCAGCTGGCATGGCCTCTTCTGCTTCCATGACCATTGGGAATCAGAGTTCCTATTCCACTCATTTTGCCATTGGGGCCAATACGATGGTTTCCAGTGGCATTTCCTCCACTGAGGGAGCCATCACCCCATCTAAAAGGCCTTATTCACCTGTAGCCATTGGCCTCTTTAGAGTGTCAGATTAGTTAACCGCCACATGACATGCGGTGTTGAATTGCTGGATGTAAGGTCTACTCAATTACCATAGCAGGATGTCTGGCCAGACATTTTATGATGATGTATGCTACTTTAACACCCCCCTTTCCCACTGCTTTTCTGACCTGTTTTCAATGCAACGAAACTACTGTGGTGAACATTTTTATCATTCAAATGGTTATTGCAGCAAACTGACATCATGAGTGATACAGTGGTGGTCACTTAATAAGGAAGTTAGAAGAAATATATCCAAAAAAACACAGTTCATTGTAAACATCACATGACCATTAGCAGTAAGCTATAACAATACCCGGAACAGTAACAGTGTCCACAACTCTATTGTTCAGTGATTAAAATGTTTATACTGTTCATATGTTTGGCCAATTTAAATCATAGCAAAATTAAATTGCACTACTGTTGGAAAAAACTATAGGAGGAAAGTAAAAAATGGATAGGACAGAGAACTTGAGCTAACAAGAGTAGACACCATCACCTGAATATCTCCTGACATCATTAAAAACAACAGGAAATGTGAGATAAAGGCAAGTCTAGATTGACTCTCTCATATTTTCCTAATGATATTTTTAAAAAATAAATTAGAAAAAAAGGTAATTGTGATCAGATACAGGTCAGTCATTTCACATTAGAAAATTAAACTCTTCCTCTTCTCCTCCATGGAGGGCATATTAATTATTTTTTACAGTGTATTTATAGCATTGTTGTTGTGATCCATTGCTTTTTTTTTAAATCAACAACACCCCCCCTCCCCGAAAACCACATCCTGCTTGCAGCCAAAGCCATCACTGTTTGGTACTTGTTATACAAGATAATGTAGCACTTTACAGCAATTGCTAATGGTTCTTAATGAATGTACTGTATTTGGAAAATACTGGGTTATTCCCCTAGAAAGTAATGTGATTCCCCATGGTTACTCATAGAGTCCAGTGCCAAGTCACACAGAGTGGGATACTCTGATTTAAAGGTTACTTAAGTCTGAGATACTCAGACTTAAATATACTTTAGAGATACTCAGACTTAAAGGTTAAATAAATTCTGTACATATTAGGACAGAGTGTCTAGGTGTGGTCTATGAGTGAGTGAGAATGTATTATGGTTCATGCCTATGCATGTATGCATGGATTGCTATGTGGGGTGTAGTTTATCTTCCACTTTTTTTTAACTTTCTCAGCTTTTTACTGTGCCAACTGCCCTACCTACCACTGGCATGTGGCCTTCAACAGATCCTGAGCAAAATGGTTCTTAAAGGGGGAGACACTCCCTCCCCTCATGTGATGAGCAGCCAACAATAGATATTTATGTTTCAGGCATGGTAAATTCCATGGAATATCTTTGCATGCTAGACACATTTCCACAGTGCATCCAGGCTGCTCAGTCAATCTGGACGTCTACCAGTTTGCATGGCATATGGAGACGGGACTAAAAAGGTATGAGCTATTCTGTCAGAGCTATTCATAACTCAAGGTAAACATGCAGAGTGGGGTTCTGCTATACATAGTATTTCACCCAAACTGAAGGCTGTGATCAACAAAGCTTTCATGGAAACGAGCAGTGAGACTCCACGGTACTACTAAAGATACCACTTAAGGAAACTGAGGTGCAAATTACATAGAAGATTGTCACATGATTAGCCTCTCCTGATTAGCCTCTCCTTTCATGCAGTGTCTTTGAAAAGCTTTTCCAAACTTCACTGCAGCATGTCTACACATGTTTGTAACTGACAGAAACAGCAAAGATTGAACCAATTGTATCCCAAGGTTTCAAGAACTCTAAGTGAAAAGAAACCAAAAGTGTTTTCCATCAATGTCATAACTGTCACACATTCCAATTAATGTTTGAGTCACTTTCTTTAAAATATTGTCAGCACAGAGCATTTGAAAAATCATAGTCCTAAATGATCCAAATCACTATTAACTAGTAGCTCAATTTGCACACAGAAAATCCACCTCGTAGAATAATGGAGATGAATGGGCCTTTGACGCCAAACCCCATTCCATGCAAGAATCATAAAATCATATCATAAAAATCATACAAAAACATAGAAATAAATAAATAAGGAATTAACATCAAACTGCAGGAATGCAGTGTCTTAGTGGTTAAGTAGCTGAATTTGATGACTGGAAGGTCGACAGATCAGCAGCGTGAGACTTAAGTGCTGCATGATGGAGTGAGCTCCCGTCTCTGTCCCAGCTCCTGGCAACCTAGCAATTCAAAAGCAAGACATTGCAAGTAGATAAATAGGTACCACTTTGGTGGGAAGGTAAACAGCATTCAGTGTCTAGTCATGCCTGTCATATGTCCATGGAAAAGTCTGCAGAGGCAGATAGCGCCGGCTCTTTGGCTGTAAATGGAGGTGAGCACTGAACCTTAGAGTCAGATATGACTGGCTTTCGAGCAAGGGTGGCCTCTACTTTTACCTAGCTAATGCAAATTACAGTAAATTTAAATAAATAGCAATATATGAATGAAGAAATAGACACAAAGGATATAAAATTAAATAAACAAAATAATAGCAATTATATTTCTATACCAAATCCACAATATATATTCCAAGCCCAATGTTAATTAGCACCAACTGCAGTGGGAATAAGATGCCAAATCAATGGAGGCCAAATTTCTGTGGCAATTACTCTGCTGAGATTCCGTACCAGAACCAACTCCACAAGGGTAGAAATCCACCTCCCCCCAACCCCCCCCTCAATTTAACATATAGAATCCCCTCAGTTTCAAAATGCACTAGACAAGTCTCTGTCCTTGAACCTCAAGGATGTAAGCCATCATCCATGCAGTGACAGCTCTTGAACTTCCTTTTGAACTTCTTTCAAGTTAATGCAACTCTGTTCACCCTGAGGGAAATAAACTACTTTCTGAACCCATTCATCCACTTCCAACTTCCAACTTCCAACCTCCTTCTAGAATCTAGATTCTAGATTCATTCCAATATTTGTCTCTTGCTCCATTCCTCCACTGAATCTATCAGGTTGAAATAGTCTACAATCCACACACAGACGCCAGCTGGCAGAGGCTGCCGTAGTCTGAGTGATCAAAATTCCAGACCAGGTCAGCAGTTCGACCATCCGTGGAAGAAACAAGTGGACTGCTTTGCAAGTGGTCACTCTTCATAGCAATCACTGCTGCACATCAGTGGAAAAAACTAGACTCCATCTGCACCCCCCAACAGGGCAAGCAAGAGCTAAAGCAATGCAAAGCAATCACACTTATATACTGCCTCATAGTGCTGGACTGCCAAAATGAAGCCCTTTTCTTGGTTTGTTGTTTGCCAGTCTTAAGTCCTCATTGGTGCATGTTTCTCTCAGTATCCATACAGTTTACTGAAATGTACTGTGCAAAAGTCTTAGACCACCAGCAGCTGGTTTGGAAAACATTCAATAAGTTATTTAGAGGCCATAACTTGGATACCCTAACTGCAAACTTCACCAAACTTGGAGAGGGTTGAGACTCTCTCCAATTTTGGTGAGTCTAGGTGGCACACCAAAATCAGCTAGTCTCTTTGCTCTGCCATTATGGGGGAGCACTTATATGTCACCAAAAAAGCATGCATCACCAAAAAGGAGTGCAGCTTTTTCAAATGGAGAACTATGCTCATTAAAGGCCACCATAACACTAAACTTCATTAGCAAAGGTTTATGTGAATCAATGAGGATTTGGCGAGTCAATACCTCCAAAAGTTCCACTGATTCAAGTGGGCATACCTTAGTTGCAACTTATTTTGGCATAGGAAGTTACAACTAGAATAAGTCTATTTCAATCAATGGGATTTATTTATTTATTTAAATTTCTATACCGCCCTCCTCGCCGAAGGCGACCCAGGGGGGTTTAACACATCCTAAAAACATCAAAACAATATAGGTTAAAATTCTAAAAGTGCTTAAAATCTATAATTAAAGCCAATTAAAACAATGACTAAAACTTTGTATGATTTAAAACTTAAAAACTTAAGGGAGCAGGGGGTGAGGTCAAACCAGCCAGCAGGCTGAGGTCGTTGTGCCTCCAGTACCCCAGACCTGACCTGCCTTGATTTATGGAGGAGTTAATTGATCAAATTCCCACTTAATTAACAGGCTACTCTAGTGCAATTTTCTTCACTAAGCAGAAGAATATTAGCCAGTATGCAACAGAGATATATTTTCAGACTGACCAAAGACTTCTAGGCTTGGATAAGAAATTTTAGACCCCTCCACAGTGATGGGATGTAACTTTTCCCAGCGGCACAGAGAACCTGTAGCAGCTTTTTTGGGGGAACCACCTTCGGGGTTTACCTTTTCACTGGTTCCCCCACTGTGCATGTGCGCCAAGCACTTGGTGTGCATGCATGCCTACAGTGTTTGGCATGTATGCATGGCCTCCTTGCTGTCCTCCCAAACAGGGAGGAGGAAGAGAAGCTGCTAGTCTGAAGCTCCCTATAGCCTGCTCCCCATGATGTTGTGGGTGGAGCCAAAGTAAAAAAAATTAAAAAAATTTTTAAGTAAAAATACACATTAAATACAAATTAAAATAAATACATATAAATACATATAAATTAAAATAAATACATATATACATAATACACAAAATACACATAAAAACAAACTACATAAAACACACACACCTCAACCCACCCACCCAACCCAAACACAAACCCGTCACTTACCTTACCCTGGGGTCAGGGAGCAGTAGGCAGGCAGGCAGGCAGGCAGGCAGGCAGAGCAGTGGCGCGGTGGCCTGGCGGTGTGGCCTAGCCCGGCCTGGCTGGGCCTGGCAGTGCAGCCTAGCCTGGCAGCGTGGCCTGGCTGGGGAAAGGCTGCCACTGCTGCTGCTGCCACTACTCCTCCAGGCGCTGCCTGCACCCTTTCCGGGCAACCCAAAATGGCTGTTCGGAAGTGTGCATGCTTCAAAACTCCATTTGACACATGCACACTTCCACATAGCCATTTTGGGCTGCCCGGAAGACAGATCCAGAGAGTGGCCGAAGAGGGGACCGAACCAGTCGCCCGGGGGATTACCACCACCCCGGCAATCCCCTCCAGATGGCTGCTACTGGTTCGGCCGAACCGGGCACAGCCCGTCACTGGGTAAGCCCTTGAGGTGGTTCCCCCCAAAAGCAGCTACCAGTTCTCCGGGACATTGGGAAAAGTTACTATCAGTTCTGGCGTGCTGGTGCGAACCTGTTACAACCCATCACTGCAAGGGGATGACTTGTCATGAGATCAAAAAAATTATATGGTTTAATAATCCCCTTTCAGACAGCCATGAAAACCTACTAAAGAGTACAGCCATTCCTCACTTTGCTTCTGGTTGCTATAATGAAGCATACTTTCTTCCACTCTCAAGAAATGCAGCAGTGCAGAGTGAAAAGATTATTTGGCTTTTAGAAAAATTACAGCAGCAAAGAGAAATTATTCTTTGAGTTGCAAAATGTAAATATGGATTTCAATTACTGTACAGTGTTCTTTACATCTGAAGCAAATTTAAACAGGGATAAAATTGTGAGAGCCCTTTTCAAAAATATCTTAAAGTTTGCTTTCCTTTCCCCTCCTTTTTTAATATATATATATATATTAAAAAGCTAATTTTGACATGATTTTGAAGTACATAATGAATACTAATTAGTATAAATGTTCCTTTAAAAGCTATAGGAGTTATTCCCTGAAAGAGTGATTGGTAATTTATTTTTTAAAAAATAAAGAGAGAATAGGCAAATATTTCTTCATGTCAAACCCATCTGCATCTTTTCAGAAGCAGCAGAATTATCCACCCACTTTATTCTAAAAGCTCCAAATTCTGTGAACTCAGTATGTCTCAACAATGACAGTTGAGAAGCTGGTCATTCTGGTTCTCAGGTGCTCTATTTCAGTGAGAGAAATACGGCCCCACCTAATGTTGTTTCTATGTACATTCCTGACCACCGCAACACCAATACGTTTACATTACCTGCATTCTACCACTTGTAGCAGACGACTAATTGCACGCCAGGGGAGGAAAAAATTATTTCACCTTTTTCCTAAGGAGTTCTTCTCAGAAAGGTAAGTGAGTTTCTGTTAATGACTTTCGCTTAATGATCTCACCTGTGTCAACTTTCCATGGAATATCTCTGATCATAAGCAATGTTGGTTTAAAACTGTCATAAGTGTTGGTTAGGTAATGCCAGGCCTGGCATGGGTCTAAACAGTTCTATGGAAGAGCCAAAAATAGTACAGTTTTTAAAATCTTCCATTCTACTTTTAACTGTTCCCTCCTCAGCACATGCCTTTACTGGTAAAATATACTTCAGAAGAATAAAACAAGGCTGCTGCTGAAAATAGTTATTCACTGTTACCATATGTGGATTATGCACACTCCCTCAATATACCTTTTGCTGTGGCGTAATATGCTGCCTGCAGATATATTGATTATTGTTTGGTCAGTTGCTTTTAAAATTGGATTTCCTCATTTACACATGCAATTATACCTATGTATCAGGTTTCTATAAAATTGTACATATAGGGACATTATTTTGTCCTCATATAATATTAACATGTAAAAAGCATATGACGTCACTTAGAATTGAAAACAACTCAGGATTTATTAACTATTATATGTCATATGATAGCTATATAGCTTAGTAGCTTAGGAGTTTGTTTGCAGAGTCAGAGGCTGGGAGTTCCTCACTGTGGTTCCAAGGAAAAGAACCAGCATGTGCAGTTATAGGCATGATGCACAGTTTCAGGGTGTCTTCAGAAGAGAATATTTCTGTATATTGTTTACCTAGAAAATCCTAGAAAGGGCTACCTTAACTCAGAACTGATTTAATGGCAAACAATTATTGTTTATTATAAATAATATGTAAATGACTTCACTGACACATAATTCAGTTATATGTGTAGAGTTGTACATTTCTCCGGTACTCACACTATTAAAAAGACAGTGTACTTTCCTTAATATTGTGTACATATTTAACTTTGGTAGTGACTGACAGTAAAGCAATTGCAATGGGTATGATGCAGAGCCTTGTATGAGCAACATGTGCACACAAAAATTTCTCTCTCAAGCTTTCTCTCAGACTACCTATAGCAGGGGTTCGTAACCTATGGCCTGCGGGCCATGCCCAGCTCTCAGCGCCATTTCATGTGGCCCACAACTCTCACCTTTGCTCCCACCACTGCCAGAAGTGGCGGAAGTGGTGAAATCAGCCAAAAACATGCCACCCTTGCTCCCGCTGCTTCCACCTTAAGCAGTAGAAGTGGTGAAAAGCAAAAATGCACAGTAAATACACCCATGGCTGTTGTTATGTGTTTATGACAGCCACAGATGCATTTTATGGCAGTGTTTATGGCAGGGGGACCACATGTCTGGCCAGCACAGCTGTCTGAGGGGGCATGGTCTGGCCTGCAATATGAAAACATTGAGAACCCCAATCTGCAGCCTATCCAAATTCTCAGAATGAAAAACAATTACAAATTACAAAAATCTTTGGGATAGAAAGGATTGAACAATCATTGTTAATAAGACTTTCTGATCTAAGCATATAATATAAACAGAAACTATAGCCAGGGACATTCAGGTCCTTTCATTGGTTGGAGAAAGGAGACCTTTCAATAGGGAGGGAAATATTCAATGGAAGGTTCAATAAAATGTCTTCTTAATTCAGTCAAACCTCGCATAAAGAGCCCCTCGCTTAAAGAGTAACTCGCTTAGAGAGCAGAATTTTCTCTGAATGTTTGCTTCGCTTAACAAATAAAACAACAAAAAACTCGCTTAACAAATAAATCGGGGTTCACATTTCCCCCCACAATTGGTCATTTACAATGGTGTTTCGCTTAAAGAGCAAACTCACTTAAGGAGCAATCCTGTGGAATGCATTATGCTCTTTAAGTGAGGTACAACTGTATACAAATGATGAAACAGCAGTTAAGAATAGATGAGGTGGAAATTGTATTTTTTTTCTTTCCATAATAGTTACAGAACTATGGAGGGAAAGGATTTGTTCCTTGGGTTGAGATGACTAAATGCAGACCTAGCTAACTAATTGTAATGCCAGTATCTCATTTTGGGGGGCCAAAAGGCACAGGAATCTGGAGACACAGTCCTGAAGGAATGTATTCCTACTTTCAAGTCTATGTCAAAATGAAGCCACCTACTTAGCTTTGTTGTTGGCCAAACTTAAATTCTTGTCAGTAAATTTCTGGTAGTAACTGGCAGATCAGCAGATGATCTGGATTCTGTATCCAGTGGTGGGTTGTTGCTGGTTCACACCGGTTCACCCAAACCAGTGGCAACAATCCCAGGTGGTTCTCCGGGGTGGGGGTGGTAGTAACCAGCTGGGATTATTATTATTATTATTTTTGAGGCATCCGGTTCGGACACCTCAATGGCAATTTTTTTAAAAAATTTGGAGCCAAAATGGCTCCCGGGAATTGAGCATGTGCCAAACCTCTATTTGATGCATGCACAGTTCTATGTTTTTTACTGCACATGCATCAAATGGAGGTTTGATGCATGCGTAGTTCCCGGGAGCCATTTTGGCTGCCAGGAAGGGAAGGATGCAGGAGGTGCCTGAAGAAGCAGCAGCAACGGCTTTTCCGTGCTGGGCCACCCTGCCAGGCCACCACACCATTGTGGCAGTTTGCTGCAGCGGCGGTTTGCCACCACACTGCTGCACCACCGCCTCTGTTGGTTCCTGACTACAAATAGTAAGTGACAGGTTTGTGTTTGATGGGTGGGTTGTATTTAGGGTGGTTGGGTTGCTTTGTGTTTGGGGGGGGTTGAGGTGTGTGTGTGTGTGTGGTTGTGTTTATTTTTATTTTATTTATTTATTAATTTTTTTATTTGACCCCACACACAACATCATGATGTCATGATGTTGGCTCCGCCCACAACACCATGATGTCATGACATCATGACATTGGCTCCGCCCACACTGTGATGAAGTCACGGTATGGTAGCGGAAAATTTGACAAACCACTACTGTCTGTATCTCTCTTTATTCACACAGTGAGTTGTTATCCATCCGCTTGAGCAGTGACCTCCTTCTTCTATCTTCTGATTTGATTTTGCTGTTGTGTACCCTCAACAGATTTGATGAATCTACTCTAATGAACTAATAACCAAAATCTATAATTGGTTATATAATTGGACTATGCCACTCTTGATACCATCGTTATTTTGTGTACATATTTGGTTTTAATTAATGTACATCACCCAGAGTGGGAAAGTATCCCAGATGGGTGGTATAGAAATTTAATTAATAAATAAATAAAACCTGACTTTGTTTTAATGATGTATGAGTACTTTGTAAGAAACTATATGGTAGAGGAAGCGGCAAAATTCAGAACAAAATGTAACAGCAAATGAATACAACATTTGCAAAATTATGTAAAGTATATGAGTACACATATGCATGCTTTAAAATCTTGAAAACTCAAGAAGAAAATTAAAGGGGGAAGAAGATGGATTTTAAAAAGCCATTTAATTATTATGAATGAAAAGGTTTCTGGAAATAACAATGACAAATAAGCTCAACTGCTTTTTGTCCTCTTTCTTCCAAGTAGAAAATTATAGTGTCAAGGATATAACATATACAAAAAGACTTTTGTGCTGAGAGTACAGTGATTTCAGCATCATGCACTGTAAGTGGAAGTTTGAGCTAAGTGAATTTTTGATAATTTCTCCTGGGGGTTTCCCATTACAGCCAAGGTGAAATTAAAAATAGGACAAACCTCACTTTGTTTAGTAACAAAATGCCTATTGATAGAAAGAAAACTGGGTTACTCTTGAGAGGAAAAGAACAAGCATGACTGCCTGGAAAGGAAATCTTGAGAGCACATTAAAAGTTTGTTTAATATTTTATTTGTCCTTCCTCTGGTTTTCTAATTAGCATTTATAACAGAAGAAAAATGTGGGCACTGAATACAACAAACACTTTTGTCATCATATTTGTAACCCAGATTAATTTCCTATTTAAGTCTGCCACTTAATGGGTAAGAAAAAGCCAAATAATGAATTCAGCCAATTAAGAACTGTAGCTAAGTTTAGAACAAAAGCAAATCTAGCAAATAATCAGTTTACATTTTGAATTTGGTTGTAGGCAGAATGTTTGCAAGGAAATGAAATGAGGATGTCTATAAATATATCCTGACCACATTCGCTAAATGGAAAAGTAGGATCAACAGGAAGGAGAAACCTAACTGAGAGGAGAAAACATCTCCTTCACATATTATCTGCATGGGTTCCAGATGTAGAAGGGCCGGGCTTCTACTGTTGGCATCTTGACATTTTGCATCATCTGACATATATGTATTGACTACAGGCATCCACATCAGGGAAACATATAAACCTAATGCATATAAAGATTCCAGGTCAGTGCATGGATACTAAGGAACACCAATCTTTCCCTACATGGAAAGTCTTTCTGCAGCAGAGTTAATGCATGAAAGAGATTATGATGAATATGAACATAGGGAGTAAAATTTAACTAAAAGGCTATCTACACCCTAAATTGACCTGCTTTTTTGTATCCCATCCCCAGCCTGCAGTTGTAATATATTATACCAAGAATGGGGGCAGCTTAGTAGTTAAGGCACTGAGCTTGACAACAAGAAGGTCAGCAGGGCTGAGGTATGAGTGCTTTGTGATGGAATGAGCCCCTGTTGTCTGTCCCAGCTCTTGCCAACCTAACAGTTTGAAAGCAAGCAACTGCAAGTAGATAAATTGGTACTGCTTTGATGGGAAAAGTAACAGTGTTCCATGTGCTTCACTGTCTAGTTATGCCTGTCACATGACCACAGAAATATCTACAGATGCAGACAGTGCTGGCACTTTGGCTATAAATGGAGATGAGCACCACCTCCCGGAGTCAGATATGACTGGCTTTTGAGCAAGGGAGACCTTTACCTTTACCAACATACTTTGCCTTCCTTAATATTCCTGTTACATGATCTCTGTTGGATACTTAACTTAACCAATCCTTAAATCTTTTTACCCTAGCTCATATAGATAACTTTCTTGTTTATAAAAAACGGTCCTTACATCTATTCTTCATTTAATATAATTCAGTGTCTCACCAGATTATCTCTCTTAATCTTATTATCCAATTGGGAACATTTCTCATCTGGTTATAGCTGCAAGTCACCACTCTATTTTATCCATCCCTTTTATTTGAGTTGGTGATCCGAGATCAGATGTAAGGCTGCTTTTCCCCCAGCACCTGTTGTTGATGGGACTCAGTGGCAGGTTCAGGGGGGGAAACTAAACAGTGCTTTGCAGCTAAGGGGTGGAGAGAGAAACTTTCCCAGTAACGTTAAAAGTGTTGTCCCCCCCACCCAAAGATTGGATTCCAATTGTTGTGGGGACAGGGAACCTCCTTCTTGTACCCAAAGAGAATCTATCCTTTGTCATCTGCAAAGCCTCTTCCTTTCCCTGATCTTAGTCCATCCACCCCATTCATCCTCTTTGTACCAGGCAGGGGAAAGGTTTCTCCAGTCCGCTGCTAAGGGGCTATTGGTGCTACTGCAGCCCTATTGGAGAAGCAAAATGCTGTTTGGACATGGAGCTCATGCCAAACAGAATTTTGTTCCTCCAGCATCAAGTGGCTTTCTAAAAACCATCTACATTTCTAAAAACCATCTACATTGACCCAAGAAGACCAATATAAACATATCTTAAGTTAGGTAAAGGTAAAGGTTTCCCTTGCTCAAAAGCCAGTCATATCCGACTCTAGGGGTCAGTGCTCATCTCTGTTTCTAAGCCGAAGAGCCAGCGCTGTCTGCTTCTGCAGATGTTTCCATGGTCATGTGGCAGGCATGACTAGACACTGGAGCGCATGGAACACTGTTACCTTCCCACCGAAGTGGTCCCTATTTATCTACTTGCAATTTCTTGCTTTCGAACTCCTAGGTTGGCAGGAGCTGGGACAGAGACAGGAGCTCATTCCATCCTGCAGTACTCGGGAATTGAACTGCTGACATTCCGCCTCCCAGTCAGCATCTTAGTGACTTGAGCCACGGCAGTCCTTTATCTTAAGTTAGACACTTTTAAACTCTAGTCCAGGTGTTCTCAGCCTTTTAAAGCCAGGGGCTGGGTCACGCTCCCTCAGACAGCTTGAGGGGCAGGATGGCCATTTAGCCCTTCCTCCACCACATGGCACCTTCTGGTGTGGTGGAGGCAATGGGGGGGGCAACATGAAATGGTGCTATGGGTCGCATCAGGCCCACAGGCCGCAGGTTGAGAATCCCTGCTCTAGTTCATATTTTATTTGTATATAAGGGTGATTGTTCAGCATTTTGTTTCCTCTGGAGTGCTCCCCTCTGCATAACTGGCCTAATTACCAATTTAAAAATCAATGCTTGCTCTCTCATGCAAAGAAGAGCCTGCCAAGAGGAGGAGAAATACTGATGTGATTGTTTTTACTTGATTGTGTAAGAAAATGAATTCTATCTACAGAGATCAGCTAGATAAAATCAAGCTGGAACTACATATTAAAGGTCTGTGGGGGAAAAAAATGCAGCTTCCACACTTTACCATACCAGTACTGTACTTTATGTTATATTAACTGAGCTGTTGTTAGGATACATAATCAACTTATCAATTACTGGGAAGAAGTTGCATATCAAAGCTCTATTTAAGTTTTGTAATTACCTAATAAGGCAAATTCTTGATTTGGGCTAATTATGTCCCTGTATCCCTATAATGACTGCAGTGGCTTAGTGGTCAAGATGCTGAACTTGGGGACTGGGAGGTCGGCAAGTCAGCAGTTCTAGACCCAAGTGTTGCATGACAGAGTGAGCACCTGTCTCTGTCCCAGCTCCTGACAACCTAGCAATTCAAAAGCAAGAAATTGCAGGAAGATACCACTTGATGGGAAAGGAAACACTGTTCCATATGGTCTGGTGTCTAGTCATGCCCACCACATGATCAGGGAAACATCTGCAGATGCACAACATGTTAGCTCTTTGGCTGTAAAAAGGAGATGAGCACTGCACCCTAGAGTAAGATACGGTTGACTTTTGAGCAAAGAAGACCTTTACTTTTACCTATCCCTATTCGCAGAATACGTTGTGGATTTGTGTCACTCTGTCCGGAGCACTGGAGGATTCTGCCACAGGAAATAAAAATCTGTATTTTTATTAACACTTTAAAAACAAGAAATCTATCCTTTTGTGCTTGCTTATTCTCTTTCTCTCTTTCCCTGTGTGTGTGTTATTAATTGCACAAATGAAAATTACACTTTTTTTGTACTGGGACATTTCCTGCAAAATGCAGAAAGCATTTGAAAAAAGAGTTTTCTATCTCGTTTTTGTATTCTACTTCCTTATATCTTTTTGTACTATTTTTGTATTCTACTTCCTTGTATCATCTTTGGATACATTGGCACAGAGATAAGACAACACTGCTTGTTCTCAGCATGTCCATGTGTCACCCATACTCCACCAAAATATGTCTTTCATAAAAGAGGAAAGGGAAAAAATGCTCTGTCTAAGGAATTAGACCTATGTGAGGACATTTTGCTGGTTGGGAAATCCTGGGGAAAGGAATAAAAAAGGCAGGAAATGCAAAAGAAAGCTGTGGGACCAAGAAACATCTAAATTCTCAAGTATACCAAAGAACCAGAGCAACAAAAATACTTTGTGAACATATATAGTCATTCTTTAAAACTAATAAATTATTATCACACTTGAAAAAAATGATAATCTATGATTAAGCATACATATTTAATTTTTTTCCCCTCACAGACTGCTTTCAACACGAAATAGTTGGTCTACAATGCTAATTTCCAAGGAAAGGATGTTTGTTTTACTGTTGACTAGCTTACTGTGGACCATTAACCAAGGTGCCAATACCACTCTTTCCACATTCTCTACTAGCACTTTAAATAGCTCTACTACAAGTTCATTGCTATTTACTGTGGTTTCTGAAACAACACCTTCTGTAATTCTTACATCACCAGAAAATGACAATAGCAGTGGAATAAAAAACCCAGTGACAGAAACCAACACGGAAAGCAACAGCATAAGGGCAATAACGTCTCATAACATTTTATTATCTCAAATGACACAGCACCCAAACTTTACCAAAAAAGATGAACATTACTTTTCTACAAATATCAACACAATATTGCCTACTTCAGGAATGACCACAAACAGCAGCGACTTGCCAACAACAATCTCTAAGGACTCAACGTATGCCAAGTCATCAGAAATGGCACCAGTGAATTTTACCACTGCCAGTAATGATGTTAATTTTACTTCCATCACACCCCCAAACAAAATACAAAAGACTGATATAACCATTTCCACCACATGGATGACCACTAAGGGAACCAGTGTCACAATGGGCTCAAGTGCAGAAACAAGTCGGCATCCAAATTTTACTAATAGTTCTGAAGATGCAAAAGAACACCAAAAAGGTATGTGCTGGAGATAGAAAAACAATTCAGTTTTTTTAAAGTCACAGTTGTTTGTTATAGCCAACTTGTAAATTAATGAGAGGTCCTCGGACAGAGGCCAAGAAGTTCTCCTTAGTGCTTCCCATTTCTCTTTTTTGTAACCTTCAGTTACAAAAAGAAAAAGGGGAAAAAAAGGGGGGGGGGAACCACAGCTAAATCATTACCATTATAAGGTTACTGGAAAGGGTCAAGTTTTCTGTCTACCACAAGGACATCTAGGATCCATCTCTCTTATCTTGCCTTCTTATCTCTTTCTTTTAAATCCAGACTTGAAAAGTATTTATCTGCCTCAACACCTACTACTCCACAATCTATTCATTACACAGACACAGTGAACTGCTGATCCCCCAGCCTTCCACTCATCAAGCTCAGCATCTTAATCTCTAATACATCTACAGTATATTAACTAGATAATTGGTTGGCCACTATAAAGTAACTAAATAAGCAACTTTTTAAAAAAATCAATTCCCCAAAGGGAAAAATGATACAATAAAACGCACTCACATCCTTGTGATTTGATGTCCAACAGCCAGCTAGGCACCAAGAGTTGCACCAAGATTCTCACAAGAATGACCAAAGCAAAGCACCCCCTTGACTGGGTTCCTACAATCCAGGTACTTTTACAGTTTCAAAATTCTCAATCCCTTCTTCATGGAGCTTCTTTTTTTTCTGTGTCTAGGCCAGACATGAAACTGCAAAAATAAAACCATCTTTTTGTGAATTCATTTCATGGTTCCTTTTGCCTAACCTGATGTGAGAAAGATTAGCCTGCACAAGGTTGTTGTTGCCTGGGGCACGCCGAATTGTGGTTCAAAAATATTCCAGTCTTCAAGGAGGCTCTTTCTGTGTCTGACTGGGTGATTTTATTGGCAGTGTATCAAAGAACGTTTAAACCAGGGGTGCCCAAACTATAACCTGTGGCCTAATCTGGCCTGTGGTATTTAATAATCTGGTCCATGCTGCCCTCACTGCTCACAGAAGTGGAAGTTAAATGCACCTGTGCATGTGCAAAATGCTGTCATAATGCACCCGCAGCTGTGCATGTAAGGCAGCTTTTTGTGCATGTATGGGTACATTTAACTTCTGCTTCTGTTGGGAGGAACCACATGGCTCAACCATGTGACCGGCCTGCAGCCTGAAAAGTTTGGACACCCCTTGTTTAAACAAAAGAGAGAAACATGAATGAACTTAAACTTTTTGTGCACCTCTCATTTTAATGTGAGTGGTATTTCAAGGGCTCTCGGCAAAAGAGCCTCTTCCATGTTTTTCCCATTTACACGATGTTTACCCAAATTTCCCTGAAGAAATGTAGAGAAAGCAAACATGGACCAGATCAAATAATTCCAGATGACTGCAGATTCCTTGTTAACAAACTTCCATGTACATATTCTTAAGGGGTATAGAACAGTCACCTAAAATACAGTGCTTGAATGTACTGCTAAAGCTTTAAACACCTCTTCAAAACTTTTAATAAATATTGACTTATATTCATCCTATTGGTTTTCTTGTATGGCTAGAACTGGAGAGTCATTATGAAAAATTGTCATTATGCTCTTGTGTTTCTATTCAATGAAACAAATCACTCTTTTTCATGGAAGAAATACTCATCTCTTGAGCAGAGTCCTTTCCCTCTGGCACAATGTTTTCTCTTTCTTTAAATCTGAAGGAGCATCCCATGAGTCCACTTCTGCTTATGTGAAGTTAAGATTGAATCTTATGACTGCTCAGAAGCAGCCACAGTGTTACATCAATTCACATCATTGAAAACTCAGTTCCATTGCTCTCTAAGGTCTGAAGAATACTTTAAAAATAATCCCTGGTTAGAAAAGGTATTTGTAAAGTGTCAATTATCTGTTATTGTCACAGACGAAAAGTCTAATTTGCAAATTTGCTTGTTTTGTATTTCCATCAGTCCTCAGGACATAAATACAATCTTCTTTTCCAAGTACAATTTATTAGATTTGCAAGATTGTCTGAAGCAGCTCTCTTTAACTCAAACATGATCTTAGCCCTAATAAGAAACTATATGTATTTTCTAACTTGCACTAATAGTTGTGCAAGGCAAGTAAAAGCGTACATTTTGACAATTCTGACATTTTCCTATCATTGCTTGGAACGACACGAAAAATAGCAGACTACAGTCTGTGACAACTTACATCAACTAAAACTTGCTAGACACTAAAAGTGCCCTTAAAGTTAAACTACAGTATAAGGTTCCACATTGCTTATAAATTTATAGAAAACTTCAAAACAGACTAAATAGGGAAAAAAAGTGCAATCAAATTATGGCACCTACATGATGAAGATATAGTAGATTTCATGTGTGTGGGGAAAATCTAATAAAATGAAAAACAGAAAAAGAAGATATTATTTTCACAGCTGAGTATATTAAAAGTAGAAGTGAAGACGATAGCCTTGCTGAATTGTTAGCAGCTTCCCTGGTGGCTTTGTGGTTAAGGTGTTAGGCTTAGAGACTGAAAAGACGGGTTTGATTCCTGAGAGCTGCATGATGGAGGACATAAAAGGAGCCTCATTCGGGGGTTCCCTGCAAAAATCCTTTTGACCCAGAGTAAACTCTGACACAAAAACAAACGAACTGAGTTGTTATTCTGAACACATTAGAAGGGAATACCATTAGATGGAATGCATAGACCTTTCCCTTCTGTTTTTGCTTTGCTCATATTTCCAGCTCCAAGTCTTAAGAAGACAGAGTAGTTGTTTGCATGCATGCTATCCACTTGAGAAGGAACCCTAAAGGACCTGGATTCAAGAGTAGCACTAGGCCATCCATCTGAATGTCTTCAGAACTCCAATATAATGACTGAGCAGGGCTTATGCATGACAACTAATGGCTGAAACTGAACTCTAAGATTTCATTGGGGACCACAATTTATTTCTTGGTTTGTTATAAAAGATATGTGAAGCTTTGCAAGAGTTAGGAGATAGCTTAAAATATTTTTTCTCCTTTCAGATAATCGTAGCCGTGGAGCAGTAGCATTTGGTGCCATCATAGGTGCAGCACTAGGAACAGCATTAGTTGGTCTAGTTGGATACTTGATGTGTGTGAAGAGAAAATCTGATTCATTTGGACATCAGAGACTTTATGATGACACACGAAATGACCCAGGTAAGAAAATAATGGAACAAATTGAGCTTATAGTTGCATTGATTACTTTTCATTATAACAGCATGAAGTTTTGCAGCCACATTTTTCTAGATTTCCAAATCACGAAAAGTTTTTTTTGAGCTAAGATTATATCCAAAGACCCAAATACTCTTGCCTAGTTATGCCAATATAACTTTTGGAGGTCAATTGCCTTAAGTAATCACTCTAGACGTATGTTGCATACTGAGCTGGATAACTCATTGTGCAACTGATAATGTCGACAGTAAGTTCTTAACCTGAAGCAATTTGTTTCCAGACACTGTAATATTTGCACAGCTAAACAAGAGGATTCTAGAAAGAAAGTGGTGGTGAGGCAAAGTAATTTTTCATGCATGTGTTCACTCCTGTTCCACATGTACTTCATCATAGGCAAAGCTTTTTACTATGAAGTCCCTCAAATGTTGAATTATATATAAAATAACATTTCACATACTTGTGTACGTTTATGTGCATTCAAGGAAGCAAAACTGCCAGTTAAGAACTGGTCTAAACATTATAGTTTTACACATATGAGGGGCATGAAAGGAAATTTATCACTGTTATGAAGTTACATCTGAGTGACATTGCTTTGTACATCAGACATGTGTGAATGAGTTTGTTTCATTCAAACTACAATGCTATGTATAGTAATAAAAACTAAATTTTGAATTAAAGGGAATCGGTTGCCAAGATATAATGCATACAGATGCAAATTCTATTTCATACAGTTATGCAAAATGCAAACGAATATTATACACCAACATCTTTTGCTACCATGAACTTAATGCTTCTGGTATTACACAAATCCCATCCATAAATCACTCTCGACAAAAACATTATCTCATAATGCTTTAGAGCAAATCTCTGAATGCTATTTATTAAGTTTGTTATGGCTTTTCCATTATTTATATAACAGCTGCACTAAAACAGACTGGTAGCATTTTAGGCCTTTGAATTTCAGACTTATTGTACTACATATTGTACTGAGAATGACATTGCCCCATAACCTGTCTAATTATTTGTGTGAAGCAGTGAAAATGAGACTTTTAGTGGGAACAAATTTACATAATTCCAAAACATGAAGCATCCACCTCCTGGCAGTGGACTATGAATTGATATATTTTGCCAGGGGGGGAAAAAATCCATATAATTAATTTACAAGTTGTTCCATAAACAAAGGTAGGAACAATAAAGCCAAAGTATAAGTTCCCCAAAGGTGAGGCCTGTAAGCACTTTCTTTTACCTGAAAACTCAGACAATCATAGTTTTGCTTTGGGTAAGGTCTAACAAAATAGGCATTAACAATATGATTAGTAATTGAACATCCAGTTTTAAACAATAAGTAAATGGGAGACTGGGTGGTGATGAAGTAACAGCCACCGGCATCACCGAATGAGAGTTGGAGGCATCTGGACCTTCTCTCTCCATCCTTTATCTCAGTAAAAATAATCTGTTGTCCACCCTCCCCACCCTCCATTGTAGTACAACAGTGAGCATTAGAGACAATGCTTTCCCACTGACACAATTTAGAATGTCATTAATATACCTGCTTTATAACAGATCAAGTAAATTGACAATGTTAAATAACAGCAACAATACTTTTTAGACAAAGTGTTGCCACTTATGCACCACTTATGCAACATACAATTAAGACTGCATGAGAAGTGCAGATGGTTGGAAGAAATGCATGTTAATCTTACTAGACTCAGGAAATATTAGCAAATCATTTTCAGATTGCCACCGATGGCCCCAGTCTGGCAGCAGAACAACAACCAGTAATTTTCCTATTAAAGGTTTTCCCTCTATCATCATGAGTCTCCCAAAGGCTTCCCAAGGACAACAGAGATCTCTAAGGTACCTCAGAACCTCAAGGGATGGAGGAAGGATAGGAAGTGTTTAATTTAAAAAATATCCATCCCCTGATTACAACATTATTTGGCTTACATGGCATAAATTTAAAACAGGAGGATTTCAGCCAGTCCTGGATTGCAGAATCTCTGTGACTTTTGCCACATTGTATATACATGGTTTTCCATTTCTCCTCAGACATTCTGATCATGCTAGAACTGACCCCAACATCTGTAGAAAAAGTCTAGCATGAAACCTTTTATTAATTTTTCCAGAAGTGTTAAGAGAGACACCACATTTTTTCATTTAAAGTTAAACTATTAATAACACAGTAGTAGTTTTGCAAACTGCACAGATTATGTTAAACTATAGTCCCATAATGACTTATTTGGAATAAATCTCTATTGAATTCAATATGATTTACTCCTAAGTATATATGCATAGTGGGACTGCAGTGGCTCAAGTGGCTAAGACCCTGACAGGAAGGCAGCAGGTCAGCAGTTCGATACCTGGATACTGCAGGACAGAATGAGCTTCCGTCTTTGTCCCAGCTCCTGCTAACCTTCAAAAGCAAGAAATTGCAAGTAGATAAATAGGAACCACTTTGGTGGGAAGGTAAACTGCGTTGCATGTGCTCCAGTGTCTAGTCATGCCTGCCACATGACCATGGAAATGTCTGCAGAAGTAGACAGTGCTGGCTCTTCAGCTATGAAACAGAGATGAGCACTGAACCCTAGAGTCAGATATGACTGGCTTTTGAGCAAGAGTGACCGTTACCGTTACTTTTATATATATATATATATATATATATATACACTACGAATGAATTCTTTTAAAAAGCCAAGTTCACTTCTTCTGAATCATTCTGGATTCTAGTAATACTTTCAACTTGATGAATTTTTTGGAATAGTAGCCGTGTTAATCTGTGGTTCAGGCATCTTAGAAAACAAAACAAAATAAAATAAACAAAATAAAATAAAATAAAAAACACTGTAGCACTTTAAAGACTAACTGCTATATTTTTATTGTTAGCTTTCGTGGATCAAGTCCACTTCATCAGACAAAGAGTGAAACTTACAGGCATCTTCTTTATATACCAGATTCAGGGGCTCAACCGGAGAAGGGGTGAGGTCAAGCAAGATGACAGACAAGTGAGCACAAGATTGCAGTTTCACACAGCCATTAGCAGCAATAGATATTCAGATAAACTCTAAATGACTCCCTTTCAATCTCAAGGTTTCTGAGTAAGCCCACTACGGTTTCTGATCAACTTGTGACCTGCATGTCAGGGGGGAAAACAAACAAACACCTGTACCTGGTTTCTTTCTGTTTTACTAAAGAGAATTGGCAGGAAAGTTGTAATATAAAATCATATCAAATTTGATAATGTCCCAGAAACCCTTCACTAATATTTAGCCCCCTGTGATGGGTATCTAACAGATGGATGTATTTGATTTCTGCTGTCTCCCTTTCAATCCTAGTTTTGTGACTGTGTGGGCTTCATTTTTGTTTTGAATTATGTTCCTTATGGCTTGTAATCCATCTTTGAGTGGAATGTTGGTGTACAGAGATTCCACGTCCATTGTTGCTAAGATAGTGTTATCCGGAAGGTCACACATGACCTCCCTGTGCAACTTTGTACTTACACACAATTACTTCACCTTCAACAATGAAACCTACCTCCAGATCAATGGAACTGCCATGGGTACTTGCATGGCTCCACAGTATGCTAATATATTCATGGCTGATCTAGAACAACGCTTTCTTAACTGCTGTACCTATAAACCACTTGTCTATTTGAGATACATTCATGACATATTCTTGATCTGGACACATGGAAAAGAAACCCTGGAGAAATTCCACCAAGACTTCAATAATTTTCAACCAAATATCAAACTCAGTTTGGACCAGTCTACACAACAAGTAAATTTCCAGGACACCACTGTGAAATTACAAAATGGACATCTTAGTACCACACTATATCGCAAACCCACAGACAGATGTACCTACCTGCATGCCTCCAGCTTCCACCCAGAACACACAACAAAATCCATTGTCTTCAGCCAAGCCCTCAAGTACAATCGCATCTGCTCAGACCCACATGATAGAGATGCCAAGCTCACAGACTTACAAAATGCATTTCTCAAACTACAATACCCATCCAATATGGTTAAAGAACAAATCAACTGGGCTAGATGAATACCCAGGAGTGATCTACTACATGACAGGCCCAGAAGGGAAAGCAATCGCACACCACTGGTTGTCACCTTCAGCCCTCACCTTAAACCCCTCACATGCATAATGAGGGATCTCCAACCCATCTTGGACAAGAGTGCTTCACTTTCCAAAGCCCTTGGTGACAGACCCCTACTCGCTTATAGACAACCCCCTAATCTCAAACAACTATTGACACACAACAGACTACACAGAAGTGGAGCAGATATGGGAACTAGATTCTGCTGCAAATCCAGATGTCAACTATGCCCCCACATTCGCTCTGGAAACAGTATTACTGGACCCAATGGCACCACACACAACATTAAAGGCAGTTTTACTTGTGCTTCTGCCAGAAATGTCCATCCGTGCTTTATGTAAGACAAACAGGACAATCTTTATGCAAAAGGATTAATGGACACAAATCAGATATCCAGAATGGCAACAAGGAGAAACCTGTCTCAAACCACTTCAATCTAACTGGACACTCTATCCAAGACCTGAAAGTTGCAATTCTGGAACAGAGAAATTACAAAACTAGGATTGAAAGGGAGACAGCAGAAATCAAATACATCCGTTAGATACCCATCACAGGGGGCTAAATACTCCCAGGGTTTCTGGGACATTATCAAATTTGATATGATTTTATATTACAACTTTCCTCCCAATTCTCTTTAGTAAAACAGAAAGAAACCAGGTGCAGCTGTTTGGTTTTTTCCCCCCTGACATGCAGGTCACAAGTTGATCAGAGACCATAGTGGGCCTACTCAGCAACCTTGAGATTGAAAGGGAGTAATTTAGAGTTTATCTGAATATCTATTGTTGCTAATGGCTGTGTGAAACTGCAGTCTTGTGCTTGCTTGCTTGTCTGTCATCTTGCTTGACCACACCCCTTCTCCTGTTGAGCCCCTGAATCTGGTATATAAAGAAGATGCCTGTAAGTTTCACTCTTTGTCTGATGAAGTGGACTTGATCCATGAAAGCTAACAATAAAAATATAGCAGTTAGTCTTTAAAGTGCTACAGTGTTTTTTTATTTTTTTATTTATTTTGTTTTATGAGAAGCTTGATGAAAATGTTTTATAAAAGCCTATCTGCATAACTATTGATGCATATCTTGCAGTTCTGCGACTTGACAATACACAAGAGCCTTTTGACTCAAGCCTTGGACATCTGTCATACTACAATTCTGCAGTAGCGAATGAAAGCGGAACCCAGAACAGCAGAGAACCACCATATGACACAATTCCAATGGATGAAATGACTTCATCACATCGTGCAAGCTAGAAATGCATCATGAAAAAGTGCTGTCAATTGAAAGAAATTCACATCAGTGCCGTTTTTTTACTTTGTGTCTCTAAAAAATTATGTTTTTATGTAGCATCAAACCATTTGTCATTAGATATGCAGAGTTTTGGATAATGTGTCAGAAACCATCTTTGTTAGTTCCGTTTATAAATGCACATAAGCTTTATAATGTTTTCCATGAAACTATTCTGTGGGCTGTTGGTGAACAAATGCATCCATGTTACTGCTTCACACATAGGAACCAATTTCATGGGAAAACATTCTATTCAATGCAAAGTCAAAGATCTACCTATTTTTTTGTAGTAGGTAATTCAGGTATGTAAAGTATATAGACCAGTAATCACGAACCTTTTAGAGAATAAGTGCCCAAACTGCAACCCAAATCCTAGTTATTTATTGCAAAGTGCCAACACAGCAATTTAACCTGAATGCTGAGGTTTTCATTTAGAAAAACAATTCACCTTCGCCACAGACCCAACATGCTGCCATCTGCACTACATCTTGACACCACATGTGAGCCACCCACCTTACCCCAGACAGGGAAGGAAAGAAGCACTCCCATTGGGCTGCTGGGAAGAGGGACAGGTGATATGAGAAATGTCCTCAGGTGCTCATGGAGAGGAGGAGAGGAGCAGCATCCTTCTGGCTTTGAAGCAACAAATTCTGATGAACTCTATGCTGGAGTGAAGGTGCCCATGCTCTGTGTGCCCCCTCTGGCATGCAGTGGTTCGCCACCACTGATATAGACCATGCGTGCTCACCGAGTGATGAACTCAAACATATGGAAGAGCCTTATTCAAGTTCTTCATCTGAATCGTCCTAAATTCTGAAATAGGATTGGCTTGTGAACTGGAATAGAAATCCCAACCTCTACATATTTTTGAGGGAAGGGGGGGGGGTACAATTCTTCTGTCTCAGTCATAAGCCAACCACCACATGGCACAAAAGCCCTACAGCTTAACTAACCTGTCAAAAACTATTTTATGGTTCCCCCCATCTTTTTTGGGACAATTGGACTGGGCAACTGTGGTCCTCCCAAAGTTTTTGGAATGTATTTCTTATAGATCCCTCACTAATTGGGTATGATGGCTATGACTATTGGAAGCCACAATCCAGTAACATCTGGAAAGCCACATTTGTACATATCTGCTTTTTAAAAAAATGGACAAGATAATCTTAAAAAGTTTAGTGAACTGGATGTTCAATGCCAGAAATAGTTTGCTTTAGTTTAGCAGATGTTGAACATCTGTGCTCCTATACATCCAGAAACATCTAACTAGGGGCTGCTAAAACATAACATTGAAATGGATGATCATATGAATGTGTATACAAAACCATGAAATGAAGTGTCGAATAAAATGGGTAGCAAACATAAATTCTGTTACATATTTATTTATTATATTTATATATGTCCATTTAAAAAAAATAAAAATCAATCAATAGCTAATTTGTTTGAAACAGTTATGTTTCTAATATTTGGCTTTTAAGTGGGTCGAGACCAATACCAAAACAGTCTGCTTCTTAGAAAGTAACCACTAGTACTACTGACTAATACTAGTGCTAGCTGTACTTTCTATTTCACAGAGCAAAAAGCCCAAGGAAAAGATTAAGATTGTGATTTAATGTTAAGAAGATTTATACTTAGGCTGTTTTCTCAAGTGAGTGATTTTCTTATGGTGGCAACTTTATCACATAACTGAGATCTTTTAAAAAACAACAACAACAGGAATGTCGAAATAATGTTCTTTTCTGCATTATTTTGTTATTCTCTGTAGTGCATATGCTTATAGTTGTCAGAATTTCAAAATCACTGTTTCTTTTGGCACATAAAAGAGATTTGAAAAAGAGTTAGGAAACTGGACTTGCTTCATAACTATGTATATCAGATATGCACCCCTTATATTCCACCATAGAGAATGTAGCCAACCAGCTACATGCTGTGGCCTGGAAGATGCTCTCTCCATATTCCCTCTTGCTTTACAGATCCAGATGGTATTTCCCAATGATTGCCCATGGGCTACATTTCATCATGAACTATAGGTGGTAGATGTTGTAAATATTACATGATAAATATTTGAAGGACATTGGCTGATCAAAATGACTTCTCAGTCAAATTTTACAATTTCAAAAAATTATGATGTTATTGGAAAAAATGCTTCCTCAGTGGTAACTCAATCTTTCAACACCTCTTTGCAGGTTTGATTCACTACTGTTTCTTCTTTATGTATATATATTTTATAATAATACAAGAAAAAGAAAAAAGACATTGAAACAAACAAAAATCAAACCAAGGTAAAGAAAAACAACAACATATAATCTTAGTTAGATCACAATCCTAACATATTATATAATAATATGAGCACCCATCACTCAGTGGGACAATGTATATAATTACTGTATGTCCTTTGTTCAATCTGCAATCTATTTCAAATCTTTTTTTTAACTCATAGTTTACCACTCTTTCCAGAATGATGTGTATTCTTGCACTGTTTTTGCTCATTTTGATTTTACTAAAACATACTTAAGAAATTCTCCCCATATTTTTCTAAAATCTGAATTCTTTAACATTCCTTTTTTTACTTTCAGTTCTGATATTAATCTATTTATTGCTATATTCATTTATTGCTATATTCCATATTTCCCTATACCAATCTTCCATATCTATTTTCCAGTCAGTTTTCAATTTTTTTAGCAACAGGCAATCTCATAGCATTTACCATTATACTAATCATTTCTTTCTTACTTCTCTCAATTTGTTTACTTCTAAAATCCATCAATAATGCTGTTCTGGGACACATCTGTATATGTATTGAAAGCATTTGTTCAATTTCTAAAAACACTTTTCTCGATATTTCCTTCACATAAATGCAATCCCACCATAAATGCAAATATGTCCCCAGTTCTTTTTTACATCTCCAACATTTCTCATTTGAACCTCAAATCATAATAACTTCGATGTATTGAAATAATATACCATTTCCAGATTTTTTTACAGCAATTTTCCTTCATTCTAACTGACATGTTTTTCATTATTTTTTGTTTCCAAATTCTACTTCATTCCTCTTTTTTTTAAAACATTTATACCTAATTCCCCTTCCCACATTAATCTTAAACCATTTTGTGCATCATCTTGCTTTACTAAGGTACTATAAATATTACTAACTAAACCCTTTGGCATAATTTCCTTTTACTCCAACTGTAAAACTAATTCTTCAAAACATGTTAATTTCCTGCAATCTCCATATTGTTTTATCCAATATTTTGTCCATTTCTCCAGCTGTAATCTTTTAGACCAAGGTAGCTTATCCCCCTCCCCTAATATTCTTTCCATTTATTCCCCATTAGACCTCCTTTCCAAGCAATATTCAAGCCTTAATACTCCATTCCTATCTAGTTCCTTACTTGTTTTTTTTAAATAATCTGGGAATTTATCTAAATTTGTTACATGCTTTAATGGTGATATTTCTGGACTAAAAGATTTTTAAATTATATACCAGGTTTCTAATGTATTTCTGCAAAAGGAATTTTGAATTTCTTTTAATAACTTAGTTCCTTTTTTAAAAAAAAATCCACTCTTCATATGATTCACTGTTCTTTCAAGCATCTTTTTAGGCATCATTTCTTCAGCTGCCCAAGGAATTATTTAGTCCTGTTAATAAGGGCTATGTGGGGGACATGATGATATCACAGCACCATTGAGCCAATCCAGCTTGGCATTCTTGGTATAATTAAGATAAATATTTCAATTTTCCTCAGTCTGAGACTGGAAGCACAAAAAGAATGCCTCTAAAATTGGCCCTTAGAGCAGGGGTGCCCAAACTATAGCCCGCAGGCTGGACCCAGGTGCCAAATAATCCAGCCTACACCGACCTCGCCACTCCCAGAAGCATAAGTAAAATGCGCCCATGCATGTGCAAAATGCTGATGTAAATGCACAGTGGCTGTCAGACACTTCCGACAGCTGTGGGTGCATTTATGGCAGCGTTATGTGCATGCATGGGTGCATTTTCCTTCCACTTCTGGAGGGAGGAACCACATGACCATCACGTGACCGGCCCATGGCATTAAAAGTTTGGGCACCCCTGCCTTAGTTCTAGTGGGAGTTCTAGTGGGAGTTCAGTTTCCCTCTATGCCTCCCAGAACAGGCAGCCTACATAACCATGGGAATGCTGCATAGTCCGAGGGTGCCACCATAATAAGGGAAGGGTAAACCACTTCCGAGTATTAGCTACGTAGAACCTCCAAAAAAGGTCATCATAAATCCCAGCTGACTTTACAATGCACGGTAAATATCAATATTTAACAGGGAGAAATGCATGCCCTGTTATAAAAAGAAGAGGGCTGATCCTATTTTTTGGTCACTCCCTTGCTCTCATTGCAAATGCCCTTTTTCTATGAATTTTTAAATGCTGTTTGATTCCACACATTACTTCTACCTAACAGAAGATACCAAGGAGAAAATGTCTGTACAGTAAGTCAAGAGTCCTGATCTCTGAGCTTGGAGTGCTAAAACCATAGGCTCATGCAGAAGCTGCATTCCAGTGCAGTATCAGTGACTTTTCAAAGTATCAGCTGTCTTTCCCCTAAAGCACTCTCCTTACTTTCTTTTATTCATAATAAGAAACCTGCTGTAAAGACTGCACTGCCAGGACCAACCATTCAGATGTTCCTATCATCAATACAGACACACATATGATGTAATTTCAAGAGTCATGAATATCTGGTGAGTCTACAAGGAAACATTATAAACATGTGCCTATATGCACACATCCTTCTATGGAAGCATATATGTAAATGGAACCTCATACAAATTAATAATATGAACTACCATTATAGAATACCAAAATGAAATGAGCTATGTGTGTAAATGTAACAAATGTGGCAGGACTGTCCTATTGTCCCAACAAGCTTTGGTCTCCAATGGATTTATCTTGATCTTTTGACCTGACTTTACCTTCAAGAAGCATTGCACTTTCTTATCTTTGATAACAAATTGTTTATTTTGGAATTCAGACAACTGTCTGTATATTAGGATAATAAAATGACCTTGTAACATTTAACGGCTTTGTCACTCTATATTCTAGGATTAAAATGGGATGTGTCAACAGGCACTGATGAGTTAGAGAATATAAACAATCTGAAATTTTTAGAAAGCCTTTGTTTGCAACTCAGGGTCTATTGATTCTGGAAAAATTGTACTGAGACACTTCAGAATAAGTGTATTCTGGCAACAACTTTGTAATGCATAATAATACAAAATCACAATATAGATTTGAGGGATAAAGTCAAGCTTTCTCTCCACACCAAGTGCACACAGGGCACACAGGGCTCCCCCTTGCTACAGAAGGAAGTATTGTTAAATGAATCTGGTTAAGTTCCAGGGAAAGGAAAAAGAGGAGGCAGCGACAGCAAGTGACAGTATTCATAGCTCTCCAGAATTCCCAGTTTACAGAGTTATACAAAGTGACAAGGCAATTACAGAGGGCTGGAAAGGACATTTGCTGTACTTACTGCCTGCTCCCGAAAGTGACTGCCTCAGCCTAGTACAGAAGGCATTGTCTCAGAGAGGATTCGGGGAAGTAAAACCAGAATCTTGAAATGCATAGAAATGCCAGATAAAAAATTGCAAAATGCCTTTTCCCCAATTCTATACTTAAAAGCAAGCCAGGGTGATAGTAGAAATGTACTTCAATACAGATAATAAAACAATCTTCGACCACGTCAAAAGACTGCAGGATAGTTTATGGGTCAGGGCAAGCATGTTTAAACTGGGTGCATGAATAGAAGAAAGGGAAGGGTACTGATGTGACAGATTGCTCAAGAAAGGGATAGCCAAAAAGCACCTCTCTGGGACAATTGAGGAGGAACAAGCAATAGAAAAAAGGCAGAGATGGGAGCAGGGCCATAGCCAGGATTCTAGATTTTTTTTGGGGGGGGGGGTTTCAGGAGGGACAAAAAATGTTCAGGTCACATTCACATATATAACATTGGCATCCCAGGGTGGGTTGGGGGCCCCTGTTTGCCCAGGAGGGTTTTTGCCGCCGCCCCGTCCCTGCCCCTGAATGAGAGAGAAGAGCAAGGGGTGAAATAGAGTGGACAGAAGGAATACAAGGTCCAGCCAAGTAGAGTCCTCCCCCTCTCCTTCCAGTCCCACAGGTCCTATATGAAGGGTTGTGCATGCTAAGATTCACCAGACAAAATACTAGCTGCATGGTTTTTACTCAAATTCAGTCATTCTGAATGTGAGAAATGTGTGTCATTACATTTCTGTGGTTCTTTTTGCAATGTTATAATTCAGTTTAACTGAGCAGCATTTTGAAAAATATGACTTGCTTTTTAGTGAAGATGACTTTTAATCTCACTGAATGCTCTTGAGATCAGTCCTGCCCTTAGCACTGAAACGATTGCTCTTGTCAAACAGAAAGTAAACCTTCTGAAGCCTTTTAATGAACAATCAAGCCACGTACTTTCCGGAGATTTTATTCTGCTTTCATACATGAGCTGAAACCAGCCTGACCTCCAGCAGTCTAGAGCCAGGAGTAACAGAGAGGTGACAAGAGACATTCACATTTCTGATGAGTGACTTTTCTTAAACATGGTTAGAAATTACTGATACTTTTGGAAACTCTCAATTAGGGCTTATGGTCCAAATGCTGTGTGAGTGTGGGGGAAACAACTTCAAAATTTTGGAATGTGGTCTCTCCCTTTGGGCCATAGATTGTGAGAAGAATGCATAAAATGACACCCCAAAGCCATCCATCAATGGGATCAGCCCACCACTACTCAATTTCAGAAAGCTTTGTATTACTATTATATCAATTTTTCTAAAGAGTAACTCCAGGCTGACCATATAAACACAATTTGCACAAAGCCACAGCAATGCCTGTTCTAAGCAAGCAGAGTCGAAAACAAATTTTCCAACTGCCAAACATCACTGAGGTAAACCCTCTCTACTTATTGCTCAATGATGGATGGAGAAAAAGAACTTACCCCAGATAGCCATAAAAATGGCGAAGAAGACTGTCCCTCCATTGTCAAATAAATATGTAACCTTAGAAGAAAGGGGGAAAGTCATAAGGTAATTAATAATTGTAATAAATTTAATAAAGAGTAAGGCTTGTGTGGCTCTCCAGATGTTGACAGATCTACAACTCTGGCAGTTAATGGTGAGGGAAAGTGAAGGTGGGTCCACAAAAACCTGGACAGCCTCAGGTTCCTCACACTTGCAGTAGTACGTGTTTCATTAAAGAAGACACTGGAAGTGATATCACTGAACATTTGTATGGAACCCCACTGGACAAGGGGGAACATGAATTATTACATCATATGGACAGGGTAATGCAGAAGAGGTGTGCAATATTCATGTTGAGGTGAAACCTTCATATTAGTGCGAATAACAACAAAAAGGCAACAAAATTCTGTTTGTGAGTTTTTGAGACTCAAAAAGCAAAAACATCTCTACGGCATGATGTTACAAAAAACTGGCAGGGTGCGTGTGAGTTCAGACTATGCAATGGTCAGTATGTCGTGTCCTGCAAAGAGTATGCAGTAACTGCCTGACAAATTTCCCAAAAGCTTTTGAGAAGCTAGTAACTAACCATGCAGTTTTGCCTGGGATAGTGAGACTAAGTGTCTTACAGGGAAAAAAAGAACAATTTGGGACAAAAAGCACAAGGCTCAGAGTCTCAATTATGCTTACATATACAACTGTCAGGATTATCAAACGTGCTGCTGTAGCACTTAGTGGTGTGCAAGGTTCTTTCCATACCATTACGTGCTACAGCAGCACGTTTGAGACTTCTGACAGTTGTGTACGTAAGCATAATTGAGACTCTGTTAAATATGTAGCATCCATGCTTCTTTTATTTCCTTCAAAATGGAAAGAAAACTTCTGTTTTTAGGTGAATAAACCACTGAAACAACATTTTGACAGAGATAAATGTAACAAAGCTCACACTGAGAGCATGAGAAGTGAAATAAGAAAATGTTATGAGGTTGGGAGAGAGTGTACCTGGCCTCCTTGAGTATGGAACACAAACCCTTCTTCTTAAGACTGTCTTTCTCTATATTGGAGAATGATAACATAGAGTGGAGCTCTTCAATGTATATATTTTAAACTTTTCCAGAATGCCTCAGTGTTTGCATGTTTAGTGAGTGTTTGTAGGCTGTACTAGCAGGAACACATCTGCTGCTCCCACCTTAAGCTTCAGTAAATTCACCAGCTTGAGGGTTCTTCCCCTTTGACCTCCATCTTTTGGAAGATCAGAAGGGAATGCTGATAGATTAGGGTCTCCTTTGACCCTGGGGATGGGTAGTCCCCACTCCATGTATTCAGATAATACATAATTGCAGGGGAAGCTCTAAAAGAGGTTAGAAGGTTCATCTGTCATAGTAAGAATATACCAAAATTATAAATGAGAAACATAGTTGTTTCAAATGAGCAGAGAGTATGCTCAAACCTGCAGCTTAATTAAACCACTTTCCCCTGTAAGTATGGTTTATCTCTCCATAAATCAGAATTGTCTCGATTTCAATCAGTTATTATTTGGCACAGCTGAGCATATTTTCATCAATTCAGGCATCAACTTGTATTGATTCCTAAAAGATCCCTTAAGGACTTGACTGTTTGTCATTTATAAGGCCCTCTTCATTAGCCACAAACTTTGTCAGTCTTTCCAAATCTTAATTTTAATAAGACTGTCATTATTCTATGTTGTGTTCAGAATAGGTTTGTGTTAGGTGCCACTTCGAGACTTCTGTCTGCTCAGTGCAGTCAAGTAGGAAGTAAAAGGCATATTGGCTTTTTCCAAAAGCCGATATCCCTGGCTGGCTTGCTCCATTTTCTGTTGATCACAGGATGTACAGTCACTTGCCAAGCAGCCTGATCCTTATCCACACAAAGCAGATCCCTTAGCTGTCTGCTTAAGCTGCTTTAAGAAATAATATTTGTACAGGTGAAAAGGATACCAATAATTAATACACTTAGAACAAAATCCAGCTTCCTCCTGCTCACCCATGCAGGGGAAGACAGAAGAGGATGTGGAGAGTAGTTGAGTTTTTGATTTTTTTTAAAAAAGCTCTTATAATCAATTACATGGTGAAACAGTTCAGTGGTATACCACTTACAAATGAATATTTTTAAAAAAATAACTGTAGCTTTCTCCTGCCTTGGGAGCCAGAAGAGGAATCAGAGAGGGATTTTTTTTGCTCTCGTTTTAAAGGGAGTAATGGGCTAAATAGGACCAGTGTATTTTCCTGACTCAAAACCATCCAAATGGCATACTATACCTGAAAGAAACCCTGTTTAGTAAAATCCATCCTGAAACAATTTGACTGTCTATTTGCACTCTAAATTGGTCTAGGCAGAAATCATCCTGGAACCCCTCTGGCTTGAGGTGAGGTTTTGGATTCAGTGGATCCAAGACTGCTCCACACGGCCCTTGCTTCAATTTGAGAATAACTCTTTCAAGACCTCCCATCTTTGATCACTGGCAGAAGCCCTGCAGGTGACAGCTTCACACTAGCAGAAATTTCTATGGATCAAAATAAGGAGTTTGGGAGTGGGCAGTCTCCCCATTTCTGGAACGCTTCTGGACAGAAGCGTAGGACATCTACCTGCAGTGATTGAAAATGCTCTGATACTTATTAGAGAGTAAACAAAGTGTTTACACACAAACACCCCCCTCCCCCAATGTATGTCCTTACTGTTAACATATATTTTGGAAAGTTTTAAAACAACACCAATAGCATAGCATCCTCTGCATTATTTTCTGTTGCATATATCCACTATATAGTGCAGTGCTGTAGTACACGTATTGCATGAATTACTCAGATATGTTGCCAAGTCTCTGCTGATTTTACTATTTTGAAAGAGTGCACATTTACTGCTAATAATTAGGAGACATCAGCTCAGCACATGTGCCCGAAAAGACCATGAACAATAGATGTGAGATTTAATATATGCAGTACAGTACATGGTTTTGGTTTTGTTATGATTTTAAGTGAATGTGAAATAAAATAGCTGTCATATAACAATCAGAAAGAAAGATAAATGTTTCAATGGAAGGAGAGAAAGCACTCATTCCCATGACAGATAACTGTGATTTTTAAGTTAAGGGTTTTATTTATTTATTTAGAGCAGAATCCTGCTGTACAGTGTAAGGCTTCAAGGGGCTAGAGAATGGATGTCCAGGTCAGCAATTTTAAGTGGCCCCTGAGCTGATGGGGAAAAGCTAGGCTTGGTCAGAGCACAAGAGAAACAGAAATATGCAGTTCAAAGGAGCAGGTGACAGGGGTCAGAATACAAAGATGAGCCATAATTCAGAGTCCTACCAGCTCACAAGAACAGCCAGAAAGGGAATTAAAGCAGGGGTTCTCAACCTTTTCAAGTCGAGGGCTGGGTCACACTCCCTCAGACATCTTTGGGGGGTGGACAGCTATTTTGCCCTGTCTGCCACACATGGCACTTCCAGGTGGGGCAGATGCGGTGGGGGGCATGTGAAATGGTGTCACAGGCCACATCCGGCCTATGGGCCATAGGTTGAGAACCCCTGAATTAGAAGGTGGTCAAGGTGGTGAAAACACGCAGTATGCCGGGGAAAGCTGGACTATTTCTCAGCAACTGAACATGAGGTAGACAGAGTTATTATGGTATTCCACCTGAGAAACTCCCTCCCATGCCCACAACTGACCAGGAAAACTCTCCACCTGAGGGTCCTCCATTAGTCCTTAGCACTTCAGTCTGCTGGATCCATCTGTCTTAAGCTTCTCTGCCTATGGTTTGTTCTTCCATGTTAGCATTCTCTAAAAACCCTTGCTATGAAGGGCAGGAGGAGGGATCCCTTCTGAAAGGTCCAAGCTTTGACTCAGCTGCTAGAGCCTCTATGGAGGAAGTACCCAAGCTGGAGAAATAAGTACTTCCTCCAACTCAACTTTTCCAGCTGAGGTATGTCACCCAAGATGAGCTTAAGGGGAAGACAATACCTTCTTCCATAAATGTGGGTTAAGGAATAACTGCAACCCTAAGAGATTGGTGCATGCATGATGACAACTCTGTCCTTAGTGTCTATGTATCCTAGCTTGCTTGCATGGGTAAAACCACAAGGGATTTCGAATAAATGAGTCAAGATTTGATTAAAGTTTTGATAATCCTTAATATGATTTCTGGCTCTTTATATAAATATGTATTCACTTCTGCATACACTTCTAGTGTTGGGGGTAGGGTTTTCTCCCTTAGGACAAACATACTGCGTTCTTTTACATACTGCATTCTTTTACATACTGCATTCTTTTACAGAATGAGCACACACAAAGATGGGTTATTTTTATGGTCGCCATTTCCCCTCTTGGCCCCACCTATGGATAGTCTATTGTATGATCATTATTTTATTTTTAAATTCCACTACATTTGTTAGTGGAAACCAGCACTGTTATTTTTGAATGAATGGAAGCTTTTCTATCTGGTCATTATTGTGTATTTGTGTATAGTGTTTTTTTCTGATTGTATTGCATTTTTCTGTTTGTACTGTATTTTTATTTTTTATGTAAGATTTAACTACATTGACTGTATTATATTTGTTGATATATTTATATTATGTTGTTTTTATATTTGAGATTGTAACATTGTTAGCCACTTTGAGTTGCTTCGGCAAAGAGAGTGACAAATAATAATAATAATAATAATAATAATAATAATAATAATAATAATAATAATAATAATAATAATAATAATAATAATAATAATAATAATAATAATAATAATAATAATAATAATAATTTCACCTAAAATCACTGTCCCTTAGGAAATCCCATTACTGAAAAAACAACTGGCATTTGTAAAGCAAAGTGCTGCTGACTCTGGAAGCAAGTTACCTTTGCGTAGATGCAGCTTTCATTGAGTTTCTGCAGGGTGCAATTCTTCTCGCACATTGGGCACATGATGGTGTCATTTGCTTCACAAATCTCTTTGCTGCAGCAGAAATTCAAGGTGGAATGGTTATCACAAGCTGTTATAATGTTTATGATATTTATGATTATAGACAATGTAGGCTGCATAGCTTCCAGTTTCTGCAATATTGTTTTTATGTCTTACATGAGGAACTGTATCTAAATTTAGTTTACTGCAGGCAAGATACAGAAGTTAAATTGTGTTTTTCTCTGTCAGTAGAATGCTTGCTCCTTAAGCATTGGGAGAAAGATGGTGTTAGACCAGGGGTCAGTAACCTTTTAAAGTTGGGACCAGGTCATGCTCCCTCTGTCAGTTGAGGGGGCTGGACTGGTGGTCCCCCCCCCCAATCATAAATGCTGCCATAAACTAATTCATGGCCGTCATAAATGCATTTATGGCTGCAACCACCGTAAATGCTTCCACGACTGCTTCCAGTGGCAGCAGCAGTAGCGGTTGGAGCAAGGGCGGGGGCCATATGATTTGGTGCCATGGGCCGTAGGTTGCCAACCCTTGGCCTTCTTCTTGTGAAAGCTCTTATTGAAAGTCTATACTTCACTTAAAAGCTTAATAGGTAGTTATGTTGTACTCCAACAATCTAAGGTCTGCATTACCTACTAGTGGGCTGTGGACCAAGCAAAATGACAAGTGCCTCAGTCAACCAACTTGAAGTGACATCCCGTTCCCTGCTTAGAATATGGGATACATATGGCAATGTGTATGGGGCTATAAAATTGGCTGCTGACATACAAGTAGGATGACATCCTTAGCATTCATTTCCATAAAAATATGAATTGATTCATTTATTTGGAAGATTTCTATTCCACCTTTCTCAACTAATCTTCCATCTACTGAGCCTTACACATTAGAGCAGAATGAAAACCATATGGCCTATGGGTTTCTTTCCATTCCTGCCTTCAAGGTTGTTTCTATAGAACTTGATTCCTTCCCAACTTCTCCAGACATCCACCGCTCATCACAGAAAACAGAATTGGCTGTAGAACAAGCATTGCCGTTACTGGAAGAAACTCTCTTGAATGGGTTTAAGTCAAGAATTTGAAGTAGCTTTCAGCCTGAGGGCCAAATCCAGTTTTAGAAAGGTTCTTGCAGGGCTGAAGCCCATGAGTGGATGGGCTGAAGCAATAGGTAAAAGGGTGAGCTGCAAACTACTGACCAGTTTTCATTCAAAGCTCTTATTTCAAGTAGCTTAACTTTCAGAATGAGTAAAAACCATACAAAATCTGGGAACTTATCTGATGATGGTGTTTATCACAGCACAATTCTGTTTCGTCTCTAATTTATAATTTGGTATAATGGTGGAAAATATAAGTCTACATAGTTGGACTGCAACATTCATCAGTTAATGTCAAGACATCCTAAGATGAGTAGCTCAACAACACTGTGAATGAAGGTCTAGATTTCTTATTCCTGACCTAGAAACTATATCAGAAATCCCTGGTTACAAACTATTATCTGAAAATATACAAAGCTAAAGGTGAAGCTTCAGAATCACTGAATAGATTTTTTATTGTGAATATTACTTACACATGAATTACCTGTCCACTATTCTTTATAAAAACAAGGAGGATTCCACAGATACAATTTTATAGTCAAATTCATCACACACCACAAGAGGGAAGACTCACTTTACTCAGGTGGCAGACTGTTACCAAACTTTAAAAACTATTTTATAGAGTTGCAAAAATTGTATTCTCCTCCCATCTCCCCAGCAAACCCCCAAACATTAATCACTAAGGACAGATAGCTTCAAAATATAGTCAGGATAAAGCAGAGTCAGCAAGGCAAGGTGTTCTCTCTATTTAAAAAAGGCATTGATTTAGTTATACCTTCTGCCTTACTGAAAGTCATGTCTGCTGGATACCAAATATATGTCCCCAAATCAAGTTTATATGACATTTTGTTTTATATATCCAGAGAAGAAGCATTGTACTGTGGATGCCCAGAAACCAAGGAATTGACTCTCTTATTCATAGTAAGAAATGGGAACAAACAATTTATTTTCTTGTCTTGGTGAATTTTCTCTGTGTGAGATTTTTTCCTCTTGCTTGATTTCTCAGAAGTCCTCCTATCTTTTCTCCCCTGAAAAAGAATGCCAAGCTGCACAGTACTGTATTATAAAAAATCTAGCAGAGGATAGTATCCTTCCTGTGGAGAACTGTTAATATTCCTGTGCAGAATAGCATGTTTTCTGCACAGGAATCATTGGAAAATGATTTGAGGGAAATAGTATTTGGCATTTTCTTGCACACAATAGCAGAAAGATGTGTGTGTGTGTGTGTAATGATACACATGTCTCTCTCTCTCTCTTTTTTTGTTTTGCATAACGCCAGGGATTCTTTCTGGTGCAGGAGGAAGTTGTGGCAGGGAGTCTTAGTATATATGGTGAGACTTGAAAAATCACATAACCTCTTGCCTCCCTACCACAGGCACATTTTATTAGTTGTATATCTTGAGTTTGGCTCATTATACTTAAAACAGGCTCCTGATAAGTTCAACTCTTCCATGATATAATTTCAAATTAATTTGTGTACTAGTGTAAGCAAACCATATGTTGCATGAGCAAATAGAAAAAGCTATGCACACAGCCAGTGATGGGATGACAAAAATTTTACTACCCCACCCTGATGTCATCACAGTGGGGGCGGAGCTAATGTCATGACATCATGGGTGGAGCCAACGTCACGACATCAAGGGTGGAGTCAACATCATGACATCATGATGTTGTAGGTGGGGCCAAATAATTTTTTTAAAAAAAAATTAAAAACAAATAAAAATTTAAAATAAATAAAATAAAGTTAAAATAAAACACACACACCCCTCAACACACACACCCAAACAACCACAACACAAAACCATAAATAAATTAAATAAATAAAATAAAGAAATAAATAAAATAAAAATTAAATAAAAATACACCCACCCATCCACCCCAAACAGAAACCCCTCACTTACAATGGGGACCATTGGGGCCAACGAGCCACCCCGACTGTGGCCTCCTCTTCCTTTGGGCCACTGCCGCCTGCGGCCTCTGCCGGGTGCTGAGGCCCGGGGCCACCCACTGAGGGTTGCAGCCACTGAGGCCCAGGGCTGCCCAGCTAGGCACGCCACTGCTGCCGGTGGCCTCCCCCTCCACTGGGTGCCAAGGCGTGGGGCCTCCCACCAAGGGTTGTGGCTGGGAGGCCCTGGGCTGCCCAGCTAGGCGCTCCGCTGCCTGGTGCCAAGGCCTGTGGCTGCCTGCCAAGGGTTGTGGTCAGGAGGCCCTGGGCCGCCCAGCAAGGTGCGCCACCCCTGAGTGCTGAGGCCCATGGCCACCTGCTGAGGGGTGTGGCCAGGAAGCCCTGGGCCACCCGGCTAGGCCCGCCTCCTCCTTCTGTGGCCTCTGTCGCTGCCAGGCACCGAGGCCCAGGGCTGCCCACCGAGTGTTGTGGCCGGGAGGCCCTGGGCCACCTGGCTAGGCATGCCGCCACTTCCTACTGCCTCCTCCACTGCTGGAGCCGCTCCAAAAAGGTCTGGCTCCGGCAAAAACAAGCACACATGTGCAGAAACTGAATCTGATGCATGCACAATTCAAAATTGCAGTGCGCATGCGTCAGATTGACTTCTGTGTATGCGCACTAAATTGGAGCCATTTTGGCTTCAATTTTAATTTTTTTTCTTTTTTTGAGGCGTCGGAACCAGACGCCTCAAAAAAAGGACTATCCTCCCAGAGAACCCTCTGGGGTTGTTCCTACTGCTTCTGGGGAACCAGTTGGAACCAGCATCATGCCATCACTGCACACAGCCATGAGAATGAGCAGCTGGAGGTTTCAATGGTTTTATCACCGTTTGTATTAAACTGTATTAAATTTAATTAATAGGTAAATCCGAAGAGAAAGCCAGTTTGTCAAACTGACACAATGTCTTGCTGCATAATGAACTGTAGGAATGACCATTTTATTTTTTGGCATTGGGCTTGATGAAGATCAAACCAATGACATAAATGTATTCTAGAGATGAACACTGCATTTTCAGAGTACAATGGCTGCAGAAAACTGAATCAATTTAAACCCTTCCATGCTATGCAGCATATTGGGCAGCAAGAGATCTCCAACAGTTTCGGTCTTGGGTGAGTACAATGGAAAGACCATCTTGTATGCAGGAATTAAACCCAGTGAAAAATAATCCTTTATCTCCGATCCAATGCTTCTTCTCTCCTTGAATCACAGAATGCAAAGAGAGAGAGAGACACATGTTTGTCTGTCTGCATGTTAAACCTAACAAGGTGGTTTTTTTTTTTTTGCCTTACTAGGATACTGTTGAGCTTAATAGATTCTGCTAAAATATATTTCCTTTGAATAGCAGTTTCCTCAACTGGACACATTTAATAAGGAGAAGGAGGGGAAACTCAATTTAAAATTATGTTGAATATTTCGAAACCACTGTTTTTCAAACTCTCTTGCTGAAACTGCAAGAAACTCTGGAGTTCGCAATTAAATAAACAAGTATAGCTTAGTCTACACATTTAGGTTTTGAAATAAGTGATGGTGATGGACTCAACTGCCTGAAATTCCTACTCAGCTGAGTTTTAGGATATTGTTGTGGGCTTAGCATATGATTGTTCCAAACTGGGCTACTACTGTGGTTTGATTGTTAATAGCTTATTATTGTTCATCATAATCATTCACACTTAGAGTACATGCTTGGCATCGGCAACTAAAATTTCCTTGAAATGTTGTGTATGCAAACAAATATCTTTTCAGCCATCTTTGTTGGAAATAGATGCAAGAAAGGTGGTTTCTACCAATGGAGGCTGCTTTCTAATGAAATTATGTTTCTGGTACAGCATAAATAAAGGCCAAAATCTTGTTGCTCAGAGTAGTAAATCAAAATAGACAGTCCCGTTGACTTATTGGGGATTTGGTGAGTTAAGTCCTCTGCAAGCTCCATTGTTTCAAAAAAAAAAAAAAAGCCTAATCTAACTACAATTTACTAAGCTTAAGTAGGTCACAATTAGAGTGGGCCTATTTAAGCAATGGAACAAATGTTGGAGCTGACTCACCAGATTCAATGGGGAAGTCTATGGTATTTTACAATGCTAGCAACAGGATTCTGGCAAAATATAAATGACATAGAAATTGAACTTTAGGAAAGAATTCATTATAAAATCTTGCTCCATGAAAAGCACAGCCAGGAGGCAAGAGTTAGCCTTGCAATTGATCCAAATGATGCTCAGACATGAGACTGGAATGGGCTTTCTTTGTCCAACTTGACTTAATTTCACACTGACAATATTTAAAAGAACCATTTCAACATTTTATTTTTACAGGTCTTGACATCTTACTCACAATAACAAAGCGTCCAGTATTACTGTTTTATAAAATAGGGCATTATTTCACCTCCTTACCTTACTTGGCTAGAATCCATGGTAAATAACCCATAAAGAAAAACAAACAGTCCAACGAGTGCAGCAGGGATCAGCATGCCGGTGTACCATCCCAACCAGGCAAAATAAAGACCAATTTTCTCTCCAAAATATCTCCTGCACAAAGAGAGAGAAGGGTTGTTTACTATTTTTCTGAAATGTTGAAGTCAATGTTGAAGTAAGAACAGATCACACAAATTTATGCTTAGGATTGACTTCTATAGAAAATGTTGTTGTAAATCCTTTTTATGTCAATACTTCATACAATCCCCTCTGAGGCCAGGAGTGAAAAAGCCGGGTGCACTTCCCAGAGGAAGAAACATCAGGGCCCAGCTGATTCCAGCCCCACCCCTCTGAGGCCAGGAGTGAGAAAGCCGGGTGCAGTTCTGGGAGAAAAAAAAACACCACACCCCAGCTGATTCCAGCACCATCCTCCTCCGGCCAGTCTGACTGTTATGTTTGCTAGACTTTTTCTAGGCTGGGGTTTTGTGGCAGCACCTACATGTCAGATGGACACATTGCCTTTCTCCTTTCCCTTGGACAGAAGGAAGGGGAGTAGTCTGTTGGTGGCCACCAGCTTAATGGGTAGGATCCAGGGTGAGTGGGGTGGGGATGCCTTTTTGTAACTTTTTTCTTTGTAAGATTGTGTAATGTTCCTATGGGTTTTGTGATATTTTTGTAACTTTATGACATATATTGGGGTTTTATCTTACTGTACTGTATTTTATGATATTCTATTGTTTGAATTATTGATGTATGATATTTCATGGTGTTGTGACATTTTATTGTTCTATTGAATTGTTGCATTGTGTTTGATTGTGTTGTGAGCCGCCCTGAGTCGGTTTTCGCTGAGTAGGGCGGCATATAAGTTTAATGATGATGATGATAATAATAATAATAATAATAATAATAATAATAATAATAATAATAATAATAATAATAATAATAATAATAATAATAATAATAATAATAATAATAATAATAATAATAATAATAATGATTGCATCTTAGACAATACATTTTTAAAATTATTTTGTAAGGCACAACTACTTCAATAAGCAGGATAGTGATAAGAGGACTCTTATAGCCATGAGATGCAAGTTTGTTGACCAAACAGAAACCACAGGTAGAAGCTGTGATTGGCTATTGGCCTAAAGACTCTGGCTTATTCAATAATGGTCTGAAGTTATAGTTTTAGCTCAGAATCATGTTTTATCTCTGACTTGTTTTCTAGCTGCCCACTATGAAATGGGAATTGATAAAAATGAAAGGGAAAAATAGATAACAAAGGAGGAAAATGAACTATAGCTTACTTGATCATCAGTAGAACAATTAAGGGCTAAAGAAACAAACCATGGCTAACAAAAAGTATGATTTAGAATGATCCACAAATATAACCATTGTTTGAGTACCTAATTAAATCCAGAGGCTGATATTTGTACCACATCCCCCATCGTGCCCACCGTTCATACAATAGATGCCGATGGTTTTGAGCTCCATGGGTTTTGATGGGGTGTCTGCTCTTGTGACTTCCCTGGAGTAAACAAAGAATTAAAAAAAATAGGAAGATTAGAAAAAGGGAAAAATCATGACATCTGAAAAGCAAGTCTCTGTAATGGAAATATTAAGAAGAAAGTCACTACTATTCTGTGAACAATTGGTCTGTGTATTGCTGAAAGGTATTGAAAAAGTTTTTAAGTTACTGTTAAAGCTGATATAGTTGCAAACATCTCCATACAATAGAAACATTCTGTTGGAACAAAAAGAGAGAGATCTAATTGCTTTATCTTGACAATATGAAACTGAAACACTTTCCATCTTGGATACTCCGTTAATTATTAATGGAGATTTATATAGTACCTTTGTAGACAAAGTGCATTGCAGTGGTTATCTAATTTATTCTCCTTGTTACAAGTAGGGGTAGAGGACACTAATGATGACCTATGATTTTATAAAAGGCATCCATATATAATGCTGCAGTAGAATTGTGATGTCATTTGGACATACTGTACTAGTAAGGAAAAAGAAGCTCTTAAATCGAACAAATTAATAAACAAATTAATAAATGTATCTTGTCTATAAAGCAATTCCAGTGTGGCTTCCTGGCATTCTATCTCCTGGACTGTATTCTTTATCATCCATGAACTTACATTTAATCCACAAAAAGATACATTTCTTCATTGAAAAGCTAGACAAATGTTCCAACTTCTTGAAACTCACTGGCTTAATGCGCATGTCTGTTCTGTGTTTCTCAATTTAAATGAGTTTGCCATCTTTTATGCAACATTTCTCTCTATGTATCACTAAAGCTCTCCTTTGGTCACAGATGTCTCCTTTAACTTGTAATCTTTTATTATTCTCTTAATAAATTTTTGAGATGTAAAATCCAAAACAAATTTCAGATCTATACGTTCTTTGGGTGGAATCCAACGGTTGCACTGGCACATGCAACACCTTATTTTTCTGGATCCTTTTTGCAACCTTCTGCAGTTTGTTGAAAAGTTACTGCAATGGTTCCTTGCCCACAGGGGGACATCAATTCCAAGAAGCCCAAGTCGGTACATTGGCTGACCAGTGCTTTGGGAATTGACTTATACTTCTGGGAACTGAAGTCCAAAAACCAAAGGTTGGGAAACTCTGCTCTAGAGGGTATGGGTAACTCATGGAACAATATGGAATGCTGTGGACACACTAAAGATAATCTATGATTTTATAAAAGGCTTCAGTGTGGAGAGAACTGCCGTAGATCAAGTTTACAACAGGCCATTTTGTTGGTATAGACCTAGAGTGCACAAAATTAATAATAGCAATCTGCTGAGCTGATAAACCTTTCTCCATCCAGATCTTCATGCCAGCACCAGCACGGGCTTTTAGCCAACTTTATGACAACTTCATGAAATGTGTACTAGCTGCCCCATGCAGACCCAGTTTTCCTGCTCAATGGTATGTTGTGGAACACTTGGTGGAGAAGATTGTATTGCTTAGTGGTTCAACTAAATTCCCTGGAAATATATGGCATCTCTGCAAAAGACTATTTTCAACAAGAAGCTGACTCAGCACAACCACATGGGAAAAGTTACTTATTGGACACCTCCTATTTGAATACGTAGCCATGATCCAAAAAACAAACAAACAACCAAGTACCTTGTCACATTTCTGAATGAAATCATATTTTATTTCCCACAACACAGCATTTGTATTAATTGCCTTTTCCTATTCCCTCATCTGTTTTTGTAAAACACACGTTGACAACTTACTGGATCTCTGGGGTCTCTTTCATAGCCAAACAGTTCAAATATAAATACACTAATACCCCAGATAATGCTAAGACTTGGTTCCACGAGTCTCAGTGTTATCCAGTTTTTAACGTTGTGCGATGCATTGATTGTAAAATGTTTTAAAAAAAGCCCTGTTCCCTTTCCAGAGAGGAAAGGGAACAGGAAGCCAATCTGCCTGATTCTTTGGAAAGGGCAGTGGAGATTTTGCTGCCCTTTCCAAAGAGGTAGGCAGATCGAGCCAAGTGCCAGTTTAGTTGGGGTGAGGGCGTGCATGACTGGTCTCCCCCCTCCAACCAAACTGGTGCTGCAAGAATCGCAGTGGCAGTTAGGTCAGGGGGGAAATGGATGTGCACGCCTCTCACCCTGACCAAACCGGCACTGCGAGCAACATAGTAGCGATTTGGTTAGGGGGAGAACTGGCGCATGCACCCTCCCCCCAACCAAACCTGCGGTTGCATGCTCAGACTGCTGGTTTGTTTGGGGAGAAGATTGGCTTTTCTCCCCAAATAAACTGGTAATTCCATGCTGGGACCACCAGTTTGTTTGTTTGGGGAGAGAATGTGCATTCTCTCCCCAAGCAAACCGGCGATCACATGCTGGGACTGCCGGTTTGTTTGGGGAGGAGGGTGCCTTTTCTCCCCAAGCAAACCGGCGATCCATTGGGGAGGAGGACACCTTCTCTCCCCAAACAAACCGGTGGTCCCAGCATGGAATTACCAGTTTATTTGGGGGGGAAAGGCAATCTTCTCCCCAAACAAACCAGCAGTCTGAGTGTGCGACCGCAGATGCACCCTCCCCCCCCCCAACCAAACCACTGCTCTGAGTGGAGATCTCTGCCCCAAAGCCTGCAGGGCTGGTCCAGCCCTGCGGGCTTTGGGGCAAAGATCAACACTGGGAAATTTGAGGCATTGCACAATGTTATCTTAATGTTGTGCAGTGCAAAAGTTTGCCTCAAATTCCCCAATGTTATCTGGTTTTAGCGTTGTGTGGTGCAAATGCTAAACGGGGTTCCACTGTACAGAGGCTAGGGTCCCAGTGGTCCGACTTGCAACAATAAAGTAACTTATGACTATGTTTCAGCAAGAGAAAGTTGACTGCCTATAGGATTCAGCCCACATGCCATAGGCTTGAATCAAGCACACACTGATTTCCTAGATGCTCCCTCCATAATGTGGTTTTGAGTAAACTTGCATTAGATAGGGTTATAATCATGCAAATATAAATATCTAGGGGAGTAAAAAAATCATGTGATTCAGATAATATAACAGTCTGAAGTGTAGGTTCTCAGAGAAGACTTACAAAAAAGAGAAATGGAAGTACCTGAGAGCAATTGTAAATTTTAATGTATAGTCTTCAGTAGGTTAAAGCAAATTAATAATGAACACACCATACTTAAAGCACTAATACTTAAATTACCTCATGTGGAGGGAATGCAGCTTCATAAGTCCCATTGCCCAGTAACCTGTTAATGCCTACACAGTAAAGGAGACAGACAATTATTTTAGAAATACAGTAGTATTAAATTACTTTGCATAGAAAACAAGATAATCTTTCTTAATTTTCTAAACATTCTGAAAGAAATAGGAATATCAAACCAGAAAACTTTTGTTCCTCATAATGAGAAGAAACACAACTAACTTTGAGAATTCACAAATTTGGGAAGCTTTTAGTATGTGTAAAGCAGCACAAGTATTTAAAAACAAATCCACATTAAACAGCCATAAAGTGTAGAATTTTTTTAAAAAACCCTGCAGAAACACACTTTATCAATAATTCAAAGTTGTTTAAATTAGATAAAATGTCTATGTAAATGTGTGCATCAGGAAGGAAGAGTAAAAACACACAAATCTTCCAGTGCAGGAAAAAGAGCACAAAGTCTGGCAACTCAATAGAAAACTGAGTTGCCAGACTTTGTAGAACGGTACAAAAATACAGGAGGGATTCATAAAAACCACAGTCAAGTTGAAACTACTAATGTCGTCTCAGTACCCAGTGCAAACCTAGTTGGAAAGCTCAGTTGTTTAAGTATGTTTGAGAGTTTGGTTCTCTGTTGGGCCTCTAGGGGGAAACAGCCATCCAGTGTAGCCTTGGGCAAGCTGCACAGTTCCAAAGTGTCCACAGAAGAAGGGAAAGGTAAAATCCTTCTGTACAAACTCTACCTGGGAAACCCTGGAAAGGATCACCATAACTCAAAACTGACTAAATGACACAAAATTATTATTAAAAGCTACCTCTGATGGTCAATCCAATAGCTATTAGTAGAATTCTGTCAATGGGAAATTCAAAGCATATAAACAACCAAATTTGATAGAATAGCATATAACTCTTCTTTGCTTATAGAAAATGGTTGTTTAACTTGAAATCCCAAAAGAATGATACTGTATTTACTTTGCACAAAGCCCAAATAGTGAATTAAAGTGAACTGCTTCTGAATTTACTGCAATTTCAGTTTTTATACTTTCCCCCCCTTTTCACATAACTAATCTGCAAACACACATGTGCAAATTAATCAAAAGTGATGGGGAGAAACAATGGGCAAAAAGTGGTGGCAGTGCTACTGTATCAGGATGTTGTAAGCCTCCCTTGTGAAAATATATAATTTCTGAAAAATACATTATCTAAACAATAGTATAATAAAAATGCTGTTAGTTTCCAATGGGCCTCAAAGTTATAATGCTAGAAGCTCTGCCAACATAGATATACAAACAGAGATGGGGAAGACATTCCCCTGTCAGGTGTGGCCTTGAGTTCACAAAACCCAAAGCCTTCTTATTTCCCAATACACCACCCAAGAGTCTTCAGTCACTTCCAGCCTTGGAGATGGATAATTTCCCTCCCCTGAAGGGAATGAAACTAAAATACAAAAAGAGACCACACCTGATCTCATGCTCTGGTTAAAATAAGCAGTGAGCTATTTGGATATAACAGCTACTTTGCTACATATCTTATTTATGCATATATGTGTACAGAGAGTGAGAGAGGAGAGATTTTTCTGTCCACTACATTTTCCCCTCACTGTGTGTTGTTAGTAAGAAGTAGTTTAACACCCAAATTATTTTTATGAATTTGTACCCATTTTTGATTTCCCGTCTTCATACTTTGTCCTCTGCAGCATATGGTGTACTATTCTGCTTCTTGTGGAGTTGCTGAAGAAACTGTCTTTGTTGTTTATTGTAAAACTGTGGGGAAAATAGTTGGTGTCAATTAACTGGTGCAGCAGCTGTCAAAGTCCCAGCATATCACAATTTGCACAATGAATGAAGTCATGCCACTCTTTGAAAATAAGGCTTTACACCAATTTTTTATTTATTTAGCAATTTACAGGCTTCTAAAGAACCAAGCCTACAAGGAATAAAACAGACACAATTCCAATTATATTTCCTCACCCCATAACATGTTATACAAATAGCTTTTGGGGAGAGAATAGAGGAAATACATTTTGTCACAGTAAACACTGGTACTAGAGGTCCCGCTAGCTGAAGCAAGAGGGTATATCCTGCTTATGGCCTTTCTCCTCCCACCTCACTCCACAGGGTTCTTCCACACCATAAGCCAGTATTGGGAGCAGGTGATAGAATAGTTTGGAATCCTTGTGACACAAGCAGTTTTGAAGGATCCCTTTTCCACAACAGACAAAATCCTGTTGCTATTGCATGTGTACTTAAGGAAATTGTGGCAAATCACTGTTCATTAGCAAGTTGCTGGTTGCATCCCTGGGACACACTCAGAAAAGAAATGGTACTTTGTTAATAAGTATTAATTTGTTGCTATGATTTACATTAATTCCCTTATGCACATTCAGATTAGTAATAGAAATCTGGTCAATTCCTTAATATGAAGAAGTAAACCTCTGAGCTCAAAGCAAGGGGGGCTGACAAGTTCTCTCGAGTCCCTGCAAAGCTTAGCTCTCAGGGCTCCTCAGAGTTAATCATTGTGCTGTTCACTTCAGAGTGCCTTACACTCCAGAAAAGAGTTAGATTGAGGAACAAAGTACCTCAGGGATTGGTATTACCAACATTTTCTTCTCTCTGGTCCTCTGATGGATGCTTTGAGTCAACATGGGGTGACTAGTTAGATACCAACATTTAGATATGAACAAGTTGTAGAAAATAGAGGAAGAACGTGCCTGTCAATTCTACCTTCTGCTACATGTGTATTCTGAAATGTCTGGTGAATTCTGGTCAAAAATGGAGACAAAATTCTCATTCATCCTTAAAATGAAGAAATATACTCATTCTGCTTCCTCTTGCACCTGAATTTTGAGAATTTTCATAACTCCTGATCAAAAAGTAACTCACAATTCTTACCCATTTGGTAAACTGACTAATGTTTGGGTTGATTCTTCTGAAATGGTGGCCTAATTGGAATAAGCATCCCAAACTTCCTTTCCATTAACTGCTTTGTGATATTTCAGATTATTTACTCTGAAGTCAAACCAAATGGGACAGCAGCAGTAAAACTGGTATGCATTTACAAAGGCAAAGTTTCCAGTCACAAAAATGTGAGGAGATTCTGCTTTTCATGGGGAAATGACAACACTCAAGATCATGGCCTCTAAGACCTTGGAGTCACCATAAAACCTTTTAAACTTAATTAAACTATTCTTAGAAAAGAAAACCAGTTATTCAAATGGAATTATTAAAGATCTTTCACTAGGAAAAATATATAGAATATAGAATCCCCATCTGGATGAGAGTATTTTGGAAATATGATTTCCACCTCGTTTTGACATCAGTCATCTGTTAACAAAGATTGTTGTTGTCTTACATGCTGGGGGGAAAATGAAATATTAATGCGGGTGTCTTAAGAATAGGAATATATTTTAAGCCTCCCCTTACTGATGTATGCGTGGTCGACTGAAGGGTGCTGTGTAGCAATCTGTTTCTTCCAGATCAGGAAGCGCTTCTTTGTCAAGTTTCATAGGATTCCTGGGTAACCAGCTTTTCAACTGCCTCATATTCCTCTGTAAACTGGAAAAAATGCAGTGAAAAACCATATGAGGTTTTAATAGCTCTTATCCCTCTCCCCCCCCCAAATACTATGCGGGGCTGTATAGGACTGGAAAATAATGAACAGCAGTGCTATTCTCTAAGCTATTTTCAAATTGGAGGAGTAAAGATGGACACCAACAGTTCAGACCTGTATTTGTCTACTCCTAAGAAAGGCCCACAGAGTACAATATAGCTAGACAAATGTCAAAACAACTGAAGCCTACTTATCATTTTTGACTCAGCTCTGATTGGAAAAATGGAAGGAAAATAAATATTTTATGTATTTACTTATTTATATATGGTAATCAAGCTTGGATCTAAAACACTAGTTCCCAATCTTTTTTTTGGCCATGCCCCACCCAATCTCTAAAAACCCAATGCCTCCCCCTGTGACATATTATTCTTATCATTCAGAAAGTGAACTCCTATTCATGTGGAGAAGCCTAACAGGCCATTCACTGTTAATAACTCATTCTCAAATTTCTCACCTTAAAAATGAAATTGCCCTTCCTGTGGGGCATATGCCCCACATTGGGAACCATAGATTTAAAGCTTCCATTCAATGATTCATTGGTTGCTACTATATGTGAAATATACAACAATACCTGAACTAAGAAAGGGGAACACATAAGCTTCCAGATGTTGCTGGATGTTATTGGGATAGTCATCATTGTTTACAATTGATTATGCCAGCCAAGGCAGATAGGAGTTTCAATCCAGCGACATCTAAACTCCATATATTCTCCACACTTGGTGTAATTTGGAGAACTGAGATCACTCAGTGTAACAGTATAATTTTATTTATTGGTACGCACAATACGTATGGAATTCAAGGTTTTGCAGAAGCAGCCTCATGTGCCCTTTATACGTATTTCTTTATCAAGTTTTAAGTTTATCTGGTGGCAAGACTTGATACACATCTAATTTATCCTTATAGTCTGGTCTAATTGTATCCCTATAATGCTCTTACTATGGTAAGGCTGGTGTCCTAATGAGCTCCACTAAGCTCAAAGCCCCGTCAGAGTAGTAATATGGAATTGCACCATTTGCACAAGCAGCTAATTGCATAATCCCATGTTATTACACTGAAGGATTTTCTGTGCACCAAGAGTAGAGCAACACACTGGCCTAACATCCTTGAAGTTAATCAAAGGATTTATTGGGGGAGTGGGATGAAAATCTAAAATCTAAACAATTTAATAAAATGTCTCAGTTGACAGTCTGATTCTGGATTAAAGCCAGTCTTGTGCTGCAGAAACTTAACATTTCTTCCTCTCTCCTTTCATCTGCAGCTGTCCTAGTTACCAGAATAATAATGGTGAAAGGTTTCCCTTCTATGTTTGGGCTGTTTTACTGGTATATGGATGGCTGAAATCAAGGCAGGAGAGGGACTGCCTCCTTGCCAATTCCATTGTTATCTCACAATTTCATTAAGAGAAATTCTATCACTGCAAGTTGAGTGAAGTGTGTGTATGTGTCTATCTGTGTAGATCTATATCTATACATGTGCACCAATGCTTAATTCTGCTATTCATTTAAAGTCCAGCCAAAAGTTTTCAACATATCTGTACAGGGTACAATCATCTAATTAGTGAAACAAATAAGTGGACTGTAGTAGGTTTCACTAATGGCCAGAATACATACATTGATAACTGTAACATGATGGTTATCTGACTTCAGATAATTGGAATACACTAGGAAGGCATTGAATTGTGGAATGTTCCTGTTTAATATAAAATTAATTCTATCCATCACATCCACTTGATATCAAGCCGTGAAAGAGGTTTTAGTTTGCACTGACATATGATTCATATCCCACTACAATTGATTCTAGAATTCCCATTGATTTTTACACTGAGCATCACAGCTGAATAATCTACTCATTAAACCTTTAACTACACTTAGTTTTAGGGACTTCATGTAGTGACTTAGATTTGAATGAAAGAAGCTAGTTTAGGCAAAAGGTCAAAAGAATCATTTATTATTAAAAAGAAAATGCAGAACTCTCACTACAACAGGTGCAATTCAGCAAATGCACATGGTGAAGATAAATAAAATACCCAACAGCCACCATAAAAACATTCTACATTTTGCAATGAATACTAATACATGGTGTTATTCCTTGTGCAAACTAGGTAGCATTATACACTCCTGTTGCAGTTAACTGTTTAAAAGAAACTCAATCTTCTGATTAACAAGAGCATTAAAAATATTCAACAGTTAAGCAAAGAAATGTTCCAGAGGCATTGAGGAAACAATTAACTGTTTTGAACCTCTACCATATATATATACAGGCTTCTTTAATAACCAGTTTTTTAAATCAGATAATTCTGATGTTAAATTATGAATTTACTAGAGACTGGAATAAAAATAATTTCCAATTATATTATGTGGGTTCATAGTTATGTGGGTTTATGACCATGTTGGGCAATTTTTACTATGATGTCTGGGAACACATCCAATATTTGAGTGAATGTAAGGCAAGTCTATAATGAGATGCCTCATCATTGCCCTATTTCTTCCCACATTTTTGTATTGTTTTTCCTTTTACATATCATGAAACAGATGCCTTGGATCACAAAGCAACTGGATGGAAATACCACCATCTAGGACTAATGTGGTAATGGCATAGTGTGGTATTAAATTGCATGCTGTGTATACAGAAGACTTCAATGTCTCTTCATGTTTGCATTTAGCATTCTTACAGCACTAGAGTTGGGAAATACCTTCAAAATCTTCAGAATGGCTATTAGAAAAAAGCCACCTCGTCCCCTCCTTCCCTTAAACCTCCCTGGTGGATTAAATACTGTCTGAAAGACTGCTTCTTCAGTTGTGTTAGATTTGAGTACCACACCGGAATATAGAGGGATTGGTTAAAACTTGGCAGAGGCACAATATGTAAGTTGAGTTCCTTTTTTACAGGTTGCCTCCATCTGTGGAAGATCTGATTGGAGCCCAAGAATATTGTACTCTATGCCATTTAGCTGGACCCCACAATCTTCCAGAAAACCTTCCACTGACTGTCTAAAACAGGCACCAGCAATGGGGTGACCCCTGCCTGCTGGCTGATTTAGTAAGAACACTCTCTCCCTCGTTTAATATATTTTAATCTGTAGGGGTCAGAGTAATGTTTGGTGGCAGTTTTAATGGGGTTTTTATTAGTTTTTAAAATGTGATTGATTTTATTCTCTGTGAGCTGCCCAGAGTCTTCGGAGTTGGGTGGCAATAGAAATCAGAAAAACAAACAAACAAACAAGCAAGCAAGCAAGCAAGCAAGCAAGCAAACAAACAAACAAACAGCAGGGATGGTGACAGGGAGGAGGCTACATAGTCTTTTGGCAAAGTCTGTCCCATGCAGAGTCATGCTATGTGGGCAATCCTCTTTTTATCCTTATTAGAAGACTTGGCATAGATCTTCCTTTGAAAACTCTACCACTGGATTGTCAGTCCAGACAAGGGAATACTTGTTTTGGGGACTACAACTCTCAGAATACCAAAGCCATCTCCAACACAACATTCTCCATTTTTGCTTATCTAGTGTGGGAAATAATCACATCTCCAACATTTACAAAACAAAAAGCAAAGTCCAGCATCTTATTTAATCAATGTCATCCTTACATTGATTAAATCAATTTGATACCAACTTTGACAACAATTTTGGTTAAATTGACAACTGTCTAGGACAGGGATGCCCAAACCTTTTGGGCCGTGGGCCGATCATGTGGTTCAGGGAGCCAGTCAGTAAGGCCTGGTGGCCGGGTGTGGCCCCCAACACCAATTCATCCATCCCGCAAAGCCTTCATCGCTCCTGGAAGTGGAAGTAAAACATGCCCATATGGGCGCATTTTACATCTGCTTCCAGGAGCGATGAGGGCTTCGCGGGCTGGGTGAACTGGCATCGGGGGCTGCACCTGGCCCCCAGGCCTTAGTTTGGGCACCACTGGTCGAGGATGTACTTTATTCAGAGTGACTATCTTTAAAAATTAAAAGCTAAGCAGCACCCACCAACCTGCCCATGGCTTTGCTCCGCCAGTCAGTGTAATAACATTTTTTCCTGCAAAAACAGCAAAAAAATTTATCTGAGAACAGCTTTTGTCAAGAAAAAGAAAGCACACACAAAATCACTGGATCTTAGATGTTTGGTAAAACGTCTCTCTATAAAATGAAAGTGCCAGAAAGCACCATTTTAAAGAGGAGGAGGCATTTTAAAGAGCGTTAACTGAGAAATCCCTGTAGGAAAATAGATTAAATATTAATGGCAGAGATAAAGACTGAGCTACTTTAAATTAAACATTTAACATGCATTCATTTGTTGCATATTATAGAAACTTCAGGGATGGCATAGCTTTTTCTTTTCAGCTTTATCTTGGGGTTTTTATTTAATAGTGTGAAGAGTGTTGCAATTTATCAGCTGATATTTTGCACACATATCTGTGTAGTTACTTGAATGAAGGAACTGAAATAGATTGCTTTCTGAATCCTTTTATATTTGCCTGGAATTTTTTGTTTTGTTTGTTTCCTTAAGTGAATTCCATAAGGCCTGATGAAAAATGTCACCCAATTTTCGCTGAAATGTTGACATGAAGTATTGTCAAAGATAGCTACTCTGGAAAGTCATTACACAAAAGTATCCTGCGAAAAGATGGTTTGATAGGAGACACAGTCTCAAAACCATCTGGACAGCCACGCATTCCTCTGTTCAGCAAAGGTAACAGCATTGTTTTGTTTCGTAGTACTATCTCAGTCTGCCTAGTACTACTTTCAGCCCTTCATACTATGCAGAATGTAAGTCATTCTCCATAGAAGGAATGAAAAACTTTATCAGTTTCACTATGATTCTAACAAAATCATAGGACCAACTGTCACTCCCAGTCACTGAGACACATCTCTGAATAACAAACCTGAGCAAGGAGACATTTTAATACTGGGAGGAAGGGTAATGATTTTCTCAATGGGTCAGTTATCACACTGATGGAAAAGAACAGCAACATAACGATGCTGTGCTCTTCTTTGCAGTAAGAAGCTTCGATGGCAACCCTATGTGTGGCAGACCACCTTGACTTGACAAGTAACAGCTGCTGTGGCTTAATTTAATTTCTTTTTTGTGTCTTTGTTCTCACTCTTCTGACAGAGAACACAAGACAGCTAACATGCTGTTCTTCAGCTGAACTTTAGTACTACAAGTATATAATTGTATCTTGTCATCTTAACCCATCACAACTGCACTTTTATTGTTCAGAGGTAAGGAGGTGGTCAAAGGTATTTCTAAATATAGGGGCCAGTAGAGTGACCAATATCCTTTTGTTTAGCACAGAATATTGCACTAGATTTAGGTGGGGTACATAGAAAGCTTTCTCATATACTGTGGTATTTTTTAACCACAATCGGGCTCAACCTTGTGCTGCTGACTAATCTTTTTCACACTAGGTCAGGAGAAATGAACTGCAGAATGAATTCACCAAAAGTTGCCTTCATTTTGGGAGTTTCATGTCTGGACTAGACACAGAAGAAGAAATAGATTTAGACCATTGCATCTATGGAGATTTAGCAGACTTTTCAGGATTAATTTGGAGTACACTGGATGCCATGCAGGAGACACTGTAGCAGCTTTGGCTGTTAAAAAGTTTCATTAGTTGAAGAATACAAGCAGTTTTGAAAATGATGACCTGATGCAGACAAGAGAATGGTAGTCATGTTGTTCTTCAGTCATCTGGTGGAACAAATTTTACCTGAGTGGAGATCCCACACTATTGTTGTATTGTGTTTATATGTCACTACAAACTTTGCAAATGACAGGGAACCATGAGAAGCAAGAAGTGAAAATCATCCTCCTGTCTCCTTTGTTAATCATCTCATCTTCAATATCTTAAATGAGTACAAAGATCTCATGTCTCAAATTACTGAAATCTTTTGAAGTCCAATATAAGAATTTATAAAAAGAGACCACTAACAATAGAGAATATTTGACTTTCTCACTTCTTCTTCTCTGTCCAGGCCAGATGTGAAACCGTCAAAATGAAGGCATCTCCTGATGAGTTCATTTTACAGTTCCTTTTGCCTGACCTAGTTTGAGAAAGACTAACTGGCAACACAAGGTTGCTGTTACCAGAACACACCCAATGTGGTCCAAAAATACCACAATCTTTGAGGCAGCTTTTTCTGTGTACCCCGACGTTCTCACTGTATTGCTTTTGTCTTAGAAATGTACTGTTAAATTGAATAAATATAAGGAAGTGCCTGAAGCCTTCCATAATGGAGCAGAGGTAGGATGATGCTTGGGGCCTCAAAGCGTCATCCTACCACTGCTAAAGTATGGATAGCTTTAGTATGCCATTGCATTTTATCTGATAAAAATAAATTTAAGCACAACATTAAATAAAATTAAACTGCCAGCAAAGGTAAGCTACATTACCTGAAAGGCATCCTGATGTTCATTCTTTCAGCATATTTGCACAGTGTGTCCCAAGGACAGTGAATTTTTACAAACATAATATCACTGTTTGTGACTGCTGGCTACAAAAGGTAACAAAATAAGCAATAATTAATATTCCAAATCCAGGCAGTTTCCTAACATACTTTAGAGTGGTGCATGATCCTAACAAACTACTGAAATTTCAGCTTTCACCAGAACTGTCCTTATTGTGTGCTACAATTTCTGAACAACACATTCATTTCACTGGGAGATGTCAGATGTCACATCTAAGAGGAGTCCATGACAGCCTTAAAGACATGATTCAGTTATGGCAGAAATACTGCCTGCCGCAGATGTCTATTTGGGGAATTTTAGAAAAAACTGGAAATCATGTTCATATTATTATTTTTATGGCTATACTTTTCCCAATCTACAATCAAAGGAATTCCTCATGAATTGACATACAGATCCTTGGTCTTCTATTAAAATAAGGGGAGAGTGCATACTTTGCTCTAACCCTTCTATGAACCTAAAAACCTCAGAGAAAAGAACCCTTACCACCTTCCACATTTATGGGTATTTTTCTTCAATTTAATTTTTTGCCTAATGTTTTGCTTATGGCAAAGAAAATGTGACTTTCTTCTGTGGGGAGTATGTATGTTTCCCTCTTGAAGATATAAATTTATGTCAAACAACAGGCCCTTTCTAATCTGTTCTGTGACAGGGAGAGACCTAACGATCTTCAATTCCCAGACAATTCTCTAGTTTTGATTCCCTTCTCATCCAAATCTACAACTGATGGCCCTAACATTCAAGCACTGATTTTTCAAAACTTGCAGCTCACATCCCACAAAAGCCAATAAAAGATGCCAACCCTACTGTCTGACAAAAGATAGAAAGGCTCTGGAAGATGGACTTCGTTGTGTCTGCTTCAGGACGTCTTGTCACAGTCATTGCAAAAAGATGGCAAGTTCAGCATACCTCTCTTTCTAACATTAATCCTTCTGCTCGCAGATTTTTTTCAAAAGTGCTTCTCTTTTCCACTTGTGGGCTAGACTTTTTGTAAACTAAAATGTAGTCTATACGTTTTTTGCCATCTTTGAAGAAAAGACCTGAGGTTGCCAGGGCACTCATATCATTCTGAAAGGAAAAGGAAAAAGGCACAAACATATAGAATCCCTGATAAATGAGTATTGCATTACTCTGAATTTGGCATACAGCAAACTGAGACAGAAAGAGGGAAGATTCCTTAAGATCTTTTAATTGGGGGGGGGGGGTAGTATTTTCCACTTGACAGTTCAGTCTTTATGCTATAATGTCCTCAGTAAAGTAATAGTACTAATTTCAAAATGGTACATATTTTATATTGTTTCTCTTTTCAACATAGTGTTTCAACACTGGCTCCATCCCCATGGGGGGGGGGGGAGATTCTCTGGTCAATCATGGTGCTATTCAGCTCACTGAATAACTTAATTGTTTAGATATTTGACTGTGGAGCCAGACATCAGAAATTTGATTCCTCATCATGCCTTCTGGGAGAAGAGCCAGTCTGTGTAGTCATTGTCCACAGTCCCAGGACACCCCCAGAAGAAGGGAATGGTAAACCACTTCTGTGCATGTGTGTAATTATATTTGCAAACAAGTTATGATATTTTTGATACCAAGAACATTATTTCAAAATCTCTTTTTGATACCAACAGCTCTGTTTCAAAATCTCTCCATCCTGCCCAGTCTGATACCGATGGCTCATACCTTTTATCTCTAGATGGGACTATAACTGGGATATTTAACAGTGAACCAGAAGTAAACTAATGAATCAAAAGTAATGGCTCTCAGCCTTTCATTTGCCTATCACTGGGCAAACTATGGCCAGTGAAGCAAAAAGATGGATTATTGCTCCTTCATTGCTGATACTGCATATCAGTGATGCATCAAGTGATGCATCAGTGATGCATATAGCTATATGACTTCCTTGATTCACCACCTCTTTTTTTCCTGTGAAATGGAATGAGCAATGCTAAACAAGTGTGTGTTCCTCCATCTCAGTGCAAAAATAAAGTTACGAAATGAAAGGCCCTGCTATAAATTCTGCTTACTTTCTCATCTTTTCAATCTGCCTGTAATAGCCACCTTCTCATCTTATTTCTCTCACTATTTAAAAAGTAGTAAAATACTACAGTCAACAGCTTAAGTTCAACCTAGGGTTTTCTGCAGTTCTTGCCACTGTAAAGCATGATTTATCATGACCATAGCATGCCCTCTAATATATAGCATACTGATTTTATAGTTAAGGATTTAATGTTTTGGATGGTCACAATATTTTTTATCTATCCATATCTCTGCTGCACATTCCTGCTACTTTCTTAGTGCTCCCTCCTCAATATTCTTTGTGTGATAACTCAGCAGCTGTCACTTACTATCACATCATTTTATGTGGAAAGATCACATTTTACCAATATTTTTATCACTTAATTTTTATATAACTGACAAATCCCTTGGGTGCTGAGCTTAAAATTTCTCCCACCTGCCTGTTTTTGTCTTAGGCTACATTCATACACAATTTTGCTAAGCATTGTTTTTCCTTTAATTTTTGTGTGGCACACGGCAGAAGTTTGTTGACACAACATCGGATTAATAAATTCCGATGCTTAGGCCTGATTTTCTTTTAGTCCCATAATCCCTTCTCTAGGGAAAAACAAAAACAAATGAAAAGCTGCACAGTACAAACAGTCAACCTGCTTATGTAGTTCTAAAAAGGGTTGGATTAGTCATGAATAAGCACCGCCAGCAAATTCTGAGAGCATCTAAAATCCATCCCTTTGAAGTGATGATTATGATTATGATGATGAGCTACACAGCTACACAAAAATGCATTTTTTCAAACATAGTCTCATGACACAGCTTGAATTGAAGGCTAAGTGATACCAGACCACTGTAAAAATCACAAAGAAAAGCTAGCTTTTGACCCACACAGGTCTTCGTAAACATTGCAAGCATCACCGAGAGATGGGTGGGTCTGTTTTCTTTATTTAAAGTTCCTCATGATGACATTCCTGGGAAGACAGTAGCTCTAGAACTACAAAGTAATATTATGACATGAAAGGAACAAAGTCATTCCTGGTTCCATCATAACCATAGCAAAAATTAGGTTACCACATTGACCTAAATACCATGTGAAGCTCAAGATTTTCAATATCTTTTGACTGTGACCAAGTATGTGCTCTACAGTAAGAATATAATGAATGTTTGCACATTTTCTCACCTTCAGCTTTAAAAAAGTATCTTAATATACTGAGTCATCCCGATCAAAAATTGATAGCTATTGAGATATTTTTATTCCTGCATGAAAGCTATAGACTCTGGGTTCTCATCCTTTTAAAGCCATGGGCCGGGTCACACTTCCTCAGACAGTTGAGCAGGCCAGACTGGTGGTTCTCCCCACTGTAAATGCTGCTGTAAAATGCATCCACAGATGTCGTAAATGCATCTATGACAGTCATAAATGCATAAAAACAGGTTTATGACAACCGTGGATGCATTTACAGCTGATATAAACATGTTTATGACAGCTGTAGACATATTTACAGCAGCTTCTGCTGGCACCGAACAGGAGCAAGGGTGGTGGGCCACATGAAATGGTGCCATGGGCCGCATTCAGCTCAAGGGCCATAGGTTAAGAACTCCTGCTGTAGTCCAATACCATTCTTTGTCAGCAGCAGCATGAGCACAAAAAGGAAAAAACCCTTTCTCAATGTGAAAAAATTAGCTCAAAAATGTATCTTCCACATAATGATTTTTTTTTGCACAAAACATAAAATTTTGAAGAAAACTACTTCTGTGAATTCCCAAATGATCTTGTATATGGGATGTGGGCATTTTTAAAAAGCACTCAAAACAAATTATCAGGCAATGCTACCTACACACACATTTTTAAAAAATAAAATAATGGTCAGACTCTTATTGGGGATTTAGGCAAATATAAGTGAAATTGTGTAAATTGTAACAGTGATTGGCTGTCAAATAACTAGTTGCTGCTCACATTCCTGGTTGCTTGCCAAGCCATACAAACAGCATACAATCAGGAATGTTTTATTTTATTGTAATACTTGATTTTATTGTAAGTTATTTTATTGTGTACTGTTGTGAGCCGCCTGGAGTTGCATTTGCTGAGTAGGATAGCATATAAATGTAAATATTAAATTAAATTAATTAAATTACTATAAAATAATTGGCAGCAATTAGCCATCCTAATTTAAGCATTACATTTAAAACAGCATAAATCCTAACAGGGATATTACCAATCTGCTAATAATCTGTGAGATTTATTTTCATTCTATCAAATTTAAATATAGTGAATCAAGTTTATATATAGTGGTACCTCACATTATGAAATTAATGCATTCTCCATGATGTTTTGTATTTTAAAAAATTTGTAAAGTTAATTTCCCATAGGAATGGATTGAATGTAATTTCCCATAGGAATGCTTTGAAAACCAAAATTTGTAAGGCAAAACATGGTTTCCCATAGGAATGCATTGAAAACCAATTAATCCATCCTGGGGGAAATTCGCAATATATTTATTTTCAATGGATTTTCATTCGTAATACGAAAATTACGTTAAATGAAGCATTCATACGGCGAGATACCACTGTACACTAGTTTTAACAGAGTACAGTATTTGTCACACAGATTTCAAGTTTCTGTGTGAAAAATCTTGTGAAATTCTGCTTTTGGATAAATTCCCTGCTTTGCACCCTTGCGAAAGAAATACCTCATAACAGTTGAACTTAGCTATTCAAAACTATATAATTCTAGTGATGCTGAATCAAAGCTATTAGACCTGCTGAATTAAGGAATCAGTTTAGTTATTTGGGCTGGCAGGATAATACAGTGGCTTAGTAGAGCCAGAGGAGGGGGGGTGATCCCCTACTGTACCTGCAAGAGTCAGCCTGTGTGGTTTGTGCAAACTACACAGTCTCAACATGTCCCTAGAACAGGGATGGCCTTTTTCTCAGTGGGCCTGACCATGCCCCCAGAACAGCTGAGTGGGCCAGACCATGCCACTGGAAGCAGAAGTGGACACATTTACAGCTGACATAAATGTGCCCACTTCCACATTTATGTCAACCTTAGGCACATTTGCTCATGCATGGACACTTTTTACGACTGACATAAATGAACCTACTTCTACTTCCAGGTACGGGGGAGATGGTGATAGACCGGTGGGAATGGTGTGCAGGCTGGGGCCAGCCTGTGGGCCGTAGGTTGGGAACTCCTGCCTTAAAAGACGGGAATAGTGCTCCTTACCTAGAAAACTGAGTGAAGACTGAATTGACCTGACAGCATGCAATTAGTTGTTCAAATAATCTTTATTCAGCTTCCATCGTGTCAGTGTTGCAGAAACCTTGCTAACAGAAAGCATCAGATGCAGTAAAAAGTATGCATGATTGTAGTCAGCAGGACATTTGAAGAACTGCCATTTTTTAAAGAAGTAAGGGCAACTTTATAAAAAAAAAAAGAATTACTTTTGTTCTCTAGAACTGACAGAGTATTCATCATAACAGAAGAATTCTGTCCAGCACAGTAAGAAAACCAGCCAATCTAATATCTCAGACATCCAGGTCAGATTTATTACAGCTAAAATAATGCTGACAGCAGTATTTACTGATAAAGAGTCTTTCACTGAGATGCTGTCTTTGGAAGAGGCATAACAAGTGATGATTTCTGAAAAGGGTGAGGATCTATTAGTTTGGGTGGTAACAAAGATTGTTCACTATTATTATTACATGTGAATGTATAGCAGGCAAATTCCCTGAAAGCATCTGTGGATTGGTTCAATTTGGTAAACCTAAGAGTTTTCCTAAGTGTGTGCCTGGCCAAACTATTCAACTTATTCTGCTCAATTTGACTGAAAAATTGTCATGTTACTTGCTCATCATAACACCCAAGGACTGCTGCTTTGAGCTGTTAGCCTTGGCCAAAAGTTTAAGAAAGAGGGAGGCAGATTGCATTGGATAAGAATGGGAATGTACTGGCAAGAAGAGCTTTCACCAGTACCATATGGAATGATATTCACTTATGTATTTTTCTCCTTGGGTAAGACCAGACCACACTCTCAGCTTATGCTTGAAAGCTAATAGCACCTTTTTCTTCCAGCAACAGGATTTCCTTAAAGCTGTCTGCCTAAGCAATCAGGCTTGCAAATCAAATCTATGTTTAATCTTCCAAAGACCAGTACCAAAATAATGGAAGCTAATTTGCATACGTCCAACATGGTAAAGGATTAGGGATTGCAGTGGTTTAGTGGTTAAGATGCTGAACTTGATGACTGGAAGGTCAGCAGTTCAAGACCCGAGTACTGCACAAAGGGGCGAGTTGCCATCTTTATCCCAGCTTCTGCCAACCTAGCAGTTTGAAAGCAAGACATTGTAAGTAGATAAATAGGTACTACTTTGGTGGGAAGGTAAAAAGCATTCCGTGTACTCTGGTATCTAGTCATGCCTGCCACATTTCCACAGAAACATCTGCAACTACAGACAGTGCTGGCTCTTTGGCCATAAACAGAGATGAGCACTGAACCCTAGAACCAGGCACAACTGGCTTTCAAGCAAGGGACTAAGATGGCCAGACATTCTAACCACTTGGGGAGCTCCACATCTAAATGCAGGCTGCATGGGCTGCTTTAATTGCCATTGATCTATTTTGTTTCAGACAGCATCAGCCACTAAAACAACAAAGAAAAAGCGACACTTTTAAAACTTCTAATGAGCAGGAAAGCCTATTAGCTTTTTCAGAATCACTGCAATTTGCATTAGTTGGTTTAACTGTGGCTTTAACCTCTGTAAATCATCTTTCATCTACAGAAAAGCAGAATAACATTACTTGAGATAAAAGTTCAACAGAGAGACAGGCTGCAGGCAGATAGATGCCAAATTCATTACCTGCCCATCCTAGTGGCAGCTGCCTAACCTCAGGCTCAGAATATGCTCATTCAGTCCATTCCCTCCACCCTTCTTACCAATTCAAATTGTGTTTTCTCCTTCTAAAAACCCAGTTTGAGTGTGTGTGAAAGAGCAAAGAAAGTAACATATTATCATCCCTGGCTCTTCCAATCAAAGGCTGCCCTGTCTTCTGACCTATCATCCACATGGTCACAACAGCCAGTCCATGTCCTGGAGGACTATCCTTTCTATTTTCATTACTTCTGTTGCCTAAGACCAACAAATTTAACTTAATGAGCTCTTGCTCAAAGTCCCACCCAGAAAGTATTGTAAAGTAACACACTAAATGCCCCCAAGACTGCATAGGTTGTTGGGTGGGAACCAGGGAAGTGTTGAGCATGCATATACATTAACACATCATTTGTAAAAACATACTCATAAACTGCATCCCTTTGCAGATCATTGGGATGGGTGAAACTTTTTCTGGGTTGTATTTCTGGGATGAGATGGGAGCAATGGTAAAGCTTCCACCATCCTAACTACACTGCTGTAACTCACTGAGGAGGAGAGAAAAAGCCAATTGTTTCCCATGCCAATTTTGTTTTGCCTTATACACAGTGATTGGTTGTTACTGGTTCGGACTGGTTCGCCCGAACCGGTAGTGCCCATCAGTAGTGCCCATCACGAGGAGGTTGTCAATGGTGGTGGTGGTAAACCCCCAGTCGACCGGTTTGGTCGCCTCTCCGGCCCCCCTCCGGAAGTGTATTTCTGGGCAGCCAAAATGGCTGCCCGGAACTGCGCATGTGTCAAACCTCAATTTGACACATGTGCACTAAACAATAGAACTGCGCATATGTCAAATGAAGGTTTGATGCATGCGCAGTTCTGGGCAGCCACACAAAGCATAAAAACTAGCATTACAGTTAAAAACTATAAAACCTATAAAAACCCCATTAAAAACTATTATCAACAATTACCCCAACCCTTACTGATTAAAAGAAAGAGTGTTCTTCCTAGATTAGCTAGCAAGCAGGGGTCAACACATCATTGGTGCTCCACACCTGCTTTGCCAGACAGGTGGAAGGTCAGATTTAGCCAATTTCTATTATAGTAAGGTGAAAACACAAAGCACCTGTGTAGTGCATGTGGACCATATCACTACTTCACCTAAGGCAGCACAATGTAACACAACTCTCTATGTGTTGTAAAAGGACATAAGAAGATTGGCTGCCTGCATGTTAAGATTCACTGTTTATTACCTTCAGCCTCAACTCTGGATACTTTTAAAATAAAAAGATCTGAAATTGATCAGGAAGTATATATTTTAGGGTTTGAATATGGATTTCCACTTCTATAATCATGGTTCATAGGATTGCAGTGACTCTTAGCCTGCATGATTTGAGCTTCCCCATAACAATTTTACAGTGCATGTCACAATATGTATTACCTTTTGCATGGAGATATATATTAAATGCACTTTTTTATTCTTTGCAAAGTGTAGCCTAGGTGCCATGATTGAAAACTGGGCTTTCTCAAGAGATTCCTTTTTCCTGACTTCATCTGGTTCTGGATGAGACTGACAAAATACAGTCAAACCTCGCATAAAGAGTGCCTTGCTTAAAGAATAGCTCGTTTAAAGAGCAGAAATTTCTCTGAATGTTCGCTTCACAAATAAAACCAATCAAAAATTCACAACAAATAAATTGGGGTTCACAATCCCCCCCACCAGAAGTCACAATTGGTCACTTACAATGGTGTTTTGCTTAAAGAGCAAATTCACTTAAAGAGCAATCCTGTGGAATGCATTATGCTCTTTAAGTGAGGTACAACTGTATTTCAAAAGATTAATTATTTCTTCTGCATTATCTTCTTGGCTGACTTCTGGAAATAACAAATAACACCACTTAGCTTCCCCTAGCCATGGATGTAAATAATTGTTCTTGTTCAAGAATCCTGGATTTCTCTTGCTGAAAATTTCTATGTTTTTTGTTGTTGGAGATTACTCTGATTACAAATAAATTATTTAAAAAGGAATGGCAAATTATCATAATCTACATTATCTTGGGAGGGTACTGAAAAAACAACAACCTTGCAAGCTGTTCAGTACAGCTCCAGGCTAACCAACAGCCATTTCTCAATGGAGTCTGAGTGTAATCCTTCATTACTATGAAACTCAATAGGAGAAAATGGATTTAATGGAGCAAAATTGCACTATGAAATTGCAAATGATAACAGCACTTTAATTGCTCAGTAAAGAACACATTGAAAATACCAGCCTACTTAAGCGAACACAGATGCAAATCTTATGCTATAAATATAATGCACGACTGATAAACAACAACTCACATACTTTACAGAGGAATGCTCTTTCTCTAAAAAGAAATACTAACAACTGCAGGTTACCTTTTTATCCATGCTTGGAAATGAGAAAGAAACATCCAGTTGCATTTTAGATTGTATGGACGCTCACCCATAAAAAGGATATCTTCTTTAAAGTAGCATCTTCCAGCCAGCTACTTCTCTGTATCCTTCTTAATGCCTGAGATTTCAGAATGCTACTACTACAATTTCCTAGAAAAAAAATCATTGATTCCTCATCTCTCCTTGCAGTAAGAGTTATGCCAGTGGGACTCATAGAAAGAGCCCCTGGGAGCTTTCTCAAAGGCAAGTGCATAGTTTTATTACTGAGGGAGCACCTGAAAGCAATTCACTGCTATCTTAAGCCATGATGCCTTGAGCTTTTACTGTGGTCTGGTTTGACTCACCACCTTGATTCTCACTCACACATTACATTACATGGGAAAAAAGAAAGGCTCTTTATTCTTTAGTTCAATCCAAGGAAGATTTCCCACTGGTTTGTGTAGGAGTTTTCCTTCATCAAAAAGAAAATAGAGGGAGGGAGCTGCATGACCAAGCTCTAGGTGTATCATTCACTTATCAGCACTCAGTTTTAGATAAATAAAGGACACATAGCTCTCTCCCTCTTGTTTCCTTTACCTTTTCTTGACTCTTTATTTTTTTTTAGAAGGGGGGAGCAATTTAGATATTTTGCACTAAAACTATGAACCCTTTTATTAGATTCAGTTTAAAAGCCTCATGTCAGTTTCATAGTGATTTACAGTTTGCACCCGGCACCTTAAAACCAATAGCACAATCATTTGTGCCAATAAGATCCATTCTGTTTTAATAGAATCCCTACAAATCATTCTGAAAGTAATTTGCTACTAATGTACTTTAAATATGCTTTTGAATAAATTATTAAAGTCAATTGATCTCCTGGTCTTTTAAGCAATAGCTATAAAATACACACACACAGAGGAAGGGAAATAATATTGTCACACTCTTTTAAGTGAAATACCCTATATGGCCATCTTCAGACAACCTCTTAGGAAAATGAGGTTAGTTCCCCTTGTATACCTCCTAAATCAGGAGTGCCCAAACTCTGGCCCGTGGCCCTACTTGGCCCCCTGCGTATAATTAATGCGGCCCACAGTGAGCACCTGGGCTTCACCGCAGACACCCCCCCCCGCCCTCCCTGATATTAGCAGTGGTGGCAGTGGAGACAACGACTATGCTTTTTCAAGAAGAAGAAGAAGAAGTTTTACTTTTTTTCAGCCATCAGCATGGTATTGTGGACATAGCTGAGCGAGTTGAGGGGGATGGTGGAGGACAGGAGTGCCTGGCGGGTGGTGGTCCATGGGGTCACAGAGGGTTGGAGTCGACTGTGTGACTGAACAACAAACAAAAAAATGGGGTCGCAAAGGCTCGGAATCGACTGTGCGACAGAACAACAAAAATCTGCCAGTTACATGTTTTACACCAAAGTGCTTTATTCTCCCTGTGGTTCTTTGCACAGATCATTTTGCCTTGACAGGGATTGTTCTTTCTTCCAGTTACGGTATATAATTTTAGTTTCTGAAGTATTCACCACTAAAGTCACTTATCTGATGTGACTACTCACATCCCACTTCAGTGGGTGTTGAAAAGCATTCAAGGTAGAGTGCAATTGCTAATTTGTAAGGCTAAGGGAATGAATAAAGTGAGAAAGCACAAGTGGAGGTTGTCTCAAGAGATTAAAGGAGAAAAGTTGCTCAGTCTGACTAATAGGTAAGTGGAAGTTGAAAAATATAACTTAGAATGAGAAATGTCTGTTGCCATCTCTTCATATACCATCAACATTAAAAGATAGCTCTGACTTTACTATTGGGTAACACAAACAAAAATCAGATCTAACACTTCCTTTTAGAAAAGCAGCACTTTAGACAAAATCCCCTTGTGTAGCTATTCAAAAGGAACAACTTTTGGACAATTGTTTCAATTTAAGAAATCTCCATAGACAGTGTCTATGTCCAGTAGAAAGTCGCAAATGAAATAAAAAAAGTTTCATGAACACAATTTGTGATGGAGCTGAGTCACTAAATCCCCACTAAATGGGCTACTCCAGCTGTGATTGTTGAGTTTACAGCAGCCAATCCCATTAAGTTTTATGTCTGTTTTTTGTAATAACATGGAGATGAGAAAGAGCAGCATTTCAAAAACATGGCAATTCCCTGTTTTGAATCTAAACAGCTGATCAGCTGGCTAAATGTTTCCTCCTTCCAAAAGTAACTGCTTTCCACACTTTATATATGTTGAGCTCTGTATGTGAGTAGTGTGTAGTTCATTTTGTCTGTTTGTTCTGTCTGAGTAAAGTTGTTCAACCTAGTTTAGTCACTTTCTGACTCTGAATGTGTTAGTTTTAAAAGGTTAGTAACTAAGTACAGTACTCTCTTGCAATCAATCACTTGCTTGACAGAATGTTCTGGTTTTTTTGTAACTAAAATGCAGTGAACTGCTGTTTTATATTTTTGCCATCTACTTGACAATTTTTTCTGAACACAAATGCCTGAGCATTTGTTCAACAGTTGAGCTAAAAGAAAAGGGGAATTGAGGGGGTCTTGCATTTCAAAATACTGTACTGTATTTGACTTTAATCCATGGCTACTCTTTAACTGCACCCCCCTGCAAAGATTATCCAACAGTGAATTACTACCAGATTTCAACCATTAGTTTTTGCACACACTGAGTTGTAACATTTTAACTTAATGCAATTCATTTCCAAATGTTATGACATTTGCATAAGAAGGCAAATGGGTCTTGGTTTTTATTTTTTATCTTTCTGCTGAGGAGTCAAAATGATTAAACCAGTTGCGTATTTTAGATTACAATCCAGAGAGTTCTAGTACCGGTATATATCCTTAATACTGCAGAACTCATGATTAAGTTTAGGAAGACTGAACAAAGAAAACCAGCTAAAGATATGAAATTTTGTATGTGATAGCTGATAAGAGACGAACTGTAATTGCTAAGAATCTCAGCTGAGGTGTGGAGTATCCAGTCTAAAATTTGTTCAGTCACTAGTCGTGGTGCTTAGCACACCTAAACGAATTTGGAGGTTTATTGCAAAATTGTACTCAGCTGCCATGCAGTATGAAAGATCTAATAACAACACAGTCGTAGAGATTAAATGCCACCTCGACCAAAGACTCTTTAATTTGGATTTTTTTTTGTTATAGAATCCATGTTAAACTGTGTTTCAGGCATATCAGAAAACAAAAACAAAAACATTGAGGCACTTTAAAGACTAATTGCTATATTTTTAATGTGAGCTTTTGTGCATTAAATTCACTTCTGCAGACATAGGAGTGAGATTCAATGTAATGTGTGTGGTCACATGTTTCATGCCAGGATTGGCTTACTGAGTCACTACAGTCCACACCTTTGTGGCATGGTTGAACCTACTGGGGGGGGGATACACCTTTGCCACAATAGCTGTTGGACAGCCAGGGTCACTGTTGTGCCACGTTAGTTACAAGTTATAATTCCAAGACCCTCAAAAATTGCCACTATTATAACGAACAGTTACCCTTCAAAATTATCCACTCTCCTGCTTCTGAAGATAGTTACCATTTTAAAAATGTTTAAGGAATACAAGCCACAACTCTACTGTACAAAGACAACTCTCATCCTGTCCCTCTTGTTACAACCTCAGCACCTACAATACTTGAACTATGTGGTGTTGCCCCTACATTCCAAACAAAAACTTCAAAAGTCAGCATTATACTCAAAAGGAGTGAACTTATCTCTCATTAAGTTACTGTCATAAAATTTAGTTATGCATTTGTTATTAGGGGAAAGGAAAAAATTGCATAAAAAGAATTATTTGCAATTCATAAACTTCCTGCTCTTATTTGTAACTAGTTCTTTCCCTGCTCTGCACACAATACACCTACCTTTTCTTTCTGCTTATCTGAAAATCTAGAATGCAACAGCATTATTCTGCTGCTTTCTGTAGAGCAAAGAAAAGAAAAACCCTGACTCTACAAAAACTCAACATCGTCTCCACGTTTAGAGTGGAGCAATTACGGTAGATGCCTTTGAGATGTGGTAAGTAAAGGTAAAGGTTCCCCTTGCTCGAAAGCCAGTCATATCCGACTCTAGGAGTCAGTGCTCATCTCTGTTTCTAAACCGAAGAGCCAGCGCTGTCTGCTTCTGCAGAAGTTTCTGTGGTCATGTGGCAGGCATGCCTAGACACCGGAGTGCATGGAATGCTGTTTACCTTCCCACTGAAGTGGTCCCTATTTATCTACTTGCAATTTCTTGCTTTCGAACTGCTAGGTTGGCAGGAGCTGGGACAGAGACGGGAGCTCATTCCATCCTGCAGTACTCGGGAATCGAAATGCTGACCTTCCGCCTCCCAGTCAGCGTCTGAGTGACTTGAGCCACTGCAGTCCCTTTGAGATGTGGTATTGGAGGAGAATTTGAGAGTACCCTGGATGGTGAGGAGAACAAATTAGGTATATCTTAGAAGAAATCAACCCTGACTGCTCCTTAGAAGGTCAAATAGTAACGATAAAGTACTTTGGACATCAAATGAGAAGAGAGGATTCACTTGAGAAAGCCTTGATGCTGGGAAAGGTGGAGGGCAAAAGAACGGAACACCTGAAAATGAGATGGCTAGATGATATTGTAGATGCAATGGGCACAGAGCTGGGTGGGTTGAGGAGGATGGTGGAGGACAGAAGTACCTGATGGGCAATGGTCCATAGGGTTGCAAAGGGTCAGAATCAACTGTGTGACTGAACAACAACAAATTAGTTTCTTCTCTCACAGTAATTACCTTGTCCATATTGAGAACAATGTGTTTGAAAGAGAGAAACTCTTACTTATGTGATGGCTCTGCACCCATACAAGAACACTGGAAAAATCTGTGTTCTCACTTACATGTACAGCCACACATAGCTACTAAAAGTTTCTTCTCTTCAAACACACCACTCTGCAACCCAAGAAAACAACAACAGAAATGGGAAGGTTGGTTGTTCCTCTATAAGTATACTCATCACATAGCTAACCATTTAATAGAGACCAAAAGACAAACAAACAAAAACCCCACAATTGAGATTCTGCTCAGAATCTGGGTAGAATCGCTTCTTCCCCTTTCAGACCATTATGTTTCTATGATTAAAGTGATGGTCCCATCAATACAAGTTCTGCATGCTTTAAAACTTGGTGAATAGGGGTAACTCCTGCTGTGTAAAGCCAGAAAATTAAAATTCATTGTGACAGCTAACACCAAGTTAATGTTAATCTACAGGCTGCTTCACATATCCAGATTCATCTTTTCAGTGTGGGAGCACCAACAATGGAAGAACCATCAAGATCAAAATTATGGTTATTTTTGACTATTCAGTTTATTGAAATGCATTTCCTTCCTCCTCAATCTACTCTAACATATACTTTATAATGCTAGAGAATAAATTACCAAACAAGTACAAGACTGTGACCTATCCATTATAGTTATGAGATTCACACAGGAGATAAATTGAAGTAGAGGCTGAGCAGCCGCCTCCTGCATTGTAAATTCTGCACTGAGAAGAGAGGAAAGACCAGATAATGTCCCAGGAATATATACCATATGATTCTATGAAGGTATAAATTGTAGCATGAATTAGACAAGATTCTCAGAGAGGTAATTGAGAAAAAAAACCCCACAACTTTTAAAAGCTTTCAAATACAGTATTAGCTATAAAGAATATTTTACAGGCATTTCATTTAAGATCTTCTTCCAATTGTAGATATTCTAGATTTTCTTGCTTTAACCCCATCTCTGATTTACGTAGTTGTGATTACAATTTTTTGGGGGATAGATCTGACAGCCAGAATCTGTGAGAGGTATTAGAACTCTCAGTATCAATTTTATTGTCTTTCACTGAATTCCATGTGCATTCTCATCCCATTTTTTGTCATTTTCTTTCCTAATTGAAAGTCATACACAGTTCCCATAAATTGTTTCTGTAATGTGATTGAATTTATTTTGCTCTTTTTCTAATGTACCGATTTGTGTATTTTCTTCACTTTGTAAGCACTCTTCTCTGAATAAAGAAACTTGCTTTTATTTTTCAATTGTATGCATGTTTACTCTCTCATATTTTAAAATTGAAATATGTTTAGGAAATGAAGAGTTTAAACAAAAATACATTCATTATGAAAAGTGTGAAAATGATGATACATGCTACAAATACAAGAAATAGCACAAGTCTGCCAGTGGAGTTTGAAGAAACAGAACAACTTGACAACGAGTAGCTTTATATCTCTAACAGAAACTGATTTTCAAATGTATGCAAAGAAATGGTAGATTCTATTTGATCCAAATCTACAGTTGGTCTTGTAAAAGACTGCATTTTAAAGAGTGCCACAATATGAAGCATGCTACTGTGTAAGTGATGGCCACTCCAGATATTAGAGGACAACAGCTAGATTTGGAGGCCACTTCCATCCCTGTTTCCTGTAAATTCCCTAAATTTTTATTCAAAAGTCCTGTTGTGCCAGTTTGATTTTGGAATCCATTCTTCTAGGTCCTTTCAAGCTCTTTTAGGTCCAAAAGAATGGTCATTTTTAAGACCAGAAATGGTTTTGAAAAAAGTCTCCACTTATCTAAAATAGCTCAGATGAAACCAAAGCTGGTGGAATTGTCCCAGTGACATTGAGCCCATCCAGATGCTCATGAGGCCTTCCAGATGCTTAGGACTTAAATTCTCAATATCCCTGACTCAGATAACATAGCACTACCTGACAGTAGTCAGTCTAAAACAGCTGGAGGGTGCTAGGTTGCAACTGAATGTTTTGAGCAGGGGTCCTCAAACCTGGCTCCTAAGGTGTTCTTGGACGTCAGTTGCCAGAAGCCTAAGTCAGCACACCTGCTGATCAGGGCTTTTGGGAACTGAAGTTCAAGAATCTGGAAAGCCAAGTTTGAGGACCCCAGGTCTAGAGCATTGGTTCTTGATTCTGAGTCCTCAAATGTTCTTGGACTACATCTTTCAGAAATCTTGGTCAGTACAGTCAATGGTCAGTGCAGTCAATGGCATATAAATCGAAATAGGCTTCTGGGAATTTTAGTCCAAGGACATCTGGGGACCCATGTTTGGAAACCACTGGTCTAAAAAAACTTTGGCTGAAGAAACCTGATATCTCATGTTGTCAGCTCTGTTTCCTAGACTGATCTAGTAGGACATACCTCCACTGTTCTAGAGCAGGGTTCCTAAAACTAGCTCTCCATGTGTTATGCACACCTGCTGACTTGTGTTTCTGGGAATTTAAGTCAAAGAACATCTGAAGAGCAACGTTTGAGGACCTCTGTTCTAGAGCATCACCATAAAAACGGGCTAATAAATAATTTAATACCTAGGAAATGCTGACAAAGGCGGTCATAAACTAGAGTCACCTTGACACATTTTGTTACTTTTGTTCTTCTTGTTTTTGTCCTTTAAACTGTATTACAGCTCTGTCATGAACTACCTCTATGCATCAGAACAGTAGAAATGCCAAGAATTTGTAACAAGCAATACCTTTAATGATGATTTTGTCCGGGGTTCTGTCTTCTGTCTTGTAGGTGTATTCTTAATAAGCAGAGATTGATCTGTACGAGAATCATAATTCCCATGTTCTGAATCATCTGTATATGTGTCTTTCTCTCTTCCTACGTCTGGGAGGGGGAAAATACAAAACAGATGGGCTCATTTGATATTTCTATGGAGACATTCTCACCAAGATTCAGAGCAGTCTATTAACTATCTGCATTTAATACATTTGTTACATGTTCCAATGTACTCTAGTTTTAAAGCAAAATCTAATATTTACCATGAGTAATCATGCTAATAAGATTTCAGAAATCTTTCTATGGTACTCAAGTTATATAAACAAAAAAGTGTCTCTTAGCTGCTAAATTTATTCAGAAACTTCAATTAGAAAATGAATTGTGGAATGGTGAGAACTACTGAGAGAGAGAAAAATAATAATTTCTTGTCCCTTAACATCATGGTGGACTGTACAGAATTCTACCAGCTGACAAGTGATATACTGTTCCTGCAGCAACTTTTGTGGCCTCATGGCTTTGTTGTTGATGGGAAAAGTGAAGTATTTTACCTTTGCAGGGTCCATTTTAGCTCTAAGACAGGGGCTCTCAACCTATGGCCCATGGGCCTGACCCAGCCTGCGGTACCATTTCATGTGGTCTGCGTCGCTGCAGCTGCCACCACCACCGGAAGCAGACATGTTTACGACAGCCTCGGACATGTTTTACAGCAGCATTTACAGATGGGGGAACCCCAGTCCAGCCTGACAGGGCATGGTCCGGCACACGGCTTGTAAAAGTTGAGAACCCCTGCTCTAGAACACTGTGCACCTTCTTTGTGTGCATTGAATGTAAGCAGAGTTATGTTCCCAGAGCCTCTAAGTTGATTGTAAACAAATTTTAATGGAAAGTCATGTTGCTAAGGATGAACAGTGCTTATCTTCATGGTAAGAGTGGGGATGGTTTGGGGGTGGTTTGGGGCCAGTTTGAGAGAAGACTGCAGCAGAATGAAAACAAGAAGAAAATGCCAATTCCAGTGGTATTGGCTGGTACAGTATTGGTTGTTTGATCACGGCAATTGAATTGAGTAGGCTATACACATGGCTGACATCCTAAAATGAGGAAAAGAAGAAGTAATATGGTGAGCCAAACCCTTACATTACTTACAAACCAACAAACCAACATATTAACCTGCAGAGATGAATTCTGATTTTGTACCATGTCTTCTGCTTACTGTGTAGAATCCTCCCACAAGTCCAGTCAGAGCAATTATCTAGGAATGTGTTTGCCAACCCAGCTAACTCCACATGTAGGCTATGCATTATGTAGGAAGACACCCCAGGATAATTCCTTAATTCATAAGGGAATCTAATGAAAGCACGAAATTTCTCAGCATATTAGTTTAACTGTTATAATGTTGGACAAATTGTACTCTTTCTATGTTTAAAGTACAAAAATAAATATCGAAGAACAATCTCTTCTTATTTTTAAAGTGAGGGAGGTTAGGCTTTAATTTTTACACTTCCTGCTAATGGAATGCAAGCTGATTTACAGATAGCCCACTACTTCTGCTACTCATGCATGGCTTTATATATACAGGAATGATCATATTCAACAGCTATTTATGGCAAGAACCATGCAACATAACATGAATAATTTAGCACTTTTCCCTTGAGTACATAAGTAATATTTCATGACCAGGTTGAAATAATCGAGAAGGCAGCAATTTTCAGTACTCAGATTAAAACTCAGTGGCACGCAGGAAAACACGGCATGCTACGTATATGCCTATGACAGAGATGCTGGCAACTGCAGAATCCTAAATACTGTACATATTAATGATCAGTGTGCTGAAGATCTGGAAGCCCATTTATCTAGTAGAGGGACTTACTCAGAATGTTAATATTTAAAATTGTTTTGGATTCTGCAACCCATCTTCCCAAAGGTTTAAAGTTTGATCAGATGGGCTTTTGTCTTGCTGGGATAGGATGGTTTGCCCTTTATTCTGGTGATAAGACAACCTGATCTCAAGAGTGGACCAATTTATCCTCAAAGCACTTCTAAATGCTCCTTTTTGAGCCCCTGACTAGGGCATCTACCTTTTACTTGCATGTAGGTGCACTCCATTGGGCTGGATAGCTCAACGTCATAGATATCTGTTTGTGGAGCTAAGGTTGGAAGCTTAATTCCCCATTGTGTGTCCTGGGTGTAGAACCAGCCTGTGAGGCCCTGGGTAAGTTGCACAATCTTAGGATGTCACCAGAAGAACAGAATAGTAAGCTACTTCTAGCTACTCTACCTAGAAAACCCTAGAAAGGGTGATATGAATTGATTTGATGATACACAACTATGGCACTTAGTGGTATCCACTGTGGTGTAGTGTATAGACTGATGGGCTAGGATTTTGGAGTTTGAATCCCCACTTGGCCATAGAAGCTCACTGGGGCAGTGGAACAGGTAAAACCACTCCCTAAACATCTCACCTTTAAATCCCTATTAGGGTCGCTATAAATCTGTTCCAAACTGATGACACATAACTAAGTAGATGTGTTCTAGTTTAGTCTGTTCTCAGCATGTGCAATCATTGGGAATGGACAGTGATGGGATGACCCTGGTTCCATCCGGTTCCCTGGAACCGGTAGGAACAATCTCGGAGGGTTCTCCGGGAGGGGAGTCAACTTTTGAAGCACCCGGTTCCGGACGCCTCACTGAAAGAATTTTTTTTTAAAAAAATTGGAGCCAAAATGGCTCCAATTTACTGCGCATGCGCAGAAACTCAATCTGATGCATTGCGCATGCATTGGCCATGCATCAGATTGAGTTTCTGCACATGCGCAGTAAATTGGAGCCATTTTGGCTCCATTTTTTAAAAAAAATTTCGGCGGCGATGGCAGCAATAGTGGTGGTGGCGGTGGTGGCGATGACAGTGGCGGCAACAGTGGCGGCAATGGCAACAATGGCAACAATGGTGGTGGCGATGGTGGTGGTGGCGGCGATAGCGGCGGCGGCGATGATGGCGGCGGCAACGGTGGCAGCGGCAACGGCAGTGACTATGGCGACAGCAGCGATGGCGGCGGCAGCGGTGGTGATGATGGTGGCGGCAATGGCAGCAGCGATGATGGCAACGGTGGCGGCGGCGGCGGAGGCCTGGGCAGGCAGCACCAGCCCTCAGAGGAGGGCACCTCCCCCGGGGCCGCCGAGCCCCCACAGGCAAGTTGAGGCCTGCCCTGCCCTGGTCATCTGCCCCTGCTGAGCCCTCCCAGGGGTAAGTTGAGGGGTTTGTGTTTGGGGTTGTATTTTTATTTAATTTTTATTTATTTATTTATTTTATTTCTTTAATTTATTTACGGGTTTGTGTTGTGGGTGGGTGGGTGGGTGGGTGGTTTGAGTGTGTGTGTGTATTTATTTTATTTTATTTTAAAATTATTTTTTATTTTAAGGTCCCGCCCACAATGTCATGACATCATGACGTCAGCTCCGCCCATGATGTCATGACGTCATGACATTGGCCACGCCCATGTTGTGATGTCATGGAGTGGTAGTGACAAATTTGTCATCCCATCACTGGGAATGGACCAAAATCAAGTGGCTAAGATGCTGACTGGAAGGAAGATGGTCAGCAGTTTGATACACTTAGTACTCCATGATGGAATGAGCTCCTGTTTCTGTCCCAGCTCCTGCCAACCTAGCAGTTTGAAAGCAAGAAATTGCAAGTATATTTTTTACTGTACTAGACTGTCATGCCATTGTGAGAAACTATATGCACTTCTGACAGTGTAGCAGGAAATTTAGATTTGTTGTCCTTGTGCACAGAGAATACACAAGTTTTGTGGTAACCTCTATTTTCCCTTTAAATAATTAAATTTTAAATAATTTAATATGCAAAATCATTTCTTTGGCCATATCTATCCTCTTTAACAACTGTTTTCTTTGGATTTAGGTCTGCAGGATGCCAGAAAATCTGAAAGCTGGCTTTCAGCCTAGCTGAGGTTGCCAGTCTCTGCTTACTGGCTGTGAGTTTCTACAAAAGAGACTAAGTCTCAAGTACCCAACCTGCATATAACTAGTAAGTTGCCTGCTGGGTCTCAGGTTTTTCACATCAAATACAAGCAATGCTATACAGTATCTTGTTTTGGTTCTTTAACATTTTAGGTTGTAAAGCTAGATTTTTTAAAAATTGAAGTTTACCAGAGGATCCTCCAAGGATCCTTCACTCATATGCCTGAGACTATTGGGCAAGATAGTAGCCTGCTTATTTCTGAAACATCTCAAAGTTCTAAACAGTGCAATGCTTTTTATAACAACACTGAAGATCCTTGCCTTTTTAAAGTATGTAAATATATTGCTTTTCCTTTTATTTGTCTTTTCTTCAAACTACATGATTAAATATTTATTTCACTCATTTAATTCAGATTCATCTTTAATGTTCTCCTGGGGCAGTTCATAGTAAATCATGGATGATATTAAACTCAGTAATCACATTCGTTATGCAAGTTTCACCAGCATTTGAGCACTGACTGCAGTTGTGTCATTGTTAAACTTTCATCCAACAGGCCACTGCTAGAGCATTCCTAACAAAAGAACACACACCAGTTAATATGTTCTGAAATAGCATTACACTTTTGATCATCAGAATTGAATGTTTTGAAAGCACAGGTTCTAATTGTAAGGGCAGAATTATACAGAACTGTTGACATTCCCAAGTAGAAATCTGTCTTCTCTCAAACCAACAAATTGAGTTATTACTTACCTTGTGCTATGGAATTATGATAACATATATTTCCCCAGCTCTTGCAAGGAATAGCTAATGGAGTAAAATTATGGTGTTCTTATGATCACAGCATAATAAGTTATACTATATATTTTAAAAGGAGTGAAAGGGAAAATGTCCAGCTCTGATCTTGTGCAATAGAGACACTGTGGTTGATGCACAGGTAGCATTAATATTCCCAATACAAGGCCCGGCTAGTGCATAGTCTTCTTATGATTTTGATAGATTCAGTCTCTATGACATTAAATAGTTCTATTTCCTATTAAAACTTGGTGACTTATTTTTTCAAATTGTTTTAAGAGGAGCTTTGTTTTTACTTTCTAAAATGCCTTAAGGCACCTTTATTTTCTTGCTCTGGCTTTTCTTAGTCTGCCAAGGTGAAAATAAAATTTCGATCCAGATTCCCCTCATCTTAGTGAAGAGGGTAGTTGATTTTTATTCATCCCCTGCCTCTTCCCTCTGTAAATTCAGCTTTTGAAAAATTCCAGATGCTTCGAGTTCTGTCACCACTGGTTGGAGGTGGAATAGGAAGGAAGAGAGGAATTGTCTAAATGTGTTTCCTCTCCATTCCTCCTTTCACCAGTGGCATTATCTACTGGATCAGAAGGCTTCTATGTGTTGAAAAGTCTCTCCTTTTTGTGGAAAGTTATGTTAGGATCAGATACAATGATCAAAGATATCCCCCCCCAACACAGATTTTGTTATGTGTTTTTTGAGGATTTAAGTTTTCTCATACCCTAAAAATTTCCTGATGCACTAGTCCATATGAAGATAAGCTAGATGGGTAGATTGTCCCAAACCTACACCAGTTGAGAAAATATACCCTCTTGTTGGTATCATTCCACTTAAGATAAGGAGAGAAGTAGCAGCAGAGAGAATCACCTTCAATACCCTCTAATAATAATTTGTGTCAGAAATTATTCTGGGTTGAAATGATTTTTGCTGGAGAAACTCTGCTTGGGGGATGGTTGACTGAGGCTCCTTTCATGTCCCCAAGAGTGAGCTTCTTAACCACTGAGCCACCACAGCCTCTCTGAAGGGATATGAGCCTCAAGCCAGCTGGCTCAGATAGAGGAAGAGCTTGAGGGTACACAAGAACAAAACCAAATTAGAAGGTGAAGGCACTCACTGGACAAGGAACATCATTAAAGGAGGATATAGCTGAGGATCTCAACCTTCCCTACGTCATTTGGAGGACCCTGAATAGGCTGAGGATTGGAGTCCCTAAATGCAAGATCAACATGTTCAAGTGGGAGCTGCTGGTGGACAACAACATGCTGCACAAATGTGGAGAGATACATAATCTGGCTCATTTACTGGTCTGTCAATTACTATCAGAAACATTTATTATTAATATTTACTATTTAATTTAATCAAATTTCTATTGTTGCCCAACTCAGCAACAACTCTGGGAGGCTAACAACAATTAAAAACAACAACAAAACTAAATAAAAACCTTTAAAATTCCATTAAAAAGTCAAAATAATTTACCCCACACACCCCATCCATTAAAAGAGAGAGAGAGAGAAATCTTAATTATATAAATCAGCAGGTAGGGGTCACCCCTCCATCAATGCCCCACACCTGCCCTGCCAGCCAGGTTTTCAGTTCTTTCCTAAAAGACAGCAACTACATCTGGAGATGCAGGTCAATTGGCAGGAGGTTCCATAGGGCCAGAGCAGACACAGAGAAGGCCCTCCGTCTGGTGCTTGAGAGTTGAGCCTCCCTAGCAGATGACACAATGAGAGAGCCACTCCGGTCTGCTCTGGTCTCTTAAGTATCCTGGCCCACTACCATGTAGGGCTTAAAATGTCATTACTAGCACCTTGAGGCACACCTAACACCTGGAGGCACACTGGCAACCAGTGCAGCTCCCGAAGCAGTGGCAAGGCATGGACATACCACCCGCATCCCATCACCACCCAAGCAGCAGCATTCTGGATCAGGTGCAGCCTCTTAATGGTCATCAAGGGCAGCCCTATGTAGAACACATTGCAATAGTCCAGTCTGGAGGTGACCAGAGCATGTGTGACCATAAGCAAGGAGTCCCGGTCCAGGAGTGGGCGTAACTGGCAAATAACACGAAGTTGTGCGAAAGCCCTCCTAGCCACGACTGCCACCTACTCATTCAGCAGGAGTCGTGAGTCCAGGAGGACCCCCAGTTTATGCACTGGGTCTGTTTGGGGAAAAATAGTCCCATACAGAACCAAAGATGGTACCTCTCGAGATAACACAGGACCTCTGACCCACAGCCACTCAGTCTTGCTGGGATTCAGTTGTAGCCTGTTGTTCCCCATCCAGACCCTTACAGCCTCCAGACACCTGTACAGGACTCTGACTGCATCGCTTGGATCACCAAGGGCTGAGATGTACATCTGAGTATCATCAGCATACTGACGATACCTCACCCTGTGGGAACGGATGATCTGTCCCAGCAGTTTCATATAGATGTTAAATAGGAGAGGTGAGAGCCCTTATCCCTGAGGCACCCCATACTGGAGAGGCCTAGGGCTGGACATCCCATCCTCCAACTACACCAACTGGGTCCGACCCTTTAATAAGAGGCAAACCAGGACAACACCGTGCCCCGGATTCCCACTCTTCGGAGCCGTTCCAGAAGGACACCATGGTCGACAGTATCAAAAGCCACTGAGAGGTCAAGAAGAGCAAAGACGGAGGGATGACCTCCATCCTGCTCCTGCCAGAGATCATCCAACAGTGTGACCAATGCAGTCTCAGTACCATATCCGGGCCTGAATCCTGACTGAAAGGGGTCCAGATAATCTGCTTAATCCAGAATCCCCTTTAACTGCTGGTGAAGACTAAGTTTGGTGAATGACAAAGCCAAGAGAGTGGCGTCATTTTGACATTCCAGGGTTTGATCAGAACATGAAAGATAAAAAGAGAGAATACCCCATCTTTATAACTACTACCTTGTTGTGTTACCATGAATTCATAAATAAATGACTATTCTTTTTCCCCCCTAAATAGACAAAGGGCTTTTTGGCTCTACCACTGCTTCAAATATTTCATCTCTAAGTTAATCAAATGGAATAAAGGAGGGATTAATTTAACAAATAATATACAGTTGTACCTCGCTTAAAGAGCATAATGTGTTCCACAGGATTGCTCTTCAAATGAGTTTGCTGTTTAAGTGAAACACCATTGTAAGTGACCAATTGTGACTTCTGGTGGGGCGGGGGATTGCAAACTCTGATTTATTTGTTAAGCAAGTTTTTGGTTGGTTTTATTTGTTAAGTGAAGCAAACATTCAGAGAAAATTCTGCTCTTTAGGCGAGACACTCTTTAAGTAAGGCACTCTTTATGCGAGGTTTGACTGTAGAAGATAAATGACATACTAGCTCACCTACAAACTGGTCACCATATTCTGTGTTAGACAGCTTGTATAAATTGTTTTCCAGAGTTTCCATCACTTTAGCTGAAAGGAAAGGAAAAGATTTTCCATCAAATGTGTTGTTTGGATCACACATGTGCAAGCTCATTGCCTCTTTCTGTTTCTTTGTTACATTTGTAAGAGCCTTAAAGATTTGAAGAAATGCAAATGACCTACCCCTTTCGGAGACAACATTGACTGCCGTGGTGGATGCTCCTGCACTCACTGGCTGAGGTTGTGGTTGTACTCTGTTTGGCTGAAGAAAGGAGGAATGCTTGCTGAGGCTGTGTGGATGGGTCTGACTTTGTGCAAGACATGGCAAGGATCTTCTGGAGGGTTTTAATACAGGCTCTTTCACAGTCTCACTCTTGCTAGTGTTCATACCTGAAATTAAAATGTATATATAGATACAGATCAATGTTACATATTGAATTACAAAACACACATATGTTTTCATCTAGATTTTGAGATATGCAGCAAAAAAAGATTTAAGGTCATAATGTTAGCATTAGTTCTGCAATGAGAAAGGGGAGGGCTAGTCCTCTTCCCATTCCATTATTTGCAAAGATTGACAGCTGAAGAATGACATTTCATTTACAGATATAATTTCTCCACAAGTTTATTTTCCTAAGGTCTTCAACTGTGTGGAAAAGAGCCATGTGTTGTAAGATGTCTCTTCTTCATGTAGAAATCTATTGAAGTAATAGCCGTGTTAGTCTATGCAAGCATATCAGAGAGCAAATAAAACAACACAAAACAAGACAAAAAAAAGACAAAGGAAATGCTGTGGCACCTTAAAGACTAACTTCTGTATTTTAATGTTAGCTTTCATGGATCAAGTTCACTTCATCAGACATAAGATTGGATGTCATGGTATACATTTTATAAATATCTGGTAGATATAGAGTGGCTGGGATTGGTTCAGAAGATGCACATGCAAATCAATGAGTTATTTACAACTGGTAATAAAATGCAATCAGCTCTGCAAGTCTCTGGCAAGTCTCTGATGGGAATCAGTTTGAGGAATAAACATTCTGACATATATATCCTAATGAGTTGATTCAGCAAGTTTTATGGGATAAGGCAGTCAGAGGTCAGCCGCCCTGAGAAACAACCACCTCCTCCCTCCTCTTTTCCCACATTTTTTGAGTCTGGTCTGCAAGATGAATTCAACCCTTTAGTTGTGGCATTTTTAAATCTGATAATGTCCCAGACAGTGATGGGATGACAAAAAATCTACTACCACGCCATGACGTCACGGACGTCATGGGCGTGGCCAATGGCATGACGTCATGACGTCACGGCCGACGTCATGACGTCATGACGTTGTGGGCGGGGCCAAAATAAAAATAAATAAAAAATAAAAATAAACATACACACACACCCCTCCCTCTCAGCCCACCCACCCAGACACAAATAAATAAATAAAATAAAAACAACCACCCACCCAAAACACAAATAAATTACCCACCCACCCCAAATAAAAACCCCTCGCTTACCTTTCTTGGGACCCGGCACCCCGATTGCTGTCCACAGCCGCCGCCGCCGGCGGAGCTGCCTGCACCCCTGTGGCGTCCTCCTTGGGCCGGTACCTTTTTAGCCCGGCTCCGGCCATGGCGAGGGGAGACGGGCAGCCGCGGCTGCCGCGCCTCCCTGGGCTGTCCCCATGCCGCACCGCCGCCGCCTACAGCTTCCTCCTCCGCAGCGCGTGGCAGCCGAGCTCAAAAGGGACCGACCCAAGAAGGAGTCCACAGGGATTCAGGCAGCGGCAGCTCCGGCGGCGGCGGGCGGCGGCTGTGGACGCCGGGTGCAGGCACCCGGCCCACAGGCGCCCGGCGGAGGCGGCGGCAGCGGTGTACCCCGCCGGGCGTCCCCAGGGCATGGGGCTTGTCAGCAGCGGACGGCCGAGGCAGCCCTCAACGTGCCGCGGGGAGGCGCCCCCCTCAGAGGGCTGCTGCCGCCGCCGCTGCCCTGAAAGTTCTAAATGTTTTAAAAATCGGAGCAAAATGGCTCCAATTGACTGCGCATGCGCAGAAACTCAATCTGACGCATGTGCAATGCGTCAGATTGAGTTTCTGCGCATGCGCAGTCAATTAGAGCCATTTTCACTCCGATTTTAATTTTTTTTTTCTTTCGGTCAGGCGTCCGGAACCGGACGCCCCAAAAGTGGACTTCCCCTCACGGAGAACCCTCCGGGATTGGTCTTACCGGTTCCAGAGATCCGTCTGGAACCGGTGACATCCCATCACTGGTCCCAGAACCCCTGGCTAATATTCAAACCTTTTTGGTGAGTGTCCAGCATGTGTATATATTTTATCCCTCCTAGCCTAAAGCTGTGGGAAATCTGGAGCCCAACTTTGTGCTGATATAGTGATTGTGAATGTGGTGAAGGGAGGTTTGTATTTGGTGTAACTCAGTCCTTCTCGAAGCCAGATTGCGCTTGGGCAATCCTTTAGCTTGCCTTTTGCTCACAGCATCTTCAGTATCATGGGCAGAGAAACTTTGGTTGGGTGTCCTAAAGTCTGAAGCTGGCCCAGTTGGTAATAGCCACCCTGTAGCTGCAGGTTTCCCTTGTCTTATGCAATTGACCAAGCTGGAGAAGAGTAGCGGTCTCTATTCCCAAGCCCAAAGTGGCTGCCAGTCCCCTGCAGCATCTTCCCATGTCTCTTTCTCCTCTGCTGATGAGTCCAACAATGACTCCTCTTCACCTGGCAACTTCTGTTCTTTTATCCCTGTCAGCTCAGCATTAGATGTTCCTTATCAGGAGGCAGTCCCACCTGTGGCTGAATATCTCTTGACTTGAGACTGGGAAGACCTTCCCTCCCCTGGACTCTCTTGTGCTTGCAGGGCAGGACATGACAGCTTGCAGTAGACTTTCTCAGCTACCCCCCTCACAAAATGAATATCCTGTCATGCCTAAGCCAGCAAATGTATTTTTGCTCATGGAAGAGCATCTTTGAATCAAAGCCAAAGTACTTTTTAACTACTTGTGTGATAAGTACTATTACTTGCATGAGTAGCTGTATTTTAATGGCACTGAAGATGTACTTGACAGGATATGAAGGAATTTGCTGTCACAGATTGAAGTTACAGTAAAACTTCATATAACACTAAAACCTGGTTCCACAAGTCTTGGTGTTATATGATTTTTAGTGTTATCTGATCCTCTATGGGATCCATAGAGATACATTGTAACCACACAGGCTTTAGCGGTTGTTATCTGAAGCATCCCATAGGATCTTAATGTTATCTGATGCAATTCTTCCCCCCAGATTCCTTAATGTTATGCGATTTTAGTGTTATTCGATACTAATGTTATATGAGGTATTACTGTATATAGAATTTATGGGATCCTGGAAAATGCAGTCAAAGAAGCTGATATGTCTCAGTAGTTCTAAATTTTACTCTCCAAAATGTCCTGCTTGCTAGAATGCTTCTTTTACTTTTCTACAATAGCAAAATAGTGAAATGCCATTTGATTTGTGGTCATCACTGGTTTGACTCCACAAGAGCAGCTGCTTACAAAAATGAAAAATTGTAAAATAAATCTAAACAAATAGTCAGTTGGCTTCATGCCACCTCAGCTAGCAGTAATTTATTTTTCAAGGTACTAAATCATATTTCAACATAAGTTGCCAGCATATGTAGCAGAACAGCAGGATATCATATTTATGGTATCAAATATAATGTTTTCTTCCAAAACAGTCTTATTCAGTATTCTGCCATCACATTTAATTTGAGTAATATAATTTCAATACAAGGCAGAGGTGGGCAATTCAGGCCATCTAGATATTTCTGGCCTATGATTTACATTGGCTCTAACCAGTGTTGAGAAATTTGTGAGTTGCAGCTAGGGATGCCATACGTCACTGATAACCAGGATTGTCCTGGATAAAAGATTAAAAAAAAAGTACTGGCTGGTTCAGTAAAAATAATGTTAAAATCCTGGATTTTTTTTTAAAAAACTTACTGAATTGTATATTATAACACCCAGAGCATTGCTGCAAGGCACCGCACATGGAGGGAGAGAAGGTGGAAAGCATCTCCCTCTTAGTCCCTCCCCATCTTGAGCTCTTGTTTGCTCTGCCACGGCTCTGCAGGTTGGGAGGGGAAAGCAGTGGCCAAGGAGGAAGAGAAGGGAAATAAACATGCTGGCCACAAAGCCGGAGAGTGCCACCTGCACCTCGGTCTTGCCTGCACATTGCTTCCAGTGAGTGAGTGTCTGGAGGAAAGTGTGTGTATGCGTGATTAGACCGAGCTTGGCTATCGCTAATGGTGCAGCAGCAGCTGGGATTATTAGGGCAAAGGCTGTTTTGTAGATAACCCACCCATTTTCTTTCTTTCTTTAATTAATTAATTACACTTGTACCCTGTCTATCTGGGAAGTCTTCCCCACTCTAGGCAGTTAACAAACAACACATTAAAAAAATATACTTCTGTCCCGGATTTGTGGGAGTGAATTATGGCAACTCTAGTTGCAGCCCAAAAACATCTTGAAAGCTTCAATTTCTCAGTCCAAAAGAGATTTGTTTCCCCTTATAGAATCTATAATAGAAAGAGCTACATGTATTTATTGTGCCTGTATACATATCTCCTAGTGTGTATATTGGTGTCTGGCTGGACATCCCACTATGGTAATGGAGTAGACCGTACAGTCAGCGACTTAACATGGAGTGTTGGGTGGCAGTAAATAACTTGACTCTCTAAATGGGCCAACAGCTACAGGTGGATGAGCCCATTTAGGTGGGGTGATGCCACCCTCAGTGGAGGAAATGCCACTGGAAACCATCATATTGGGCCCAACAGCAAAATGAGCAGAGGAGGAAACACTTCACTATTATGATTCCTAACGGTCATGGAGGAGGAAGAGGCTATGCCAGTTGGACTGGCTGTGAAGGAGCACCTTGTTAATATCCGCAAGGCTGTGGCAGTCCATTGCAGTCCTGGTGTTAAATCCTGCATGTATCATTTCATATGTGCCACAGGAAATGGCTCCATAATCATAGTGTGTGGGTCACTTCATGGCACTTTAAAAAAAAATCATGCTAATGGCATTTTCCCTGAAACCTTCAGGAAAAAATGTATACTTGGATATGAGTAGCAGCCAATGATGAATGTGTATATAACAGCTATATGGAGGTTCAGACCACCTGTTTTGTTATTTTTTCTCTACTTCTACATCCAAAATAAAATATATTTTTTATTGTAATTTACCAATGGAATGAAAGAGGGAGGGGGAAACATTTCCCAACAATTTTAATATGAGGTATGCTCCTCCTTACTCCATTAATTGCCATTGAAATGGCCCTTACAGATGTAGCATGAAACATAATAGAAGTTCAGTTCAGTTAAAACAAAATGAAAAGAAATTTATTGTAAAACATAACAATATGGCTTTACTAAGAGAAAACACTGCACATGTAGCTCATGAATGGATGAATGGGCTTCCCCAAAATTCTGGGTTGAGACAATCCCCCATCTCATCTATCAACCAGAAAATGCTTTTTCCATCCTTGACTAGACTGATAGGAGACATCAGGTTAGTTCTTCTGTTTTTTTCTGATGGTGGCAGTACTGATTTAGATTGATGATAATAATCATGCAAGCTTCTAACTTGTCCACCTAAGATTGCTTTTAACTGCCAATCATTCTTGACACATTGCTATGACTATAGTCCTACTCACTAGTTAAGAAAGCATGCGACAGCAATGATAGTTCAACTCTCATTGTCACATTGAACTTAGAAACAATACTGTACCTCAGTAGCTTTTCCATAAGAACCAAACTCCCTTCATGTAGGACCTGGCTACAGAGTTATATACACCTACCTCTTTTAAACTATGTTTTTGGCTGTTGTGGAGAGATTGTCTAGATAGAGTATAGTCCCATTTTCAAACCATTTTATTTCCATGTTTTGAGTGATAATGAAGGGGCGCGACTAGTGTGTTTCCTTCAACTATTTTTTTTTCCGAAAAAGATCTGTTATGTGCACATATGCCCTGTCGGACACTCTCCCTTTCAAAGAAAAAAAACCCCCAGACATAATTTCTCCCCCATACCCAAAATAAAGAGGCAGGACACAGTCAAATTTGGTGTAAATGAAATTCAAAACCCCTGACCTGTGGAGGGCCCGGTAGTGTGCAACTTGATAATAGAGCAAGTAAATTCCTCTTCACCTCTCTAGACCAGACTGGCAAATCCCCCACCCCTGCACAGTGCTGATCCTTGCTGACTACTCTGCAGGTCCTGCAGAACTGGGGAGATGACACTGTGTTTGTTTCCAACTCTATTCATATGAACGGATGTTGGTCATATCTTGGCACTGTGCCATGGTGTTCACTGCATGCCCCACAGATTCACACAAATCATGTCAAGCATATAGTCTCCACCTTATTCAATAATGGCCTAAGGAATTCACCTTTGCTACCCTATAACCCTGTACTACCTGCCACTAATGTTGTGATACCCCTCCCCCCCAAAAAAAATAGCCCTTAATTTCCCACAGACCAGAGTTAAATAGGCAAAAAATGACCAGGCCACCTTTTCCCAATCTGCCAATGAGGGTCCAGGTCCAAAAATTCCTATTCAGCTCCCTAGAGTGACCCCTTAGCACTCAAGCCTGCAGGTTGGGAGGGAGAACCTTCTTTCTCCTACAGTGGAACCTTGGTTAACGTAATTAATGCATTCCATGGGACGTTTCTTGCAGCAAAAATTACTTTAACCAAATTTCCCATAGGAATGCATTGAATGAAATTTCCCATAGGAATGCATTGAAAACCAAAATACATTAACTGAAACATGATTTCCCATAGGAATGCATGAAAACCAATCAATCTGTTGTGAAAAAAAATTCTGTAAACTGAGCCACTATTTTCTATGGATTTCCTTTTGTTATGCAATTTTTATGTTAACCAAGCCATTTGTTAACCAAGGTTCCACTGTACTTGGTTTCAGTGTGGGGCAGGAAGGGGCAGTCTTCTGGCTGAGTTGTTTCTTTATAAAAGGTCTTGTAGAATTTCAGTACAAATGCAATTGAATAAGAGGAAGTTCCAGCAAAAAGAAATTGTTTCTATATGGGATGGGCAATTTAATTTAGAGATGAAAACCAAGCACTTCCTAAACTTTACATAAATGTATTATATGATGTTGTCAGTTGTATATGAAGCAGTTTCCAAACACATACATTTTTGCTGAAACCCTATTGTATAGCTCCACATGCACAATGGAGAATTTGTCCTCATCAACAGTATATCTCAACAGATTAAAGTCAATTTCAGATTTCACACAATGTACCAAATTTATGTGCACTCTGAAATTCCCAAAAGAATTGGAAACATCATCAAAGCAAGATTTTAGCCTTTGTTTCCAAAAGGACACTACAAAAATCTTTGCCCCTCAAACCTTGTGAGCTTCTTAAAGCCTGAAATCTCGTCCCTGCTCCCCCTGCCAGTCCAAAAATTTCTGTTCCAGAATCTTTTAAGCAATCATCAATTTATTCTGGGCTTGTATATCTTCACCCCAAAATAATTTGGCAAGGTGAGCAAAAAAGGACACCCCTTGCCAAATAGATGAATGCAAAATACTGTCTCTCACGAGGATGAGATTCTGGCTAAACCACCTGGAAGTCACTTAACAGACATCTAAATTAAATATGAAGTTCAATGAATAATCAAGTAAAATGTGGCTACTTAGGAATAAGGCAAATTTTCAGTGAATGTGGAGAAATTCCTTTAGTGCGGCACCACACTTGCAAAAGAAGATTTAGAGAACAATCAAGATATCTCTATTGAAGAAGCCCACTTTTCATCATAAATATTCTAACCATTTTAATTTTTGAATGTTATTTCTTTTTAATATATTCAGAATTTAAACTGTGCAATGTTCTGACATGAAGAAAGAATAAAAGTGTAATAGATTTAAAGATTTTTTTCAGATTCTATAAAATACCACATTTTGAATTTGTACCATCAATAAAGAAATGTCACTTTACACTATCTGCCTTGTCATAACTGAAGCAGGATAACCTTGTGCCTATGAACAGAGCCAGTCCTGCTAGTGGTACATACATTGATGTGTGTTATGGGACTTCCAACAATTTTATGAGCCACTTGGGTTTTGCAGGATAGAACCAGAAAACTAGTTAGAAATAGATGGTTACATTCTTCTATAATTAGAGAAACTACAAATATTTATGATGAAGCACATGGACAACACATCTGAAGTTAGCTCAAATAAATTATCGACAAAACAGGAATTATATATTCTTGTGTTACCTAAAATTTTGAATAAAGCATTATAATTAATCAAAACGTTTATTAAACGCCACATATCACACACATGGAAAATAAGGTAGAAGCCAAAAGTTAAAATCATACGATTGGAATGCTCTCCAGAAGGAAAGGGGGATTACCCGATAGTCAATAGACTCTGGCAAGGAATGTAAACATGTCCCTGATTGCCTCCATTGTTCTTAAAACTGGTTTGTCAGGTGTTCTGATAAGCAGAAATTCCTTTTTTTATTCCTTCACAAAGGAAGCTGAATGACTCATATCTCTGGTTTGATCAAAGTTCAATTCAACATTTTTAGAACACTGACTCAAGCACAATCATAGCTTAAGGTTGGTTTCCCTCATCCAGAGACAGAAGAGTAGCGTGCCTTGGCGGGGCCCCGTATAAAAATCTTTTGGGGGCCCTTAGGAAGGGTAAAGATTTGTTTTGTTTACGCACGTTGGGGGCCCCCGTGACCCGGGGGCCCCGTATAATTGATACGGCAGATACGGCGGTAGCTACGCCTCTGTCCAGAGATCTCCATTTAATTAAACAAACAAGACATAATGATTCTAACTCCTTTCTTTGTGTTTCTACTTAAGAGTGACTCAAACGCTGTGATTCATTCATGTCCGGAACATTAACCCACGTTGGAACTGCAATTTCCCGCCTCAAAGCACCATTGGCTGTCAATACTGCTAGATCGTCTCCCATTGGAGAAGACATACCAGCCTCTGTTTCATCCAGCAGAGAACAAAGAGATATTCCTGTCAACCACAAATATGCTCCTTTGACCTAATGTAAACTCTCTATAACCGGTTTTTTCAGCAATAGCTGTAATCTGCCGCTTTTGTGTAACTAAAGTCTCTGACCTCAGAGCTGCCTTTGTTTTATGTTTGCATGTAATTAAAATATGTTAATTGCCTTTCCTCCTTCTCGGTTTCAGCCCCCTCCCCTTGCATGCAGAGTTAGTTTAGATAGAATAGTTAAATACCCCTTCCAGGTGGGTGGGGGCCATCTTCTGTTCACCAAATTTTGTGAGCAGGGATCACGAGGGGGTCTTTTCCTCAGAACGGTTGCGGGAAGGTTAGCTATTTAGAATTATAGGTCTGGCCAGACTATATGCCTGAATAGGCTTCCCTTTGCTTTTGCTCCCAATAAACCATATTTTGTTTTGACTGAAAAACCTGCCTCATTGTAAGTTCTTGGGTCTTTCTAGTACCTCTGCCAGAGAGTGAATCCAATCACCCAGAATTGGGTAACATAATTGGGGGCTCGTCCGGGATGCCTCTGGTTCCTGCAACCTCCTTAAGAGGTGCGGGGCACAAAGAGAGGGAAAGAAAAACCAGAACGACCTCCTATTCGAAATCTTCAATCAGGCTTTGAGAGACTCATCTGTGGTTCGTCTCTGCGACTGAAAACTTCAGGATTGGTAACGTATAATTTTGATTTTGGGGTCCCTTTGAAATTCTTGCCAAGATAGTTCAATCGTTTGTTTTTTTTTTAGTTTGTTTTGTTAGAGAAATAGCCATTTGGTCTTAATAGAAAGAAAAAGCCTACTGAACTGAACTTCCCCTCGGGTGGCAGCTCGAGTATTGAAGGCGTGGGTTCGAGTCCCACCTAAGGTGACAAGAGGCCTGACTAGCCTAAGTCACACCAAATTGAATACTAGTTTGGCCTCGCTCACCAGCTAGAAATCAAGCAAGAACGGGAATTGTCCACCCGTGAGCAATTTAGTTTAAATTTCAGGGTCCAGTGGGCAGATTCATCACCTGACACTGGGGTCTTTACGGATTGGGCAGAGATCCAAGATTCGGGTAGCTCCCGGTGAGGTTTCTCGCAAAAGCACGGGGTGCCAGAGTAATTAGCTGGGCACTCGTGGCCAATTGGTTGGACCGGTCAAGAGCGGGGTTCGTCGTCCGTGAGACCAGGAAAAATTAGTCTCAAGATTCGGGTGATTCCCGGTGAGAGACACCAAAAGGAAGAAACTAGTGTGGTCCGCTCCTGGCAGTTCGCTGTGCGGGGTAACTCGGTAAGCACCAAGACCTAGGCCTAAGGCAAGCTATGGGAGGAGCTTTTTGAGAGTTCAGGCTGGGCTGAAAGGAGGAAAAGGCTGGTGGGACGCCACGCAGCAATGTCCTCAAGAATTGGAAGAATTTGGTGGGACCCAAGTCTAAAATTGAGCAAATGGAGGTTGAAACTTTTAAGCACCCAAGACCGGCCCCTTTCAAAGGGACCTGAGGCCCGCCTGGCCTAGAGAAGGCAACTTAAGTTTAAGGCACCTAAAGGAATTTATTAGAAGGCTAGAAGTGAGTCTGAGGAGATCTGGGGACTCAGAACATGCAGCACTCTCTATGAGGCTGCACACACAAAACCTTGAACGATACCCTTGCGAGGGCAATCTTTATATTGTAATGGGAGAAGGTTAATCCTCCTCCTGAACTTGGGGATCCCCCAAGGTATAAAGAGGAAATTGAAGAGGCTCAGGAAGAGGACCTTTTGGGTCCATTGCACCTTCTGCCTCCTTCAATTCCTCAAATTGCTGCTCATGGTCTCCATGAAACTCCTGGGGTGCTTCCTCAGCCCTTGATGCCCACCACCCCTGCCAGCAAAAGGAACAAATCCAGTCGGGAGAGTCTGGGGTCCGTAACTTTGCAGCCCCCCCAGGTTACAGTGGGTTAAACCGCAGAGGTAAACCTACTGGACCTCTCAGACATGCCCCAGCGGGACGTGTTGAGAAGGGGAGTTGTAGAAGCAGATATCGGACCTTGGGAACAGATGGAAGTTCCTGGAGTTGCGGGAGTGAGCGGGCTAAAAGGAATGATGGAAGGCGCCCTTAGTGAAATAAGGAAATCATGGGGAAAAAAATTGGGCACTATAAAATCAAAGAAAAAGGTAAAAATTAAAAGCTCGAATTGAAACAGACAGTGAGCCAATCTCAATGGACTCGTTGGAAAAGGGAAAGCTAGGACCCAGTAAGCAGAACAGGACCCCTCAGTCAAAAGAGAAAAGGGAAGGAGGAATAGTTTATTGCCATCCATCCCTGCTAGCAGAGTGGGGGGTGCTAAATAGAGCAGAATGGAAAAGAGTAAACCAGAACAGAAAAGCATTTAAAATTTGAGCCCACTGCAATCCATTCAGGCTGAGAGGCTTGAAGGGGACAGCAGTCATAGATTAAACAAAGGGTTAATGTAACTCAGCACCCATATAAATTGTAACTTGTCCGTTGTTTCTAAAAGGATAGCCCCAATTAAGTCAAAGCAATTTGTTAAAGTATAACTGAATTCGAACACAGGGCAGCCAAAATTGGAAGAATCCCAGGCTATTGCCATAAGAGGCAGCCTGGGAATGGCTTATAAGAATGATTAGCAATAAGATTAAGTCATTGTGCCCAGGTGGCAGGTAATTCCAGCTTCCTGAGAACCACAGTAAAACATGGCCCTTAAGGTCTGAAGAAAGTATGGCATTTTCCCTTGCTTTCATAGCGAGTGCAGGAAAGAAAGAGGTCTAATACACAGTTTGAAAACGGAATGAATGTGTAATATATGTAAATATGCATGCATGTATGATGAATGAATGAATTTAGTGAGGGCCCTGGGTGTGTGTGTGAACGAAATAAATGTGTGCCTGCATTTTTGTGATGTGTAAATAATGAGGACTAGAAACTTAGAAATTTTAAACTGCCATTGTGAGGTATTAACATGCTCTGCAGAAGGCTTCAAAGGGGAAGGAAGCATATCCTTAAGAAGTTATGCTTCCAAAGAGTACCCAGGCCTGATGCATGCTGGATATGTGGCAGATCTGTATATATGCATATTGTAAAAAGTGTATAAAAAGTATGGTTAACAAAATGATAATATTCCTTTCTCTGTCTAGTTTAAACTTTAAGACAGAGATTGGAAATGTATAAATCGGGATTATTATTGTCCTTTAGATTGGGACATGGCAAAAGTATTATAAGGCTAGTGAATTAGCAACGCTCAAATGCATTGCTGCTTTAATATAAGGCCTGAAATTGAACTGATCAAGCAATAAAGGTCTTGAAAATTAAAGAATTGGAACTTAGAAATGGTGGAAAAATGCAGCAAATAAAATGGAATTAATTGGAAAACAAAACAAATATACTGGCTTGATGATTGGTATATCTAAAAAATTTTGAGATTGGCAAAGGCTGGAAATTGGGATGGATTAATTAGAAGGGTCCCTCTTTCCCATACAAAGCCAACTGCAACCCATATGTGTTTGGAAATGCATTTGTTTTTAAAGAAATGGCTTCCAAAGTAAAAATTCGGACTTTCCATAGAACATGTGCAGAGTGCAAACATTGTAGCACTGCAGAGAGGTTAAGAAATTGCCTCCTGCTGGAAAAAAAAACAAAAAAAACATTCTATTCACAATAGCCTGAAGGGGGGAAAGCAGCCCCTCCTTCCTCTTCCACTAAGCTTGGCCATCAGTTGAATTTCGCATACTGTCCAAGATTACAGGCATATGCACTGCCCCACCCAAATTCTGATTCCACTGCCCTAGTTGGCAAAGAAATAGGGACTTATTCTTCCTTTTCGTTGTGCCTCAAATTAATCTGTGTCACCCTGCTGTCCCAGCAAGGCTGACAAATATGAAATAAGGAGCCTTACCTGATGAAAGGCTAATTTTGAAACATAAGTTTGCTACCTGGCCATACGACCCACATATGGATGAAATTTAGGGTACTCCCCGCAGGCAGAATTGGCCTGCACAAAATATCAATGCAAGAAGGCTAATCACTGCAAACACCCTTTTACCCGGCTTCATTTAAAGTGCTCAGCTCAACCTGGCAATATTATAATTGAATTGGAAAACTTGCAGATAGGCAAGGGACCCCAAGAAAGCCTTCGGAGCAAATCCTGGAGTTCTGGATGGCCCCAGTGTCTGTCCCAAGGCAGGGCATGAAGATAGCGGAAATGGAGGTTTTGGCTTGTCTTTTTCCCTGGGAAAAAGGACAATTGGAGTCTCACTTGAGAACCCAGTTTTGCGGGAAGGGGGGTCAAGAAGCATCTGCCTAAAATGCAAAACTGTATTTTGAAAATCTGGCCCACATCTTAAAAGGGCCATGCTAACTCAGAATTTGGTTTGTCTGGTGTATGCCTTAACAGTCTCTAAATTGTGGCACGTGGAGACCCATTTTCAGAAATAAAAGGAGATATGGCCTAGTAGGAAAATAATGGATGGGTATAAAATAAAGGGGAACCTTTAATGTGTGGCACAGGGAAACGGAACATTGTCTTGTATAATCTGATACTTGCTTAAACAGAGGGGCTATGCATGTGTTATAATCTGGATAAGTTTAAATTGGAAACTTGGAATCATGTCTGTGCAAAGCTCTGCTTGTCTGAACATAAATACTGACTACCTAAGAAAGTAATTGCTTTAAAGGAGGAAACTGCTGCTCCATAGTGAAAAGTTAATTTGAACATAACCCTAAAACCTTTTGAAAACATATGCATTTCTGAAATGGTTGCTGTAAATTTGATTTTGTATAATGTGGCTCAATACACACATGTACTGGGGTTAAATTAACTGAACCGCAAAAGCCCCAGGAAGCACATTTGATTTTCGATCTGAAAAAAAAAAATGCTTTTAAAAATTGTGACTCGAACCCAGGACCTTGCAACAAGAGGTCCGGAAAAAGGTGGGAGAAGTTTTGCATAGTAAATAGATAAGCACATAGTAGCTTGCTCCTTAAGAGCAGCTTGAAGTTTTTAACACCACAAACTGATGTCTGCCTAATTAAAATTAATAAAGCCAAATGTTTTATTTCTGGGCAAACTCCCTGCCAAAATTTCCCTTAAGGAAGGCAGGAGAGGTGCCCTGCATAGTCTGTTCTGTCATTGCATCTAATAAGAGCTGTATTTTGTCTTGTCTGCATGTGTGTTGTGTGAGTGGCTTCTGAAGATTGTTGGAACATCGCACATGGGAAATTTCCTCTCATCCTACTAAGTGCACAATCTTAAGGAAATTTGAGCGTCCCTATGCACTGTCCCCAGTTAAGAATCCTAGTTAAAGAAACTGAACCATAAAGATTGCTTTGCAACTCCAACAATAAAGTTATTTCAAAAACATCTGCAGTGCGTTTGTTAAACCCTCATTCTTATTATACAGGATGCCAGAAGGAAAACAGGGTAAAGGTAAACAAATAGATTTCACAATGAGGCCAGTTTAGAAATTAGTTAGGAGACTCCCAGACTCACAAAGGGGAGGGGGAGGCTGAATTTGGTAGGGAAGCAGCACCTTCCTCAGATCAGATGGGAGTGAAACAATTGTTTGCTCAAAGTATTTAATTTGGTTTACATTGGTTTGGGCCAGGAAGGTAAATTCCTGCCTCTAAAAAGCACTCACAGTTGCAATTGGATCATGCATTAGTGGCTTCTGAAGTAAGTATGGGGTTTGCACAATAAAAGCCCTCTTCTCCTACTAAACCTGGAATCTTAAGGAATTCCCTTACATAAATCCACAGGGAACAGTGAATGCAATGGAAGTACATTGAAAACATGAGTGGTTGTCGTTTATTGTTAGTAGGGTTAAGGAATAAAAGTTTAAAAGTAAATGTGGGAGGGTTTTGGGGAGATGTGTTGTGTTTTCTCTCCCTCACTACAGGAAAAGCTAAAGATGTGGAAGCCCTGTGGTGGATCCCAAAAGTGAACGGATAGCAGTGCTCCAGAGCATGTCTAAAATTCAATGGAGGAGTATCGTGTCTTTTATTATTAGTATTCCTATCACCTCGTTTCTTTTCGACTCTCTCTACCTCTCTCTCTCTCTCTAAAGTGTTGCTAGCACACTGTGTTCCTGTATTTTTTTGTTTAAAAACTTCTAAACAGGTGTAGAATGTATAAAATGTTAGGATGTTCATTTGTAGTGTTGGTAGTTTGGACAATCCACTTACTTACAAAAATGCCCCAGCCTTGGGACACTGGGTCTCAAGCGCAGACCCAACACTCATTAACTAAGTCTCCTTTGTGCGTGCACTGGGAAGGGTGCAAGGCTAAATGCCTCAATGTCACCCCTGATTCCCAGGCATTGCAATACAACCACACAGAGCATGCACCATATGTGCACAATCATGTTAAGCTCACACTCATTGCTGGTTCATAACAGATTTTAAATGGATGTGCTGCCTAAATTTAACAGCAAGCAGGCAGAGGAAACCATCCACGGACTCCACAATCTCACCACTGAGAGTAAAACACTGGGTTTTCACTGGGGAATTGGCTAATTGGCCTGCTCCCAGATGTTGGAAACATTTATTCATGACGGGACTTGGGGTTGCTGTAATTATTGGTGTGTATGCCCCTTTTGCAATCCCTGAAGACACCGTGCAGGACCCGCTCAGCCTAAGACGCGACTGCCCTTTGGGCAAGTCGATCTTAAGAGAAGAAGGGAAGGAGTGTTACCTAAAATTTTGAATAAAGCATTATAATTAATCAAAACGTTTATTAAACGCCACATATCACACACATGGAAAATAAGGTAGAAGCCAAAAGTTAAAATCATACGATTGGAATGCTCTCCAGAAGGAAAGGGGGATTACCCGATAGTCAATAGACTCTGGCAAGGAATGTAAACATGTCCCTGATTGCCTCCATTGTTCTTAAAACTGGTTTGTGGGTGTTCTGATAAGCAGAAATTTCTTTTTTTTATTCCTTCACAAAGGAAGCTGAATGACTCATATCTCTGGTTTGATCAAAGTTCAATTCAACATTTTTAGAACACTGACTCAAGCACAATCATAGCTTAAGAGGGAAATCAACATTCTGTGGGGAACAACCATACAACCCCAAAGTTGATCAGGAAAGGGGGGGAAGCAAGCGAAGTAAGAGATCTCCATTTAATTAAACAAACAAGACATAATGATTCTAACTCATTTCTTTGTTTTTCTACTTAAGAGTGACTCAAACACTGTAATTCATTCATGTCCGGAACATTAACCCACGTTGGAACTGCAATTTCCCGCCTCAAAGCACCATTGGCTGTCAATACTGCTAGATCGTCTCCCATTGGAGAAGACATACCAGCCTCTGTTTCATTCAGCAGAGAACAAAGAGATATTCCTGTCAACCACAAATATGCTCCTTTGACCTAATGTAAACTCTCTATAACCGGTTTTTTCAGCAATAGCTGTAATCTGCCGCTTTTGTGTAACTAAAGTCTCTGACCTCAGAGCTGCCTTTGTTTTATGTTTGCATGTAATTAAAATATGTTAATTGCCTTTCCTCCTTCTCGGTTTCAGCCCCCTCCCCTTGCATGCAGAGTTAGTTTAGATAGAATAGTTAAATACCCCTTCCAGGTGGGTGGGGGGCCATCTTCTGTTCACCAAATTTTGTGAGCAGGGATCACGAGGGGGTCTTTTCCTCAGAACGGTTGCGGGAAGGTTAGCTATTTAGAATTATAGGTCTGGCCAGACTATATGCCTGAATAGGCTTCCCTTTGCTTTTGCTCCCAATAAACCATATTTTGTTTTGACTGAAAAACCTGCCTCATTGTAAGTTCTTGGGTCTTTCTAGTACCTCTGCCAGAGAGTGAATCCAATCACCCAGAATTGGGTAACACTTGGATAAAAATTTAGAATGGAGACACCTGTTCATTCAGTCAGGACATTGTATGATTTTAATTAGTCTTCTATTCACCAAAGGCAAAATCATAATTGCCAGTCGGTGTAAGATTTATAGTGAAAGCAATACTTAATGTAAGATTTATACTAACATTTTTTAAAAACAATTATGCCATGTTATGTTTCATAAAAATACTTTGATTAGGAAACCAGATTTTTGTATAGACATTTGTTTTACAATGTGATAAATGTTTGTTTTATGAAAGGAAATATCTTGCATAACAGATCAGGAAAAAAACAGAATTGTGTTGTGTTTTGTTGTTCAGTCGCACAGTTGATTCTGACCCTTTGCGACCCTATGGACCATTGCCCACCAGGCACCTTCGTCTTCCATCCTCCTCCTCAGCCTGCCCAGTGTTTTACAGCACAGAATTCAGAGCAACAATTAAATTTCCTCCATGACCAAACATTATAAGACAAGGGATTGTTGGCTGCTTAAATTGTACCAGAAACATACCCTAACTTTCCATAAATCCTAGTTTTCTTTGGAAAATTCCAGTGAAATGTACTTATTAAATTCTTAAAGACAATACAAGTACATCTTACCAGAGCAATGCTCTATTTACATAAATCTAAAAGAGGACATCACTAGGAGAGTGCAAGTTTTTTTTAACCAAAGAGTCAATAAGTATGTTACTGCCCTCTAGTGCAATCATATATACCTCATGTGTAGATTGAGAAGATAAATAACTTTTTCCACTGATATGTCTTTCATGGTATATATATTCTCCCTACCCTTATCTCTGTTTATAAATTTATTCAATTCTTGTAGTGTTTTAAGCCCTCATGTTATTCAGGCAAGCAAAATGACTGGAAGGAAACCTCCTGATAACTATTATTTGTCCCTAGAACAAGGATTTCAGCTACAGGTCCTCACATTACATTGGACTATAATTCTCAAAATACTGAGCCAGCATCTGCTGTGGTCATAAATTCTTATTTGGCAGTCCAACAATACTAAGGGACCCAAGCACACCTGTTGATCATGGCTTCTGTGAATTGAAGTCCAGCAACATCTTGAGAGCCAAGTTTGCAGACCCCTACTCTAATAAACAATATTGGCATTCAGATATTGTTTGCTTCAAACAGTTGAATGGGCCACAGATGCCAGATGTCATTGGATTCCATCCAGAAGTGTAGTGTGCCTTGGCGGGGCCCCGTATAAAAATTTATTTGGGGGCCCTTAGGAAGGGTAAAGATTTGTTTTGCTTATGCACGTTGGGGGCCCCCGTGGCCTGGGGCCCCCGTATAATTGATACGGCAGATACGGCGGTAGCTACGCCTCTGATTCCATCTCTCCAGCTAGCATGGCCATGGCTGAAGGTCATGGATATTGGAAGTTGTAATACCAACAACAGATGAGGCCCATGGATACAAAGCACAACCTTAGACTGGAGTCAGATGATAACATCTAAGCTGAGATGTGAACCTTGTGCAGGGATCAAAGACTGAACTAAACAAAGTAGTATTTCTTAGCTATGACTAACAGCTTCAGAATAGGACCAAATATGGAATCCTATTAAGAAACAAATTGATTTGGCATTGTGGTTTTGTCAGTGGCGTAGGAAGGGGAGGCGAGGGGGCAGCTTACCCCGGGGGGCAGGTTTTGGGCTATGGGTATTCTTGGACTACAATTCCCAGAAGCCCTAGTGGGAGTGGGCACCAGCATCCTGCCTTGTTCTTACAAAGTTTGCTCTTGCCTTGTTCTTACAAAGTTCACTCATATTCTGGCCACTTGAACCAGCTCCTCTTCATTTTTCCTTTGTAACTAATCTATATCTTCATCCTCTTCTATTAAACCTGAAATCAACCCGTTAAGATATCTGAGCAAATAGTCAGTCAATATCTTTTTTTCTCTTTTACCACAAACTTTTTGGTCTGAATAATTATTTTTTTTGTTGGGAAGCATGCAGAGAGTGAGACGAACTTCAGGGGGACCTTGTAAACAATTAAAACCTTAATAATTTCTCCAATTCATTGTGCAACTACGTACCCCAACATCAACTACACACTTAGCATAAATTTACTACAGCACTGCAGCAACAGAGGTTTGCATCAAGTTGTATGAAAGCACAGGGGATTCATATTGTCTCCACTTTGCAACCTATATTGTTGACTGCCTATGTGTTCAGCTGTGTACAGCAGAGATTCTCAACCTGCAGCCGTCCAGCCCCCAAAGTTGTCTGAGGGAACGTGACCTGGCCCCAGTTTAAAAGGATTGAGAACTCCTGGTGTACAGGCCCAACATGAAATTACTAAATTTATGAGCATCATCTGTAGTCCATCAGTAGTTTAGTTTAATCTTGCTCAAGTATGTAATTTGCTATCACATTATGGACAATGGGCAACCTGCAGCTCTCGTGAAGTTCTTGAGTTACACCTTGGCTGTGTTCTGAAGAGCCAGCCATTATCTACCCTGCAGTAGGAGATGTTCTGGGATAAATATATCAAGTTATCACCGGAATATAAATAATGCAAGAATATGTAACATATACATTGCTAAAAGCATAACACTATTGAATACTTTCTTGCCTAGAATAAAATGTGGCTGATTTATTGAAGGCATGGTACATTTAACTTTGACCATCTGCCTATGATACAGAATTACAGAACTCATAGTATTTTACCCAACTTCCATTAAAAAAAAACCCTTAATAATAAAATCTAAATTTTAACTATAAACTTAATAGAACCTATAAAACTGGAGAAACTGATAGACCTAAGAGATTGTATAAACCTAATAGAATCTATTCAAAAGTAACTGACATTAAAATAGCTCTTATTCCCTGGTAAATTGATATAGAATTGAGCTTCAATCTTCAGATGTTATTTTTTCAAACAACAAAGATAGAAAAAGAATATAATGAAATTGTGACTACACCACATTTCACCATTCCTCATACCTTTTAAAAATCCCAAAGCAGAGTTGCTTTGAAAACCATGCTGATTAACCTGAATTGTTAGCTATAACATTTGTTACCTCAAATCATATACAGTAATCCCAAATCTTCTCCCTTGATGTCAATCTTTCCAGACAAAAATATGTTGAACTGCAGGCAACTACTACGCTAATAATGTCCTGTAGAAATCTGGTCAACATAGAAAGTCTCCTGACTGAAATTGCTACATCTGGTCAGCATTTTACTTATAGCCTTTCTCTATATTTAAATCATGCACAACATAGAGACGCCTGGGTGCATGTATATACACACACATATCTTGGTTATCTGTTAAGCATTTGTTTAGTATAGGTAAAGGTAAAGGTTTCTCTTGCTCGAAAGCCAGTCATATCTGACTCTAGGGTTCAGTGCTCATCTCTGTTTCAAAGCCGATGAGCCAGCACTGTCTGCTTCTGCAGACGTTTCCATGGTCATGTGGCAGGCATGGCTAGACACCAGAGCACATGGAATGCTGTTTACCTTTCCACCGAAGTGGTCCCTATTTATCTACTTGCAATTTCTTGTTTTCAAACTGTTAGGTTGGCAGGAGAGCCCATAAACAATATAGCTATAGAAGAGAGAGTTTGTACAGAAAAAATAGTAAAACATTGCAGTAAATAAGGGCTGTATAGCATATGCATTTCTAAAACATCGTTTCATCTTCTCTTGTGTTGGTGTTAGTTTCCTTTGTTTCCCTTTCATCTTCGGAGAAGCTCAAGACTGCACATGAGTTTCCCTATGTTTTATTTTAATGCAACATGTAGAAGAAAGACTAAGAGATAGCAATTTGCCTAAGGCTGGCCAAGGGCACCAGGCATGCAAGGCACTGAAAACCAAATTCAAAGATATGCTGACTACATTACTGACACAATTGCTCGTGTGCTGGCTGACCTCAGATCTACTAGCAGAATAAGATCTACAGTATTTGCACCAGTGTTGTGCTTGCTAGGATCATCTAGCAGAAGACCTCTAAATGGTATGGAGAAAGGGATGAGCTGAGGAGAAACTTAGGTACACCAGATCCAAAACCCTTTCAGTTCAGAGACACAGCCACTGTGGTAGCACAATATTAGGCTAGGAATGGGTAATAGAATAAGGGTGCTTAGTTATACTGTAATTTTAATATTTTTAGTGGGTTTTATGGTTTTTAAAGTTTTAAGGTTTTTGTAATTCTATGCTGTGTATGTTTTATATTTGTGAGCCACCCAGAGTCACCTTGGCAAGTGGGCAGCAATACAAATAAACAAACAAACAAACAAATAAATACATACATACATACATACAGTAATCATAATTAACACCCAAACTCTCTGGATAGGGAGAGGCTTGGTTTCAGCATAGCTTCAGCTGACTTGGTATCATCCCAGCCCGACTTCAGCCTCTTTGGACAGTTATGATTGCACCCTAAATAAATAATTGAACCCAATTATCTTGGCCCAAATAGAGTTTTGGCAATGATCTGTATCACACAGCATAAACACTGAACTGAGATTATATATAGCACTCAGTAAGGCAGCCTGTAGATGTACTGTAGATATTTTGCTAGATTGGTTATGCATACTATTTCCTGTGCAGACTTAGATCCTTATTATGATCCAGACAAACTGCAAATCTAGATAATGAGTAACTTAAGACACACTTACCTCCAAGGACACATTAGGAAAAGTAAAAGTCTCCCTTACTCGAAAGCCAGTTGTGTCTGACTCTAGGGAGTGGTGCTCATCTCCATTTACAGCCCAAGAGCTGTCTGTGTCTGCAGATGTTTCCATGGTCATGTGGCAGGCATGACTAGATGCATGGAATGCTGTTACCTTTTTTGCCAAAGCAGTATCTATTTATATACTTGCAATTTCTTGTTTTTGAACTGCTAGGTTGATAGGAACTGGGGCAGACAATAGGAGCTCACTCTGTAATGTAGCACTTGAGCCTCAAACTGCTGACCTGCCAAACTTCCTGTCATCAAGCTCAGTGTCTAAGCCACATTACGGCCCCCTACTATGCTTACAGTATGCTAAGGATAGCAAAGCAATCACACTTATATACCATCCTTTCCTCAAAGTTACCCCAACTAAGTTTTCATTTTATTTTCTCAGTCAACAACCCCCCTTCTGTTCATCTACCTGTCTTTGGATTATCTGTGGTCAGACATTATTTCAAATAGATACACATCTCTTTTCTGGACTCTCCAAACCAGATAGCAAATCGCTGCATGAAGGAATAGAGGTCACTCACAGCCCGTATTTTCACAGGGAGAGTAAATGAGGGAGGGGTGCTCTAATTTTAGCCAATCTGCTGGTACCAACAGTGGGGCAAGGATAACAGTTGGTGGGGGTAAGCAAAATGATACTTTTCCTTAGCTTCCTCTGACCATCTTTTGTCTCTTGCCTACAATGGATATATATATTCTGAGTTTCTTTAAAAACCAATTATGCATGGCTTTTGAAGTGCTTTTGTTCAGAATGACACACTGGTGCATTGAGTTACGAGTGCGTAGGTGCTGGGCTTTGGCTCGCTGCCAGAATATTTTTAGCAACAGATCTTGCTTTTGAAAAAGTGTACTATTGCTCCGATGTTTACCAGCTTCCTCGTTGATCTACAGCTGCTGCACAATAGCTCAGGTCTCCTTTGTGTTTTCCCTATTTCAAAGCAATGGTAATGGTAATGATGGTGGTGTCGATGAACCAGCATTTCAATATGCACTTCCATGTTCTTTAAGGTGAGATAGATGACCTTTGCTGCATGGGTCATCTTTGTCGGAGGTAAAATCATGCACCTCAGTGTGATGATGGACTTCAGCAGTTGCTTTGTTGGGATTCCAGAATGTCCAGCATCTGGAAGTTTGTTAAAGGCCTGTCTGCACCGGCCCACTTGGTGCAAGCTGTGGTCATTTGGGGACAAGAAGGAGCTAAACAGTGTTTAGCCTGCTTCTCCTGCTACACAGTCATGAGGCTACCAATCAGGCTTCTGTAGCTGATATGTGGCTGCATGGCAGCAGAGTGCATTTACTCTGAGAATGAGCTAAAATAGAGCATGGCAATTTAGAAGAACACCTTGATGGGCTCTCAAAATGGGACAGGCTGGGGTTGATGGACCTCCCTCCATGCACACGACAAGTGTGCATGTGATTGGACCAATCCACCTCAAACAATATCCAACCCCTCCCCCCCAGTGGGCTATATGACCCTGTAGGCGGTCTCTAATCTACATTTTGCTTTTTTCTCTCCAATTGAGTTAAAATCAACATATTTATCTGGATTTTACATATTAAGTTCAAAGTAGAGTGATCAGACAGGCAATTGCTTCACTATTTTGTCCAGGTTGCGGACGAGCTAGTTCCCTAATTTCCCTAGCAACAACCTGAGGTACTTGTTGTTACAAGCCAGCTCAGCCTTGATTGATGCTTACCCATACCTTTCTGGGTCCCTTTCAGGGACTACAAGTCTTTTGATGTTGGCAGGATCACTCTGTTTTGGTTTGATTCCAGCATATGTGATTGCTGGAATTAAACCAAAGTTACTGGATGGCTGTCCCTTTGCTGAAACCTCTTAAATAACTTGAGAAATGGGAAATTCCCTTGCTGCTTCCCTGCAGAGAAGAAGAGGAAAATTTTGGGTGTTTTAAATAGTTTTTTATTAACCCTTTTCAAGGCATCACTGATGCATTGGTCAAACTAGCAACAATTAAAAAGAAATGCAAAACTTCCTTGGCCTTCCCCTCTGCAGATGGGAAACAAGGACGTTTCCCATTTCTCGAGATCATTCAGTGACTTTGGCAAAACATGGAAGAAGAGCCAGTAGGAGGATTGTTTTTGTTTTGTTTTCCTTCCTAGTAACCATGTTTAGCACAATCCTGGCTGGGATAACTGAGCAGTCTAATTTACTTGCTAAAATGTCATCAACACATGATAATGAGTATGAAAATGACAGACTTTGATATTCATTTCTATCCCCTCTTCTTTCCTGCACTTTCCAAAAAGATCTAGCTTGTTCTAGCAAATTTCCTGTTTCAGGAAATAGTTTGTTTTCCTTGGGTTTCAGTATGGATCTCATTTGTTGAGATATAATTTATTTTCTGCAATCTGTCTGCTCATAGTTTCTTTCAGGTGACATTTTATTTTAGATCCATTGGGTAATGATTTTTTCTTTCCATAAATCCATGTTCAATATGTGAATCATTCTCATCAATGGTCTAGGTACTGAAAGTGGGAAGAAGGTTTTAAGATTTATAGTTTAACATTAGTAATCTTGAGGGATTAAATCTTTACGAATTCCTATAGGGAATGACCTAATCTGTCCCTCTCAGACTAATGTGTAAATTGGACTTTAGCCAAACATCAGATTTCACACAGTGCAATTTATTGTGAAGAGTTCTGAGTGCTTTAAGCAGATCAGAATAGGAATGGAGATGGTCTGTGATTTTTTTAAAAAAAAAATACACATATAATTGTGTATTTTGAGAGGAATTACTATGAAAAATGAACAGAATGGAATCATAAGCAAAAGCATGTAAAAGTGATATACAGTGGAACTTCAGTTAACAAATGGCTTAGTTAACATAAAATCGCATAACAAAAGGAAATCCATAGAAATAGTGGCCCGGTTTACAGAATTTTTTTGGAATGGATTACTTGGTTTTCAATACATTCCTATGGGAAACCACATTTTGGTTAAAGTATTTTGGTTTTCAATGCATTCCTGTGGGAAATTGCATTCAATGAATTCCTATGGAAAATTCAATTAAAGTAATTTTTGCTGTAAGAAACATCCCGGAGAACACATTAATTATGTTAACAAAGGTCCCACTGCATACCAGAATCTTAAAGCAGAGACAATCCATTCAAATTTCACTGTTTTGGACTGTGGCTCCGATTTGCCCCATCCCACATGGATGGAGATTTAAGATTATGGGATGTATAATACAGAACACCTTGAGAACCACTTGACTTCAATTAGTGCTTCATTTTATCTCCAAATATGGGTCAATAGCAAGTTTCCTCATGTAACATTTAGTCCTTTCAGCTGTGGTATCTTGCACTTTTAGAAAAGAAGACATAGCTAAATGTGTAGAATAACTCTAGTACGTTCTCTCTCTCACACACACACCACACACCTCACTGAGATAGATAGCTAGGTACAAAAAGACTTGTTTTAGGAGGCTATTGTGTTAGTAAGTGCAGAGAACTTTATCATAGGAACCAAGGCACAGCTCCAGAGTATTCAGTTCTTGCATTCTGTAGCATCTCAAAATTAGCCCTTTAAGAAAAGTAGCAGCAAAATGTGGCAGGTTATTTTATGAAGCTGATATGGTGATCAGTCCTCCCCCTCCAATTCTCTCTTTCTTTGTCCTTAACAGCAGGCCAATTTCTGAGAAGGTATATTTCATTCCTTTAAAGTGTCAGAGGACTAGGGAGGTTTTTAAAATGCCTGATGGAGAAAAGGGACTCCTATTCTGTATAGAAGCTGCTCGCAACTAGAATGATGAATGGGAAACTGAAGCCCAAAGGGAGCAATGCTTCCTGTATTACTTGTATATATCTTGGTTAAAGAACAAACGGCTACAATAATTAAAATTAGCTGGAGACTTTCTAAAGCAGTGGTTCTCAACTTTTTTTTGCCATGGCCCACCTAAGCATCTTTAAAATCTTGATGCTCTCCTTCCCGGTGACATAAAATTCGTATTACTGTATTCAAAAAGTGAGCTACTCACATGAAGGAAGGTCATTAACTTGGTCTAACTCATGCTTGAATTGTTCCTCCTTAAAAATCAGATTGTCCACCAATCACAAAAAAAGTAAAACAGAAAAACATCTGTACTAGCAGGGAGAAACAAAGGAGGGGAAATGCTTTTCAACTGGTGTTCATCTACCTGAATTGATGTACTTACTTGGGATCATTAAAAGGACATTTCTGAGACTGCTACTATATTGGTATGAACCTCTAGTAATTTGCCTTTAGTCATTAGCTCTCTTCATAAAACAATGACTCCATCAGTACCAGCATGCCCTAACATGGCCCACAGAGCATACTTAACTTGGTATAAACAGGATACATACCTAGCAGAGAAGACTTCACACTCACAAACATTTGTATGCCAAAGGTTTCACGTGGGCATGATCCTTGTGCAATCAGGTTTCCTAGTTATGTACATATTTTGGCACATACAACCGTTCCTGAAAAGGCTTCCTTACCACTAATCATCATACAGTGTAAATCATACAGTTGTTAGCACAGTTTCCAGTGTCCATTCATGCCCTGATTGAATATGTCAGCAGATTTCAGAGCTTGGAATCCTGATTTTTTCTTTCTTTTTAGAGTAAGGGGGTGACTATGGTGACCAATAATATATAAACTGCTCTAGGATTGGGACAGAAAGATGCTCATCGTTTTCTATTGTCTATTCAGTTTCCAAGTCAATGTGAATCAATTCAGAATGTTTAGTCTCAATCTGTTTTTTGCTTCTCTTTTGGGACTTCTAGTTTTTTCCTAGTTGAATTCTTTTGTGACAGGTGCAGGCTGAGTGCTGGTGGCTGGGATGTGTGTTAAAGAGAAAGGAAGCAAATGGTCACGTGTTGTGTGCGTGTGTGCGTGTGTGTAAAAAAAAACCCATTTAAGACTGAGTGCCAGTACTGGTATGCTAGAGCACCCAGGGAAGCAGAGAGCAAAAGGAGGAAATTGGCAAACAAAGCCTTGTTTGCAGCTTATTGTGGCAACCTCCTGTAGCCATCCTTATTTGTAAGAGGCATGGCTACAACAGAAGCTATTGTAACACGCCGCAAACAAGGGCACATTGCCAATTTTATCCTCTCATTTTGATGAATCCTATCTGGTCAGTTAAAGCAAATTTCCCAATGAAACTGAATTTTAAGGCTGTAAATTCACAGCAGATCAATGTCCATTTTTCTTGCTGTATAGTTGCACCCCAGAACTTTTCTGATCCCCAGGAGTTTTAGGAATTGTAGTTCAAAATTGTAACTTTGTGTAATTTCTGAAGAGATTTATTGTTTGGAAGACAGAAAAATGTTATTTTTCTAAATGAAATGGACAGATTAGCAGAGAATAAATCCACTGATAGTTATTAGCCATAATGGCTAAAATTAATGTCTGTTTTCAGTGGCAATATTCCATGCAAAAAATCTTTGTTTGTAGATCTTTCATGTGGACTTCCTAGCAGCATCTTGTTGACCACTATCAAGCCAGTATAACTACTCTTAATTTAACATGTTTTAGATTACAAATACCAGTTAGAATAGCCTATGGTCATAGATGATGGGAGTAGTAGCCCAAGATATTTGAAGGGAACTGGTTTGGAAAGATTTGATTGGGTGCATCTAGTGATCTGATTCAGCAAGAATTCATTTATTTTTGTCAAAATATGATCAGAATTATAAGAAACATCACCACCACTGAGACGTCAAAAAATCATGACCAAGCAAGATGGATTACCTCCTCTTGCAAAAGGCAACAAAAGACAAACACTACCTTGGAAGTAATTGCTTCCATGTTTCCAGTCACTTCAGCTCTCAGTATTACCAGCTTGTTGTGTTGAGATCCCAGATGATACACTTACTGTCAACTCATTGAGACAAAGAGTTTGCTTTTGGAAGATGAACTTGACAGCAGAGGATGAACTGATGGGTCTGTCTTCAAAATTGCCTTCAGTGACATAATCCCCAGAGGCACTCAGCAGTATTGATATCCCCAGATGAAATCCAGACAGGTTGATGACAGCAACAAAACGTTGCTGGGCTTCTGTAGGAATCATCTTTATATGGTCAATTTGCAAAAAAAAAACAAAGGAATCTTGCAGACATGAAGAAATAAAACTAACTGTAAGATTTCATAGGTTATCATTTTTCTCTTCTCATTGAATAAGAAAACAAAAAATTGTCTATAACTGAAGGGAAATAGTTAAACTGTATCTAAATGACATGCATAATATATTATGTATAAATGTGTTTGGGACAATATTTAACAGCAACAATATAGCAGCAGTAGCAACAATATGACTTAAGTATTAGTCTTAAGTAAAAATAATCAGGACCAAAAAACACAGTGTATGTGTGTTTGGAGTGGCATCAGTTAAAGTTCTTCCATGTCTTTCAGGCAAGGCTTTTAGAACACTCAGGTGGAGTCGAGGTTAGCAAAATTATATTTGCAAAACTTAGCGATTTCTGAATTTAAATTTAGAGTTTGTTTGTCTTGCCCTTCAATTTCTTGGCCATAGAGAGGTAAACATATTCAAAAGAAACTGAAAGCAAGGGTAGAATTATAAGAATCGTTTAGAAAGCTTGGTATTTATCCTTTTACATGCAGAAAAAAGAGCTAGGTTTTATTACCAAAGTCATCAGTTTAATGTGCCTGTCAGAAAATGTATCTAATCAGGTTCATTTAGGTAAATCAGCTCAGACCACATGCAATGCAATGTGATCTTCCAACCTGGCAAAACTATTAGCCATAGGTGGAGCCAAAGCGCAAAATGGACAGTGACTCTCTCCCCCCCACCTCATTTTCCCTAAAGATCTGTACTGATTATTTCTGAAATCAGTCTAGTTTTTTCATTGCCATCATGAAGAGGAGAAAGACAAAGACCATGAGGCAGATCCAGAGGAAGGTAGAGAGATAACATTAAAGAAACATTACAAGAACACCACATAACACTGGTGGAGGCCACTAGAAGTGCCAGAACAAGAACTTTGCATCACCCTCAACATCTGATGGGGTAAAAGAGGAAGCAAAGAGGAAAATAATGAAGATCACATATGTTTTAGGTACAACTATGTGTATGTGAGCCTGTGGGATGAAATGGATAGAGAGTTACATGAGAATTCAATAGACCCGAGTACAGATCCCTGCATAGCTGTGAAAACTCATGATGGGCAGCAACACCAAACCATTCCCTAATCATCTCACATACCTTGAAAAATCCTACTAAACTCGCCAAAAATGGAAAGTCCTTTCTTGGCACATAACACACATCCACAAATCAGTGAACAGAACCAGATTTATTCTGTGGTGCTTTTTTTTTGCTTCATTAGTTCCCACAAGCCTAGTGACAAGCTGTGATGATTACTAGAACCAATACATGGATACATTTGTGTTTTCTTACCACATGGATGCATGGCTCCCGTGAACTGTAGCTATAGATTAGATTTTCCAAAATTAAAGGTGTTTGCAAATATTTCTCTCCTAGGCTCTAACTTCAAGCAGTGAAAGGAAAAAAGAAAACTAGTGTTCTGAGTTGAATCTGTATAACTACTGAAATGCAGTGCAACACAGCCTCATTAAAACAGGAGACTTATTCCTTTTAGAAAACAATTACAAGATCATGCTATATAGTGCAGTTCTTGAGCCCAGAGGGCAGCACTTCTTAATTTAGAATAGGAAGTGGAATGTGAAAATGGAGACACAAAGATTTTTCCCCTCTGCCATCTCTTATATGGCTTTGTGTTTGTTTGTTTATTTATTTGTTCGTATTTCTCCACTGCCCTTCTCACCGAAGTGACTCAGGGTGGTTTACAAGTATTAATAATTTTTAAAAAAACCCCAAAAAATGACAATAAAACACAAACACTACCTAAAAACCTCAAAACTGTTAAAATTAAAATTTTAAATTACAATCTAAAAAAGATTAAAAGCACACCAAATGCTACATCTTACTAATTAAAAAGTAGAGGGAGAGGGGGGCTCAGATCATCCAGCGAACTGGGGTCATTATACCTCCTGCACTCCATACCTGCCCCACCAGCCATGTTTTTAGATTCTTTCCAAAGGGCAACAGCTCCATCTGGAGACATAGCTCTGTTGGCAGGAGGTTCCATAGGGCAGGATCAGACACAGAGAAGGCCCTCCTTCTAGTGCCAGAGAGATGAGCCTCTCTGGCCGATGGAACAACTAGAGAGCCTCTCCGGTCCGCTCTGGCGGGATGGACAGATGTTCTTGGGGTGAGGTGGTCTCTTAAGTATTGGATGCACAAGGTAAAAAAGTTTCAGGAAATGTAAATGACAGGGTAAAGAAGATGGTTTTTACCTCCTTTCCTCATCTCCAAATCCCCTTTTCCACCTCATCTGCCAGTGTGACAACCATTTCAGACTCCTGAATGTACATGAAGCTGCATTGCAGAGGTGTATTATTGGCAAGATCACAATCTTATTTTAATTTTCTTAAAGGTTACATAATGAGAGGGGAGAGTTCTTTTAAAATATGCCTGTAAAAAAAGAAGACTGCTTAATTTCAAAAGAGGTAATTAAAACTATTCTAGGGCATGATGAAAATACCAGATACATCTGTTTTGACACCTAAATTAGAAAGTGGTGCTTAATATTCCATATGCTTTCTTTGTTCATCACCTTTTTTTACATGCCAATAATTTTGCTGAATCTGCACTTCTGAAGTTTTCCACTTTAGACCTCTTCACTGTGCCTGGTAGGGCCCAACTGATGATACAGCCATCCTAGGGACTTTGTACTATACATGCCTACATGGTTTTATTTTTTATTTTTAGTCCCTCCTGGTTCATTGAGGGCTCAAGGGTGTGAATCCATTCCTTCCCAACCACAGTTTTCCCAGAATCAAGAAATGCAAATTGTTTGCACTGCAACTCCCACACCAGAAGTGTAGCGTGCCTTGGCGGGGCCCCGTATAAAAATTTGTTTGGGGGCCCTTAGGAAGGGTAAAGATTTCTCACAAAAGAAAAAAAATTGCATACAATTAAAAGAAATATTCATTCATCATAATTAAAATTTGGGAAGTTTTTATTAATTTTTGCTTACGCACGTTGGGGGCCCCCGTGGCCCGGGCCCCCCGTATAATTGATACGGCAGATACGGCGGTAGCTACGCCCCTGTCCCACACACCACCTCCCCCTCAGGCAACACTATGGAGTAATGGCTGTTACATTCAACAGATTTAAAAGGGGATTTATTTATTTAATTAATTCATATTGGATAAGGATGTCAGTGACTGCAAGCCACTGTCCTACTTCTAGTACTGACCCTAGTATGACCTAAATATCTATAACTAGAGAAAAGAATATATGAGAGGTACTCTTCTGCTCATGTCCCATTGTGAACCACCTGCAAAAATTCACTTAGATGTGGGACATTAGCTGAAATCTTGGTGCTTAACATAAAAAATTGTAACTTTCAGTCTTTTTACAACTGGCAAATAAAGAGTCTCTGACATGTTTCTTTGTTATAAATGCATGATGGGTTGATATGTGCATTTGTGGACCCCCCCCCCCCCGGCACTGTGATGGGATCTTTTTATTTTCTGGTTAAGAATTGAATGGAAGTTACCAACTTTCTTATGTTAAGCATCAAGATTTCAGCTACAATTTATTACAAATGTCTTTGAATTTAAGATACACTTTTTCAAAAATAAATAAATAAATAAATAAATAAATAAATAAATAAATAAATAAATAAATAAATGGTGAATAGTTCACGCTAGGGAAATCCCAATTGTCAGGATTGCATGAGGTGTGTGTGTGTGGGCAATGATGACAGGATTTAACCCTTTCTGTGATGAGCTCCTGAGGAAAACATTTTCTCTGAAGGTGCCATTTTCAATGAGCCTCCTCTCTGAGCTGATTAGAACTACGAGGGCTCCGCTCAAAAGCTGCTACAGGTATTTGCATTTCAAAAGCATGGATCTTAAATTCAGTGAGACAGAATTTAGTTCAGCCCTCAGTAATGGCACAAAGAAGGTTCCTGCTTGGGGACATTCTAACTTGTATTTGAGAACATCAAGCAATAAACAGAGAGCCTGAAAATATTGGCTGTTTTCCTGCGATGAACTGTGTGCACCTGAGCATCAGACAAAGGCTTGGAAGAACAGGTGAATACTAAATTTCTGTTTTGGTAATGGCGAATTTTGTCTGTACATTGTTTGCTATGAAAATCACTCAAGGCAAAGGTGGGCAACATGTGGTCCGAGAGCCACATGAATCCCATGTTGGGAATTTTTGCAGCCACCAGGGTCCCCAGCCCCACCACATTGACCAAATTTAAACAAAAATTGATACTCAGAAAAGCCCCAGTATATGACACATGTGATCAGTTTTGCTATATTTTGCCCTCACAGTTCTGTGGTTAGCTGCTCATGATATGAATTTGAGCCTGATGGGCTCAAAGTTGACTCATCCTTCTATCTTTCTGATGTAGTAAAAATTAGTACCCAGCATTGGGGGAAAATGCTACTTACATTGATAACTAGACAGTGCTGTAAGCACTATGGTGTGGTATAAAAGTATAATTGCTATTGCTTTTGAGAGGCCTCCAGCCTCCAAACTTGCAAACGTTTTTTTTTTCTAAAAAAAAAAAACTGTTATTTTTGGACAGCTTCAGAGCACAAAAGTCCATTTTCAGTGAAAATTTAAGTGAAGGTTTTTATTTGGAAGGAAATATATATATTGTTATGATGTCAGAGCTACTGATTGCTCATGGGAGGGAGGGGAGATAATAAATATGATGATAAGTAGCTAGTAATAAATCACTTTGTTTGTTTTAAACAAGCACTGCTTAACTTCTTTTTCAACCAAAAAGGGATACAGGCCTTCTTTAGAACTTGTTTAGGGGGCTTAACCTTCACAGAGAGGAATAGCATTGAGAATGTGCTACTGTGTGATTACTGCGGAAGGGCCTATCAGTATGAGTAGGCAGCTAATGAGTGTTTAAGAACATCAACAAAAACTATCTTAATATTCTTTAATGAAGCTAATGTTTTGCTTCAGCATTCAGATAATGACATCCTCCAGTTAGAGGGTGGGATGAAAGGGCAGATTTTTGAGCAGTCCTTGAAACCAGTCCTTCAGAATGAACATAGAGAGACACTCAAAGAATAGAGAGTTCTATTGTACAGTGATACCTCGCTTAAAGAGCATAATGCATTCTATGGGACTGCTCTTTAAGCGAAACACCATTGTAAGCGACCAATTGTGACTTCTGTTGGGGGGGATTGCAAACCCCGATTTAGTTGTTAAGCGAGTTTTTGGTTGACTTTAGTTGTTAAGTGAGGCGACCATTCAGAGAAAATTCTGCTCTTTAAGCGAGTTAGTCTCTAAGCAAGGTGCTCTTTATGCGAGGTTTTACTGTAGTGAGTTAAAATTCAGCCTTGAGGGGGTTGAAGAATGTGCTTCAGAATAAGAGTTGTGCAAGGCCTTTAATGGACCTCTAAAATAAGAACAAACAATTGAATGTCTGAGTCTTCCAGTATGATTCATCGACTAAGGTTGCAGAGTTTGGAGTAGAGAATGAAACAGAAGAGTCCCAAAAACATTTCAGCCAGAAGGCTCCCTGCCATCTGTGATTGTGGAGGCAACTACACATATGTGCACCTGCCAATTGTACCTGCTCAATGTACATTTGAAGACCTCATGATAATGCAACAGAATGCAATCAATGTTGCCCACTTTGGGGCAAGAACTGCCTAATACAGACTTTTAAAATAATGTTAAATATTATATTTTTAATTCTCACATTTTAGCATTTATTTTAATTGGATGCCTCTGACACAAGCAAGCAAGCAAGCAAGTAAAATCTTGTTTCAGCAGGGATGTCATGAACAGTGGTGGGATGTCAAAAATTTTACTACCCCACCATGATGTCATCACAGTATGGGTGGAGCTAACATCATGATGTCATGTCATGGGCGGGGCCAAAGAAAAAAATACAAAATAATAAAAATAGGGAACTTCAGGCTATAGGGATCTTCAGGCTAGCAGCTTCTCTTCCTCCTCCCCATTTGGGAGGACAGCAAGGAGGCCATGCATATGTGCCAAGCACTAGGTGTGCATGCACATCAAGTGCTTGGCATGCATGCCAAGTGAAAAGGTAAGCCCTGAAGGTGGTTCCCCCCAAAAGCTGCTACAGGTTCTCTGGGACACTGGGAAAAGTTACTACCGGTTCTGAGGAACTGGTGAGAACCTGTTACATCCCATCACTGGTCATGAAGGCATGCTCCACAGTACACTAAGCTATATTAGTGGGTATATCGTGGTACATGCAGCCCTGTACTCCAACAAATGGGAATGCCTAGCGTCTACCAGCAGAAAGGCCAAGACGCTGCTATTGTTGTATTCCCAAAGATAGCTTCCATTGCCAGAAACATTTGCCTTTCTGGTGGGGGTGTTGCTTTTACAGCTTAAATATTTACTTTGGTGTTATTTTGTTTTTGTTGCACCACATACGTTCATCACAGTAATGTTGGATTGTATAATAAACAGGCAGCTCTGATGCAGCTATGGTTGTAGATGAATGGCACCTGTGAACCAAAAGTCAAGTTACTCAAGTAAATTGACAATTTCATAAAGGCAACTAATACCTAGGCACTGCCTGTTATATGATATTCAGCTGGAATAATTGATTGGACCCAAATGGAAGCTAATGACTATGCATCATGCCTTGCACCCAAAAAGTGATGTTGATCATTTGTACTTACCAAGAGCTGAGGGTGGCAGAGGACTCCTACAGGTGAAACAAACAGTAGAGGAAGAAAAGCATAGCTTGAATGTCTACATTAATAAAAGTGAAGAGCCTAGGCTTTGGGAAGTGAACAAAGGAGGACTTTTAAAAACAATGAAGAAAGCTGAATACAGAAAGGAAAGGATTGAAAATCGAGCTGCAAACTGGAAAAACAAGCCTATTCATGGTCAGTACTTGAAAAACATAGAAGGCAAGGCTGACCAAAAGCTGAAATAGGGATGGTTAAGAGCAGGAGTTTTGAAAGATTTATGTTGGCAGCTCAGGAACAAGTTTTGCCAGCAAATTGCATGAAGAAAAAAATATAGCACATATCCAAAAATAGCAATTGCTGGCTTTGTAATGAAAAGATGAAACAATAGGTCATCTGATCAGCGGATGCAGCAAAATTTCACAGACTGATTAGTTGCAATGGCATCACAGGCTTGAGACTCAATATAAAGAAAACCAAGATAATGGCAACAGGCCCTATCAGTCCCTGGAGAATAGATGGGGAAGAAGTAGAAGCAGTGACAGATTTTACTTTCCTAGGATCCCAGATCACTGCAGATGGTGATTGCAGCCATGAAATAAAAAGGTGACTGATTCTTGGGAGGCAAGCTATGAGAAACCTGGGGAACATAGTGAAAAGTAGATACATCACTTTGAAAATAAAAATTTGCAATGGTATTTCTGGTGGCAATGCATGGTTGTGAGAGACCATTAGGAAAGCTGAGCGCAGAAGAATAGATGCCTTTGAGATGTGGTGTTGGAGGAGAGTTTTGAGAGTCTCCTGGACAGCGAGGAGAACAAATAGGTCAATCTTAGAAGAAATCAACCCTGACTGCTCCCTAGAAGATCAAATAGTAAAGCTGAAGCTGAAGTACTTTGGACATCAAATGAGAAGAGAGGATTCACTTGAGAAGACCTTGATGCTGGGAAAGGTTGAGGGCAAAAGAAGAAGGGGGCGGCCAAAAACGAGACAGCTAGATGGCATTGTGGGCACAGAGCTGGGTGGGCTGAGGAGGATGGTGGATGGAGAACAGTGGGTCCCCCCCCCCCCCAGCTATGCAGTTCTAAGATATTATGGTGATCCTTTCCAGTGTTTTCAAGGTAGAGACTATACAGAAGTGGTTCTCCATTCTCTTTCTCTGCAAGCACCCTGGGACTGAGTAGCTTGCCCAGGGGCCACACATGCTAGCTTTTCCCGTTGGAGACAAAGTGGGGAATCACAGTCCTATCCACCCACTTCACAGTCAGAAATGTAAGCCACTGAGCTTTCAGTAGTAGTAGTAGTAGTAGTAGTAGTAGTAGTAGTAGTAGTAGTAGTAGTAGTAGTAGTAGTAGTAAAGGTAACAGTAACAGTAACAGTAACAGTAGCAGTAGCAGTAGCAGTAGCAGTAGCAGTAGGTCCTTCTCGTGCTGAGTGGTGCCTGCCACTGCCACTATAGCATATCGGTCAATGAGGCTCCTTGTTGTTTCCTCAGTAATAAGGCTTTAGTCCTTCCATTGACAGTACAGGAAGAAGAGATATTTTTGCTGTTTTCCTTTTCTTCTACTCCCACTCAGTTTTGCTGCAGAGAGTTGGGAGAAAGTTCGCAACAATGCAAAAGGTAGTATAGGGGTGAGAGCAAAAATAATCTTCCCTCTCCCTTAGCCACAGCAGTTGCAACTTGCAGAACAGGATATTTGAACCCAAGGCTATAATTCTCCTCTCTCTTTCTTTCTGGTATATATTTTTTTAAATTTGTTTTAGAACTTTGCTCTTTTTCAGTTAGTTTATTTTGGAGTAATTATCGCTCATTGGACAAAGACCGCTCCGTTCTGGTCTTTGTCCAACAGGTGTTCCCGGCTAAAGCATGGTGCGGAGGGAGCATGGATGAAGAGTGCAATGGAGTGGATATACCCCAGCACTCTCCCAGTGAAGGTAGAAGCAGAGAGGACAGCGGCAGCAGCGGCAGTGCTGGTGGTAGCGACTTCCACTCCCCCAATGGCTGGACAAACCACCCAGGAAGCAGCATCAGCAGCGCAGCATGAAAAAGGTAGGGAGATTGCTTCATCATTCCCTTTGTGCTGCCCCTCCTTTTTATCTCACACCCCCACACCTCGATCAAGGCGCACATATGCAAGATAATAAAGGGAAATGCTCTAATAACACCCACTCTTCTCCACCCCAGCCCCTCACCAGCTGGTGAGATGATCGAGGTGTGGAAGAGGGTCATTCCTGCCTTTTTTGGGGGAGGGGGGAGGGGAAGGGGAATAATAATAATAATAATAATAATAATAATAATAATAATAATAATAATAATAATAATAATAATAATAATAATAATATTATTATTATTATTATTATTATTATTATTATTATTATTATTATTATTATTATTATTATTATTATTATTATTATTATTATTATTATTATTATTATTATTATTGGTCCAGTTGGGACATTTTTAAAAATTCTCCATGCATTCTTATGGGAAATCGTGCTTTGCCTTACGGAAAAACTGTCTTACAGAAAAAGCAACAAAATGGACTTTTTCTGTAAAACAGAGTTTTACTGTACATGTTTCCTCTTTTCACACAGGGGGATATGTGTATGCACATAACAGATAAAGATTATTTTAATGCATAGTGAGTCATATATACTATAGTTCAAAAGGTGTTGCTCCCACCCCAGCTGCATGCAATTCTGACAGTGACACATTTTTAATAACAGAACAATTATATACATGTGCTCCCTTAGAAATACGGCTAATTTATATCTGGGACAAGGCCTTTTCAGGCATCTTAGCATCAACCAGAATGACAACCCAGAAGAGACAAGTAATCATGAATCCATATTGCCTCATTGGAGTAATTAATACTGAAATCAATGCTGGCATCCCTGAAACATGATGCTGTGAATTCCAAAACAAAGGGCCAGAGTGATTGCTCAGCATGTCATAGAAATTTGCACAGCCTTTAAGAAACAAACAGACGTGCAGATTTGCTTGCTCTTCTGTTTGAAGCAGATTTTTGAATGAGTTCCAGAAATGGTTTAGTTCGAATCAGCACTCTGGTCCATAAGTGTAGTTTAGAGGATTATGCAAGGGGCTGGGGTGGGGGAGGGGAGAGATTAAATGATAGCTGCAGATCCCATGTTCAGATGGAATCGTCCCATGCAGCTGTGTTGCCAGCATCAAAGGATTAATCTCAATTTTTCATTAGCAGTCATCTGGCTCTCCAATGTATTGCAATATTTATCACTGGGAAAAAAGACATGATATCAGAGAGACACCTTACTACCATGATCTTGGAAAAGCAACCTTTCCCATTTAAAATTATTGGCACAGCTTGTCAAGAACAATTCGGATGCAACTGCTTGTGTGATTACAAAACAATTAAGAGGTTGACAGATACTGTCAATTAGAGGGATTTAGGAAACAGGGAGAAACCAAGCAATGTACTTCTTTGGATAGCACACACAGACCAACATTAAAATCCATAAGCACACTGAAAACCATCCCCGTTGAACTGCTGTGCCAGATAAGATGTGTTCATAGAGCAAGATGGAATTTGGCATTGAGACAATGTAGCTTGACTTTTTTGTGTAAGAATCTGGGAGAAGGAGTAGGCAGGTAGCCAGGCCCTCCTGAGGTTAAATAATTGAAATATCTTTACAAACAAGGGAGAAAATCTAAAATCCAATAAGGAACTGAAGGTTTAAAGCAGGGATTCTCAAATGCAGCCCCTGGGCCCGATGCAGCCTGTGGCACCATTTAATGTGGCTTCCCCACTGCCACCACTACACCAGGAAAGATACTGAATGACTGGAAGGCCGGAAGGTCAGCAGTTAGAGGTCCGAGTAATGCATGACAGAATGAGCTCCCATCTCTGTCCCAACACCTGCCAACCTAGCAGTTTGAAAGCAAGAAATTGCAAGTAGATAAATAGGTACCACTTGATGGGAATGTAACAACATTCTGTGTGCTCCCATGTCTAGTCATGCCTGCCACATGACCATGGAAATGTCTGCAGATGCTGTAAACAGAGATGAGCACCCCACCATAGAGTCAGATACAACTGGTGTCCAAGCAAGGGCAACCTTTACCTAGCCAAATGGATGGGGGCACTAAAAATATATCTGCATCATGTTGACTTAGTATAGAAATTTACAAACTGTTTACTATGCAGAACAGCTGGGTTGCCTCAAGGGGCTTTGTGCCAGTGGAGACATTCCTGAGCCAGTGGTGCTGGCATGGAGGCTTGGACTTAATCAGAGCTATCCATATGGCTAACAGCTTGCTAACATTAACATGCCAGGCAGAGCTCTTGAAAAACAGCCTAAAGTGTGCCACATATATCTCCTTGGCCATCTGAAAGCTCCCTCCTCTTTTGTGCTTGGCCTGGTTACCTAAGAAAAGCTGAAAGCAGGCTTCTGGGGCATCAACACAGAACGTCACCATACAATAAGTGACCCTTCTCCTTGCAGAGATTCTAGATCAAGCATTTGCAACCTCTGCCCTGTGGGCCTAATTAGGCCTGTGCATTACATTAATTCAAACTGTAGTGAGAACCTGGGCACCTCTCAACATGCCCCCATTCCCTGCCACCACCCACCCCCACCGCTGGAAATTGTGAAACATCATGTACTGCAACAGCGGTGGCAGCGGTGATCATGGTATTTTTGCTGGTGTTTCCACAGTCTACGCTGCTTATGCCAGCAGTGGGAGACTGTGGGGAACATATCTGCTCTGTTCCGGTGTTTGTCTGAAATCCCTTGGTGGTGCTGTGGCAGGGAAAGTACACCATTCTGGAACTTCCTGGTATTGTGCTGGTGACGCAGGTACTGGTGACTGCCTGCTTCACCAGTGTGACACCACCTGCATTACCAACATCACCAGTGGTGGGCTGCTCCTGGTTTGGACCGGTTCACTAGAACCAATAGCAGCAATCCGGAGTGGATCACTGGGGGGGGGGGTTTAGTAAACCCGGTTTGGACCCTCTCTGGCCGCCCTCTGCATGTCTCTTCCGGGCAGCCCAAAATGGCTCCTCGGAAGTGCGCATGCATCAAAACTCCATTTGACGCATGCACACTGAAAAATTGAACTGTGCAAGCGTCAAATGGAGTTTTGATGCATGCACACTTCTGAGTAGCCATTTTGGGCTGCCCACAAAGGGTGCAGAGGCTGGGGCGTGGCGGCAGTGGCAGTGGCCTTTTCCCGGTGCACCGCCAGGCCAGACCATGCTGTGCTGCCAGGCTAGGCTGTGCTGCGCTGCCGGGCCGGGACAGGCCAGGCTGGGCTAGGCCACATGGTCAGGCTGCCGCCCCACCCCACCAGGCTGCCTTCCTGTCCCGCCACTTTGCTGCGAGTGCTGCTTTGGTGCCGTGCTGCCGTGGCACCGCTGTTTCTGCCTGCCTGCCTGCTGCTCCCCGACCCAAGGTAAGTGACGGGTTTGTGTTTGGGGTGGGTGAATGGGTTGAGGTGTGTGTGTATTTTATGTAGAATGTTTAATGTCTATTTTAATTTGCATTTTAATGTGTTTTTATGTCTATTTTTATGTGTACTGTATTTTTATATATTTTTTAAAAAAATCTACTTTGGCTCCGCCCACGACATCATGACATCATGACATTGGCTCTGCCCATGATGTCATGACATCATGATGTTGGCTCTGCCCATGACATCAGCTCCGTCCACAGTGTGCTGGTACAAATTTTGACAGGCCACCACTGATCACAACACCACCTGTGTCACCAGCGCAACATCATGAAGTTCCAGAATGGAGCACTTTCCCTGTCGCAGTGCCACCAAGGGACTTCAGACAAACACTGGAACAGAGCGGATATGGTCCCCACAGTCTCCCGCTGCTAGGATAAATAGTGGAGACTGTGGAAACATTGGCAAAAATGCTGCAATCACTGCCACTGATGACAATGAGAATGGCAATGTAGGTATGGGGAGCAACTTGCCTCTGGCCCCCAAGTTGCATGTCAGGGGCGGGACCACCCTTATTGGGGGAAAAAGTTGAGAACCCTTCTTCCAGATGGAGACTGGAAAACTACCATTCTTAGAATGTTTCAGTCACCATGGCTAGTGTGTGGGGATGGGGCTTATGATTTCAAAGAAGACAAAGGATGGAGATTGGGATCTCCAGCCTACAGGCTAAATCCAGATTTCCAGGCCTCTCAATCCAGAACAGGTTTCCTCAAACTTTGCTCTCCAGGTGTTCTTAGACCTAAGTTATCAGAAACCCAAGTCAGCACACCTGCTGATCAAGACTTCTGGGACTTGAAGTCCAAGAACATCTGGAGAACCAAGTTTGAGAACCTATGGTCCTGACTGCTGAACTCAACCTCTTTCATTAGGACACTACCTCTGACTCATGGTCACTGTTTATTTCGCCTTGTTCTCTCCCCAAATTGCAGCGCTGGTGGAGGGAGCATCACATGATTTGAGAAAGAATGCATGGATGAAAATACTTTTCTCTCTCCCAATGTTTAGTCAACAAAGGTAAGAGTTATATATTTAGCTGTTCCTGCTGCTGGCTCCACTCCTGGCCCCATTAGAAAAGTGCAATTTGCTTTAACTTTCAGTTCCCTGTATCTTTTCTGTCCCTCCACATTACTTCAGAAATCATGGCATGATTGCACATAAAATAATATAAAGATTATTTCCTTGTGGACTTTTGACGTGAATTTGATGACGGTCTTACATTTCGGTAGGGTGGCCTGACTGAGTTTGGCATGTAACGAAAATTGTGTACTTTTGACAAGTTGCCACAACAAAACTACAGCACTGATGAAAATAAGGATTATGCTGTATGAAAGATTGTCTCGGCAACTTTCAGGAATGCTAGGATCCAAAGTCTGGGAATGCAAAATGATGACATCATTATACTTAAAAGGTGCCTTGGAAAAATGACATTTTCGCTGGGGTCATCCTGTTGTCGGTGAGCCAGCGACCAAACCATGCAACCAATGATCCAAAGTGGATATAGGATAGGAGTGATCCAAAGCGCGTTAGATAGAGGATAAAATAACCTTTGTTATGATACTACAGTCAAACCTCGCATAAAGAGTGCCTCGCTTAAGGAGTAACTCGCTTAAAGAGCAGAATGTTCTCTGAATGTTCGCTTCACTTAACAAATAAAACCAACCAAAAACTCGCTTAACAAATAAATCAGGGTTCGCAATTCCCCTCCCCCCTAGAAGTTGCAATTGGTCACTTACAATGGTGTTTCGCTTAAAGAGCAAACTCATTTAAAGAGCAATCCTGTGGAATGCATTATGCTCTTTAAGCAAAGTACAACTGTATTAGAATTTTAGTCGGACTTCAGAAACAGTTTTTATGATAACCTTTACAAAAAATACTCGAACAACATCACAAAAGCACTCAAATGAAAGTCACAAATCTGTTGGAAACTGAGCAAAACCATCCAAAGTCCTCATCAGCAACTTCTATCAACCACAGAAAGTAGTTTTGGTCAATTTCAGACAGATTTGTCCCTTTTCTCTGAGTTTTTTCAGGATTCTGGTCAAGAACTTTTGGATAAATGTTGTCATAAAAACTTTTTGGAAAGCCCAAACAAAATTCTAATAGTACCAGAACATAGCTTATTTTATCCTCTATCTAACACACTTTGGACAACCATGATCGGTTGAGTGCTTTGGTTGCTGGCTCACCCCTAGCAAAAATGTAATTTTTACAGGGCAACTTCCAAGTGTAATGATGTCATCAATTTGCATTCCCGGCCATTGAGTCCTAGCTTTCCTGAAAGTTGCTGAGACAATCTTTCATACAGCATAATCTTTATTTTCATTTGGGCAACTCGTTAAAAGTATGCAATTGAATTCATGAACTAAATCCCTGACGGTAGTATCCTTAGTACAATGTGCAGGAGTGCATGACTACATCACAAAGCCCTTCACAAAAATGATCTTGTCCTATGTTAACTTAGCTCAATTACATTGCTTTGGAGTGTTTTACTGAAGCAAATATGTGGGGGCAATATGCAAATAGATTGAAGGAAGTATATGCAATAGGAAAATAGGCTCCCTGCAATTTGAGAATTAATTTTAAAGTTGCTGTAGTTGAACTAATTGTCAAAGTTATCCTAGTTAAACCAGAATTCAGAAAACAAAGAAAAGTGCAAAGCAAGTCCACTTTAAAAGAATTAACCTGGGAAATAATCTTTCTGGAATATGAATATTTAACTGAAATTAATATTAGTTTTTTAATAACAGCCCACCACATACTTGAAAGAGACCCATTAAAGCTGCACTGCTCCAAGCACTTTAAGGCTCAAATTTAGAGAGTTTCATTATATTAAACACTGTAATTTCAAATTCAAAAGGTTTCTCTTCCAAACCAAAGCAGAACTCTTACATTACATCTCTTAACAAATAATAGGACTTTTTTAAAAAAATCAATTTACTGTTTAAGCAAAATCCTCTATATAGCCTCTCAGAATTAATGATTTTTTAAAAAAATTAACCAGCTGTCTCTTCCCTTAAATTTCATAACCTGTTAGGCTCCGCTGATGGGGGAAAATTATAAGTTATTAGCACTTAAGATAAACAAAGTATAAAATTAAGTGAAAGTCAGCTAGGCTTAAAAAAGGAAATTGTAAGAACAATTTCCTTGCTCGAAAGACAGTCGTATCCGACTCTAGGGGTCAGTGCTCATCTCTGTTTCTAAGCCGAAGAGCCAGCGCTGTCTGCTTCTGCAGATGTTTCCATGGTCATGTGGCAGGCATGACTAGACACCGGAGTGCATGGAACGCTGTTACCTTCCCACCGAAGTGGTCCCTATTTATCTACTTGCAATTTCTTGCTTTCGAACTGCTAGGTTGGCAGGAGCTGGGACAGAGACGGGAGCTCATTTCGTCCTGCAGTACTCGGGAATCGAACTGCTGACCTTCCGCCTCCCAGCTATTTTAAGCTTTATGTTAAAATTAGATATATTAAAAGCTTGTCTAAAGAGAAAAGTTTTTAATTGTCACTAAAAGGACAGGAGAGAGAGTGGCAGTTATTGCATCAAGTAAGTGATGTGCCTGGTGTGCTAAATGCAAAAACACTCCTGGTCACAGCTGAAACCTGGACATCTAGGCTCAAGGTTGAGTACAGAAGCATACAATCCATCCAGCTCACATCCATCCCTGTTCTTCAATCTGCTTTTTATTGACCAGAACTATCTTTATCTTGTCTGGATTAAGTTCCAATCTGTCTGCCATCATCCAGTCCATCACCAACATCATAAACTGGTTTAGAACAGGAATTGTTTCTTTGGTGTTAGATGAGACAGAGAAACAGATTGGGTGGTCATCAGTATACTGTTGGCATCAAATTCTAAAACCATGACAACAAACAGTTGTCCAGGTCTGATAATGTGCCGGATGAATTTTTTTTAATTGAATATTTTTAGATGCAGTAGGAGAAGTGAGACTGTGGAAATGGAACCTGTGTATATGTAGAGCAGTCTGTATGTGCATATGTGGGCACTGTTCCTGGCATCACAGGAAAAAAATGGTGAGGGTGGAACCCTTCAGAAACAGTAGGAGAGATGGATGCAGCCATGAATGCTATGCATTCTTTATGTAGAACTACAAGATCTTCAGTTAAGAAGGCTTCAGCCACTAGCATTCTACTTTTGAATTCCTTGCTGTTTCATCAATGTTCAATCTGGGATTCTCTGGGGCTGAACTAAGGCAATTCTTTCCACAACCAATGTTTGTATTGCCATGAAATTTGTGTGCATAATGAGATGCAACTGTGACTGTAAGGATATCTTGGATGCTCTATTACAGGGGTGCCAAAACTATGGCCTGGGGGCCAGATCCAGCCCCCAACACCAATTTATCTGGCCCACATCACCCTTTCTGCTCCTGGAAGCAGAAGTAAAACACGGGGGAAATCTTTTAGTTGATATGGGCACATTTTTCTTCCACTTCCAGGAGCAGCAAGGGTGGTGTGGGCCAGATAAATTAGGGCCAGATCTGGCCCCCAGGCCTTAGTTTGGTCACCCCTGCTTAAAGCAGAGAAAATGGCAGCCTAAAAATCTATCTCATCCTGTTGCAGAACAGATTGCAAGGGGCATTTTACTTCTGCTTCCGGTGAGAGGAACCATGTGACTGGCCTACTGAACCATGTGACTGGCCCATGGCCCAAAAAGTTTGGGGACCCCTGCTCTATTAGTTAATACAAATTTTGTAAGAGAAAGGTCAAAGGAAGAGCACATTCTTCAGCAGCAGTGTGGCTACATGATTATCAGACCATTTGGGGACTTCTAAAACCTTTTCAAATATGAGTGTTTCTCTTTGTACTGCATGAGTGCTCATTTAGGCCACTGAAGTAAAAACAAAGTAGCAAGCATGAACAAGTATTCTGCATTCCTTGCAGCAAGCTCAGCCAAACAAGAACTTCCCTTCTATACTTGTTCATATTCCTTAAAGCACCTATTTGCCATTCTTCTTTCCTCTCTAATGGAGGCAAACTTTGGCTTGAATCCTTTTTCCATTGTACCTGATCATTTGACACTGGCAATGGGGAAAACCTTTTAGTTGATGATGATGGAGGTGCAGCGGGGGCCAAGAAATTGTAGTTTTATATTATGAAAAAATGAGCAGAATGAAATATTCTTCCCTTTCTCATAAAACAGTATCTTAGAGATTATGTCCTTAGAAGTATGTCCTAAATAAAGAGATCCCATTGAATCTATGTCGTCTACATCTTGACTTAACAAGTGCCAGTAATTCATCATTATCATGGGCCTTCAGTGGCTCAGTGGTTAAGAAGCTCACCTTGTTAGCTGGAAGGCCTGCAAGTTGGCCATTCAAGACCCGGGTACTGCATAACAGTTTGAGTGCCTATCTCTGTCCCAGCTTCTGCCAACCTAGCAGTTCGAGTGAAAGACATTGCAAGTAGATAAATAGGGACCACTTTGGTGGGAAAAGATCTTGGGAATATGAAAGGAGCCTCATTTGGATGTCCCCTGAATGGAGTTTCTCCAGTAAAAATCCTTTCAACCCAGAATAATTTCTGACACAAAATCATCATCACCATCACCATCACCATCATCGCAAAACAGACCTAATTTACAAATTATTCTCATTTTATTAAGATGCCATTAAGAGACAATAAAACTAAATTCAAGAAACATAGGCCAGTAAATTAATTGAATTGTTCCATATGTGGATTTAAAATGAATCAAGAATATGGTTTAAATTATATTTTGGCACAATATTCTTAATGTTGAATATTAATAATTTATTATCAGTTCTACAATTCACTCCTGGTCTTATTTTAGCACATAGAATATAGGTTCTTCATCCCCATGTACACATGCATAAGATGTCTGTTCATTTGATTTGAAACATGTATTTGCAATAAACAGATTGTTAGCCTCACAGAGCTCTATGAGACATTCTCCTGCTTCATTTCTGTCCCCTGTGCCAAATTTCCAACAACATTTGGTTCTGCTTTGTTCCCTATGTTTGATGTGTTCTAGTTACCTATGATTATAAGCATACTTTTTAATGTGTAATAAAGGTCCTCTTGGATACTTGCATAAAAGCATTCAATTCTTCAGCATCTGTCATTAGAGCATAAACTTGAATGATAGTTATTTTGGTAGGCTTTCCATGAAGTCTGATTTATATTATTTTGTCATTATACTCCTATCTGCCTGTGCTACCTCTTGCTTCAGTATTAAAATCCATTTTGGAAGGTTTGTCATTTCCATTTTCATAGTAGAATACTTTGCAGTTGTCAGACTGAAAAGATTCCATTCCAGTCTGCTTTAGTTAACTAATACCAAGCATTTCTTGCTTTTAGATGTCATGTTTCTCACATTCCATGTTCCAGTTTTATGTGTTGGGCAGCATAGACTTCCTTTTCACTTCTGTGCACATCAGCCACTAAAGTCTTTTGCACTTTAAAGTTGTTATACAGTATCATTAGAATCAAAGCTAGTTGTATTTGCTCTTTTAGTAGCTGACTGAGTGTTTTTCAACCTGAAAACCTCATCTTTCAGCACTATATCTTGTTCTATTTTCAGCTGTCTCGTTATAAGTTTTTCATGTTAAGGAAAATTCATCAGGAGTTTACCACTGCTGCCTTCTGCACTGTGCTAACTAAAGTTAGCTTGGTTGCCATCACCATTGTTTCCTTCATCAAGATATTCCAGTATGGCACAAAAAGGCAGTGTTTCCCACCAGTGCTCTTACAATGATAGTGGGTCCTCATTATTCTTCTGGGCAGAACAGAAACTTAAAAGGTTTGGTTACATCAAGAAATCTTGGCAGAATCATTATATCCAGCTGAAGAATCTCTGTCCAGGCCTGGATGACAGCAAACCCCATATAAATAAGCAGTCTAATTCTTATTCTGTAGACAGACAACTTTTTCTCTAAGATTAGCAGGCTTAAACTCAGTGACTCAGTCCTAATTTGGATGGCAGCACCCACTGCAGTCTAATAAATAAAGCTTCATTCAAAGTTACAATAGAGTCCATGTCTATTTAAAAAGTTGGTAAAAGAGTGAGCAGAGATGTTGGAATTTGTTGTTCAGTCGCACAGTCGATTCTGACCCTTTGTGACCCCATGGACCATTGCCTGCCAGGCACCTCTGTCCTCCACCATCCTCCTCAACCCACCCAGCTCTGTACCCATTGCATCTACAATATCATCTAGCTATCTCATTTTTGGCTGCCCCCTTCTTCTTTTGCCCTCCACCTTTCCCAGTATCAAGGTTTTCTCTCTTCTCATTTGATGTCCAAAGTACTTTAGCCTCTTCTTTATTATTTGACCTTCTAAGCAGCAGTCAGGGTTGGAATAGCTCAAAACAATTCAATAATTATTCAACCCCCTCCCAACTTGGGGGAAAACCCCCATATAGCCCACTTCTACACAAAGCCAAAACACATGTATAAAATTCAGTTTTGGACTACTCCTTAATTCCTCACTGCAATTGTCAGTGGTGTTCTTTCTCACCTTTTGTTGTTGTTGTTGTTGTTGTTCAGTTGTACAGTCAATTCTGACCCTTTGCGACCCTGTGGACCATTGCCCGCCAGGCACCTCTGTTCTCCACCATCCTTCTCACCCCAGCCAGCTCTGTGCCCATTGCGTCTACATTGTGCTACCTTTGGTGTCCTTAAAAAGGTTTTCCTCCATGTTCTTCCTTTCCAACCCCAATCCCCTCAACAAAAGCCACGATAAATAACCAAAATAACCAGGCTTGTTAGACAGTTTCCAGTTATCAAACTGCTGAATAACTGAAATGTCACTGCCAAGCACTTCAAAACCTTGAACCTTCCTGCTCTGCTCTCACTTTCTTTGGCTCATTAAGTCAGTTTGAAGTCTGACTAGAGAAAGGTTTTGCACTCTAACTTCTCCCTCTCTCTCTTTTTAGTGAAACAAAGTTTTAAAGGGGTTTTTAAAAGGTGAAAGGTTAAGACAGCACAAATGTTGCTCCACCCTCAAACCAGAACCTATATGAATTAAGAACAACATCAGCTGGTGGCCAGTTGCTCTGCCATTTTCACCTACTGCTGCTGACTAGTTGCTGCCCTAATGAAGGTTCAACAACACATTGTACCATTTCTGTTTTTGCTTTGGGTTTGCCATGCTTGAAATCAGTTTTAAAATTGCCAACCACATGATGTATAGCTAAATACATATTCTTTTCTGTTATTAAACACCCAGGAGAGATTAGTTTATATTGAATCGATTACAGTCATTTATAAAAATAATATTGACATGTATGATCACATGTGTTGGAATACATTGTGTTTGTGGGCTTTGTCAACTTTTTGGTGGCTATATAACAGTTTTCAGAACTCTTAACCTTTTGAAAAAAATATGTTTCAAATTTAGTGCTGCATTGCTTAACTGCTGAAAACTGTGATCTATAAAGCGATGTTTAACATCAATTAAGTGCTATGCTACTTAAACCACAATTCTCTACACAGGGACAAAGCACAACACATTGATCATGTAGGGCTTGGGAAGAAAAATTGGACCTCTAATGTGCCAGTTCACTTATGAATGCTACAATTTGAAATTGTGTGGACCAATATACCATACATTTTACAACTGCATGAAAAGTTGTCCTATGACGACACACTCAGTGACAGAAAGATGCACACAGAAAGATATTAAATCAACTTTAAAAAGACCAAATCAGTTCCCAATACATTTACTCTGATTTCCCAGCTGTGATCCTTCTGTCTTCCATGTCTCTCCTAGAGATCCAAGCACTTAATGGAGTCTGGACTCCTGACAGCATTGCTCTCAGCCTCACTGATACTGACACTTTGCTGACAAACTTAAACCCTTTCACCACATTAGGGTGTGTACCGAAGAAGAATCGTATTGCCAAAATATGATTTTCATAACATTCCTGACAAATGTAAGGTACACATAAGGAATACATTTGCATTACTAAGCTCAAGTGACTGTGAACCAGAAGAACTGTGGATTGAGATAAAAGATATTATTCATAAAGAATTAAAGAGACATTTCCTGTAGTAAAAAGAAAAACCCTTGGTGGATGATGCAAGAAAGACTTACAATTGTAAAAAGCAGGCAATTAACAGAAATTAAATGTTACAGAAATAGAGTAATGATCCTGACTGCAATTGTTTGATGACTTTCACATACAGACAAAAAAAATGCAATAAACGGTGCCAAGAGAAAGAGAACAACAAAAGAGGGGGGAAATAACAGACCTCTTCCAGAAGATTCAGGAAACCAAAGGGAAATTTAAACTTAGATTAGGAATGCTGTTTGTCAGCTGGAACTCTTATCCGAGAATGTATTTTTACAGAAGCAGGAAAAATGTCATTGATGTGAATTTTTTTCAGGTGGATCCTAGCTTGCCATGAAGTGACTCACTATGACCATGGAGTCATCTTCTACAGTACATATGGAATGAGACATGCAGGATTTAACACCAGGACTGCAATGGGCTGCCACTGCCTTGAGGATACGACAAGGTGCACATTCACAGCCAGTCCATCTGACATGGCCTCTATTCAAAAGTTTAGCTAGCTCATCCCCATCAGTGGAGAGTATAATGAAGAGCTTTCCAGATCAACCCAAAAACATGTAAAACTTGATACACTGCTGGTGTCTTCTTATGTAATCAAATTTTGGGCATGAGAAATTAGCATAGTTAACCTTCATTGAACCTTTGCTTAATGAGTATTGTTCTCTATATGTTTTAATTAACCTGCTAGTGTTGTACAATGCTTCCAATAAAAAATCACAGACACTGCAGTGTGCAACTTAGCTTTTCGTCTCAGAAAGCAACATCACTGAAAGCTTGAGATTAAAACTGCCTTTTTTTCAAAGTCTTCCTGAAAAATCCTTTCAGAGTCATTCCAACATCTTGACTGCCTAGCCAAGAAATATTAATATTTTAAATTATATTTTGGAGAGGATAGAAGTGGTTTACAGGCACTGATGTCAAACGATTGCACTGATGATAAAGGATTGCTTTGAAATATTGCTTTTGCAAAAGGTGCCATAGAAATTGGGAGCTTGAGAGTCAGAATGAAAACACAAAAGACACATAATAAAGATTTAATACACAAAAGACCAGTTTAGTTCTATATGTTATTTACAACTTTATGAAATTGCTATCCCCCTCTCCAGGAAGTGGCTGGTGGGCAATGGTCCATGGGGTTGCAAAGAGTTGGAATCAACTATGCGACTGAACAACAACAAAAAGATTATAACAATAATAATAATCTTAGGACTGCAAAGCTGGAAGGGGCCCTATAGATGATCAAGTTCAGCCCATGTCAAAGTGGTATAGTGGGGAATCAAACTCCCATCCTATGATTCTGCAGCCAGATATGTAAAGCACTGAGTTATAAAGCAAAAAGAGCTAAGCATACACACACCCACACCCACACCCACACCCACACACACCCACGGACATACACATACAGTATTTACATGTGCAGAAAGGAATGAGCATTACCTACTGTAGAAACGCTTTCTTTCTTTGAGAGTTAAGTAGTGGAGGTGGAACTCTCCTAATGGTCATGGAGGCGTAAGAGGCCATCCTAGATGGACTGGCTGTGAAGGTGCACCTTGATAATATCCTCAAGGCCATTATGGTACTGGTGTTAAATCCTGCATGTCTCATTTCATATGTGCTTCAGGAGATGGTCACTTCATGGCAAGCTGGGATCCACCTTAAATAAATTCACACCAATGGCATTTTCCCTGTTTCGGGGAAAAACCAAATTCTCGGATATGAGTTGCAGCTGATGACAATAACTGATATCTGATATTTGACCTTGACATACCATAACTATTATTTTATATCAGATAGAGGAACAAAGATCATTCTAAGATTCTGTTGAGTGGAAGATCCTACTTGTAGACTAACATGAGATTGTGCTACTTGCAAAAGCACGCACAAGTGTTGGTGTTTTCTACTGAGGAAGTTTGGCTTACATTTACTGAAGACTCTGGGTGAAGACTGGAAGACTCTTGGTGAAATTGAAGGTCCACTACATGAACAAATGAGTGAACAGGATCCTGGCCAAAGTATTTTATTGCAGAGCTGGATCTTAATTTCTTTTCTTCCCGTAGACTCCATATCCTGAGTTAGGTATGGAAAAGAATTTCATTGGATTCAAAAGTCCTAATGAACTTTCATTAGGATTTTTGAAACCAATGAAAATTCATGGCTACTTAGCCATGGTGCTTTAATCAATATGGGAAAATGGGTATCTATATAAAATGTATAAATAAATCCACCCATGAGAACCTCAACACTGGAAGGAAACAAAAAGGAAGTCTTTCAACTTGGCATAAAACATGCATCCAATGAAAACTAGCCTCACTAAGCAATGCTGGTAGTTCCAAAGCTCCTCCTTTTTGTCTTTTTTTGAAGTTAGAGATGTCAACCCTCCCTCAACCATCTGGTACTTTAATTATCCTTCATGATTTCATGAAAATAACAGAGAGGCTTTCTGAGAGCTCTTCAGCCAGTTCCTTCAATACTCTTGGATTCAGTTCAACTTGTCTTGGGGATATGAACTCATTCAAATGTATAAAGTATACTTTGACTATTTCCCTATCAATCTCAGGTTGCAATCTTGTCCCCTTCACTCAGATTTGCCTGGAGGGACATAGAGTGAGCATTATTTGTGCACTTCTGCTTTCAGTTTCCCCTTTCAGTAGAAGATTTATGCTAAAATGAGACATCAGGATTGGATCTAGTCAAGACACAGATCTGATCACCAAATCACATTGAGCCCATCAATATATATATATATACCATGACAATTTTAATGAAGGTGATGAGTGTTCTGCAAGACCTATAAGATTCTTGGTCTTTGTAGTGTGAAAAAAGGTCTGCAGAGTCAGAGGTTAGGATTTTCGTCCCCCACTTTGTATCTCAGAAAAGCCAGTTTGTGTAGCCTTGGGGAAGCTGCCCATTCTGAGGGTATCCCCAGAAGAAAAGAATGGTAAACTACTACTGAATATGCTCTACCTAGATAACCCTGAATAAAGTCATCATCAGAATTGACTTGATACTACACATTTATTTATAGCATGACAGAATGAGGGGAATTGCTCCTGTCCTAAATTTAGAAATTCATGTATAAATATAGGGTACTAAAAATCTACAGAGACGTGTTCTTTTACAAATGCCATTCTTGGCACAGCACATATAAACCACAAGGATTTTCTTAGTGCTTTTTAGAAGGGAATTTTCCAAATAATGCTGACAAAAGAAAACACTCTAATCTTTTAACTATGATATAGCCAGAGGGATGAAAAGCTTCCTGATTTGGACATATAAGCAGCCCACATTACAGGCACTGGCTTGTAGAAGTGTGTAGTGTCTATCTCCTTTATTAGACCAGACCTCCAATTTTTAGTGACACCACTCAGTCTCTAAATGGGACTTTATCTACAAGTTCTCTTCCCTACCAGGATAGTAGCTCACACTACTATTACCCGACTTTGTTTTCTGTGGGCAACTGATGGTTATCCACATGTAGTTGAACTCTCAATTCCCATCATCCTTCTTCATTGAGTGTTCTGACTAAGGCTGAGCGGGAAAATGAGTTCAATAAAATCTGAAGGGCTTTGTTTGTTCATCTCTGCTCTAGCTTCCGTAGTACTGAATGGAGCAGAAATTCAGGATGGCAGAGAAGCTGTTTTCTGCCAGTGCTGCTGCTCTGATGATGGACTAGCCGGGCCACGGAAAGAAGTGATCAGCAAGACAGTTCACTACACAGCTGAAGCATGGAAATATCCTATTGTTGTTCTGTGCTCATGTTCTGTGCTCATGCGCATGTGTCCTGCCAACACAGAAGCACAGCAGCTGAAGTGTCCCCAGGAAATAATTCCATGGGTTCCAGTTTGATATTGTCACTCATAGCAGTTTTTATTAATAGCACATAGGCAACTGCCTCTTCCTCCCTTGTTGCCAGGGGGCTGAGGTTTTGGCACTAATCTCCTGGGCAAAGTCTCTCTGACTGCGGCCCCAATTCACTTTGCTTCAGCCTCTGAAAGCACAGGTCCAGAAAACCAGAAGGGAAGTATGAATATCCAGAATGCAGTTCTTTTAGCAGTAGATGAGGGGGACCAGGCTCTGTGGCATTGTTCCTCCCAACCACTTGTTATTGCTTGTATCTCCAGAACCATGGCTCCTATGAGGCAGGGTAAATGCCAAGACTGGCATTGTGAGAGTCTCAGGTCCCAGCCTCTCATGTCCCAGTCCCTTCCATGGCTGAACAGGCTGGATAGGAGGAAGTATCTCCACTTGTCCTGGATCCCTGCTTGTACTTCTGTGGATGCTAAGAAGATGGGGATACCAATGCTTTACTACTTCTCCCTATGTCTCCTCTTCATCTCCCCTTCATCTGTGCCAATGGTGGAATTCATTTTTTTTAAATTACCTACTCTTTTTTTAAAAAATTACCCACATTGCCAACAAATGTTGGATCATACAGAAATCAAAGGAATATCAGAAACAAGTCTACTTCTGTTTCATTGAGAACACCAAGGGCTTTGACTGTGTGAACCTCAACAAAATGTGGCAAGTAATTAAAGAGTTGGGAATAACAGAACACCTTATATGCCTCATGAGAAATTTGTATATGAATGAAGAAGCAACAGTTAGGACAGAATATGGAATGACAGAGTGGTTTGGAATAGGAAAAGGAGTAAGACAAGGCTGCATTATGTCACCCTGCTTATTCAACTTATACGCACATTATGTGCAATGCAGGGTTGAATGAATCACAATTTGGGATCAAAATTACTGGGAGAAACATCAACAACTTGAGATACGCAGATGATACTACCCTAATGGCAGAAAGTGAGGAAGACCCAAAGAAGCTGTTGCTTAGGTTGAAAGAAGAGAGTGCAAAAGCTGGCTTGAGACTCAACATCAAGAAAACTAAGATAATGACAACAGGCCCTATCAGTCTCTGGAAAATAGATGGGGAAGAAGTAGAAGCAGTCACAGACTTTACTTTCCTAGGGTCAAAGCTCACTGCAGATGGTGATTGCAGCCATGAAATAAAAAGGTGACTGATTCTTGGGAGACATGCTATGGGAAACCTGGGGAACATAGTGAAAAGTACAGAGATTACCTGGTAAACAAAAATTGGCATAGTCAAAGCAATTGTATTCCTGGTGGTAATGTATGGTTGTGAGAGCTGGACCATTAGGAAAGCTGAGAGCAAAATAATAGATGCCTTTGAAATGTGGTGTTGGAGAAGAGTTTTGAGAGTCCCCTGGACAGCGAGGAGAACACATAGGTCGATCCTAGAAGAAATCAACCCTGACTGCTCCTTAGAATGTCAAATAGTAAAGATGAAGCTAAAATACTTTGGACATCAAATGAGAAGAGAGGATTCACTTGAGATAGCCCTGATGCTGGGAAAGGTGGAGGGCAAAAGAAGAAAGGGGCAGCCAAAATGATATGGCTGGATTGTATTGTAGATGCAGTGGGCACAAAGCTGGGCAGGCTGAGGAGGATGGTATAAGACAGAGGTGCCTGACAGGCAATGGTCCATAGGGTAGCAAAGGTCGGAATTGACTATGCGACTGAACAACAAAAACAACAAAGCTCTGTGGGCATGGTATGGTGGGCATGGCCAGGGGGAAAGCCCCATGTTGCACCCAAATTAGGACTACTTTATTTCACAACTTGGATGGGCGTGGCCAGCCAGAATTTTTGCTACCAGTTCTGGCCAACTGGTGCAAACCTGCTGAATTCCACCACTGCCCTGAGCCCTTCAATTCCACTCCTTTTGTTCACACCATCACACCCTCCCCAGCTGTCCCACATCAGGCAATGGTCCCTCCACTGATGTTGCACATCCCTACCATCTAGGGGCTTGGGATAAATGGAATAAATGCTACTTGCATTTCCAAAAAGAGGTCATCTAACAAGGACTCTGAAATGAATTGAGGAAGTCATAGGAGGACTCCAATCTGACCCATCCTCATGCCTCCTAAACTTTCACAACCCTTCTCTGACAGAGTTTGTGCAGATGTTGTATGGGTCAGGAGGGGCAGGAGCTTGTTTCCATTATTCTGAGCCATGACTCCCTGATCAGTTCCAGCAGTGAACTAATGTTTCTTCCAGACAGTTTCCAGACTTGCTAAATGGCAAAGCATTTTTCTAGTGGCTTTTGTTTCTATGATTGTACTGAAGAGCAGAAGATTTATGTTACTCGTTGCTAAGTTTGATGCAGAAGCATACCTCCAGTGGAAAACATTTAAATTGTTCTTTTAGAATGTAGCTATGTGGCTGTCATAAAAGCTTATCTGATAAATGCTTCTTTCTTACTGTTAGCTGGCAAGGGAGCTGTCAGAGAAGGGGGAAATGTCTAAATCTAACAGGTAACAAACTGGAAACAATTGTGGGGTTACTATTTCCCTTGTCCTGACCTGCAGGTTTTTAAAGTGGACCTCCCTAACAAAGTGAAGAAAAGCAATGGGATAGATTGAATCCAATAGGGACCCTCATGAATTAAAGGACATTTCTAATTATTGCACTTGTTCAACAGATAACTTTTCCTAGTTCTTCATCATGTTGCAGGAAAATGAGAGAGTCCATGGTAAATAAACTAGATTTTATTAACATGCCACTACTTTTTGTTCTCTTTTGCACAAGCATTTTGTTGTGCTGCACTCCCCCACTCCCCCACCCCTGCATTCCTATGGCTTCATTGCTTTCTGTGTTTTGAAGCAGTTTGTGAAACAGATGTCACCTGTCAGCAAATAGGCTAGGAACAGAATCTTCTGAAGTGCAACAGTTGCACTTAAAACTGTTTTATTTTACTGATTTACTCTAAAAGACTTGTTTCTTTGGGCGGGGTGGGTGGGGGTGGGGACTATCTTGACTTCTGTTGTCATAGCACACCATTACAGCCATTATAAAACTAATGATACACCGTCTAGTCAATTCTGACTTTGGGCCATCCTTCTTTGAGTTTACTAGGTAGAGAATACATAGAACTGGTTTGCCATTCTCTTCTTCTGGGTCACCCTGGGACTGTGCTGTTTGCCCATGGCCACATAGAATGGGTCTTCTGGGATGCTGCTCAGCAGGAATTGAACTCCCAACCTCGGGTTCTTCAGCCAAATATCTAACTCACTGAGCTATCCGGGGCATGATGAATGACATATTAATTGTCCTTCAAGTTACATACTGGCACAGTGCCAGGAAAGGATGAGAATGATGATCTGATGATGTTGTAATCATTGTGATATTACTACTGATGGCTTGCAAGTACAGTGGTACCTCGCTTAAAGAGCATACTGTGTTCCACAGGATTGCTCTTTAAGCGAGTTTGCTCTTTAAGCGAAACACTATTGTAAGTGACCGATTGTGATTTCTGGTGGGGCGGATTGTGAACCCTGATTTAGTTGTTAAGCAAGTTTTTGGTTGGTTTTAGTTGTTACATGAGAAAATTCTGCTTTTTAAGCAAGTTAGTCTCTAAGCAAGGCATTCTTCATGCGAGGTTTTACTATACAGTAGAACCTTGCTTAACAAATTTAATGTGTTTTCTGGGATCTTTTGTACTATGAAAAATTTGTAAAGTGAATTTCCCATAGCAATTCATTGAAAACCGAAATTTGTTAACCAAAACACAGTTTCCCATAAGAATGCATTGAAAACCAATTAATCCATTCCAAAAAATAAAATAAAAACAAAATTGTTAACCCAGCCACTATTTTCTACGGATTTCCTTTTGTTATGCGGTTCTTGTGTTAACCGAGCCATTTGTTATTTATTTATTTATTTAGATTTATATCACCACCCACTCCCCATGGTGACTCAGGGTGGCTTACAATCAGAGGGAAAAAAACACAGCACAAACAGCTAAAATCCATTCCTCCTCCCGGCCAGAGGACGTTAGTCTTATCCTTCCCTGGGCAGGTAGGACCCAGGATTAGGAAATGGAAGCTTCCATCTAAAAACCTTAAAACTGTTAAAAGATTTGTTAAAAGATTAAAAAGATTAAAAGATTTGTTAAATGAGGTTCCACTGTATTAGCAAATCAAGTATATTTGGGGACCTTTAAACTAGTGGCGTTTGTTTTTATGATTATAATGAACAGAAGATTTATACTAGTTGCTAAGTTTCTTTGTTCTCTTTTGGAGTAGAAAGCACAGCAAACAACTGAAACCCCACTGGAGTGAGGGCAGCAACCCCTCAAAGAATTGGCTATTGCTTTCCATGTTGTCCAAACCCCAACAAACTGTAGTTAATCTTAGTTGGATTATAACTCAGATCATCCTTAGCCCATATGCCATTGTTCATGTTGATAGATGATCATGGGTATGATAGGCCCAAATACTGGAATATGTGGGGTTATATAAAATTTTGGGATACACAGGACATTAAAGGATAGTTTAGGAAAGTGACTTGCTTGACTGAACCAAAGTTAAGGTCTACTACAATTTATTGTTTGGGTTAGACTAAACTAGAGTTAACTTAATATTGAAGCAGAAGTTTCCGATCTATTCACTACCAAGTGAGGTGAAGAGAGCAGGAGGAGCAGTGATGGGATGACAAAAAATCTACTACCACGCCATGACGTCACGGACGTCATGGGCGTGGCCAATGTCATGACGTCATGACGTCATGGCCGAAGCCGACGTCATGACGTCATGACGTAGTGGGCGGGCCCAAAAATAAAAATAAATAAAAAATAAAAATAAACATACACACACACACCCCTCCCTCTCAGCCCACCCACCCAGACACAAATAAATAAATAAATAAATAAAATAAAAACAACCACCCACCCAAAACACAAATAAATTACCCCTCGCTTACCTTTCTTGGGACCCGGCACCCCGACTGCGTCCACAACCGCCGCCGCCACCGCCAGAGCTGCCTGCACCCCTGTGGCCTCCTCTTCCTCCTCCTTTTTAGCTCGGCTCCGGCCATGGCCAGGGGCGGCGGGCAGCAGTGGCTCTAGCCGCGGCTGCCGAGCCTCCCTGGGCCATCCCCATGCCGCACCACCGCCGCCTGCATTCCTCCTCCGCCAGGCGCCGCAGCCGGGCTAAAAAGGGACCGGTCCAAGGAGGAGGCCACAGGAATGTAGCCAACGGCAGCTCCGGCGGCGGTGGGTGGCGGTTGCAGGCACCCAGCCCACAGGCTGCGCCCGGCGGAGGAGGAGGCGTCAGCGGTGCACCGCACGTCCCCAGGGCATGGGGCTTGTCGGCAGCGGACGGCCCAGGCAGCCCTCAACGTGCCACAGGGGAGGTGCCCTTCTCAGAGGGCTGGTGCTGCCTCCGCCGTCCTGAAAGCTCTAAACAATTTTTTAAAAAAATCGGAGCTAAAATGGCTCCAATTGACTGCGCATGTGCAGAAACTCAATGTGACGCATGCGCAATGTGTCAGATTGAGTTTCTGCACATGCGCAGTCAATTGGAGCCATTTTAGCTCCGATTTTTTTTAAAAAAAATTCTTTCGGTGAGGCGTCCGGAACCGGACGCCTCAAAAGTGGACTCCCCTCACGGAGAACCCTCCGGAATTGGTCCTACCGGTTCCAGGGATCCGTCTGGAACCGGGGACATCCCATCACTGAGGAGGAGCCTGCCTGCCTGAGGTTTGCTGAAGATTGTGATCATCATAACAAACAGTGTTATATATCCAGACTGAATCAGTATGTAATGGTTGCCATCTTTTGGAAACCATTCAATCTTAATGGCATTTGTTATCTTTGACAAATTATACTCCTTGGGATGTTAGTGGAACTAAGTGAATCTCTTCACAATTGAACTTCATTCTTCACTACCACTGCCCTCTGTTTCATGTAGTTCTAATTTCATATAATAAGGGGTTATCATATTTAAAAGATGCACATTGCGTAGCAGGGGTGGCTAAACTACAGCCTGTGAGCTGGATCTGGCCTCCAATGCCAATTCATCCAGCCTGTGCCACCCACACCACTCATGGAAGCGGAAGTAAAACATGCCAACACATGCACAGAATGCTGCTGTAAATATGTTCTGCACATACACAGGTGCATTTTACTTCTGCTTCCATTGGGTGGACCCATGTGACTGGCCTGATCACCTGTTTGGGGGGCATGTTCAGGACCACAGCCTAAAAAGTTTGGACACCCATGTTGTGTAGCATGCCATTATTTAACAAATTGATCATCGTGGAGTTTTCATAGTACTGTACACAGATCAACACTGCTTGTATGTTCTGAAAACAGTTTTAAGGTATCAGTGCAGATAAATCTACCTTCTGAAGTGGAAACAGTGCATATACACATAGAAAAACACCTGCCAAGAATGCACATAACTTTTGGTTGCCCAGTTTTCTGAGTCCATACTAGAGGTCTTACTGTACTAGGTACAGGTGATTGGGTGCAGTAGTAATGAAAATATAACACATGACATTATGACATTGTGGGCGGGGCCAAATAAAAAATAATAAAATAAAAATAAAAATAAGCACATCCAAAGGTGAGTCACTTACCCTGGGGAGTAGGCTATAGGGAGCTTCAGGCCAGCAGCTTCTCTTCCTCCCCCCCACTTGGGAGGACAGCAAGGAGGCTGTGCATACGTGCCAAGGACTGAAGATGTGCATGCACACCAAGTGCTTGGCGTGCATGCGCAGTGGGGGAACCAGTGAAAAGGTAAGCCCCGAAGGTGGTTCCCCCCAAAAGCTGCTACCGGTTCTCTGGGACACTGGGGAAAGTTACTACCGGTTCTGGCGAGCTGGTGATAACCTGTTACATCCCATCACTGGATAGCTGTCAGAAAGCACCCCGTGGAACCTCTCTTCAAACACCTCTTTTCTCACAGAGCTACAGATTTTTTTAAATTATCTGTAAAACTACCTATTGTTAGTATAAAACATTTTATTGATAAAACAGTGACTTCCTCCATGGTGTCATGGAACACAGAGTGGTTGTGGGAATCCTGTGTTGAGATCAGGGGCGTAGCTACCGCCGTATCTGCCGTATCAATTATACGGGGGCCCCGGGCCACGGGGGCCCCCTACAGCAAAAATTAATAAAAACTTCCCAATTTTTTTTATTTCACAAGGGCCCCCCAAACAAATTTTTATACGGGGCCCCGTTAAGGCATGCTACGCTTCTGGTTGAGATACTAATAATCCCATGTCAAAGATGCTCAGATCATGCCTTCTGCTCTTTAGGTTTTGAATTCAGATACCAGAAGAGCTAAAAGTCTCTAAAGAAATAATGCTGACTTTCCAGAGTGAGTGACAAAGTTTGCTTTCCGCCCCCATATCAATCCCACGGCTTAAATGCATCTGAAGGATCGAGATTGGCCAACTGCCCTTCGCAGATGTAATCACAGATTTATTCTTAAACAGAATTTAGGTCACATATTTCACATGCTGTTTGAAATTATCAGCGTGCAATTGTGACAAAAATTGTTCAGAAATATGCAAAAGCCAGTTAGCTGACTATAGTTATTTTCGTATATTAAGGTGGGTGAATATTTGATTATATTTTCTCCCCTTCTTCTTCTTCTGCTATAATTAATTACTTACGGTAGGAAGAATTATTCTCCCCAATTAATTGTTTTTCTTCAAATGTATACCCAATAAATTATTTAAGTAACTTAATACATGGCAAAAATGTTCAAAAAAAATGAAGAAATAGAAATTGAATTTGAAAGCCAAACAATTTGTCTTTAGTCACAGTTTGGTGGAATGCTGTGGAATTAAGTAATGTGAAAGAATTCAATGTTCTATATCACAATGGTCAATTTAGCTATCCCTGAATCTAGTTGTTTTAGAGTTCAATACCCTATAATGTCACCCAGAAGGAAGGATGCAGAGGCGTAGCTACCGCCGTATCTGCCGTATCAATTATACGGGGGCCCCGGGCCACGGGGGCCCCCAACGTGCGTAAGCAAAACAAATCTTTACCATTCCTAAGGGCCCCCAAACAAATTTTTATAAGGGGCCCCGCCAAGGCACGCTACTCTTCTGGAAGGATGCCAAACACTTTATATCCAGGGTGCACTAGAAATGTAGATATCCTATCTTCCCTTCTTTTAACTCAAACAATACAAAGGTCTTCCATGAAAGGCAGGCTGACTCTAGTTATTCTCACTATAATCCCAACTATCCGTTGAAGTCAATTCCTATCCTGTTTTGTTGCTGCACCAAACCAAACAGTAATAGAATTACAAAGAACAGATTAAATAATTTGTTTATAAAACTGTATCAGTACCTCCTTAATCAAGTTGAACTTCCTGAGCTGTTCCAGAAAGTACATGTGTGTTGTGGCTTCTTAATTGCCCATTTCAAGTCTTGGGAATTTATAGAACCCAGATATTTAAAGGACTCCACTCCCAATATTCAATATGCAGTGGTGGGATTCAGCAGGTTCTCCCCATTTTGGCAGAACCAGTAGCACAAATTCCAGCTGGCCCCACCCATCCAAGTTTTGAAATAAAATCCTTACTCTGGTGCAACACAGGGCTTTTCCCCTGGCCATGCCCACCATACCACACCCCTGTAGTAAAAAAAAATTGAATCCCACCACTGTCAATATAGTAAGAAGAACTTTCCCCAAAATCTACTATCAACTCCACTGTTTGTAACTCCCGTTACTGTTGCTTTAAAAAAGCTAGTGATCTCTTATTGTTTCATTTTGTTTTACTAAGAAAAGGAGGGGAAGTAGTCCAAAATGGCTTTTAGCAGTCTTAACCAGGCCGTAGGGGCACAATACATGCACAGTACCCAAAACAACTTCCATAAGCCTCACAGGAACATTGTAAATTCCTCAGTTACATCAGGCATCAGAAGCAAGGAAGATCTCCCAGAGGATTATTGGCTGACCTGGGTTATAGAAGGACTAGAAAGATCTCCCTAATAGGATCCATTATTGTTACATTGCAAAAGGAGTGGGGACCCATTTACTGTGAAAGTTATAATGCATTTAGTGGACACAGATATTTGCCAGTTTTGTAAATTTACTGTAGCAAAAAGTCTGTGCTGTAAATCAGGATTGCAAAACTTGTGGTTCCCCTGCATCTCTTGGCATCCCTTACTGCAGACTACATGAGGTGGGACTGGTGAGAATTACAATAGATATATTTCATCAGGTTGCCAGCTTTCAGGGGAGTTGGTGAAGTTTCAGGGAACTCTTGAACTTCTCTGGTTCTCTAGGTGGGAAGAAAAATCTCAACTTGAACATCGAGAAGGACACATTTTGATTTTTCTTTAACATGAGGAGGCTTTGAAGCCTACATATCATTACTAACCCCCTTTACAGCTGGTACTAGGGCTCACTGGCTTACTGTGAAGTCACTGGTGTTTGTGTTGCTTCAAATAGCAAAATTAGCCCAAGTGCATGTATCAGTTGGCTCTCACTTCAGTTCCTTTCCCTCAATTCTGGATTTTTTGACATACCAACACAGGGCCTGTTGCACCATTTAGGGGACAGCAGAGAGCAGAGCATCAGCATCATGACTCATGAGCTCTTGTACAGCACTGACAGCAATAGTGAGTAGACAAGAGGGAAAAACACTGCCTCATCCCAACCCCAATCTTACTTGTGTCTGTGAAAACACAAGACCATAGTTCCTTGTCATAGATTTTGGCCCTGACATCACAGAGATGGGATGCTTCTGCCCTGGCAACCCAACCTTCCTCTAAGTATATTGTATCCTTAAAATAAGAAATATTGGTGATCCAAACTAGCTTGAGAGAAGCACAGAGAGGCCTTGGCAAAGATTTAGCCAGGCAAGTTATAGAAAATTAGGCAGGTGGACCAGACCCGTCTGAGGTTTTATTGTCATTATGTCTCCCTCTGCTTAGATATGAAATGTAAAGCTACCCTGCCTAAACTACATGACACCATGTGCCTTCCACATCAAGTAATAGTTACTATGGGAATGGCTAATTTCAATAAATTTAGTACACGTTTTCTGCATATAACATGTCCAGAAACAACTGTCTTGGCTTTTAAGTTGAAATGTATGATTCTGCTCATGGTTTAATGCTCATACTATGATCATACTTTCTTTGTATACAGTTTCTGTAGAACTTAAAAACAAACACCCCTCCAAAATCTGTTTGCTCTGAAAATGAAGCAAAAGAATTGAATAATAGTTCAAAAGCAAGAAATTGCAAGTAGATAAATAGGGACCACTTCGGTGGGAAGGTAACAGCATTATGTGCACTCCAGTGTCTAGTCATGCCTGCCACATGACCACAGAAACATCTGCAGAAGCAGACAGTGCTGGCTCTTTGGCTTTTAAACAGAGATGAGGACTGAACCCTAGAGTTGGATACGACTGGCTTTTGAACAAGGGAGACCTTTACCTTTTTACCTTCTTTCCTAAAAGTAGGAGGGAAAGTTGTTCTTTACTGAAAGACAAACTCTTATGGGTTGTGGATTATTTTATTTTTTTGCACAAAAGTATTAAAAACAAGTGTAGCGAAAAACTGAGACCTAGTTGACAGAGATTGACAGAGATTGAATTTGGGCTATGGAAATGCATTAGCTGACTGTACAGATCACTGAATGCTCTGTAAAACTCACAGACTGAGTTCATCTGTAGAAGTGGCATTAATAATTAAGGTAAGATTTGGATGCATTGAAAGATAGGGTAGAACCAATTGGTGTGCAAAATGTTGAATAGCAATGCATTGCAAATTAAAATGTAGCTCAACTTCATTTTCAAGAAAAGAGTGAAAATACTAATTAACTGAGTTACATGACTGGATGTTCACAAGACCATCTAGACCACCCTTAGCAAGCTTTTGCACACATCTGCTCTCCCTTGCAGACCAAATCACATCTTTCCAAAAAGACCCACAACTCACAAATAACAATGAGAAAAGGAATAAAATCTTGGCTAAAGTTGGATTGATTAGTAACGGAAAATGATGCTACAGTCGAGCATAGTTATTATGTATGCATGCATGTGAGGCAGGAATGGTTCTACCTGCTAGCAATTATCAAGAGTGCTAAAACAAACTCCATTCCATCACATATGAATATAATGGAAACAATATTGTGCAACATTGTCAGTAACTGCAATATTGTTCATTTCACTTGACCAGTCCAATGAGCTTTCTAATTCTATGAGAGTCCTGTGGCCAGTAAGTTAATAAATGTATAAATAAATATAATTTTGCATTTCAGTGATCATTTCCAAAACTCAGATCATTTTGAGCCTCCTAAAGGAGGCAAACCTGCCTAATACCTTTATCATAGCAAACAGGATAGACTTTTGTTTCCCTCCTTTCAAGCTCCACAGGAAAAGAGCATTTTTAACTTGCTGCGAGAGTTTTTGAAAGCGTCTGCATTGCACAGTGCTCCCAGTGTTTTCAGCAGCCGCTACACTAAAGCTTGAGAATACCGCAAGGGCATGCAGACTTCATGATTGAACACACATCGCTTGAGAGAGAAGAGACTCCTACTGACCTTTCTGTTGCTTAAACGACTGAATAGAACCCGAATGGTGAACCATCTTCATAGAGGAGAGTTTGACCGTAGCAATTTACTGAGCGTAGTGGAATCAAGGTGTTGCAAATTGGGGAACAGTCTGACTTGCTGCTCCATGGAATCCAGCAGATTCGGAACAGCTATGTAACCCAGCACCTGCTTCAGTGAGCGCTCAGCTTAGAAGACTCTACTCCGCTCTGTTGTCATAGAAACCAGATAGACTGGTCCAGCATCTTACTCCCCTTAGTGGATGTTTTAGGTATAATTCACTACATCAGTCTGATGTGGTGGGGGGAGATGCAGCAATATATCATTTTGAATCTTAGCTTCCTACAACCAATTTTTGTCTCAGAGAAGGAAAGACAAGCATTCATTCTCTCTCTTGTTTAGTGTGTCAGCAAAATATTTGCAGTTGTGAGAGACAAATACCCTTGAACTACAGCCACGGACAGATATTTAGAAATTCATGTCAGCAAATGGGTGATAAAAGGATTGTGTAGACAGCTTACACAAACATCATGTTTAACTTGTTTGTTTTGTCTTCCAGTACTTTCTTTTGATTTCTAAAGATTACCTCACACTAGGTCAGGCAAAATGAACTGCAGAATGGACTCACTGAAAGGTGCTTTCATTTTGGCAGTTTCACGTCTGGCGGAGACACGGAAGAAGAAGACCTATGACATTTCTCCCATACAGAAATAATCTCCACAGAAAGAGAACTATATGTGTGGTGCTCAGCATGACTTTTTAGTTTGCTGCAAGTACAGTAGTTGTAACTACAGTATGTTATTTTTTTCTTTTTACCTGACTATTCCATTTTTTATAAAAAGAATAAATTAACCACATATTGTTAAATGTCCATTACCGTCTAAATAGCTGGTTAATTTAATTTAACCCAAATGAAGGCATGGAACATTAACACATTTTTTTACTGAAATAAGGAGGATTCAGATGCACTAGCCAGGAATTCAAAAATATAGTCTGCAGTTCTGCAGTGCATGAAACTATTTTGTAGTTGTTTAATAAATTATATATTTATAGTACCTAGAACTCACTCATCACCTTACCAGGGGATTGTACAACTGGCAGACAACCACCCCATCAACATATCACAATATAACAAGTTCATAAAACATCTCAATAAAATAAATCTGAAACATAACATAGCAGAATTTACTAAATAAGTACCATGAAACTTTTAAATACTTTTGCAAAAAGATAAAATTAACCTAGTGGCAAAATGATAGCAGGATCAATTCTATTTCAGCAAGCTCCACTTTGGTTAGCATACCAGAAATACAGTACCAAAACAGAGAGAGTCCTCTGTCTGGTATATACAGTACAAATAACTTTACCCTGTTCAAAAGACTATCAGAAGACCCTCTTCTGAAGATTATAAGACACTGTTTTTGCTTTTCATGCTACTACTGCTGCTTATATAATCACCCTTATGTGGCATAAATCACGCAACAAGATTTCAACTCATCTGTACCTGGAGAGGGTGCCACTGAAGACATTTTGGAGTATTTCATCTCCAATTTGCTTTCTGACTGGAGGTGGAGCACGTCCGCGATAATTAGTATACATAAGGAAACAAAATTCTCAGTTGACGGGATAGAGCTTAATATAAGTATGCACATTTATTGATGGGACTAAAAACTCTAGCAAACTGCACATGTACAAATTCTGGAAATTATTACCTTTAAAAACATTCTAGCTAAACTAACATTGCAACAGGACACAAGACAGAGTCACACCTACCTTTTCACAATCATAAGATCCTATCTTTGAAGAGGTGACTAAGGAAAGGACCAGTTTAGTAAGCCAAATTGGGGTGATTTGGCTCTGCTTTGGTAGTCTCAGTTACAAATGCAATTGTCTGATATCATAATAAGTGTCCACTTTTACTATTGATGGAGGAAAGGAAGAGCCATGAACTGCAACAAAACTTGTCACCAGTGCAGCTGCTGCTCTGAGTTTAGCTGACATGTCTGATTCAGAGGCTGAGTAACTCGTCCTGCTCCTGGTATACCAATGGATGGAGTGTACATTGCCTCTGTGTGACCCTGTACCATCCTAGGCACTACAACAGCTCTGCAGTTAAGTAGTAGCTTGGCCGGGTACTGTAGTATTCAAGGCTGCTGAAACTCTCTTCTCCCATGAAACCTACCACCTCTCCCTTTCCTCCCTCCCTTCTCTGTGTTCTGCCCCCCTTCTCTGCTGAGCTGCCTGCACTCTTGTCTAGTGCTAATTCATTGCATAAATATAACTGGATCAGTGCTAATCCCTATTATTAAATTTAAAAATAATAAAATAATAATAAAAATCTGGGATATTTGGGGACTGATCACAGGGGAGGATGTTTCTGGAGACCTTAAAATCAGACCCCAATTGCCTACCGCACACCTCTACAGACCTGATTTCCCATTCTATTAGGCAATGAAATGACTGCATGCATGACAAAAAGTCCTTTCAAATCACTCTAGCTTTTAAAAACTGGTAGCCCTCAGGAATACAGGAAAAAACCTCTTTGGGAGAAAAAAGAATCAGACAGATCCAAATCAGCCTTTGCATCATGTAGATAGAAAATAATAATAATAATAATAACAACATGTTAACCTGTTTTAAATATGGATCAAATTTCATGGTATTCGATCAGTTAATCAACTGCTAACGTCTAATGAATCTAGATGGAGACACTGGTGTGGTTATTTTATCCTTACCAATTTCCCCTTGCACAGAAGGATATCAGTACACAGAAACAGACTTTCAGAAAGCACAGCAAGCTGGAGGGGAAAAAAAGGAATTGACAAGAAATTCCTGTTCTTCTCTTTCTTGCTAGAGCATTTCATTAACAGAATTCAGGATCCATTTTATTATTATATTTGAAATATAAAGAAAAAATATATTTTCCACTTCACTTTGCACTAGGAGGACCTCATAGCAAATAAGAGTAAGCAACGAATAACTGAGACTTATAAGAAACATGGATTATGTTAGGTAGTAATGTAAACCAAAGCTTTTCCATATATTTTCATACCACCTTGGCTGATTCTATCTTGAGAAGAAAACCTATGTAGGAGTCCCATGTTACATAGAAATCTAAAAAAGAGTCTGGAAATTGGAAGAGATTTGTGACATTCTGAAAGAATGCCAATGCTTCCAGCAAGCTGAATATCCCATCTTCCTCATTTATTTTGAATGAACAGAGACTTTAGTGAATTGGTTGCTCCGTTAACTGGCAAACTACATGTACATCTATATCATAAATACTTTATTGTTCCTTGGATACACTCTAAAAGGAAAAAGAAAGAATGATAGTTTTTTTGGGCCTGAACCTGACAAACATTGGCCAAAACTCTAATGAATATATATGCCAGCTTAAGTTTTAAAAAAGTGGAATAGCAACAAATTGTCAATAGTTAAGCAGTTGGCAGATGTATTTTCTGTTGTATGCCATGTCATGTGATCAGTGTGAACCCCCCCCCCCCAACACACACAAACCCTACTTTCAAAGTACCAGCAGTAGCAATTTACCTCTGAGATTTATGCTAGTAGGCTGTGGTTCCCAACATGGGGCACATGCCTCACAGGGGGGCAATTTTATTTTTTAAAGGGGGCAAATTGAGAATGAGTTAGGCTTCCTTTTGGCCTTTTAGGCTTCCTCCATGTGAATAGGAGTTCACTTTTTTTTAATAATAAGAATTAAATGTCACAGGATTTTAGAAATGCTTAGGTGGGGCATGGGCAAAAAAAGGTTGGAAACCACTGGCATGACTGTTGGATTTTATACTTCTCAAGTGAAGACATACAGCTGATGATAGCAATTCCAATCCAACATGGTTTACTGTAGGGGTTCCCAACCTACAGCCCCCAGCCTGGATCCAGCTCCCAGGTTGAATTCACCCAGCCCCTGGGCCGAATTGCCACTGATGACAGAAGTGCCACAATGTCACTGGAAGTGCTGAAATCGTGCAAAAATGTTTCTCCCTCACTCACTCCTCCACGGAAAGTGGCAGATGTGGGGGGAAACCCCAGAAACATAGCACAAATGCATGTGTCACAGCTACTGCCACCGACTGGAAGAACCATGTGACCAGCCCCTCAGCTGACTGAGGGGTTGTGGTCAGGACCCTGACAGGAAAAGGTTGGGGATCCCTGATTTACTGCAATGGATAATATCATGAACAAAAATAATATTACTTGTTATAAGTATGAAAAAGTTGTTTCTAACGTTGTGTGTCTCAGGTTCCTGCTGTTATTATTACTTTGTTTCTCTTCAGATTTGGTACATTGGCAGTGGATAAAAGTATCCTGAGGAAAAAATAGATACCTGTGATGAGCTCAGAATGCTAACTAGGTACATTATATAATCTGAATTGGTCTCAACCTACTTCTTTTTTATAATAAAGGGGATTATTTCTTCCTTTTAGTATCTTTGAGGAGTCAGATACATTCTGATGGGAAGGGAAAAAATCCACAGGCAATTGCAAAACTATACCTAAAGCTACAGCTACATTTCATATCATATATATAGCTCAGTTCAATTGACAGTAAAGCATATGTACTCCAGATACAATGAAAGGTCCATGCTTGAACCTTCCTTGTTACTTTTCTCACAAGAAAATTGCAATTTGAAGAGAGACATCTGCTGTATCCATAGAGGCTGGCTGCCCCTGTGGAGAAGCAAACAAAGGCAATTTGAAACATCTCTACTTAGAAAATTGATCTGTTGGCTCACTGAAATTTATTCATAGTTAAGTAGGCAACTCTTGGAGATAATATTTTTCTGTCCTTAGAAATCACAAGGAACTGAGGAATTCAAACAAATGTTTATTAGATCATCTATTGTCCTGTTCTCCAATAAGCTGATTGGACCCAAATTGAGGATTTGGCCATCTGAGACATAAGACCAGGAAAATCCAAAATTAGAGTCAAGACAACAGTTGACATCAGATAACCAGCCACTCGCAGAAGAGGTAGCATGGTTCAAGGTTACAGTCCAAAATATAAGCCAAAACTTAGACTTACAGTAGATCAGAATGCATACACTTCCCTCCAATCATTGATGCCATTCAAAAACAATGGCCAAATCCCCTTACCAAATTTTACTGCATGGCCAAAATGGAGTAACTTTTGGAGACAAATTCTTTCCATGTAATAAATCACTGTAGATTTCATCAGTTTCATACTGAGTTATTTGAGTCTGCTTGCCACTGATAATGTCTTCAATGATTTCTTAGCTTAGGACAATTTTTCTCCAAATGTTACACCATTTGTACAGATACATAAGAGGATTTCTGTCACTGAGAAAAGTAAATAATATTCATTACCTGAGGGAGTAACAATCTTATCACTTACTATTTTCTTTTGTAAAAGGAAAGATATTATGCCTTTATTGTCTTAAAAATTATATTTTACAATTACCATCATGTCAAGTAATTCCATAATTTCTACCATAGTTCCGAATCTAAGTAAGGTGGGTGTTTGGGTGGCCATATATCCTCTTTTATGGAGGACTGTCCTCCATTTAATTAATTTAATTTAATTTATCATATTTATATGCCGCCCAATCTATCGTGAGACCACCAAAAACTCATAATACAATAAAAATGCAAACACACAAAAATAAATAATGGCAGCAATACTCAAAGATAAAAAAATACAAGAAGAGTTGTCCTTTGTTTTTGGTGATACATGTTCTCCTTTTTGGTGTCATATGATGAACATCATGAAAGATAATGTATATTCCTCTTCAGAAAATGGTGGAAACTTTTAAAGTTCAGATAGCTACATGCCTTATGAGAAAGCGGTACAAGAATCAAGAAGCAACATTTAGGACAGCATACGGAATGACAGTGTGGTTTGGAAATGGAAAAGGAGTAAGACAAGGCTTTGTCACCCTGCTTATTCAACTTATACACAGAGCACATAATGTGCAATGCAGGGATGGAGGAATCACAAGTTGGGATCAAAATTGCTGGGAGAAACATCAACAATTTGAGATACACAGATGATACTACCCTAATGGGAGTAAGTGAGGAAGACCTAAAGAAGCTGCTGCTTAGGTTAAAAGAAGAGAGTGCAAAAGCTGCCTTGAGACTCAACATCAAGAAAACCAAGATAATGGCAGCAGGCCCTATCAGTCCCTGGATAATAGATGGGGAAGAAGTAGAAGGAGTGACAGATTCTACTTTCTTAGGCTCAAAGCTCACTGCAAATGGTGATTGCAGCCATGAAATAAAAAGGTGACTGATGCTTGGGAGACAAGCTATGAGAAACCTGGAGAACATAGTGAAAAGTAGAGACATCAAATTGCAAACAAAAATTCGTATAGTCAAAGCAATGGTATTCCCGGTGATAATGTATGGTTGTGAGAGCTGGACCATTAGGAAAGCTGAGTGCAGAAGAATAGATGCCTTTGAAATGTGGTGTTGGAGGAGAGTTTTGAGAGTCCCCTGGACAGTGAGGAGAACAAATAGGTTGATTCTAGAAGAAATCAACCCTGACTGCTCCTTAGAAGGTCAAATCGTAAAGATGAAGCTAAAGTACTTTGGACATCAAATGAGAAGAGAGGATTCACTTGAGAAAGCCTTGATGCTGGGAAAGCTGGAGGGCAAAAGAAGAAGGGTGCAGCCAAAAATGAGATGGCTATATGGTATTGTAGATGCAATGGACACAGAGGTGGGCAGGCTGAAGAGGATAGTGGAAGACACAGGTGCCTGGCGTGCAATGGTCCATAGGGTCGCAAAGGGTCAGAATTGACTGTGCGCCTGAACAACAAAAGTTATAAAAATCATCTTATATCCCATTCATCTCTCAATACTGTGTATCAAGGTACTTACTTTGTCACAGTCTTGTGCAATATAGTAAGCACTAATGTATTTCCACGTACATTTTAATTCTTCCTATTTAAGTTCCATAGCTGATTCCGAATACTGTATTGGCTATTCACATGGCGATCAGCCAGGTAGATTGTCCTGGGAGCAATATAATGCAGTGTCCTTCCATTTGCCTTCAGCATAACAACCATACCACTGGTCCTGTTCTGTGAATCACTTTCTGGTCCCGGACCCTTTTAGCACACAAGTCCTCCTCAGTTACAGGTCAGTATTGATGAAGCTGCTGCCCTCCGTCAAGATGGATTCAAGTGGATTTAATTCACTTGGGGAACATCCCCTTAATTTTGGACTTTGCTACCCAATGCCATTAGTCCTTAAGGTTGTCAGATTAGTTAACTGCTGTCTGATGATCAGTGTTGAGTCACTAACTGTATGGTCTACTCTACTCTATTACCATAGCAGGCTAACCTGGCCAGACTGGGGTACATTCTAATAGTAGAATCTAATTGTGATATTTACATATATTAAAGGTCTCCATTTCTCGAAAGCCAGTCATATAAGACTCTAGGGCCATGATGGTGGACCTTGGTACTCCAGATGTTTTTGGATTTCAATTACTAGAAGCCGAAGTCAGCATTCCTGCTCATCAGGGCTTCTGGGAGTTGAAATTCAAAAACACCTGCAGTGCCAAGGTTTGCCATTACTGCTCTAGGGTGTGCTGCTTATGCCTGTTTACAGCCAAAGAGCCAGCACTGTCTGCACCTGCAGACGTTTCCTTGGTCATGTGGAAGGCATGACTAGATATCGAAGGACAAGGAACACTGTTACCTTTCTTGTCCAAGTGATGCCTATTTATTACTTGCAATTTCTTGCTTTCAAACTGTTAGGTTGGCAGGACCTGGGACAGAGATGGGAGCTCAGTCCATCACACCACACTTGGGTCTTGAACTGCTGATCTGTTGACCTTCCAGTCAACCTCACCACCTTAACAACTAAGCTAACATATCTGGATTTAATGCATTAGTTTAGTTTAAATGAGCATATGGAAATATAATGCAAAACTGATCTCCATTATTAAAAATGAAGAATAGTCTCCTTTCTGGTGTTCTTTGTCCTCCATGCCCCCACCCCCTCATAATGCCTGCCCTCTTGTTTGGCAATGGAATAGGAGCCTACTTAGGTGAGTACTGTATCTTTAAATCTTTCACTGCAAAGAGAAACAGTAGGAATACATCACATAAAATTTTTTTTTGAATATGTTTCATTATATGTAAAGCTAAAGCCTCTTATTCTGAAGTTGGTGCAGTTTGCTGCCTCCTGCTAAAGAACCACATGAATGTGCAGCTTTTAGAAAGAAATATCTGTTCACTTCAAGGCCACAACTCCCTTGAGTGTAGGCAACAAAATTGCTTTTCACACTCCTACTTCTCTCTCGTATTTTAATGGAATCCTACAAGCAAAACTGAAGGACTTATGAAATAGTTAACACAAACAGCATTTGCCAAGTTATTTGTCAAAGGGAATAACAAATCTATATTTGCCCATAAGCAGGCACAAGCATTAGATTGAAATTTGGCTTTTGGATAAAAAAAACTCTTAAAATATGACAACTGTCTGCCTAGAAAATAGTTTACATTTAACTTATGTCCTCCCCCTCCCCCACACACACATTTGTGAATATAATATTCAGAGATAATAGACTGAAAATATGAATCTCATAAAAGAAGCATTAAACTTGACCCAGGTATCATAATGTGTGAATAAATGGTTTTAGCTTTGTGATTTAAGTAAACTATCTTCTGAAGATTATCTCATCATGTTATACCTCACTTGCTGTGCCCTACAGTGTTATAAACACTGTTTGTGCCCAATATTATAAGGGTTAAGCTCTGGTGAAGTGTGAGATACTGGTGAGTAATACTCAAACTTTGTAAGGATCCATCAGCCAAAATAAATTGCTTCAGTTATATTGAGCTATCAGAAAATCATAAGTTTGGTTAATTATGATTTGCTGCTATGACCTTTGTAATGAAATATAAAACATATTTTACTCATTATAATTACTTAGAAGAGTAGCTCTTTCCAACCATCTTGCTTGATAAATACAGCATTCTGAAAAAAACCAAATTTGAAAAAGTTTCTCTTTTCCATCTTCTATTATATGGATCACCTGTCCCATTGTAAAATTTATGCTTCCTGATTCTTTATGAATGCCCCTACCCCGTCCTAAATTGAACAATTCATGAAATAACTTTCAGAATTTTTTTTGCATGTGTGTTTTTGCTGCTTCTTTTCTTGAATAACTATTTAAATATCTATTATTAATCCATTATGTACATTTCCTCTCCTAATTAGAGCCCATTTTATAGCAGGTAATGATGGCCTGAACCAAAGCATATGAAAAGACATGTCTCCCAGTACTGTTGTCATTGTTGTTGTTGTTCAGTCGCACAGTTGATTCTGACCCTTTGCGACCCCATGGACCACTGTCCGCCAGGCACTTCTGTCCTCCACCATCCTCCTCAACTCGCTCAGTACTGTGCCCATTGTCTCTACAATACCAACTCTCATATGATGCACATTTCATTTCAGGCATCTGGGAAAAACACCTCCTGAACTACAGAGTCACTCTTAACCATGTGTTATATAGCTTTAAGGACTGATCACTTTCACCTGTCAACATATATTAACTTCACTTCTGCCTTGGCTGTGGAAATGCTCTGGAAAGTATACCCCTGTGAATAAATAAGGATGAAAAGTTTTTATGCATCCATGCATACCCTTAGCATAAGGCAATTTACAGTAACACAACAAAATCCTCTTGGCCCTTTCAGTTTGGTTTAGGTAAAATATATATCTGAAAGAATAACCCATTAAATGTGAGTTCAATTCTGTTTCAGATTTATCAGTACTACCCAAGTCTTCAGATTTTTTAATAGCTGACAGCTCCTATCAGACCTCATAGAGGTATAAGGATGGGCAGCTGTAAAGGATCTCATGACGGATTTTTACCCCAGGACTTTTAGCAATCCCAGAGAATGTATGGGGATGGATTAGAAACAGAAACATACTTTTTGGAATCCAACTCCCTGAACCCTGCCTGTGTTTATCCATTAGGTCAACCGTGATTGAGAGCCAGTCGTATCTGACTCAAGGGTTCAGTTCTCATCTCTGTTTATAGCCAAAGAGCTGGATAGCTTTGTGAAGAAACAGTGGTGGCAGAAAAGAATGATTTCTTTGCCATTGATACTGCTAAGATGTAGATATTTCAGTGAGTCCTCATCCATGCTTGGTCAGATAGGCTCTAATTTTTCAGCCATCTCCTCTCATTTTAACACTGCCAGCTCCCTCATAAATTAAAAAAACAAAACCAACAAAATATGATGACTTTGCAGGATTTTGGGGGAGGATCTATGACAGCACTCTTTCAGTAGCTTTTGGGAAGCACTATTTAGTAGCCTTTGGGAAGCTGCCAGTTTTATCTGTTGTTCCACCAGTTGATAGTGATTCAATTTAAAAACCTCCAGTTGTACTTCTGTATCCATGATTCAAAATATCAGAAAATGATCTGATATTGCTCTATGATTTTGTGTCCTTGTTGCCAGCAGGGAAGAAAAAAAGGATGCCAAACTTTACCTAGCAAAGGGTAGCCTGAATGTTAATTACATCAGGGTCAGTGGTCAAGATGGTCCAAAGGATGCCTTCTTATGTAAGAACACCTTACATGTCTCATGAGAAATCTGTACATGAATGGCAGAGTGGTTTGGAATAGGAAAAAGAATAAGACAAGGTTGCATTTTGTCACCCTGCTTATTTAACTTATATACAGAACACATAATGCACGATGCAGGGCTGGATGAATTACAAGTTGGAATTAAAATAGCTGAGAGAAACACCAACAATTTGAGATATGCAGACTCAATATCAAGAAAACCAAGATAATGGCAACAGGCCCTATCATTCCCTGGAAAATAGATGGGGAAGAAGTAGAAGCAGTGACAGAGTTTACATTCTAAGGATCAAAGGTCACTGCAGATGGTGATTACAGCCATGAAATAAAAAGTATTGATTGTTTGTAAGCCGCCCTGAGTCGCCATGGCGAGTGGGCGGCAATATAAATTTGAAATAATAATAATAATAATAATAATAATAATAATAATAATAATAATAATAATAATAATAATAATAATAACAATAATAATAATAATAATAATAATAATAATAATAATAATAATAATAATAATAATAATAATAATAATAATAATAATAATAAAGGCAACTAATTCTTGGGAGACAAGCTACGAGAAACCTGGGGGACATAGTTAAAAATAGAGACATCACCTTGCAAAAAAAAGTCCGCATAGTCAAAGCAATGGTATTCTCAGTTGTAATGTATGGTTGTGAGAGCTGGACCATAAGGAAAGCTGAGTGTAGAAGAATAGACACCTTTGAACTGTGGTGCTGGAGGAGAATTTTGAGAGTACCTTGGACAGCAAAGAGAACAAATGGGTCGATCTTAAAAGAAATCAACCCCGACTGCTCCTTGGAAGGTCAAATATTGAAGATGGAGTTAAATTACTTTGGACATCAAATGAGAAGAGAGGATTCACTTGTGAAAGCCTTGATGCTTGGAAAGGTTGAGGGCAAAAGAAGAAGGTGTGGCAGAGATGGTACTGTTGATGCAATGGGCACAAGGTTGGGTGGGTTGAGGAGGATGGTAGATAATAGGGGTGCCTGGCATGTGGTGGTCCATGGGGTCACGAAGGGTCAGAATTGAATGTGTGACTAAACAACAACAAAATCATTCATAAAGAGACACTGAGCACCTGGCTCTTTTTTTTTCACCAGTTAACTGCTTCTCACCCAAACACTAAGCAAATGTCAGAGCTGTTTTTCTACAAACCTTTTTGCCTACTCTTCTTAGTGATCTTACCTTCCCTGATGCTTTGCTATGGAAAGTCAACAATGGGAATAATGTTGTATTACTTTTTCTTCTGCTAAGACATCACAAAGAATGATTTAAGAAATACGAAGTGGACATCCATGAAAAATCAATATGTTATTGGACAAGAAATTGTTGTCTTAGAACTAGCTATAGCTCTTGATTAACTATAATTAGCTATAATTAGGGTGCAATAATGTACTGGAGACTAATACAGTAGAATAATTTGTCCTCAGAAGTTGAACTTAACAGAATATACACAGAGGAATTGAGGTGTAAGAGCTTGTTATGCATTTATAACAAGAGAGATAACAATCCAGAAAAAGGTAGTATAATATCTCTGGGGAAATTAATAATGGAGATAACAAGTACCATTTGATCTTGGGAGAGCTGTATTTCTTTCTTTGCTTATGATAATTTTTGAATTATCTGAAAAAAATTAGAGAAGTATTCTGACAGAATAACTGGTCCTTACTCAAGTTATATTTATGAGCAAGTGTCAGTGTTACTTGTGAAACTTGACTTAAATATTAAAATTAATTCAGCTGTTTTAGTACTGCTTATGTGAGTAATAGCAGCCATACTAACTTTATTGTTTAAATTGTAATTAATAATAATAATAATAATAATAATAATAATAATAATAATAATAATAATAATAATAATAATAATAATAATAATAATAATAATAATAATAATATGTCAGAAATTATTCTAGGTTTAAAGGATTTTTGTGGAAGAAAATCCATCAAAATGTAGGACTAATAATAATCCTCCATAATAGTAATGGAGAACTAACAATAATAATAACTATATGCCATCAAACTGATTCTGAATTATGGTAAACTTTTCTATGGTTTTCTAGGTAGAAAACATACAGAAGTGGTTTCCCATTCACTTCTTCTAGGGTTGCCCTGGGACTGTAAATCTGGCCCATGACTTCTTTCAGGAGGCACAGTGGGGAATAGAACTCCCAATGTCTAGCTCCACAGCCAGATACCTGGCTGGCTGGACAAGTATGGGATTTGGGTCAGACAGTTGTGTCGGCTTGTTGGCTCATCTGACCCCTCCCTCTCTCAATGTATGTACTAAATTTTTAATCTTTTAACTTTGCTTAGTTTTAATCTCTTTTAATATTAATTTTAGACAGGATTTTATATTGTGTTTTATGTCTCTTTTGAAGCTATGTTATGTTATGTCTCTTTTGAAGCTATGAAGCCTGGGTCTCTTTGAGGAGGGCGGCATATAAGTCTGGTTAAATAAATAAATACTACAAACACTGAGCTATCCAGGCAGCCAACTAAAACTAGATCAGTATAGAGTTGAATATCTACTTTAGCTCCAAACGTCCAAACTGCAAGTGTGAGATCCAGCAAGAAAGTGCACATAGTAATGTATTTTTCATTGTCAAACAAAAGAAAATAAGTATAACAAACTCCTCCTAAACCTACACTCACGTGCAGTGGTGGGATGTCAGAATTTTTACTACCCAAGTGTGACATCATCACAGTGTGGGTGGAGCTAAAGTCATTACATCATGATGTCATGGGCGGGGCCAAAGAATAATAAAATAATATAATAAAATAAAAATAAGCTCACACACACCCCTCAACCCACCCACCCACCCACAACACAAACCCGTAAATAAATACATTAAATAAATAAATAAAATAAAAATTACATTATTTAAGAATCAGAAGCACTAGACATGTGTTTGGCTTCTTTCTTTGTGTTCAGTCAACCCCTCTGGACTTGCAATCTGTATGTGAAGTTACTTTTCAAAGTTTCAGGACACTAGAAACATTTTATATAAATTACTGTGACCTTGAAGGAGAAAAAGAATTCTCTAACTTTCACTCTCAACTGGAAATAATGATTCTCTCAGAGCTTTAATATTCTTTGCTGAGATGTGCTGTCACATTAAGAGAGAAGAAATCAATGAGACTAGAGAACTGGAAATATTCTTCCTATCCCTAATTAATAGCGCAGTCTTCCACATTTCTACTTAGACATCACTCCTCCATTCATTTCAGAGTGACTTACTCTTGGGTAAATGGATGTTGCGTTACTTCCTTTATGACAATTTCTAATTTATTCCTTTTATTCCAGTGCCTCTATCCTACAAATCTTAGATGCAGACCTATGATCACATAAACAGAGTTTTATCTAGCATTTGCCTCTGCAATCTTTTGTATTCAGGCAGATAACAGCACTGATTCTAGAATGGCAAAATGTGCGATGAAGACTGATAAACCATGCAAAAGGGACATCAATTTTTAAAGTCTTTTCTCATTCCAAATTAAAGAAGACCTATTTACAAAATGTATGGGTGTTTCTTCTTGTTATACAGATGCTAGCGATGGCATTGCAGTGTCCTAAATCTCAGATTCTGCTGCATCATTACTGCGGACAGAACATTAGCAGCACTTAAGCAGGAAACTACTATATGAAAAGGCATGCCTGAAGTGTTCACAGTTTTATTGTTCAGCATCCTGTTATATATACAGTGCATATCTGACTAAAAGGTGCAGTACTGACCTAAGTTATATATGTGTCATGGTAAACTGATAATAATAATAAGTCCTGCCAGGAAGGGGAAAATCCCTCTATTAATGTTTTGGAATTTGTTTATTCTTTTTTTTTAGTGCAAAGAAAAGCATGGAGAGATCTGCCCAGTCTTTGCCCTTCCCTTGTAAAAGGAAAAATGATCCTCTTGGTTAAATGAAACAAAAGAAATAACCCCCTGCTACATACAGTTCATGGCTTTGTTCTTTTCCTATATAGCTACACACACATGTCTTCTTGGGAGAGCAAAAATATTATTTGTCACTTTACAAGTAAAGCTTGCTAAAAGGGAAAGTACAAATAGACATCTAATAAAGAAGGGAATAGACTAATTTGGGGGGGGGGGTCAGGGAGTTCTACATACAGTGCCATAAAAAGAAAATGGAGAGGGGTGAGGAAAAAAGAAAGAAAAATGTCTAGCAAAGGAAGCAAGGGTAGATCACAGGGACTCTGCAGCATGGAAAGAAACTCAACATTAGAAGCAGGCTCAGAAAATGCTTCTTGCTGACACCAAATGTTAAAAGGAGAAGCAGACAAGGTTGCAATTTCCCAACAAAACCAGGTGAGGATTGGGATACCCTCCGCTTTAGGATGGAAATATGAAAACAGAAATGAAGGATGGAAATATGATATGAAAATATGAAATAGATGATAGATGTGGTCATACAGCATATTCAAAACAAATGTGTTTAGGCAGAGCAAGATCATGGCTACTGGTCCTCATCCCTGCCTTTATTTCTGACCATGCACAGTTGTGTATGTAGAAATGAGAGTCCAAAGGGATGAAGATGGAGATGAAAATGGGTGGGAAAGAAAATAAAATAGGGGATTTTTTTATGTCACTGTATGTGGAATTTTCTGTCCTCCCCCCCCAAAAAAAAAAAAAAAGTGGTAGGTAGAGTCTAAGGATACTACTGTCAGGGATTTAGTGCATGAATTCAATGTGTTGAATTATGCTCATTAGTTATTTTATTTCATTCATTAGGGTGACATTTCAAATTAGGAAAAATAAAGACATTATGTTGATGAAATTAAGGTTTTCGTAAAATGTTCATAAAATCTAAGGTTTTCTGAGCTAAGGTAAAGCTCCCCCTTCCTCAAAAGCCAGTCATATATGACTCTAGGTTTCAGTGCTCATCTCTGTTTATAGCCAAAGAGCCAGCACTGTCTGTGTCTGCAGACATTTTTGTGGACATGTGGCAGGCATGGAACACTGTTTACCTTCCCACCAAAGTGGTCCCTATTTATCTTCTTGCAATCTTCTTGCACTACTCTTTTGGGGTTTGGGAGGAATCTGTCAGTCATGCTTGTGGGGAGACTTTGGGACTTAAAGTTTAAAAACATAAATTCTCCAAACTCAGCTGGTTCAAGGAGCAGGGGCCAGTGACCAATCACCAAGTGATTCGCAATGCACCTTTATGGAAATAGCTATATGTGCATCCCATTAGTATGACACCACGATCTATATCATATCTTATTACTAGTTTATTTTTCAAATAAAATGCACAGTATTCAGCAGACCCCCACTGCATCTCCATTTGCAGATTTTCACCAAGATAAGTTCATATCCAGAGGTTGTAGTTTGCCAGAGTAGGGCGGCCAACTATCCCGCATTCTGCGCGGCAATCTCATTTAGGGAGGGGGAATTTCGACTTACCCTTGTTTCAAAAATGGTACCGGACCTCCCCCATTGCATCACGGAAGCACCGGTTTCCACTCCGACCGGCAGGCAGTTAAAGAGAAACGGAGCCGAAAAGGCTCCAATAAACTGCACATGCACAGAAACCCAATCTGGCGCCAAACTGGGTTTCTGCGCAGGCGCAGTTTATTGGAGCCTTTTCGGCTCCGTTTCTCTTTAACTGCCTGCCGGTCGGAGAGGAAACCGATGCTTCCGTGACACAACGGGGGAGGTCCGGTACCATCTTCAAAACAAGGGTAAGTCGAAATTCCCCCTCCCTAAATGGGATTGCCGCGCAGAATGTGGGACGGTTGGCCGCCTTGGCCAGACCCCTCATGCAAACTACCTTTCAATAACTGACTGGCAACTTGGAAATGAAGTTTTTTTTTGTTTTAAGAATGTGTGTGTGTGTGTGTGTGTGTGTGTGTGTGTCTGTGTCTGTGTCTGTGTGTCTCTCTGTGTGTGTGAAATGCCACCACTGTAGTGTGATCCAATGTATATTTAATCACAAACAAAACCCACCGAATTAAATAAGATTATCATTTCCAAAGCTTTCCAGATGCTGCTTTGACAGCTTGTATTTGCAATGTGTTCTATAATGGGAACCAAATGCATTCAATCTATGTAGAAAATGAGTTCACTGCTCTGGTCACAGGCCCGAGTAATTTAACACATACTGGACAACTTTCTGAAAACCACTGGAGCATACAGCTAGCACACATGTCTAATGAATAATACAGTGAAGTTTAAGAGCTTCCACAATGTAGTGTTTCCTAGACCCTACTACTACTGCTGATAACATCATATAGTTACTTGAAAGAAAGACCATTATCTTTGTACTTTTAGGATATCAATTCCCTCCCTGACAATAGGAAAGTCTAACATGTCACTAAAAAAACAACACCAGATTTATTGGGCTGGATTGTATTTTCAAATGAAATCATTTCATTTACAGAAAATTTATATGCACTAAAGATGCCAAAGCAATCTTCCTGTACAGCTTCTGATTCTGTGTCTAGCCTTTAACATATACAGTGCTTCCTTTAAGTAAAGAGACAGGGCAAACACAACATCTCTGTTTTTGCACCTGTGAGTATGAGAAAAGAGAGCCAGTTTGATTAACCCAAGAGAGAAGAGGGGAGATTGAAGGAGCACAGTTAAAATGTAGAAATTATTTTCATGGCTAATGTTGTTCCTTGAAGACTGTATAGCAGAAATATAGCAGAAATATGAGTGACAAAGTGTTCAGAACTTGTAAGGGGGGAGGGGACCAGTTAGCTTATGAAAATAACAGAATGAGTAAGGAAAGTGCTTTAATAAGAAGAACTATGGCCAAAGAAAGTAAAAAGTAAATTGATCCTGGAAAGCTTAGATGATAACACAAGTTGAGTCCGCTATGAATGTCATACAAGAATAGTACAACAGAAGACTCCAAGATCTTCACCATGATAAGTAAAATGAATGCTGCTCTTTGACTAAATTATATAGTGGCACTAACTACACAGCTATTTACTAAAACAGTGATGACAAAACTTGGCTGTTCTTGAACTTTAATTCCCAGAAGCCCTTATCAGCAGGAGTGCTGACTTGGGCTTCTGGTAACTGAAGTCCAAGAACACCTGGAGTTGCAAGGTTTGCCATCATGATACTAAAATAATTGAAAAACTTTCCCAAAGACTTCTAATTCATAGCTCCATTAATTCCACTATAGAATCTACCTCACAATCCTAGTCATGGTTTTAATGTTTTGTCTATTTTATCAGTTAGGATAGAATATGGAATGACAGAGTGGTTTGGAATAGGAAAAGGAGTAAGACAAGGCTGCATTTTGTCACCCTGCTTATTCAACTTATACACAGATGATACTACCCTAATGGGAGAAAGTGAGGAAGACCTAAAGAAGCTGCTACTTAGGTTGAAAGAAGAGAGTGCTTAGGTTGAAAAAGAGAGTGCAAAAGCTAGTTTGAGACTCAACATCAAAAAAACCAAGATAATGGCAGCAGGCCCTATCAGTCCCTGGAGAACAGATGGGGAAGAAATAGAAGGAGTGACAGATTTTACTTTCTTAGGATCAAAGCTCACTGCAGATAGTGATTGCAGCCATGAAATAAAAAGGTGACTGATGCTTGGGAGACAAGCTATGAGAAACCTGGAGAACATAGAGAAAAGTAGAGACATCAAATTGCAAACAAAAATTCGTATAGTCAAAGCAATGGTATTCCCTGTGGCAATGTATGGTTGTGAGAGATGGACCATTAGGAAAGCTGAGCGCAGAAGAATAGATGCCTTTGAGATGTGGTGTTGGAGGAGAGTTTTGAGAGTCCCCTGGACAGCAAGGAGAACAAATAGGTCAATCTTAGAAGAAATCAACCCTGACTGCTCATTAGAAGGGCAAATAGTGAAGATGAAGCTAAAGTACTTTGGACATCAAATGAGAAGAGAAGACTCACTTGATAAAGCCTTGATGCTTGGAAAGGTTGAGGGCAAAAGAAGAAGGGGGCGGTCAAAAATGAGATGGCTAGATGGTATTGTAGACACAATGGGCACAGAGCTGGGCAGGCTGAGGAGGATGGTGGAGGACACAGGTGCCTGGCGGACAGTGGTCCATAGGGTCGCAAAGGGTCGGAATTGACTGTGCGACTGAACAACAAACTATTTTATTTTATTTTAATAATTTTTTGGTCCAATCTGATTTTACTGTTTTTGTTATGTTTTATGACTGAAAGCCACTTGAGTGTTATTAAGTAATGAAAAGATGGAGTATAAATGTCACCAATAACAATAATGACAATGATAACAACTATCCTGAAGTAAGCCTCACAGAATTCAGAGAGGTTTACTCCCCATATGCTTTTGAAACTTGTAGCCTAAATCTTCCATAATCTGATATTTTGACGCACTACCTGAGCATGTACAGGTACCACAATTGTAAATATTCCAATCAAGGAAGCAGTCTCAAAAGTATGAAACAATAGTTGTTATTTTCAACACCATGACAAGGTTGCAAAATTAATTCATCGGAAACTTTGTCAAAAGTTTGGATTTGAATGCAATAAAAATTAGGTAGAGAAAGTTTTAGAGAATGAGAGAGTCAAGATCCTGTGGGACTTTAAAATTCAAACAGATAGACATCTGACTCACAACACACCTGATATAACTGTTGTGGAAAAGAAGAAGGCCTGGTTTATTGACATTGCTATACAACGATATGCACAAATTGGAGAAAATAACAAAATATTATAATTTGCTAATTGAAGTTGAGCATTTATAATGGAAGAAATCTATTGTTGTACCCATAGTGATCTGAGCCCTTGGAGCATTACCTAGAGGACACCCTAGATCAGTGTTTCCCAAATGCTGGTGTTTGGACTTCAGTTCCCAGAAGCCTAAGCCAGTATATTGACTGATCAGTGCTTTGGGGAATTGACTTAAGCTTCTGGGAATTGAAGTCCAAACACCAGCATTTGGGAAACACTGCCCTAGAACCTAGATCAATGCTTCCCAACCTTTGGTTTTTCGTCTTCAGTTCTCAGAAGCCTAAGTCAGTTCCCCAAAGCACTTATCAGCCAATGTACTGACTTAGGTTTCTGGGAATTGAAATCCCCCTGTGGGACCACTTGGATTCATAGGACTTGAATATCCTAAGTTTACAAATAAAAAACTTTACTAGGAACTGCTTAAATCCTTAGATGTTACCTGAACAATTCTTAGGCCCTTGATTAGGTCTTGAACTATTAATTTTATTCCAGTCTTTGACTATGAATCTAATGGTAGATTTTCTATAATATTATATTATTCCCATCATACTAATTTACTGCAATCATCTCTTTAATGGTGAGACAGGCTCCAACGAGAGGAGAATGTAGTTATTAGATTACTGTTGGAAACGTCATACAGAAACCCCATAGCACCAGTTTTAAAACAACCATATTAGCTGCTAATATGCTTCTGTCTCAAGTTCAGCATTTTGATGATATTTATCATTTTGAATATTTGGCAACTAGATATTTAAGGGAACTCTTCACCATATATACCATTGCCTGAACATTACGTTCTCCTAAGGTAGCTGTTTTTCCCATCTCTCTATTGACTGCAGTATGTTATGCACAGATACACTATGAACTGTCCCTCCTATGAACTATTTTGTAATTGGAGGGTCAGTTAGCATTCAGTTGACCTTATTTTTATCCTGTTAAAATGTGACTGATATTCATTCTTTGGATTTTAGTGATCACAGCATGTATTGATCTCTCACTGGGTTGTGAAAGGGATTTACTATGTTTAACAATTATATTTAAGACTGTTTCTGTGGGCCAGAATCTGCCAACCATCTGCTCATATCAGGTTGGAAATAATTAATTAAATAAATAAAAATAGCAATTCCTACTTGTTATGAGTCACTCTTAACAGAAAAATTGTGTCAGTTCTCTCTGGTTCTTCTAATTTAAGTGACACTAAATGCTGCTAGGCAATATTTTGTTGTATTCCATCATTCCTTGGGGGGGGGGGAAAGAAGTATGAATCTTTACACCTTCCATGAGAGGAGGAAAACAAGAGCCTCAGAGTGTACATAAAATATGTGAAAGCCACATCAGGAAACTTTTTGTTGATGACCTGTAGAATCAACACCAAAAAAGGTGAGCTTAAAAATCAATATTGATAATTTATTCCCTCAAACTGAAAGTGAGAGATTTATCACACTTGACATTTTGCAAGTCAGAGTCAGCTAATTTGTGCAAACTAAAACAAAACAACCTGTGTCAATTATTTCATCTGTTCTGACACACTCATTGCTTCCCATCCTTGTGATTTTTTTCTGCTCTCAAGATGCACAAAAATTAATTGCTAAGTCACAGTGAAGAGTCAGCCACTGGAAAATAGTTTGAGTCAAAATTCCTATCAACTATCAAACAAAATCATTTTTGAAGACTTATGTCCACTTAGCTTTTTAAATTTTTAATCTTTTAATCTTGATTTTATATTATGTTTTTATTGTGTTTTAGGTTGTTAAGAGTTGTGTCAGCCGCCCTGGGTCTTTTTGAGGAGGGTGGCATAAAAATTTGCTTAAATAAATAAATAAATAAATAAATACATGATGATTTCTTCTCCATCTTACCACATCCATAAAAAATGTCTTCCTCCTTGCTTCTCCCTGATTTTGTTTTGTTCTGTTTCATGAAATTTGTACCTGCCTGCAGCCTTTCACCTCTGGTTGCACAAATGTAAGATATGGGACAATGAAGTGTGAGTCTCTTCACTGACTTGGCTGGTACCAAGAGCCTCCTGTTCATCTTCATCATCTGTGACCAACTGTCGCTGCCCCTTCATAGCTGTCTTCTGTACTAATCATTCCACTTGGTCATTGTTTAACATTGTGTTAACATCAACAGTTGACTACTGTATTTTGTTATTATTGCATATAGGTAAAGGTCTTCATGAGGGTGGTGCTCATCTCTGTTTACAGCCAAAGAGCATGTGCTGTCTGCATCTGCAGACATTTCCATGGCAGGCATGACTAAGATGCTGGAGTGCAAGGAATACTGTTACATTTCCTTCCAAAGCAGTATCTATTTATCTACTTGCAGTTTCCTTGCTTTCAAACTACTATGTTGGCAGGAGCTGAGCCAGACAATGGGTGCGCACTCTGTTGCATAGAACTTGGCCATGAACTGCTGACCTGCTGACCTGCCAACCTTCTGGTCATCAAGCTCAGCATCTTAATCAATAAACTACTGCAGCCCTATTAATACACACAGTATCATAATAATTATACTGTTACATATAAACATATGTCATCGTTGATTGCCCTGATAATCACCAATATTTGGAATCATATATGGCACAAGAATAATAATAATGCATATTTGCTCAAGTCTCTAAGTTAAATGTAAAGGTAAAGGTTGTCCTTGCTTGAAAGCCAGTCGTATCCGACTCTAGAGTTCAGTGCTCATCTCTGTTTATAGCCAAAGAGCCAACACTCTCAACGTCTGCAGACATTTCTGTGGATATCTGGCAGGCATGCCTCAATACCGGAGTGCACAGAACATGTTTACCTTCCCATCGAAGTGGTACCCATTTATCTACTTGCAATTTCTTGCTTTTAAACTGCTAGGTTGGCAGGAGCTGGGACAGAGGCGGGAGCTCACTCTGTCATGCAATACTCAGGAATTGAACTCTGACCTTCCAGTGGTCCAATTCAGCCAGTGATGGGATGTAACAGGTTCGCACCAGCTCGCCAGAACCGGTAGTAACTTTCCCCAATGTCCCAGAGAACCGGTAGCAGCTTTTGGGGGAAACCACCTTCGGGGCTTACCTTTTCACTGGTTCCCCCACTGCGCATGTGCGCCAAGGACTTGGTGTGCATGCACTCCTACAGTGCGTGGCGTGTATGCACAGCCTCCTTGCTGTCCTCCCAAGTGGGGAGGAGGAAGAGAAGCTGCTAGCCTAAAGCTCCCTATATCCTGTTCCCCAGGGTAAGTGACTCACCTTTGGATGTGGTGTGTCTGTGTGTATTTTAATGTGTATTTAATACCTTTACCTATATTGACGTACTACCACAGATCCTAAAAAGGCCTGGTGGGCTGGCTTGGGGTTTTTAAGCAAAGTCTTGGATTTACCTCATCAATAAGCTACACCTGTGCTGTTCCAATTGATGTTCCAATTGGAGAACCCTTAAGGAGGTACTGTTAGGATATATGAGTAGGTTTGCAACGAGAGCAAACCAATGACTGTATCTTTAAGACTGTGCAGCTACCACAGCCAGGTGCAAGCACTGAGTGTTTGTGTCTAGCATAAATTGAGGCAACAGTCTTTGCCAGCCAGCCAGCCTGTTGTTCTTTGACTGCTTTGTTGCTGTGCTCACGTCCATCGGACCTTCGTCGTTCTTGAGGATTGTCTGGTATGTCTACTTGCCGTTTATTGCAAGATATTGGAACACATACCTCAGCCACATTGTGGTGACCTAACCAAGGACTGTTTTGGAACCGAGCTACTCCGTAGCTAGAATGAACTGGTGAATATCTTCGAAGCCGACCTTGAAGCAACAGATAAAGGTTTGGACTGCTTGCATTGCTTTATCGAAGATAAGAGCTTAATTAGCTCACATAGACTATAAGGACTTGCTGCACCACTTGGTCTGACTTGAAGACAAGTGTTAACTTGCACTTTGTGCACAACCTTTGTAAATAGTGTAAATACATATTTCCTGCAACCCAAGCCGGAGTTTGTTTTTGTCTCCTGTATCTCAACAAACACTCTCAAACCTCAGGGTGTGGCAAAAGCCAGCCACCTTCCTGCACTCTGCTATAGTTTACCATTTCATCGGTTATGGGCCCAGGTGCTGCAAATTGACCGCACCCTGTTTGTAGGAAATTTACACTAGAGTAGCAGCAATGTCTTCTGGGGGTTTGAATTTGGTTCCTCTGCTCACTGGCTCCAACTATCAGGCTTGGGCTTTGAAATGCTCACTTCTCCTGAAGAAGGAAGGTTTGTGGAGCGTGGTGTCCACGCCCGTGGACTTGGCAGCTTTGGACCCTCAGGATGAAAGGGACAATAAGGCTATTGAGCAGAACTCGCAGGCCCTAGCAGTGATTGGGCTCACTGTTGCAGACACCCTCTTAGTGCATATCAGAGGGGAGACCTCTGCAGCTGCGTGCTGGGAGAACCTGAAAAGACTTTTTGTAAAGACAACTGTGGGTGCGCAGATTCAGCTTGCAAGGAGGCTTTTCCGCACTCAACTTGCTCCAGGTGGGAGTATGGCTGACCACATCCAGCTAATTACAACCCAGCTGCTGGATTTGGAGGAAAAAGGTCTTGGTTTTAATGAGCACCAGAAAGCCTGTATCCTTTTATCTTCTTTGGATGAAAGTTATGAAGATTTTATGATTGCCCTTGGAGCTCTGCCAAACCCGGATATGGTGTTTGATGAAATCAAGCCTCGTTTGCTGGAGGAATCACAACAGAGGCTGGAGCGAACCCTTCTTCGTGAGACCAGCACTCCCCAGCTACAGAAAGGCAACGAGCAGCCAACGACAATAAGCGTGGCCCAGAAGTGTTTTGCTTGTGGGAAGCCATTTTGCCAGGTCCTGCCCCAGCAAAGTTGTGAAACACCCAAAGAAGCCAAGGAGGAGTGCTTCATCGAAGCCTGCTGCATCTACATACCACACCTCTAAACCAGAGGTAGTCTGGGTGATTGACAGTGGGGCTACTAGATCGATTTCAGCTACAAGGAAAAGTTTTAAGTTCTTAAAGGAGACAGACACTGTTGCCTCGCTGGCCAACAAGCAGGATGTGCCTGCTAAGGGTGAAGGTGAAGTTTTTTGTACCCCATTGGGGACAACTTTGCCCATGTTGTATATCCCTGGGTTCATGAATATACTCTCAGTGAGGGAGTTAGACAAGCCAGGGTATGAAGTAACATTTAAGAGTGGTGAATGTTTTATCAGAAAAGAGTCAGAATGTTTTACAGCCCACCACAAGAATAGGCTATATGTGCTAGAACCCCAGTCCCCACCTGTTGTCAGTGTTGGTAATTACAACAGGCCTGTACACTTTAACTGCATTCACCTGCTACACAGAAGGTTGGGCCATTGCAGTTTTAAAGTTCTGGGGAAGACTGTCCCAGGTAAAAGGGATAAATCTATCACCTTGTAATAGATTTTTGCAATGTAATGCCTGTGGGGAAGAGAAGACCAAATCTGCACCAGCAAATAGGATGCAGGGTTTCTCTACAGAGCAACCGATGGACTTGGTCTTTGCGAACCTTATGGGACCAAGAAAACCATATTTAGGGGGAGCAAAATATATCTTAAATATTATTGACCACCACTCTAGGTACGGTTTTGTGAGATTACTGAAGCGTAAAAGTGAATGCCTAAATCAGTTTTCTCAGTGGCTTAAAGCCACCGAACATAAGACAGGGAAACGCCTTAAATGCCTGGTCACCAATCAAGGGGGAGAGTTTGTCAATAAAGCTTTCTCGGACTTCTTGGCAAGGAGAGGTATTGAGCACAGGCTCAGTGCGCCGTACCGTCCACAGCATAATGCTTATGCGGAGCGCAGGGGGCAAACCCTACAAGGTACGGTACACACTCTCCTAAACGACGCTCAATTACCTGATGCCCTTTGGGGGGAGGCAACCCTTACTGCCACCCATTTGATAAACCTCACTGTGAATTCTACCACGGGGCAGGTACCATATGTACTATGGCATGGACATCAGCCTAACATAAGCCATTTACGGGTATTTGGCTGTCCGTCTTGGGTCCAAATACCCGCTCAGCAAAGGCGCAAGGGACAGCACCGTGCCCGCAAATTGATATTTGTAGGATATGAGACCAATAGAAAATGTTATCGTTTTTGGAAACCGGGCACTAGGGAAGTTTTTAACAGTGCCAGCGCCAAGTTCTTGGAGAACGTAGGATGGGAAAGACTGGAGCAGGGCTCCCCGCCTACGAGAACTAACGGTTACCCTGTACCCGGTGATGTAACCAGGGGATCTAGGAATCTTAGTCCCAGACTGTCCAGATCAGACGGGAATGATTTTAAGAGCGAGGGTGAGTCCGACAGTGAACAGGATTGGGTCTCTGATCACTCTAGTTGCGAACAGAGAGTAGTGGTTAAATCAGAGGTCTCTGATTCTGACTCCCAGGATGAGACACCCTTTATCTCCACACCACCTGCCATCGTCAGGCGGTCTACTAGGGAAAAGGAGGCAGCCTGACAGATATCAGGCATGCTCTGCGATAGTGGAACCTGCCAACTTTGCAGAACTGGCTGAATTACCAAAAACAGATCAAAAGCCATGGCAGGATGCTATGGATAAAGAGTTAGCAGCGATGAAAAGCCTACAAGTTTTTAAGGAGGTACCCATACCTGCAGGGAAACAGGTCCTGGGGTGTAAGTGGGTTTTTAAAGTTAAAAACTGTTCTGATGGAAAAAGAATTTGTAAGGCTCGTTTGGTCGCCCAAGGGTTTAACCAGAGTGAAGGGGACTACGATGAGGTTTTCGCCCCATCACTGAAGGCTACAACATTGAGGGCTGCATTAACGTGGGCAGCTAAGCACAGGCATGTGGTCAAACATATTGACGTAGCCACAGCTTACCTCAATGCCCCTTTAAGACATGAATTATACTTGAGGAAACCCCCAACGCTAACTAGCCCTGACAGTAAGTCTGTCTGTTGGAAACTGATGAAGAGCCTATATGGCCTTCGTCAATCAGGGTACAAATGGAACATGTGCCTTGTGGAGTTCCTAAAAGGATTAGGTTTTAACCAGGGAGTTGCAGACCCATGTCTTTTCAAAAAGGGGTCGGGCAAAGCAACAACATTACTCTTAGTATTCACAGATGATATTGCTGTAATAGCACCGGACGAGGAATCAGCTGCTGAGCTGATAGGAAAGATTAAACTCAAGTTTGATATCAGAGATCTAGGGGATATCAAGACTTACGTAGGGGTTGACATAGAGAAGACAGCTAGAGGTTTTAAACTTTCGCAGGTAGACAAGATATCGCAAGCTTGAACTAGCAAAACCCTGCAATACCCCTATGGCTCCTGGGTTCCTTCAGGAGGTAAACAAAGGGCCAGAGTTCGATAAAGGACTTTACAGATCGTTGATAGGGAGCCTGTCTTATCTTGCGACATGGTCTCGTCCAGATATTTCTTTTGCCGTGAATCAGCTAGCCAGGTACTCTGAGAATCCAAAAGTCAGACACTGGCAAGCGGCCAAAAGAATCCTGAGATACTTAAAGTATTCCATGAGAAAGGCACTGTATCTTGAGCCGAGAGGAAGCCTGTCACTAGCAGTATATGCAGACGCAAGTTTTGCATCAGACCCAGATACTAGAAAGTCCACATCTGGAATGGCTGTCACGCTAGGGGGTGCTCCAATCGATTGGAAATCTTTGCGCCAGAAACATATCACCCTATCGACCATGGAGACAGAATTCTCTTGCCTGTCACTAACATGCACTGAGGTGATCAACCTCGTACAGCTCATGCAAGACCTAGGGGTGAGCTGTAATGATCCGGTAGTAGTGTACGAGGACAACCAATCAGCAATCACTACAGCAAACAGTATCGGGGTAAAGAGCAGGTCTAGACATACTGACCTGAGGTACTTAAACGTAAGAGAGTCAGTACGGAAGAATATCATTAAGCTGGAGTATATTCCTACTGAGGAAAACATAGCAGATGTCTTCAGAAAGCCTTTACCCATGACGAAACACAAATACTGTGTAGAAATGCTTGGAATGTTGTAAGCGTATATCCTGTACCCTTGTCTGTTTTTTTTGATGGTGATGTATCTATCATTGGTTGAACACTCACGTTGCAAAGGGGGAGTATGTTAGGATATATGAGTAGGTTTGCAACGAGAGCAAACCAATGACTGTATCTTTAAGACTGTGCAGCTACCACAGCCAGGTGCAAGCACTGAGTGTTTGTGTCTAGCATAAATTGAGGCAACAGTCTTTGCCAGCCAGCCAGCCTGTTGTTCTCTGACTGCTTTGTTGCTGTGCTCACGTCCATCGGACCTTCGTCGTTCTTGAGGATTGTCTGGTATGTCTACTTGCCGTTTATTGCAAGATATTGGAACACATACCTCAGCCACATTGTGGTGACCTAACCAAGGACTGTTTTGGAACCGAGCTACTCCGTAGCTAGAATGAACTGGTGAATATCTTCGAAGCCGACCTTGAAGCAACAGATAAAGGTTTGGACTGCTTGCATTGCTTTATCGAAGATAAGAGCTTAATTAGCTCACATAGACTATAAGGACTTGCTGCACCACTTGGTCTGACTTGAAGACAAGTGTTAACTTGCACTTTGTGCACAACCTTTGTAAATAGTGTAAATACATATTTCCTGCAACCCAAGCCGGAGTTTGTTTTTGTCTCCTGTATCTCAACAAACACTCTCAAACCTCAGGGTGTGGCAAAAGCCAGCCACCTTCCTGCACTCTGCTATATTTTACCATTTCAGGTACAGCTGTTTTACATTTACGTTAAGGCATATTATCCTGGAGAACTGGTTAGGCAAAGACTTAGTACCTAACTTCTTTAACTGTTGAAAAACTGAAAAGTGCCAAAATGAAGCCATCTTGTGGTGAGTTCATTCTGTAGTTAATTCCATCTGACCTAGTGTGAGAAAGATTAGCCAGAATATTATCCTAGAGAATTTATTTAATTTATTTATTTATGGGTTTGTGTTATGAGTGGGTGGGTGGGTGGGTTGTGTGTGTGTGTGTGTGTGTGTGTGTGTGTGTGTGTGTGCACTTATTTTAATTTTATTTTTCTTTGTCCCCGCCCACAATGTCATGATGTTGGCTCCGCCCATGACATCATGACATCATGATGTTAGCCCCGCCCACACTGTGATGACATCATGGTGGGGTAGTAAATTTTTTGACATCCCACCACTGAATTCACCATCTTAACCACTTGAGCCACTGTACTCCCTTCAAGTCACTAAACCAGGGGTGCCCAAACTTTTTGAGCCGTGGGCCGATCATGTGGTTCAGGGAGAGGGTGACTAAGGCCTGGGGGCCGGTTGCGGCCCCCAATGTTAATTCATCCGGACCACGAAGCCCTTGTCCCTCCTGGAAGCGGAAGTAAAATGTGCCCGTATGGACATGTTTTACTTCCGCTTCCAGGAGCAATGAGGGCTTCGTGGGCCGGATGAATTGGCATCTTGGGCCCCAACCTAGTTTGGGCACCACTACCCTAAACCAACCCATTATTATACTACTATTCCATAATAATGATATGTTCACCAATATAGCAGGAATATCACTCTGATCTACCAGACTGTTTGGTATCCTGTTGCAGGGAATACAAATGTTTGCTATAGCACAGATGCTTGTACAGTGGAACCTCTCTTAACAAATTTAATGCACTCTCCAGGACCTTTTGTACTGTGAAAAATTTCCCATAGGAATGCATTGAAAACCAAAATTTGTTAACCGAAATGCGGTTTCCCATAGGAATGCATTTAAAACCAATTAACCCATTGTGAAAAAAAAAGTGTTAACCGAGCCACTATTTTCTATGGATTTCCTTTTGTTATGCAACTTTTGTCTTAAGTGACCCATTTGTTAACTGAGGTTCCACTGTATATCATCCCAAAGATTACAGACATTTTCCTAAGCAAGACTCTCTAGTTTCACTCTGGAGTTTGTAATTTTCTGCTTTTTATTTACTAAATCTCTTTATATAAAATGGTTAAAAATTGTCCACGTGCTCATCTATCCATTACATATTAATATTTCATGACAATATTTTCCTATTAAAATAATAGATCTTGGAAGGCTCAGAAAGCATGGTTTTATATTGAACTAAAATAACTTAATACAGTACAGGGTATTGCGGGAATACCAAAGTTCACCACTACATCATTTATTGTCAAACATCTCCCCCTTCAGGCTTGTAAAAAAGTTAGCAGTAACGAACAGAAAGTGATAACTCCAAACTGGAAATAAAAATAGAAAAGGGGTAATTTTAACTGTCACAGGAAGAAGATACAGTAGCTTCAGTATCATTCAGAGCTTTTTGTTGTTGTTGTTCAGTCTCACAGTTTATCTTGCCAATTGTTATCTGTAGAATTTGGTAAATAAAAAACTAGCTTTTTAATCGATAACTCTCCCAGAAATACATCCTCTATTCTTTTGCCTTTCTCACTTTCTTCCCCTCACCCTTTAATTTTATCAAGATGCTATGTCTTTGGAAAGTGTGACATTATGTATTGCATTTTTATACTGCCCATTTGGGATATTTTGCACATACAAATAGCAAAATAGCATAATAATAATAAAACAACCAAATAAAAATAAAACAACCAAATAAGTACCCTCTAAAATAAAATAACTGGTGTCTGTGGGCATGAAGGGTAAACTGACTGGATAGTTTATTGTTAAAGGGGTAATGTTCTGAAAAGCTTTCTTGAATAGTAAAGTTTTAAGTTTTTTTTAAATATCCAGGGATGGGGCCTGGTGTAGCTCCAATGATAGTGTGTTCCAAAGTATTGGTGCCACCACCGAGAAGGCTCTATTTCTAGTCATAGACTTTCTAGTCAGCCTCATGTTCGGCACCTGGAGCTGCTCAGACTGTGATGAACAGGTGAGCTGGGGAGTTGTTCTGAGGGAGAGACGTCCTGACAAGGTTCCAAACTATACAGGACCTTATATGATAACACTACCACTTTATATCAGACAAAAAAAGAAAAACCCCAGACATAATTGCAATGAAAGGCTAGAACCTGGAAGATCCAAATTTAAATAACCACAAAGGAAAAGAAAAGTAGTTTCTTATTCTAACTTATTTCATAGGACTATTAAAAAATTAAATGGAGTAGAATATTGTACTCCATACTATTTGACCTCTTTGAGGAAAAGATGATATTAAACTGTTAAAGATAGACAGACAGACAGACAGACAGACAGACAGACAGATACTTCTTCTTCGCCATAGGTTGCCCTATGCATTATAAAAATATAGGAACATATTGCAGAGCAACATAAATAAAGAATATATTGCGGCAGCTGTGGCTGCAATTCATATCCAAGAATGCATTTCCCCCCCTCCCCGAAGCAGGAACAATGCCATTGGTGTGAATTTGCTTAAGGTGGAGCCCAGCTTGCCATGAACTGACCCACACACTATGATCACGAAGCCATCTCCTGTGGCACATGTGAAATTAGACATGCAGGATTTGACACCAGGATGGCAATGGACTGCTGCAGCTTTGAGGATATGGACAAGGTGTGTCTTCACAGCCAGTCCATCTGGCATGGGCTTTTCCACCTCCATGACAGTTAGGAATCAGAGTTCCTCCTCCACTCATTTTGCTGTTGAGCCCAATATGATGGTTTCCAATGGCATTTCCTTCTCTGAGGGGACCATCATCCCACCTGAAGGGGCTTATTCTCCCGTAGTCATTAGCCCCTTTAGGGAGTCACGTTATTTACCACCGCCCGACACTCAGCACTGAGTTGCTGGCTGTATGGTCTACTCCATTACCGTAGCAGGATGTCCGGCCAGACTTGAAATATATTGCGTAACAAGCAAATAAAGAAAAAAAATTCAAAGCCCCTTCAATCAAAACTACCAAATATAGGGAGATTCCTATTCTCCCTGTCACTTGATAGCTTCTCTTCCTTGATCTCAGTAGACAGAAGCAGACATACAGTCAAACCTCGCATAAAGAGCACCTCACTTAAAGAGCAGGATTTTCTCTGAATGTTCCCTTCTCTTAACAAATAAAACCAACCAAAAACTCGCTTAACAAATAAATCTAGGTTCACAATCCACCCACCCCCACACACAACTGGTCATTTACAATGGTGTTTCACTTAAAGAGCAAACTCACTTAAAGAGCAATCCTGTGGAACGCATTATGCTCTTTAAGCGAGGTGTAAAACACAAGTAAAACAAAACAAACCCAAAGAGAAGGAAAAAAATCCCCCCCAAAATCAGGTGAGTGGCGAAGAAGAAAAATAATCTAAGGAGGCATGGAGGCACAGGCAGGCTGCCTGATGGCAACTAACATAATCCAAAAATGTTGGAAAAATGAATCTTCAGAAAAATTAAGAGAGAAAAGTCCAAAAGAAGGAAAGGATACAATAGAGATGTATAGCAGGCAGGCAGGGAGGCAACATTTGAGTATTCCTATCAGGAACAGATGAAATACAACTCACTCATCATGGAGTTCCAAGCCATACAGTATTTCAAATTCAAAATATCTGCTCTCCTCTCTTTTTTGCCTTGCAACATTATTGGATGGGAAAAAAATCTCAAACAATTTGACAGTCAAAGGGTGAAAAGAAACAGAAATATTAAATGAAAGAGGAAACATGAAAGAAACACATTTTCAGTAAACATAAATCATTAATGTTTTAGAATCTATATTTCACTAGTCATGAATTACACAAAATAAATCCTTTTTTGTGATTGGGGTGTTTCATTGAGACACAAAAAGCCCATCATTGTCTTCCTCCACAGATTTGGGAACTCAATTTTTTCTGTGTATCCCTATGAAGAAGAGGCATAGTTGAGAGGTGGAGAGGGGGGATTTTCCTGTTCACACATTCAGATTAATCTTTTTCTGAACACTACGTAGGCCAGTATTTTTGTTGTTCAGTCATACAGTCGATTCCGACCCTTTACGACCTTATGGACCATTGCACAACAGGCACCTCTGTCCTCCACCATCCTCCTCAACCCACTCAGCTCTGTGCCCATTGCATCTACAATACCATATAGCCATTTCATTCTCTGCCGCCCCCTTCTTCTTTTGTCCTCAACCTTTACCAGCATCAAGGTCTTCTCAAGTGAATCCTCTCTTCTCATTTGATGTCCAAAGTACTTTAGCTTCATCTTTACTATTTGACCTTCTAAGGAGAAGTCAGGGTTGATTTCTTCTAAGATTGACCTATTTGTTCTCCTTGCTGTCCAGGGGACTCTCAAAACTCTCCTCCAACACCACATTTCAAAGGTATCTATTCTTCTGCACTCAGCTTTTCTAATGATCCAGCTCTCACAACCATACATTACCACTGGAAATATCATTGCTTTGACTATGCGAATTTTTGTTTGCAAGGTGATGACTCTATTTTTAACTATGTTCTCTAGGTTTTTCATAGCTTGTCTCCTAACAGAATTAGTCACCTTTTTATTTCATGGGTACAATTATTGTGTGTTAATATGAACAGACTCTTATAACAGATCATGACATATAATGTAGATACTTTGGAATGTTTATTACTTCGGACAGGCAGAGAAAGAATGTGTGATTCTCCAGATGTTGTTCAATTTCATTTCCCATCCTCCTGGACCATTAGCACATACTGGCTAACAACTTCTAGAGAACCACATGTTTTAGCTCTGTGGTTCATGGTTTACTTTGTGCTTTGCTTACAGAAAGTCTTTCGTTTCATCTCTACTAAAGCTGCTGGAAAAAACCCTCTGGTTTCAGACCTGAACAGCTACTGCCAGTCAGTGTTATATCCAGTGATGGGATGACACCGGTTCTGACCGGATCCACAGAACCGTTTTAAGGATTTCCGGAGGGCTCTCCGTGGGGGTAAAACCGTTTTTGAGGCGTCCGGATCGGACGCCTCACCGGGAGGAAAATTTTAAAAAAAATTGGAGCAAAAATGGCTCCAATTTAGTGCGCATGCGCAGAAACTCAATCTGACACATGCGCACTAAATTGGAGCCATTTTTTCTCCGATTTAAAAAAAATTGGATCCGGCCGCCCCTGACTGGAGCCTCCTGTGGAGCCGCTTGCCGCCGTTTGCTGCTGCCTGGTGCTTCTATCACCACTGCCACCTCCTGCCATCGCTGCTGCCGTTGCCGTCCCCATCGCCGCCGGAACCGAGGAGGAGGCGGGGCGCTCCATGTCCATGTTGGCTCCAATTTTTAAAAAACCGGACCCGGAGCCACTGCCTGCTGCTACTGTCGCCGCTGCTGCCGCCTCCCGCCATCGCCATCGCCGCCGTTGCCGCCGTCGCCCCAGGCCAGCGGAGCGCGCCTCCTCCTCCTCCGGTTCCAGCAGCGGCGGCGGCAACGAAGAAGACGGGATGGGCTCCGGGTCCGGTTTTTTAAAAATTGGAGCCAACATGGAGCGCCCCGCCTCCTCCTCGGTTCCGGCGGCGATGGGGCGTGCCTTGTCGTGTGGCCCCGGGCCATGGGGGTCGTCGGCCCCAAGAAGGGTAAGTGAGGGTTTTGTGTTTGTGGGTGGGTGGTTTATGGTGTTTTGGGTGGGTGGGTGTACTTTTATTTAATTTTTATTTTATTTATTTATTTATTTTATTTCTTTAAGTTATTTACGGGTCTGTGTGCATGTTTATTTTTTATTTTTATTTTTTTTTGGCCTTGCCCACAACGTCATGACATCATGACGTTGGCTCCGCCCATGACGTCATGACGTCATGACATTGGCCACGCCCATGACGTCCATGACGTCATGGCGTGGTAGTAGAATTTTTGACATCCCATCACTGGTTATATCTAAATAGAAATCAACCTCCTGGCTAATTAGCAACAATGCACCTATAAGGAACATGCTGAAGATAAAATAAGGAAAAGTTGATTGTTGAAATCAGGAACAGTGCTCAATGAAAATGGGCTAATGACACATACTACACTTTAACACAAGGGTTCTCAATCTTTTAAAACTGGGGGCTGGGTCAAACTCTCACAGACTGTTTTGGGGGCTGGACTATTTTTTTGAATAGAATTTTTATTTTTTATTTATTATTTATAAATGTATCACTCTGGGTGGTGTACACACAATATCAGATAATACACCCCCCACACAAACACACAACAAATCAAAAACAGAACAACCAAACAAATACTCTTTCTTCCCTTCCTCTCCCTACACACATATAAACAAAAGAAAATGGCACTCACACAAAGCAAAACACAATGAATTCAACACTGGTGCCTCCATTTTTGAATGCAAAGCTTTCTGGTGCTTTGCAAAACTGGAGTGCACTCACCAGAAAGTTGCATGCACCTTAACAAATAACTCCTTTATTGAAAAAAATACTCCCCCCACTCCAAAAACACACAGGGAAACAAAAGGAGCCTTCCTACCTTGCCTGCCTCAGCTTTCCTCTTCCTCTAGTTGTTTTTGGGTGTTTTTTTTTTTTTTTGGGGGGGGGGGGAGGGTTAGAACATGAAATTGGTTTTCAATGCATTTCTATGGGAAACTGTGCTTTGCACCCTCTAGTGCCCATCTATGGTAATGACCCAAAAAGAGCTGATCCTTACCCACTCCCTCACCCTGGAAGTGCTGTAGTGTGTGAAGGCCAGATGGAATGCTGTCGGGGGGGGGGCAGTTCTGGCCCATGGGCCTTGGGTTGTGAATGCCTGCTTTAACATCTTGAAAGACAGATGAAAGGGAAAACCCTGGGACCCCGATCACAGTCCCATCCTTTTTCTAAAATGAATGCCAATGTTGCCAACTTTACATTTAAATCTGCAGTTATTGTGCCCCAGATTAGTATTCTTTCTCCAAGCCTTGCCATGATCTGTCTGCAAACATTGTAGCCTTCCCACAAGATTAAAAAGGCAAACCTGTCTCAATTCTAGCACTTATCCTTTTCTGTTTCTGTGCCCCGCCCCCGCCTGAGGGAGACTATGATGTGTTTGTCACTTCTTAGCAAGCAATTCCTTATTTTCCTTTTATATACCAAAATCAAATAACCTTTCTAATTCTTGCATGGTACAGCACCTCATTCTATGATAGCTGGGAAAGTCTGTGGGAGAAGACTAACTTGATATCTTCTAATATTAAAATTGTACACATCATTAGGTGAATTTGGCAAGCCATGATCTTCTCATCTCCACCCCTTCTCCTCCTCCCTCCAATTCACAGTATGGAGGCAAGAAGAATAAGAACAATGGACTATTTTATAGAGCACTTACAACAATGAGTGAAGTAATGGAAATGAAGGTCTCGGGATATTTATCTTTTTGTTGTAATTCCCTGCTGCCATAGTTTACTAGAAAGAAATAGCACTAACCTGGTCACCGTAAGTGTCTTTTTCATATGATTTCTATATGCTTTCCCAACCAAGAGTTTGCTAAGCAGTGGAGTTCAATTCCTCTTTCCCTTTCTCCACTCTATCATGTTAGCATCCACTCTGAAAGCCTTTTTGGATATGATTTATTTATCATTCTGACACAGCCCACAATTCCCTTATGTAATGAGATTGATGGCATGCCAGAAGTAGTCTGAGATGAACCATTAATTCTGTATCCCATGATCCTGGAATAAAATAGTTTCATAATGATTGAGCGACAACCCCCAAGTGCAATGCAGGAAAACAGGATTCCAAATCAGAGTCTCAACAGCTTGAACCTAATTTATAATGTGAACTCAATTATTGATCAGATGGAAGACCCATGCTCTTAATGGTAGCCTTCCTCTAGCAAGCTGTGGAAGATGGCATTTAGGAGTGACAACTGCAGAACAGAGGCGGTACCTTTTATAGGGTCACTTAAAAAATAAAACATTGCAAGCTTTTGTAACTCACAGGTCACTTCTTCAGGCAAATGTACATGGCATGGTGTTAAAGCCTGGCTGGTTAGCTTAGATGTTAAATGAAAGAAAGATAGCAGGCTGTATCTTTTTAAAATTCTAAGGTAGGAAGCCAGGGGCCTGCACATTTCCTTCCCAAACTTGCTAAATTTGAATGGGGAACAACAAACAGGTTTGCCTGTTCCCAATGCTGTCATGATCCTTGGTTTGCCATAATAACTTGCTTTGCCAAAGCTGGTCAAACTGTGACACAGCTGTCTATATTCTTTCATTTTATTATTCATATTTACATTTAATAGATTTTAAGATTCATATACCATATTTTCTTTGTAAGTTTTGAGAATAGTTGATTCATCATGGAAGCATTATGTCATGCACATTCCAATACACTTGCCAGATGTTCCAGACAGCAGTATGTCACCACATGCCAAGGATTGCTAAGTGGTCACATGAGTCACTTAAGGCACCTTGTGGATGTGGATTACATCACACTTATGTAATAGGGATTTTCCCAGAGGTTATAATAGTTCAAATTTCCATCATTTCTGAGAAAGGGAAACACTGCAGCATTTGGTGTGTTTTTAATCTTTTTTAAATTTAAATTTTAAATTTTAACAGTTTTAAGGTTTTTGGGTAGAAGCTTCCACTTTCTAACTCTGGGCTCTACCTGCCCAGAGAAGGATAAGACTAACGTCCTCTGGCTGGGAGAAGGAATGGACTTCAGCTGTAGGAGGCAGCAGGCTGATAAATCCGCACCGTCACCTTTACCAAACCTTCGTCCAACGTCCCCCAGATAGTTATGAGGCACTTTTAGTCATTGTGTATTGGTTTATTGTGTATGAACTTGTAATTTTAAATGTGTTGTGAACCGCCCTGAGTAGGTCTTACCGAGTAGGGCAGTACAGAAATAGAAATAAATAAATAAATATGTTATTATTTTTTCTTCTTTTTCATCTTTGTATCATTATCTAGTACTGTAGTTATATCTTTATTAAGTTTTTGATTACTGTAATTTTCTTTCTTGTACTGTCTTTGATGAAATTAATAAAAATTATTTTTTTAAAAAGAGAAAAGGGTGCTGAGTCAGCTCACACTAGCTAAAATAATGCCTGCCAAGAAATGCTTGGCCAGCCAAGTTCCATTTAGCTTAGGTGGGTAGGGGGCCAGATGGCTGAGATAAAGAGGGGGACATGAGTTACATCACCTCTCAGAAAATAAATACTCTGTAAGCGAGGTGCTCTTTATGCAAGGTTTTACTGTACAGTGAAGCCTTATACAACAATCACCCCGTATAGCAATGAAATCACATAACAATTAGATTTTGGGGGGAAATGGCATCCTTTATAACAATTTTCCCTATTAAAAAAAAGCATACAAATTTTTTCAATGGGAAAAACCACCTAGCAAAAATAATAATAATAATCATTATACAATGCATCCCATAGGGAAAATCGCTATACGATGCATTTATCGTATAGCAATTGTTTGGTACAACTATGAGCCCTGTGGAACGGATTAAAATTGTTGTATGAGGTACCACTGTATAAGTCTTCTCGTGGCTTTTAATCAGCAATTGTTGGATGCCAATTTGCTCAAAGGCACCTTCTATGGAAAACATTGGGGAACCAAAAAGATAAGAGCTACAGAGGATATGTTTTGCTAGTCTGCAATGCTTATATCCAATGTTCGAAAAACAATGAGATAACAAGTTCTCGTTGAAAAGAGACAGCATTATTTTTAATTCAACTAATTTTCTTTTGTATCTTACAACATTAATGCATTCTAACTTAATTAAAATGAGTTAAAATGCTTTCATTATAGTATAAGGCAATGATTCTCAACATGTGGCCCGTGGGCCAGATGTGGCCTGCAGCACCATTTCATGTGATCCCTACCACCTCCACCACACCAGGAAGTGCCATGTGGTGGAGGAAGGGCAAAATGGTTATCCTACCCCCGAAGCTGTCTGAGGGAGCGTGACCCGGTCCCTGGCTCTAAAAGGTTGAGAACTCCTGGTTTAAGTACTGAAAATATTAAGTCTCTTACTCAAATTGAATCTACTCTTCAGTCAAGAGCATTGATTCTTCCGGTTTCACTTTTCATTTTAAATATATAAGTACTTTGCTGTGTTTAAGGCACTGTGTTAACTCTTGACTGTATAACTGAGAATACAGTTTTAATAGTGATGTACAGTACAGTAATACCTCATATAACATTAGTATCGAATAACACTAAAATCGCATAACATCAAGGAATCTGGGGGGAAGAATTGCATCAGATAACATTAAGATCCTATGGGATGCTTCAGATAACAACCGCGAAAGCCTGTGTGGTTACAATGTATCTCTATGGATCCCATAGAGGATCAGATAACACTAAAAATCATATAACACGAAGACTTGTGGAACCAGGTTTTAGTGTTATATGAGGTTTTACTGTATTTTAATTGTCAAACTATTTTCCTCTTACTTTTTCTGTTATTGGTATAAGCAAGAAGTGCTTTAAGTAATATTACTGTTCTCACAACTATCTAACTCCCTATTTGAGAAGCTATAAAAATGTCCACAATGATGTTTCCTTTGTGCACTGCTTCTTTTCATCCAGAGCTTTCCACTGGTTCTGTATTGAACCGGCAAGACAAAAGACAAAAGACCTGCAAAGAGGCAGGCCTTGCAAAGGTGCAAAGGAAGTTGAAAGCACACCTGAGTTGAGATGTTAACCAGAACAGAGGAAGGGAGTTAAGCAATAGTCAGGGTTCCAGTCAGGGTCAGTCTATAAACCCAGGCCTTACCAATTAGATAGTAAAAATTAGGGAGGAATTATAGACATGGTTAGGTCAAGATTTGTTTAACAAAAAGACAAGGAATACTGAGAGTTAGGATCAAGGAAGGCAAGGAGAGGAAATTGTTCTTCACACAAAATTGGCTTTTCCATTGGTTTTTGGAATCTATATTTATTTGGTTATGATTTGGATGAGTCCCTTTGTAACCCTAATTTTGAAATTAGCATGTTTAGTATTATATATACTTTTATTTCCAATAAAATATGCTTCTCTCATTTTAATTTGCCATCCACTTCAAGTTTAGTCTTCCATGTTCACTGTGCAATGATTACTTGCAGGTAAAATAACTGCAAGAATTGATTTTTAATAATTTCATAAAGATCTCAAACTGCTGTTATACCTGGGAATGAACTTTAGACTGTTCAATTCAAACCAGAATTTCCTCATTTCCTCTTCACACCATAGAATGTCTCCGACTGTCCTGGGATTGTTTACCTTGAAGAAAAGGTGTTAATTGCCTTAGGGGCCAGCTATTAACATAACCTGGGTTGGGGAACTGGATGTCCTGATCATGAATGGGGGTTCTTGAAATGCCCTTTGTATAAATGTTAATAAAAGGGTCCCTTGTGGTATTTCACTTGCTCTGTAATATTTTGATTCTTGACATGTTCTGTTTTGTATTTTTGAAGTAGGACCATACACTGCGACCTCTCACCTAGAAACCAATTATGCATAATCCCTGACCATTTCACGCCCTGCAAAGCCCTGAGGGAACTGCCTAGAGGTTTCCTTGATAACATCCATCCTGTCTGGTCTATCACCATCCTGGAAAATGACTGTCATCTTCTTGTTGACTATGGATCACTGTGAGAAGAAAAATACATGTGCATCCCCATCCTTTTCTCCGATCATTTTCCGGACTTTGTAAATCCCTTCCTACATCATTATTTGCATACAAGCTTGTCATTGTAACTTGAATTTAAAGTGCTAACCGTCTCAATGTGACTAAAGATGGTTTATTTGTGTTTAATAAGAAACCCCTCTGTTGGACTTTTGTCTCATTGTATAAACTTAATTAGCATAGGTGATGAGATTAGTTGAAGGGAATGTATAAAAAAACTCTCAGCAGCTTTGATGGCTAGCTTTCCCACCATATTGCTCAGGGAAGCCCATTAGATTTTTCTAGCAGACAAAAATGGGTTAGACATAGTTGTTTGTCCAGCAGTGGGGGCCCTCTGCTGCTTAGATGTTATTTTTGTCAATAAAATGGTCTTATTTTTGTCTGAAATTAAAATCTCTGTGGTTCTTGTGGAGCTCCGCCAGCAGATGAACTTTTAAATTTTAAAACGCATCTCCACATTAAAAAGAGATAGTGATTTTTAGGTAACACCTTCTGTAGTTCAGAAATTCAAGTAGTCACAGTATCTAATGAAAATGTTCCCTTTGTCTCAGCTGTACTTTGAGCTACTAGCATTCTCTAGGACAGTGATGGCAAGTCTTGGCACTCCAGCTGTTCTTGAACTTCAGTTCCCACAAGCCCTGATCAGCAGGAGTGCTGACTTGGTCTTCTGGTAATTGAAATCCAAGAACACTTGGAGTGCCAAGGTTTGCCATCACAGCTCTAGGACTAGTGGGATGTTCCTTCTCAGAGGCTCCTATCCTGTCTAGAAGAAATACATTCTTTCTGAGAGGATCAGGCTCTGCCGCCATTATCTCTGGGCCAGAATATTGGGACTCCAAATTCATTCATTGAATCCTAAAGCTAAGGTATGTTGCCCTGTTAAGAAGACTGCCACGGAGGCAGTGGTGGGCATTAGCAGGTTTCCACCAGTTCGCCAGAACAGGTAGCAGAAATTCTGGCTGCCCCCAGCCATCCAAGTTCTGAAATAAAGTAGTCCTAATTTGGGTGCAATGCAGGGCTTTTCCCCTGGCTACACTCACCATACCATGCCCACAGTGTGGTAGCAAATTTTTTTTTGAGCCCACCACTGCATGGAGGGCATGACAATATTTGATAAACCTTGCATACTGAAGTCAGTTTACAATACCACATAGGCTCTCTCAGGGGAAAAAAACACTGTATAATGATGGCTAACAAGATGCACATAATGTCTTAAAACAAATGTAGTTAACCGGCTACCTTATTTTTATGTGAAAAGCAGCTTCAAAACCTCAACACAGCTTATAACTAGAGCAGTGTGCATGCCACTCTCCTGAAATTTGGCCCACAAGCTGTTCCTATCAAGCTCCTAGTCTTGACAGTGGAGATGGGTTGGTTTGCTTCAGATAATTCATCCCTTCTGGTACATGTTGTTATGAAACAGCTATTGATCATAAACATGCCTTTTGTCAGCAATGGCAACCATCCAGAAAACTGGACCAGGGCTTGGCCTGAATTGAAAAACATTCTAGGTTAGTTCTTTACAGCTGCTTTTCATCAAAAATATAATTGGCCTGGTTAAGAATGTGGTTTAAATACACAATTTTATGTCTTTAGGCAAAGAGAGGCTTATTTCTAACTAAATACACGCACACCCCAAGCCAGCTGGGCTGAAGAGGTGAGGAAGAACAGTTGAGTGGGCTGATGGGCTTAAAAACTGCACTGCCATGGCTGCCACTGTTGCCAGGTGCAGCCTAGCCAGCCAGGCTGAGGAGGTGGGGAGGAACAGCTGAGCAACCTGGCGGGCTTAAAAATTGCACCGTCATGGCTGCCGCCACCACCGTTTATGGGCATGCCCCTAGCTAGCTGGGCTGAGAAGGTGAGGAGGAACAGCTGAGTGGCCTGGCGGGCTTACAAACCACACCGCTGTTGCCACTGCTGTTGCCGGGCGTGCCCCTAGCCAGCCTGGCAGAGGATGATGTCAAGCCCTGGGCTCTGTCAAGAAAGGTTGAGCCCCGGGCTCCATCAAGAACATTATGTGTTTGTTGCTTGAATTGGTGTTTTGTTATATTTTGTGATATATTTTTTGAATTTTTTTGTGATGTTTTGCTGTATTTTGCTATACTGTGTTTTGCTATACTGTATTTTTCTACACAGTGGTACATCGCTTAAAGAGCATAATGCATTCCATGGGTTTGCTCTTTAAGCAAGTTTGTTCTTTAAGTGAAACACCATTGTAAGTCTCCAATTGTGACTTCTGGCTGGGGGATCGCAAATCCCAATTATTTGTTAAGCGAGTTTTTGGTGGGTTTTAGTTGTTAAGCTAGGTGACCATTCAGAGAAAATTCTGCTCTTTAAGCGAGTTAGTCTCTAAGCGAGGCACTCTTTATGCAAGGTTTTACTGTACTGATGTTTTGCTGTGTTTTGCTACACTGTATTTTGTTATATACTGTTAGCCACCCTAAGTTGCTCCATGAGTAGGGTGGCATACAAATGTGAAAATTAAATTATGTTAGGACATTTTTCATTTGGGGGTATTGTACAAAGATTGCTGCCCAGTGGAATAGTACAACTTTAAGGCCCTCCATGTGTTTTGAACACAGGTGTACATAATAGAGCCTCAAACTGATTGTCAGGCTGTGCATGCCTTGTCCACGTGCTCATGTAACAGCCCAGCTGTGGCTGATTAGAGAATCTGCCCAGCAACACTAAGGTATAACTGTGGCCCTCTGGGAAGGGTCTATAGAGGAGGCTATTATTCTGAGGAGGCGATTATCATTGAGGAGGTTGTCATACTGAAAGAGGCTGTCATACTGAGGAGTCTGTCTTACTGAAGACTAGGACTGAGCTACTGAAGAGAGAGTCTACAGACAGAGACTGCTGAACAAGGGTCTGCTGTTGTTGAGAGTTCCCTTCAACTGAGAAAGAAGAACTGCTCAAGAATACCAGGACTCTATGCATGCTCCTGGGATTGGAGCCAACAGAGGGATCCAAGCTGTCTACCTACTGTGGGGCTTGGAGAGAAAGAGACTGTTGTATATAGTCCTGTGTATGTCTGTCTTCCCCTCACTGTAAGTAAAGCGCACCTTTCCACTGAATGCATATGTTTGTGTGTTCCTGCACTAAGGCTTTCGCTGTGTAACAGCTTAAAGGTCCTACTCTGCTATCGAGACACACATATCGCTAAGGGAATCCCTGACAAATTAAATTAAATTACCAACTGAATTGGTAATATTAGAAACATGGTGGGAGTGAAGAGATTGCAAAATCTGCCCTCTCCAGTGAAGCTTTAAAACAGGAGTTTGCAACCTATGGTCTGCAGGCTTGATCCGGCCTGTGGTGTCATTTCATATGGCCTGCTGTCCTTGATCCTCCTGCCACCAACAGAAGCAGCGGAAAAAGAGAAAGCAGCCAAAAACGCACCATAAATACACTCATGGCTGTCATAAATTCATTCATGACAGCCATGGATGCATTTTACTGCAGCATTTATGGCACAGGAACCACCAGTCTGGCCCACTCAGCTGTCTGAGGGGGCATGGTCCATCCCACGGCACGAAAACATTGAGAACCCCTGCTTTAAAAGCTGATTCCAGATTGACATTACAATAATTCACACCATCTATGTCCCGCACTTCTGGGCATGACCATTGATTCCCAGCTTGATGAGAGATGATATCTCCTGGACAATCAAGTTGGTTCTGACCTACAGCTTCTCTTACATAATTGTGATACTTTTATATCTGTCTATATGTTTGCACATGGGCTGGGGGTTTTTCCTTAATGCATTACAGTCATCCAAACTGCTCTTGCATTGTTGTGCCCTGAAAATGCATTTTATATCAGTAGCATCGCATGGATTTCAGCCGCCTGGGGCATAAGCCAAATTTGCCACCCCCTGGTGGATGCTGACTCCCACTCCTGCTAGAGCTTCTGGGAATTGTAGTCCAAGAACACCCATATGCCCAAAAAGTGCCACCCGGGGCAGGCAGCCCCCCTGCCCCCCTCTATGCTATGCCAATGTGCTACATCAGACAGACTGGAGAGAACACTTTCGTCTGTTGAGGACCATATTCAGTTCACTTGGATGATCCCCAAGAATAATCAGCCTTCTTTGATCTCCAAGAATGATGTCAGTAGACCATGGAGTGAGAAGTGAGAAGAACGGCTTCCCTCTTTTCTTTCTTCCCCACCCCTTGACATCTTTCTTTTTCTTTCCCTTCTTCTTGTCCAGTGGGACTCTAAGATAGAAACAGATCACTGCTGCCAGAGATGTTAACAACTTGCTTGCAGAGAGCTTTTCAAAATTTGCCCAAAGGTTGAAAGCCGTCCATGTTTGATACAGAATAGGTCTTTAAACTTCCAATTGTGACCATGGCAACAAATAACTAGGTCTGTATATGCTGGACTATAGATACTTCTTCATTTTAATAGTCAGTGCAGGATTTTTTCTAATTGCTTTGAGAAGGACAGCTTTTAACTTCAGATACTTTTCCAGTTCATGGAAATATATCACACATTTTTTTTAAAAGCCAAGCTCATATTTTATTGTTTTCATTTTCAGAAAAGTGATCAAACCAATTCACAGTGATTAGGCCGACTATTTAAGGACAAAATCCTTCATAGCCAGATGGCTGAGGTGTAGTTGAACTGGCAACAAGCCAGGTAAAGTTGTGCTAAATTCAAATCTCTCTTAGCCCAAGAACATTGGAGACTACTGAGGACTATTCTGAGCCTGGCATAACTTTTTGAAGGCATGGAAGCTGTATGTTGGAGCCAAGAGGAGTTTGGATTTGATTTTACTCCTCTCCTCACGTGTTTCCTGTTTTTTCTACCTGCTCCTCTTTGGCTCAGCTGATCTCAATCAGCATAGCAAGTGTGCTTGGGAACCCAGTTGTTCAAGCACATCATGGATCAGACTGCACAAGATGGTTTTGGCAGTACAAGAGCAGTGTGGACTTTTTTGGGAGAGAGAAGGGGAGGAGCTGGTTGTGGGGCTGTTGTGATGAGCACTTGTACACCCCAAATATATCACTGTAGACATACAAGTTCCATCCCTGGTTTTTGACTTTTGAAAGCTATCCTCCCCATGCCAAGGCTCCCAAACAGTGATGGGATGTAACAGGTTCTCACCAGTTCGCCAGAACCAGTAGTAACTTTTCCTAGTGTCCAGGAAAACCGGTAGCAGCTTTTGGGAAGAAAAAAAAACCACCTTCAGGGCTTACCTTTTCAATTGTTCCCCCACTGCGCATGCATGCCAAGCACTTGTTGTGCATGCATGCCTACAATGCTTGGCACGTATGCACAGCTGCCTTGCTGTCCTCCTTGCTATACTTGTCTTGTGGGTGGGTGGGTGGGTTGAGGATTGTGTGTGTGTGCTTATCTTTATTTTATGTTATTATTATTTTTCTTTGGCTCCGCCCACAATGTCATGATGTCATGACATTGGCTCAGCCCACACAGTGATGACATCACGGTGGGGTAGTAAATTTTTTGACATCCCACCACTGCTCCCAAAGGGTTTTCTAGGTAGAGAATACTCAGAAATAATATACCATTCCCTTCTTCTGGGGCACCCTGGGGCTGAGCAGCTTGCCCAAAGCCACACAGGCTGGCTCTTCTTCTGAGATGTGCAGTGGGGAACTGGCTCTACAGTGGGATACCTAAATCACTGAGCTATCCAGGCATGCAAGTTTTTAATTAGTGTCAGCTAATCCAAATCAGGCAGCTAAAACATTTAATCAACATTTTCAATTAGTGTCAATTAAATGTTTCAGGTGTCCAATCTAGATTATGCCAGTGCAAAGTTAAGGAACAGGATTTTGCCCACTAAATGTTGCTGCACAGTTCAAAGCATATCACAGGCTTTTTTTTTTTTGTTTATTAGTGTGATCTGTTTCTCTCTCCAACCTATCTCACATTTCACTTGCGAGCTTCACATTTGTCACATTTCACTTGCGAGCTTCACATTTGTCCCAGATGTAAATCCTGAGGTTAATTTCTGCAGCACTAGCCAGCGTATACTGGACTGTGTTTCCTGAGGTCCCATTCAACATGACCAGACAGCTGATGCAATTAACCATGCAAAGAGCCACTTGTAAGGTTGATTAAACATCAACTGAAAAATGCATTTATAAATATTTGGCCTAAGCTCTGGCAGGGTTACAGCTAGCAAAAGGAATGGACATGGCGCCATGAGGACATTCTCAATTTGAAGAACAAAAGCAGTGAAACAGGTTTATTCATTTCACTCTGGTGATCATTGAGTGCTGCTGCTACATTCTGCTGATTCATTGTGAGTCACACAAAGTCTGATAGTTGCAGAACAAACACAGCCTCTGCCTATCTGAGCTGTCCCTTCACTTGAAGCAGTCTGTAAAAACATTTTAGTAAGGAGTGTGCCAGCTCTTGACAATTTGTACACTCCTCTAAATGTCACAGGAATTCCTATACTATGTATGCAATCCAAAAGTAGAGGAAAGATTATGAGATAGTAAAGGGAAATCCTCCACATACAGACATAGAAGTGCCAATAATTTCCTGGTCTTTGTGTTGTTAAAAAGATTTGAAGAGGGGCACTGCAATTAGAGTTAGTAACAGTGCAACAAATGAGAAATCTTGGGCAAAAAGGACAGGTGAAGAAAATTCCTAGGTCAAAGTCAGGAATTTGGACGAGAAAGATAAACTGGAAAGAGTCTCTTGTAAACTCGATTTTGGATGGTTAGGACAGTTGTTGCAGTTCAGAGAAACTTCAGACCTTTAGTGAAATCAGATTAAAGAGAAGGATTTATATTGGCAGTGATTTAGCAGGAGGCCAGAGGCAGGGAAAGCGTTTCAGACAGAGATGTTGACAGTTAAGCAAGTGTAGACTTAAAAATATAGAGGGCATGGTAGATACCTCCTCCACAAAAGGAGCAAATTTGCCGCACAATTCACATTACACAAGCTGAACAGGGTAACATGGATTGTGGCTAATGGCCTTGCTGGCAAGTAACTAATTGAAAAATTAAGTAAATTAAAGCACTTGCACATTCACTGGCAGGAATTTTATAGAAGTTTATGTAAAGTCTGCATAGATGATGAGGTGCCAAGATATATCTTGTTTGAGCAATCAGGCATATTATTAAATAAACAACTGAGACACACTCCTCCAGCACCTTATCATTTAGCTTCAATTAGTTGCAATTTGTATTCACCAATAGGATTCTGGTCACTATTCTATGCCCATACAGTTTTGGTGAGGGGTAACTATATGAATGTATGATGTGTGTTCTTGAATTAAAGCAAAGACTCATATATCATATAACTGAGTTACAGCAAGTCAAAATCCTAATTTTGCTGAGAAAAAAAGCTTAGAAAATGGCAAGTTTATTTATTTATTTTATTTACTCAGAATTATATGCTGCCCTCCTCAAAGAGACCCAAGGCGGCTAACAAAGTTTCAAAAGAGACATAAAACAAAATATAAAATCCTGTCTAAAATTAATATTAAAAGAGATTAAAACTAAGCAAAGTTAAAAGATTAAAAATTCGTACATTGAGAGAGGGAGGGGTCAGATGAGCCAACAAGCTGACACAACTGTCTGACCCAAAACCCATACCTGTCCCGCCAGCTAGGTCTTAACCCCCTTCCTAAAGGGCAGCAACTCCAACTGGAAACGTAGCTCAATTGTCAGGAGGGCTGGGGCGGACACAGGGAAGACCCTCCTCCTAGTGCTAGAGAGGTGCGCCTCTCTAGCCAATGGTACAACCAGAGAGCCTCTCCGGTCCACTCTGGTGGGACAGACAGATGTTCTTAGGCCGGGCGATGCGGTCTCTTAGGTATCCTGGCCCACTACCAGGAGTTACACAATCTTTCTAATTTTTCTGTGGTACACCACTGCAAACTTTTTGGCGGTAAAATAATTTGGTTTAATGAAGCATCTGTTATGTAAATATCTGCACATTAACTTTGTTTTTAATCAAGCTGCACAGATTTTTAGAAGAAATATAGAAGCCACTAGAGGGAGCTTGTAGTTCATGTATGGTGGAACACAGACTACAAATGTATTCTCATTTCCTTTTTCCTAACAGCCAACTATAATTTTGGTGAAGGTTCTATTGTAGGACAATACTGTTGCTCCCTTCACAAAAAGCAGTGCATTTTTAACACTAGCACACAAGATTTTTATGCTCAATTTTAGTTTATGGATGACTGAAAATACCAAACTATAAAAGTGCAAAGCTTGGGGGAAAATCACAGGCCATGATGGCATGGGGATTCTGGAAAATGTACCGTAATCCCAAAATATATTTTCAAACTCCACAAAAATAGATCATGATGAACTGCTGTTTCATCTCTACATGCTATCCTGCAATGAAAAGGTTGTGAGTTCAATCCTGACCAGGGCTCAAGGTTGTCTCAACCTTCCATGCTTTCAAAGTTGGTAAATTGAATATCCCACAGGTTGAGGACACAATGCTAATTAACTTTTGAACTGCCCAAAGAGTGCACTAAGCACTATGGGGCGATATGTAAGTGTGATTGCTTTGCTTTCCTTTCCAATTAGGGTTGCCATATGACCTGGAAAACCGGGATTGTCCTTGATTCAAGGTCAGAAAAATAGTCCTGGCCAGTTCAATAAAAATCATGCTGAAGTCCTGGATTTTTAAAACTTACTGATTGTGTATTATAACACATCATTAAAACAAACTAAAACTCTTGCCATCAAACAAGTGATTTCCTGCTGCATTGGAGTTGGAGTATACCTGGAGACAAATCCTAATGTCCCCACCGCACACCACTGCCTGATAAGTGTGAACAGTGTGTTTCTGGAATTGAGGATGTTAAGAGTTGACCACGACACAACTTCTCAGAAGTACAACAGATCATCTTACAGTAAGAATTAACTGTTGTAAATAAATTCATTTATGTATTGATATACAATATTTAATGTGAAAGTGTTTTATAGCTGTCATTATATTATGTTTGTTTTTAAAAAGGCTATTTTGTAGATAACCTGTCAATTTTTGTCAAATATACTTCTGTCCCAGTTTTGTGGGAGAGCATTATGGCAACTCTATTTACATTCCAAATGGTACCCCACCCTGAATTCAAACTATAATGCCCAGCTATACAGCATAGTCATAATGTCCCCAAATTAAAAGACCACAAACAAAAAGCTATGAGATTCCCCCCCCCCCCGGTAAGAAGAATGTGTTAGCTGCAGGTGTGATACTTTTCACCAGGGATCCTCAACCTACTGCTCACAGCATGCAAATCATCCAGCCTGCACCTTTGCTGCAGTCACCACTTCTGCCATTTCTGCCGCCTCAACCCTTGTTCCCTCCACTTGGCTTAGCATGTCCCTGCTAGCGCTCTACAGCATGGCAAAAGTTGTAAGGTGTCTTTCCCAGGGACCACTCTGGCTGAGCATGGCTTTCCCAGCAGACACACACGGCTGATCACGTTTTCCCCAGGGCCCAAACTGGCCAAGCACGGGTGAGAAGGACAGCCTGGACCCCTCCTTCACCCACATCATGCAGCTCCTCCAGGCTAGTAAGCAGGGAAGCGGTGTAGGGTGGATGGGTGGGTGGCTCGAGGTGGTCTTGCTGCCACCACCAGTGCTCTGGTGTGGTGTTAATTGGTGGGGGCTCAGGGTGGTCCCACTGCCACCTCTGGCAGTGTGTGGTGATTGGTGGGGGCCTCAAGGTAGTCCCACTGCCGCTGGGAGTGGTGGGGTGGATTGGTGGGGGCTTGAAGTGGTCCTGCAGCAGCAGTGGTGACAGCAGACCACCCCAAGCCCCCCTTCCCCTCACACTGCCACTGGCAGGACCACTAGTCCAGCCCCTCAACAGTCTGAGAGGGCGTGAACTGGCTCCCAGCTTTAAAATGTTGAGGACCCCTGCTTTATTCAGATTCCATCTTACAAGTCAGACCTCCACTTTGTATCTGCAATTTAGCTATACTGGTATACTTTCAAGGGCTGTGTAAAGGGCTTTAAGGACTGTTGTTGCAAACCTTTTTAGACCAGATTAGGTATTTAGGGAAGGCCATATCATGATATAGTCTCTGACAGAATCCTTCTAAAACAGGAGTGCCCAAACTTTTTGGGCCATGGGCTGGTCACATGGTTCAGCAGGCTGGTCATGTGGTTCATCGGGCTGGTCACATGGTTCCTCTCACCGGAAACAAAAGTAAAATGCCCCTTCCAGTCTTTTTTGCAACATATCAGAAAACAAAACAAAATAAACAAAATAAAGTAAAAATAAAATTAAAAAAAACACTGTAGCACTTTAAAGACTAACTGCTATATTTTTATTGTTAGCTTTTGTGGATCAAGTCCACAGTATGAGATAAATTTTTAGGCTGCCATATTCTCTTCTTCAAGCAGGAGTGCCCAAACTATGGCCCGGGGGCTGGATCCAACCCTGACACCAATTCTTCCGGCCCACACCACCCTTGTCGCTCCTGGAAGCAGAGGTAAAACATGCCCATAAAAGTGCGTTTTACTTCCGCTTCAATAAGTGGCAAGGCCAGGGTGGCACGGGTCAGATGAATTTGTGTCAGGGGCCTGATCTGGGCCCCAGGCAACAGTTTGATCACCCAGTTCTAAAAATTGTAGATTTTTTTAGTCAGAGGTTTATTGTGCACCATAAATATAACAAGTACCCTTACCCTCCACAATGCATAGAGGGATTCTTGCCACATCACAGATATAGCTTTCCAAGGCAGAAGGGATCAGGACATAAGAATTTAAATAATATTCTTCAGAGATAGAAATATTTTTAGTTACATGTTTGTTTATAAAGGAATGTATAATCTGTCATTCCATCTAATGTATTTTATACTCCATCTTTCACTAAAAGTAGTGTTTAAGGCACTTTGAATAATTATAATTATTTAGGAACAATTATATACTGAGCAACTCAAAGCATGAGGTTTTCTATCAGAATCTGCAGGTGGCAATTTCTACCTAATGCAAATCTCTGCAGTTGTAATGACATTTTGCTTTGCTCAGGAAATAAACAAATTCAGAAGAGGAAGCATATACAGTAATTTAGAAAGAAAAACATACATCTCCAAGCTATATGGAGTTAACCTTGTCCTGAAAGGTTAAATTTGCCTTTCAAAACCCTTTTGACTGAGGAAAGTCCACTATTAGACATGGTAGCCACTCCTCTTCATTGGAACCATTAAAAAAGAGACAGGAATGGGTTTATTTTGTAACTGAGTCTGAAGCACTAAAATTTAAAGCAAACATAATTTTAAAAGACACTAATCAAAATAATTTTTTAAAAAAACCCCACTAATCAGACATGGATGAAGGCACTCGTCCAAGATCACAGATGTGCAAACAAGCAATTTCCTGGCAGAAAACTCGGGTGGTATTTTGTCACCTAATTTGAATCTCTCCCCCCCCCCCGGATACCTGTTTGGAAACTACAGAAAGATTGCAAGAAATGGGTTTCAACTCTAGCTTCCCACCTCCTTGCCTTAAAGATGTTATTTTTGAAAACAGAACCCTGCTTAGTTTCACACAATGGCCAGCTGTTCTTAGAGAGTTCATGATATGTTAGTCTAATGCAGGTTTGCCCAAACTTTTCGGGCCATGGGCCAGTCACATGGTTGAGGGTGCCAGTCACGTGTTCCTCCCACGAGATGTGGAAGTAAAATGCACATGTGCAATCACATAACATGCCTGCACATGTGCATAATGCTGTTTTAAATGACCCACACCTGGTGTAAATGCATTTGTGGCAGCTGTGTGTCATTTACAGCAGCATTATGTGCATGCATAGGCACATTATGTGCCCATGCATGCACGTTTTACTTCCACTTCTGGAAGTGGCATAGGTGGTGTGGGCCAGATGGAATGGTGCCACTGGCTGGATCCTGCTCATGGGCCATAGACTGGGCATCCCTGGTCTAATTCCTCACTGAGATAACTGGGTTCGGAGTTCAATTCCCCACTGTGCGTCCCTAGAGAAGAGGAAGCCTGCATATTAATCAGCAAGCTACACAGTCCAGGACTCTCCAAGAAGACGGGAATGGTAAACCACATCTGTGGTTGCCATAAGTTGGAAGAAACTTGGCAGTACTAAACTAATGACTCCCAAACAGCCTGTCAGTGCTTTTGGAAGATAACTTTTTTTAAGCCAGTTTTTAGTTACAGTTATACTGTATTCCCAAGTTTACAAAACATGGAGGTGGGGTGGGTTGGTAAAAGTTAGTTTTTTTCCTCTGTTTTCACAAATGTAATAACAACAATTACTTTGAATTTTTTTGAATAGTAGCCGTGTTAGTCTGTGGTTCAGGCACATCAGAAAACAAAATAAAATAAACAATATTTTATTTTGTTTATTTTATTTTGTTTTGTTTTCTGATATGCCTAAATAATTACTTTGGTTACTTTAAATACTCATAATGCTGGCCTGTAGCCACTGTTCTTTGCTCCACCTCATTGTCCCCTCAACAACACCAGCAGCAGAGCAAGAACGTGTGCCCCACACTGGGAATTCCCTAGGGTCAGGAGAAAATAAAAGGGCTGGGCTGGTTTGCAATGACCTTTGTGTCATGTCATAAGTGGTGGGCTCAAATTTCTTTTACTACCACACTGTGAGCATGGCCAAGGGGAAAGCCCTGTGCTGCACCTGAATTAGGACTACAGTAATACCTCAGATAACATTAGTATCAAATAACACTAAAATCGCATAACATTAAGCAATCTGGGGGGAAGAATTGCATCGGATAACATTAAGATCCTATGGGATGCATCAGATAACAACCGCTAAAGCCTGTGTGGTTACAATGTATCTCTATGGATCCCATAGGATTTTAACATGGATCGGATAACATTAAAAATCGGATAACACCAAGACTTGTGGAACCAGGTTTTAGTGTTATCTGAGGTTTTACTGTACTTTATTTCAAGACTTGGATGGGTGGGGCCAGCCAGAATTTCTGCTACTGGTTCTGGCGAACTGGTGAAAACCTGCCAATGCCCACCACTGCATGCGATTATTGTACAAACTGAATGCATCTGTTTTACTTCTGCAGTACATTCTGTATTGTTTTACTGTGTAGTCACAGTTGTTTTCACTTGCACCTATTTTAATCATGTCTTGAATTGACTTGTCGGGAGCTATCATCTTTGGTTCTGGATGGGGCAGTTTTGCCACAAACAGACCCAGTGGGTAATTTGGGGGTCCTCTTGGACTCATGACTACTGCTCAAAGAGCAGGTGGCAGTTGTGGCCAGGAGGGCTTCTTTTGCACAACTTCGTGTAATACACCAGTTACCCACTCTTGGACCGGGACTCCTTGCTCATGATCACACATGCTTTGCTCACCTCCAGGCTTGATTACTGTAATGTGCTCTACATGGGGATGCCCTTGGTGACCATTCAGAGGCTGCAACTGGTCAAGAATGTGTCTGCCTGGGTCATGATGGCATGCAGGCAATATGCTCATGCCTCACCATTACTGCGTGAGTTGCACTGGTTGCCAGCGTGCCTCCAGGTGCAATTCAAGGTGCTGGTCATTACCTTTAAAGCCCTATATGGTAGTGGGCCAGGATACTTAAGAGACCATGTAACCCTAAGGACATCTGTCTGTCCCACCAGAGTGGACTGGAGAGGCTCTGTTGTTGTACCATTAGCTAGAGAGCCACACCTCTCTAGCACTAGAAGGAGGGCCTTCTCCGTGTCTGCTCTAGCCCTATGGAACCTCCTGCCAAGTGAGTTGTATCTCCAGATGGAGCTGCTGCCCTTTAGGAAGGGGGTTAAGATCTGGCTGACAGGGCATGTGTGGGGTATGGGCCAGACGGTTGCCTCAGTTTGTTGGCTCATCTAACCCCTTCCTCTCTATGTGCGACTTGTTTAATCTCTATTAATTTTTGTAACTTTTTAATTTATTTATTTATATTTATATTATTTTAATCCTGTTTAATACTGTTTTTATACCATGATTTTACTGTGTTTTAAAAGTTTGTTAGCCACCCTGGGTCTTTGTGAGGAGGGCATCATAAAAGTTTGATTAGATAAATAAATAAATAAATAAATCTCAACTGGTCTGAGACCACCTTCTCCGCTAGCTTGCTTGGAAATGACAAATTAATGACTGGACGATAGTTGTTAAAATCATTGGTCACTAAATTAGGCTTTTTTCAGGATGGGATGGATAATTGTTTCCTTCAATTGTTTCCTGTTAGATAACTGTCCCAAAAAGGAGGTGCTAACTATTTCTGTAACCTATCTTATTACACCAGGGGTTCACAACCTTTTCACGTTGTAAGCTGGACCATGCTCCTGCAGACAGCTGGGCAGGCTGGAGGCATGCTTCCTTCCGCTGCTTCTGGTGACAGTGGCAGCAGCATCAGGTGCATCCATGGTGTAGTTTCCAATTATTTCACTGCTCCCAACACTTCCTGTGGTGGCAAGAGTGAAGTTAGCACATTTCTGGTGGGGTTTTTTTTTTTTTGGGGGGGGGGGTGTTGGCATGTTTTCAGGCCTTTTTTGGAGCATTTTTCATGCTTCTGGTGAATTTTTCATGTTCCCAATGTGTTTTTTGTGCTTCTGGTACATTTTTGGTGTTTCTGGGAGTGGTGGAGTCTTCATTGCAGGCTGGATTAATTGTCACCATAGGCCATAGGCTGCAGATAGCTGTATTACACTCTCACTGGCAGCTTTTATGAGCCAGGATGGACAAGGGTGTAGTAGAAAAGTGGTGGCCCTGCAGCCAGAGAGCAACCTGGAGATTTCCTGAGATGTTACTGGCTGAAACCGATCCAGCAAACATGGGCCTGATGGTGCACTGGACATTGCCATCCGATCTATTACTATAACAGTAAAGTCCAAGTCCTTCCAGACAACATCAATTTTATTCCTAAAATATGATGCAATATTATTGCAGATGTTAATACTAAAAGGTAACTCACCCACCCTGGCTGCATTGCTCCAAAAAGCTCTCTGGCAACTTTATAGAGCTCATGTTGCTACCTCTGAATTAGTTTCAGAGCCTTCACATAGTTTCTGGAATGCCTTTTGACTACAGCCTGTTTGTCAACCTGGGAGCTTTCATCCACTTGCTCTCTAGCCTCCTCCTAAAACACTGCAGAGGTATCAACTTCTCATTGAACATGGAGTGGGGCAAGCTCTGAGCTGGATTTGGCATTTAGGAATGATAGTGTCCATTGCCCTGGCAGTCTCCATATACCACTTATATATCAGGACACAGAGAGTATTGCCAGCCATTGTGGTCAGAAACCCTCTCAAGGCCTGCTGGAAACCAATAGGATCCATCAGTCTGTGAGGGTGGACCATCCATACCTTTGAGCACTGGAATTCTAGTCCCCATAGACTCCATGGCACTTAAGCCTACTACTTCCAAACAAAGCCAAATAGTAGAAAAGGCCCTAGCCAACTCTAACACCAAATACCTATCCCATCAAATAAAAATAATCTATCAACCCCTTTCCCCAAATGTAAGCATAAAAATGGGAAGAAAAGGCCCTAACCAAGCCTAAACACAATTATGGGTGCTTTTAAAAGTGTGTTTAGCCACATGTGATTAGAGTGCTTCTTCAGATCATCTCCATTAACATGGAAAGGTCAAGGGTGAAGCATGTAGGGCTGGGATACACTTCCCTGGTTCCCTTTCCATCCCTACCCTTTCCAAGCCTGGAATAAGTGTTATATGTTTGCTATTGCTGCCCTGCTTTGCCCATTGTCAGTCTAGATACTCTCAAAAAAGAGCTGCTACTTTTTGTTGTTGTGTGGATAGTTGTTTATGCTGCCTTTGATCCAGATGCATTTTAATTTGATTGTTGCTGAAGTAAGATTATGACATTAATGTTCTATAACTGATAAAGGTTATTGTATTTGTTTGAGAGTTTTGTGAACTCCAGTTAGTGCAATGCATTGTGAAAAATGTGGTACATAAATACTATAACTCTGAACATATTTTAATGCCTCTTTCTCCCTAGCCAACTTTCAAGTGGTGGATTATATAAAGGATTCCGATGAACTACATGCTTGGTTCACAAGCATTCCTTTTCAGAGTCTGCATCTCTGAGTTCCTGTTGCAGTTTTTCTTATGAAGTCTGAACCACTTGTGTCTGTTTTGAAAGAAAAAAGTTTATGAAAAAGCTTGTGATAACCTTTAACCTTTTATTTTATACTCAGGCTTCAGAAGTTTCCAATTGTGTGCCATCAAGTAAATTCCTACTTATGGCAACTTTCTCAGGTTTTTTTTCTTAGGTACAGAGGATTCAGAAGTAGTTTACTAGCTCCTTCTTCTGGGGTATCCTAGGACTGTGCAACTTGTCTAATACAACATAGGCTGGCTCTTCTCCCAGGAGGCACAGTGGGGAATGGAACTCTCAGCCTCTGGCCTAAACCACCGAGCTATCCAGCCTCTGGGTGTGTGTGCACGCACACACGTGCACGCACACGTACACATGCACACCCTATTTGTTGGTGTATAAGACCTACTCCTCCCCCCTTAAAATACACCGGAAAAATGGAGTGCATCTTGTACTGTATATAGTGGCCTATAGTGGACTATTCTGGTAATAAGGGGGTGCATCTTATACTCCGATGCATTTTATACACCAGCAAATACGGTATATCTATATCTATATCTATATCTATATCTATATCTATATCTATATCTATATCTATATCTATATCTATATCTATATTGTATTGATAATCATAATCGTAATCATAATGATATATCAAGTTGATTATTCCCAAAGAAAAAATATGGCAGTCCATATAGAAGAACTTCCTGAAGTTTTAGAAAGAAGGCTGAACTCTGAATAAAGTTAGGATGAGACACAGGTCAGGTCTGAAATGATATTTTTGCCAGGCCAATCTTTTCTGCAAGATACTTTTTCCCACAGGAAATAATTATTTTGATTTCTTTTATATCATGCCAGAGTCAAAGATATTTGCATTTTGGCACAGTTTCTTCATATGAGATTGAAAGGGAAGTCCTTCAAAAAAAATTTCCCTAATTAATAGTAGCGTGACAGTATGTGTATTTTTCAATCGTTTATGAAGATAAAATACAGTGCTGCTTTCATCAATGCCCTTTGCCTTTTTAAAAGCCACAAAACAAAATGAGAATTACAATTAAGACTATGCTCTTTCCATTTGCTTTTCTCAAGCAGTCTTTTTGAGGTTTGTTTGAATTGCTAATCATCATTAGTACATATGTTCATATTTATTCTGTTAGAAGGGAAAACTTGTGAAAAGCACGACCAAATTGTTCGTATCCCCCACTGGGACACAAGTTTGTATCTCCACTTGCATCAGATTTCAGTTCATATGAGGATATTTTGCACTGTAAAACCTCTTTTAAAACTTGCTATAGTAAAGAAGATGAAAGTAACTTTTTTTAGAAAGCAAAAGTTGATTTCTAAACAGGGATGGGGAAAATATTAAATTAACATTTTTATTGTGAACCTGCCAGTTTCATACCTCCCGAAAGTTGAACACAATTATATGTTTCCCAGAATCATACTTCTGTTCATACAAGGTTTATCATGTGCATCTCTGTCAAGTGCATGTCATGTGCCCTCTTGTGTAACCAAGGCATTGGGCCAGCATTTAATGGGCCTCTTGTCGACAAGCAACTGAAAGCCCAGATCGCCCTCCTGGTGTGGCTGTACTTTGACCCAAGGAATATCCATCCACAATCGTATATCTTCAGTCATCTGAAGGTGCTTTTACGCACAATATCTCAGACAAATATAGACTTCTGCATCTCAAAAACTAACACACTACTTTTGATGGTATTGTTTGTCTGATGTCATTATTTAGAGAAGTGAAGCAAAAGAAACAGAGAAACATCATATGGCTTAACTCAGGGGTGCCCAAACTTTTCGGGCCACAGGCTGGTCACGTGGTTTAGCGGTCTGGTCATGTGGTTCCTCCCTCCAGAAGCAGAAGTAAAATGTGCTTTGCAATCTGTTTTGCAATAGGATGAGATAGATTTTTTAGGCTGCCATTTTCTCTGCTTAAACCAGGGGTGCCCAAACTACAGCCCATGGGCTAGATCTGGCCCCTGAAGCCAATTCATCCAGACCACACCTCCCTCATCACTCCTGGAAGTGGGCATGTTATACTTCTACTTCTGGGAGCGGTGAGGGTGGTGTGGGCCAAATGAATTGGCTTCGGGGGCTGGATCCAGCCCATGAGCGATAGTTTAGACACCCCTGGCTTAACTACTTAAGTCATACTCCCAGATTTTTGACACTATGCTGGAATTGATGAGAAGCATCAGGAATTGGCATGGCATTAGCTAGGAATCAAGTGAAGAATAAACAGATTTGAAGGACGTTTTATGAGGAGAGCAGATATTTATGGTTTAATCAACCACAAACTTACCACATCCCAACAAGACTTCACATCAGCTTTACTTCTGATTGATGTTTTAGGAAACATTGTTCTGTGATCCTCCAGAGACAATTGTTTTTAGGGATATACAACTAGTCAGATTGAGTGGCCATCTGCTCAAAGGGAGTTTTGCAATAAAACATACTGTCTCTTGAAAGCTAACAAGTCATTCATTTCAAAATAATTGCCATGACCTAAACCTGTACTTCAGAACAATATTTCCACTTTAAAATAGTCCTGCATCTTTAACTGTATTCACATCACTGATTTTTCTTTAAAAGTGACAATTCTATAGCTATTATAAAGAAGTGTAAGAAAGCTAAGTGGTTGTCCAATGACGCTCTTAAAATAGCAGAGGACAGAAGGAATGCAAAATGCCAAGGAGAAAGGAAAAAATACAATCACTTGAATACAGAATTTCAAAGAAAAGCAAGGAGAGATAAGGAAACCTACCTGAACGAACAGTGCAAAGAAATAGAGGAAAACAATATTTATTTATTTATTTATTTATTTAGATTTATTATCCCGCCCCAATCAGGCGAACCTGACTCTAGGCGGCTTACAGAAAATTCATAAATTAAAACCTTGAGGTTCGAAATTACTTTAAAAAATCAATTAAAAAAGAATTAAACCATGAATTTACAAAGATATCAGGGGTAGGACTAGAGATCTTTTCAAACAAATTGGGGAACTCAAGGGAACATTTCAAGCAAAAATGACCATGATAAAAGACAAAGATGGCAAGGAGTTAGCAGATGCAGAAGAGATTAAGAAAAGATGGAAAGAGTACACAGAGGAACTCTACAAAAAGGACCTCAACAACCCTGATAATCACAATGATGAGAACATTGAACATGAGCCAGACATTCTAGAGAGTGAAGTCAGAAAGGCCCTAAAAAACACTGTAAACAACAAAGCCAGTGGAGTTGATGGTATCTAAGTTGAACTTTTCAAAGCCCTGCAAGATGATGGAATCAAATTATTGCATTCTATATGCCAGCAGATTTGGAAAACAAAACAATGGCCACAGGATTGGAAAAGATCAGTATACATTCCAATCCCAAAAAAGGTTAATGCCAAAGAATGTTCAAATTATCAAACAATTGTGCTCATCCCTCACGCTAATACAGGATAGACTGCAGCAGCACGTAGAGAGAGAATTACCAGAAGTGCAGGCGGGGTTCAGAAGAGGCAGGGGGACCAGAGACCACATCGCCAACATAAGATGGATCATGGAAAAAACAAAGGAATATCAGAAACAAGTCTACTTCTGTTTCATTGATTACACTAAGGCTTTTGACTGTGTTGACCACAACAAAATGTGGCAAGTAATTAAAGAGATGGGAATACCGTAACACCTTATAGGCCTCATGAGAAATCTGTACATGAATCAAGAGGCAACAGTTAGGACAGAAAATGGAATGACGGAGTGGTTTGGAATAGGAAAAGGAGTAAGACAAGGCTGCATTTTGTCACCCTGCTTATTCAACTTATACACAGAACACATAATGCGCAATGCAGGGATGGAGGAATCACAATTTGGGATCAAAATTGCTGGATGAAACATCAACAATTTGAGATATGCAGATGATACCACCCTAATGGCAGAAAGTGAGGAGGACATAAAGAAGCTCCTGATTAGGTTAAAAGAAGAAAGTGAAAAAGCTGGCTTGAGACTCAATATCAAGAAAACCAAGATAATGGCAACAGGCCCTATCAGTCCCTGGAAAATAGATGGGGAAGAAGTAGAAGCAGTGACAGATTTTACTTTCTTAGGATCTAAGATCACTGCAGATGGTGATTGCAGCCATGAAATAAAAAGGCAACTGATTTTTGGGAGGCAAGCGATGAGAAACCTGGGGAACATAGTGAAAAGTAGAGACATCACATTGAAAACAAAAATTCGACTAGTCAAAGCAATGGTATTCCCTGTGGCAATGTATGGTTGTGAGAGCTGGATCATTAGGAAAGCTGAGCGCAGAAGAATAGACGCCTTTGAGATGTGGTGTTGGAGGAGAGTTTTGAGAGTTCCCTGGACAGCGAGGAGAACAAATAGGTCAATCTTAGAAGAAATCAACCCTGACTGCTTCTTAGAAGGTCAAATAATAAAGACGAAGCTAAAGTACTTTGGACATCAAATGAGAAGAGAGGATTCACTTGAGAAAGCCTTGATGCTTGGAAGGGTCGAGGGCAAAAGAAGAAGGGGACGGCCCAAGATGAGATGGCTAGATGGTATTGTAGACACAATGGGCACAGAGCTGAGTGAGTTGAGGGGGATGGTGGAGGACAGGAGTGCCTGGAGGACAGTGGTCTATGGGGTCGCAGAGGGTCGGAATCGACTGTGCGACTGAACAACAACAACAATATATAATGCTTTAAGCGGAACACCATTGTGTGTGTGTGTGTGCGCGCACACACACACACACACACACAATGGTGTTCCACTTAAAGCGTGAACTTGCTTAAAGAGCAATCCCATGGAACATATTATGCTCTTTAAGCGAGGTACCACTGTATATATACACACAACATTTTTGAATCTAGGCTGCAGCCTAAGGTTATGTCAGAAATTTCTCTGCAAAAATCTATTTGCCCATCAACAGTAAGTATTTAATATAGGCAAACATTCCTTAAGGAAAGAGAAGTGGGGCAAACTAGACAGACAGGTGAATGAATGAATGAATACATTAAATAAATAACCACAGTTTTCCCCCTCAGCATCTTTGTTTAAATTGTTGTATAAATTATTTACCCATATTGGGTTACTGTCCCATGCATTAAGCAGACTCTAAACCATTTCTGTTTAATTTATCTATCACCATTTTAAAAGAAGTGATAAGGAAGAGACAATTATTCAGGAGTCCCTTTCAAGTATATGAATGATGTGCAGTTAATACCTCTGATTTTTTATATTTAATTAATGCCATGGCTAGTTTTGTGCAAATGAACACCACTATCACTATTCTTTCTGTACCACTGAATTTGACAAGTTTCTGGGGACTTTATTTAGGAAATTACCCTTGACTACATTCATACACAGCAATGCTGCCCAGCATGTTTCAATTGATTTCCTGTCAGGAAGGTTTTATACTTTCTGTCCAAAGTACTATACTTCACTGTGAACTTGATAACACTGCGGGAAAGAGGGAAAGGTTTATCTCTCCCTCTGTAGAAAATTCAGGAGACTTAAAGAAGCATCAAAAAAATCCTGTTAATTATGGTGCTGAGAAATGCAACCAGAAATGTGAGAAGTAGAAAATCTGTAAGTCTTTTTTTGCTTCTACAGTAGCATCTGTCAAAGCTTTTCTTCTTTGTTAAAATATCCAAGTCATAAAAGTATACCTTTGTGAACAACATCCCCTCCTACATAATATTTAAATGAAGATTTTTCTGCTGTCATATTAATTTCCCTCCAAATTTATAAAAATGGAAGATTTCCCTCATGAATATGAAAAAATATATACCCTGCCTCCATTTGGTTGATTACATCTTTAGACTCTCAGAAGCAGGAAGAGGTGGTGAGATAAACATGTTGATCAGTTGACCTTGGCCATAGGCAAAATGAAAAGCAGGGCATTCAGTTGAAAGCTAGTGAAATATTACTCAGTTAAACCTAGTCTTGTGGGCTTTCAGAGAACCTGCATGTTCAAAACAGTGGTGGATTGGATCCAAAGCCACAAGACCTTCATCTACCACCTGTCCCAGGCATTCCTGTTTCCTATGAGTTCAGCTGTCATGTTCACAGTGTCAGAGAGAGAGAGAGAAATCCCCTCCAGAATCCTTTCTTGTTGTAAACTCTTCCTGTAGTAATGCAGATTGCAAAGTGCAATTAAGAGGCATTAAAATTTACAAAAAAACAAACAAACCCCAAACCCAAAACAAAACACTTTACTAATCTGTAGATATGAATCAATCCAGCTGCATTCAATACAGCAGTAGCAATTACACTTACATACTTCCCAATAGCACTTAGAGGTATGGTTCACAAGGTAATTAACATTTTTTGCCTCCAACATGCTAGGTACTCATTTTACTGACTTCTGAAGGATGGAAGGCTTATCGGCCACTGGTAGATTCTAACAAATATATTCAATGTCTAGTCAAGATATATGCAAAGACAATATTAACATGAACTTCACTGGTATTCTTGACTAAGTGTCCAAATATAAACATTATTTTATCTTGCTAGCAGAACTCTTTACAAACTGCTATTTCTAGACAAGGTTGTTAAGTCCCTTTTTACATCTAACATACATTTGATACTGGTGAACTTCTTGAGTTTTGTGCCTGGGAAGATATGCAGAAACTGAAACCTTTCATCTCCAGCTATGGACCTGCTGAAAACTGATCCTCTAAAGCAGGGGTAGCCAACCTTTTTAAGTTGGGGGCCTGGTCATGCTCACTCAGACAGTTGAGTGAGCCAAACTGGTGGTTCTTCCTGTCATAAACATTGCCATAAAATGCATCAGTGGCTGTTGTAAACATGTTTACAAAAGCCACGGGTGCATTTACAGCTGTAGTAAACACATATGCTTCTGGCATGCTGGTGTGGGCCAGATGATTTGGCACCATGAGCTGGGGCTGGCCTGTGGGTTATAGGTTGCCCAGCCCTGCTCTAAAGCTTCTGTTTGATTGAGGAGGAAATTCCCTTTGGTACCTGGGGAAACTTTCCTTGTCAGTTCCTCCAAGAGCCAATTATTTACATTTTTATAAAGTTCAGTTTACATGTATGGAACAAAGAATTCAACATTGTAATTTAGTTTGCCTTTACTTCAAATAACTGTACTCTTATTTTGTCATCATAATATGAATGTTATTACAGTCAATGCAGAAACCCATACCATACCATCCTTAATTGAAGAGGTATTTACATCTTGGGCAAAGAATCACATGAGAATGGGAAAACAATCTATTCAAAAAGGGAAATTCTCGTCTCTCAAGGGACAAGACAGAGGATCCCAGAAGAAGAATTTATTACTTCAGTGGCAGGCTCACACTAGGCATAACAATCATGTTGTTCCTGCCAACACTTAATTTAAGAAAAATGTCAGCCCTCATTAAAGTCACTAGCTGGGCAAAGCTATGCAACCACTTCCTTGATATTAGTGGGGGATGAAAATTCCTTCTTCTCATATCAGAAAATGACAGTGAAATAAGGTTTGCATATGGAATCATAAAGTAGTGAACAATCACTACTTATGCCAGGGGTTCCAAATGTTTTCCCACCACGGCCAGACCCTCCCCAACACTCAGTTGTGTGAGTCAGAGGTGTGGTTGCTCCCACTGCTTACATTTTCGATGGCACCAGCAGCAGTGGGTGCAATCACACCATTTCTTTTGGCTGCTTGAGCAGCCTCCACCACTTCCCACAGCAGCAGGAGGGTGTTTGGAGCATTTTTGCTCCCTTCTTGAATTTTTTTGCCATGTTTATGCTGTGTTTTGGCAGCTAAAACATAGCAGTTTGGCCCTTCCGGGTTCTATGGTGGGAACCCAGGCACCAAGGAAAGCTCCTCCTGCTACCAGAAGTGCCAAACCACCACATTTTAGCTGCCAAACTGCAGTGGAAACATGGCAGAAAATTCCAAAAACAATGAAAAAATCATGAAAACCCTCCCACCACCATGGGAAGTGGTGGAGGCTGCCAAAGCAGCTGAAAAAATGGTTTGATTGCACCTACTGCCACTGAACCCAGAAGTGCCCAAAGTGCTGTGTTTTGGCTGCAAAACTGCAGTGACAATGTAGTGAAAATCACCAAATTGTGGCAAAAATGTCCCCTCCCTTCCCCCATGGGAAGCGGCAAAGGCTGCAAATGCAGCCAAAAACAAAACAAAACATGACAGCGCCCACCAGTGCTGCGTTTTGGCACTTCTGGTGGCGAGGGGAGATTCTGGTGGTTCCTGGGTTCACACTGCAGGCTGGATTAATTAGTGTTATGGGCTGGATTAGGCCCACAGGTCATAGGTTGGTTTAGCACTTTTTCCATTATTACTCTGCAGCTCCTGAAACTCATGTTATAAAACTACATTCCATCCATGAAGGAAGCATACATGCCTGCATATCATGCATAATTCAGAGATCATGGACTATGTTAGCTTAACTGGGCTAGCTCATGTCTTTCCCATAAAATGGTTGCCTCTCACAGAAATTATTTCACCAGAGCATCCTGTACTTCATGATTTAAAAAAAGATAACTGTACAGAGTAATTTTCCAAAATGTTTGAAATTCCAAATCCAAGGTTTATAAGTTTAACCACAGTTTACACAAAGCACAAAACTGTTAACTTTATTCATGTCTTCCTTTGAAATGGCTAAATACAAAAGGATTGCAGTTTATTTTACTGACAGGGAAAACATTATGTCAACCTTTAACCTAGATGAAGTTCTACAAGAAAGAGATCAATTTTAAGGTATATAACTCTTTATCAAGGCAATTAAAATGAATACAAACTGAGACATAACTTTATTTTATTGTTTGAGTGACTCTTGAGTGGTCATACATCTGGATTTAACTTTCCTTTGTATGAAACTTGTTTCAGATACTGTGCTAAATAATTTGTCATCTAGAATTAGATTTATAGAAACTGATTGTTATTCATGTGTTTGCAATTCTACTTAGAAATATAGTGCTCCTTGCCTTCATAGCCATAGTCTATGAGGTACAAGCAGGGGAAAAGAAAGGCTTAAATGTAGTTGCCGAACCCAAACAGAGTAGAATCCATTGAATAATGGAATGTACATAAGTGTTGATTTACCATTCAGTCATTGATTCAGTGGGTCTGTTCTGGTTTGGACTAGTAATTGAATTTAGGAAAGAGATTCCATTGCCTTATAAGCCTTTCCAGGGCAAATCTAAGCTCCAAACGTAAAACTGATAAATAAGCCAATACCAGTTTACAGACTGCCTGACATTAAGCAAGTAAGCCGATATTTGCAAGAATTATTAATACATTTATGTCTCATGCTGGAGGCAATTTATGTACTATAGTAAACAAGTCCCAACATTTTATCAAATATTTAACAAACAATTTATCCACCAGGTGTCAGCACCACTTGATGTTCCAGCAGCAAATAAACAACTGAAATCAACCTTGGCTTGGTTTGTCCAAAGTTGTCTTCCTGCTGTACAGAAGAGTGTACACAGAGTGTAACACTAGCACTTAAGACTGTGTAATGGCTGGGTTGCAGGTTCTCCAGATGTTAAAATAATCCCAAATAGCCAGGGGTTTTTTTTTTTTTTTGGTGAGTAGATTTTGTGAATGGTTGATGGGTTGGATTGAAGGATGGAATGGATGGAGTGGAGCAAGTGATGTTTCAAAACTGAATAAGAGGAAAAACTACCTTATTAAGTTCTACAGAGGAAATCACCAGCAAACATTAGAGAACTCCTGCTCGTGTCTGAAGGAACTGGCAGGCAAACAGCAATTTTGGCTGCATGTGACGGTGTATATATCACCAGAGGAAGAACTAATGTTTGACATTTCTCATACATTGTTTTAACACACCAGGGTGGCACAGTCATGCCGGCAGCACATTCTTGGTAGTAAAAGAAAGGCCCCGGCCTGTGTCTCTGCTATCTGTACCTTTGTTAACCTCACAAGAAAATCTGCAGAAAGCAGATAGATTCATACATGGTGAGGTGGTCTTCTAAGCCTCACAATATCAAGTCAATTCAGCCTTTAAAAGGCAGCAACCACCAATCTCTGAAGAAGGGATGGAAAAGAATTTAGCTAGATTTCATGGTCTTGGTGACAGCAGGTTGTTTGTTTGTTTGCTTTTTGACACTTCCCAAGACTTATTGCAAAACAAAATAGACCTTACATCATACATTTGTACTGTTTGCAGTTTTAGAGATATAAAGTATACTTAAAACAATATGTCATTTAAAAATGCAGATGGCTAAAATGTATGCAGCTGAAAAAATATTTACATTTGATGGTAGCTAAAAGGGACGCAGAAATATTGTTGCAATGAAATAACTCCTGGGTTAAATAAATATCTACAATACTGACAAAATGATTGATTTTGGTGTACTTTCTCTGTGTGCATGTGTAAGAGAGAATGACAGAGAGAATGAAGGAACAACAGTTTCTGTGGGGCTTCTCTGTTGTCAATGCTACTAGTTGTCTACTGTTTTTATCAAGTATTACTCAATGATATATTATTAACAAAAACAGGCTTTAAAACTTTGGCTTTCCTCTTCCAGTTCTAAAGAAAGGATATGTTTACTATAGCAGTAAACAAAAGACATTTATAAAATTACAGAGAAACATGATTTCATCAGCTTGTTGTAAAATTAGAGCAGTGTTTTGAAACTGTTCATCAGGGATAAAAGGACAAAGAAGTTCATCAAGAGTTCCTCCATGATGACAATATAAGTGTTGGAGGGAACATTTTCTTGACATTTTCTTGCCCAGTTGCTACACTGTCTTCCATTGCAACTGCAAATTATTGCTGCATGTTTTTCACTTCCATTCGATGGGGTGAGAATTTAAAACAAAAACACTCAATAACTTGAGCCCTTCTGTCTTTCTCTAGCATTTGCTAGCATTTGTGAATGTCTTCTCCCCTTTTCCTTTCCTTGAGACAACAGACTTGCTTTGGGGAAGCAGATGAAAGAAGTACTGCAAGGGGAAAAGACAGGTCATCCATAAATTAATGGAACATTTTTGGTTGCTAAGGACTGAATCTTAGAGTCAAACTATATCTGAAGAGAAATGTGGACTCCATGTAATCCTATCTCTGACAACATGATTCTTACAAATGTTTGGCACTTGGGCAATCAAACTAAGAAGTAAACCCATGGTAATTTTTCAAAAAGAAATCACAAAACAAAGCTCATGAGGAGCAAATGTGGGAACCAAGCTGAATGATAATATTTGGTGGTGTTTTGTTTTGTTTTTAAACAAACTAGTCTTTTCCACCTAAGAAGTTATTGGCTCTAATGAGGTGCTAACAGTATCATCTAGTTTAATCTGTTATTATAAGATGATCCATGCCAAGAAGCACTGGAGATCTTGGTACTTTAAGTGTGCCTTTACTCCTACAGGGACTGCAGTGGCTCAAGTGGTTAAGATGCTGAACTTGCTGACTGGAAGGTCGGAGTTTGATTCTCAGATAGTGCATGACAGAATGAGCTCCCATCTCTGTCCCAGCTCCTGCCAACCTAGCAGTTTGAAAGCAAGAAATTGCAAGTAGATAAATAGGTACCACTTTGGAGGGAAGGTAAACAGTGTTCCCTACACTCTGATGTTGAGGCATGCCTGCCACATGTTCACAGAAATGTCTGCAAACGCAGACAGCACTGGCACTTTCGGTATAAACAGAGATGAGCACTGAACCCTAGAGTTGGATATGACTGGATTTCAAGCAAGGGTGACGTACTCCTACATCACTGTTGGCAATTGACACTCAAACACTTGAGCATCTGTAGTGGGAGAAGGAAGATGATCAGTGGAGAACATTAGGCTCACTGTTTCCTTGATGTTCTGTGCATCATTAAGTTTTAACCAGAATCTTGCTCAGTGCACAACTCTATTAGAGATGCCACTGAAATTCATTTGGCTGTGACTCAGAGATGAGCAATGGGAATTTGGAAAACCCTTTTTGGCAGTACAGGATTGTCAGACTTCCTCGGCTATTCCTGTCTTGAAGAATTGTTATGTACAGTAATACCTCATATAACATTAGTATTGAATAACACGAAAATCGCATAACATTAAGGAATCTGGGGGGAAGAATTGCATCAGATAACATTAAGATCCTATGGGATGCTTCAGATAACAACCGCGAAAGCCTGTGTGGTTACAATGTATCTCTATGGATCCCATAGAGGATCAGATAACACGAAAAATCATATAACACGAAGACTTGTGGAACCAGGTTTTAGCGTTATATGAGGTTTTACTGTACTTCCAAATCATTTCTGATGCCAAAGAAAGTGGTGAAGGACTGATTTCTGTTAGAAATGAAGAATTTGTAAGACTCTAAGCATGTATGACAAGCTGTCTACATCTGTAAAAATGTGTTCTTGTACAGCAATGGTATGATGTCTTTCACTGTGTGAAATCAACCAGAAGCAGCTCCTTGACATCACACTGATTTTTCACAGTGGGATATTTCCGAATGCTCAATAGAATATAGCTGCAGCAATATCCTAGCCAATGTTAGTGTCACAAGTCCTCCCCCACCCCAATTTCAGGCTGTCCACCTTCTCTAATCCATAGATAGAATATTACTACACAAAGCAGTTGTTATTGTTATTAGGTGAGGCCCACTCAGATTCAGTATGCTCTTAAGTCACTGACTGAATTTGAATTTAGATGTACATTATGACAATGCAGGATATGAGAAAGAACCACTTGTAATTTAGATTAAAAATGAGTCCTGCCAAGATGAGTATTTTCATTTTTATTGTTTTGTTTAATAAGTAGGTCATAGTAAACCCATTTGAAGTGAACTCTAGCTTCAGGAAAGTTTACTTTTTCTCTGACAACCATACACAAGGATTAAACACAACAAGCTATTTTTGAAAAAGAGACTCTGCTTTGTCTCTTCTTTGTTGGTAAGGAAAATAATAATAATAATAAGGTCCTGCCCCTTTTTCATTCCATGTACAAAATCTGGTGAGGTCTGCAACTGAATCTTACTACCAGTATTCACAATGTTTCCACTATAATTGAGGTCAGATGGGTTGCTTAGAGTAGGTTTCCCAACCTGAAGTCCCCAGGTATTCTTGGACTTCACCTCCCAGAAACCCAAATAAGTACACCTGCTGATCAAGATTTCTGAGAAATGAAATTCAAGATCACCTAGAGATGGGAGGTTGGGAAACTCTGGATTTTTTAAATTATTATTTAAAAAACACACCACATGACTACTTTATTATCTGACACCTGAGGCAAGTCCCTGATTCTAACTAATTTTTAATCTTTTTAATATGTTTTAGCTTGTTAATTTTTTTACTTTTATAATCTTTTAAATATTGGTTTTAATTGTTATTGATGGTGGTTCTGTGGCTGTGAAATCGCCCTGGGTCACTCCGGAGAGGAGGGCAATAAATAAGTTTAAATAAATAAATGCAAATCATGGAGGAGTGTTATTTTTTTCTATTTATAATGGTAGAACTCATAAGGAACATTTTAGAATTTTTTTAAAAATGAAACAAAGTTAAAGAGGAAAAGGAAAAATATTAATTTGCTACATTTATATACAGTACTGCCAATTTCTCAGTGCATCATTACCCTGGGTAGTCTCCCAAAAGGAGTGTTTAAAAAAACCTAAAGGCACAATGCTATGTCATCTTAAAGACTAACAGATTTGTTTCAGTGTGAACTTCTATGGGTGAAAAGCCAAGCCAAGTAGTCACACTTATACACTGCCCCGCAGCATTTAGTGCACTCTCTGGGCGGTTCGCAAGTTAATTAGCATTTTGCCCCAAACATGCTGGCTACTCATATTACTGACCTTGGATGGATGGAAACTGAGTCAATCTTGAGCACTGGTCAGGATCAAACTCACAAGCTTTTGGTTGCAGTACAGCAGTTTAACCACTGTGCCATTCAGTTTTTCGGATACAAAGCATGTTCATACTATGGCATCTGCATTTATATATATCCCTGTGGTGTGGGGTGGTCACTGGAAGTGACAAAGTTGGATATGCTATTCTCCCACAAACACTACACATAATTTAACACACATTATTTATAGACCTTTCATGGACCAAGTCCCATTCAAGTTCACACTTAAATACAGAAGTTAGTAGTTAAGGTGCCACAACAATTTTGTCTTTTTTTCTGTTTTGTTTTATTTACTCTCAGATATGCTTGCACAGACTAACACTTCAAACAATTCACTGAGATGGTTTCAAAAATAGTTGGGGTAAATTCATAAAGGATAAGCCTTTTAATGGTTGCTATCTGTGATGATTATAAGCAACCTCTAGGCTTCAATATGCCTCGATAACAGCTGCTGGAGAGCAAAATGGCTGTCATCTTCATGTCTTGCTTGTAGACTTCCCTGGAGCACATGGTTGGCTACTGAGAGAAGCTGGATGCTGGACAAGACAGGTCTTTGGTCTTTTCCATCTAAGTTTTTCTAACAGTCTACAAGTTGTTGATCTTGGACCAGTTAATTTTGTTCCACATGGGATGGTTTTGCATTATCAAAGAAAATAAAGAAGCGAAAGATTGATTTCTGTTAACAAAAATCACACCTGGGAAACTTTTATTTTTGACTTTCCTCTAAAATTGAAAAGGAATACAAAGCAACTTTTAATATGCCAGACTTTCAAAGAAGCTGAGCCCCTTGAGACAAATGGAGACAAAATGACAAGTACTATGTTGTTAATCTCCTGCTCCCAGGATGGTTCACCAATTATTTTCATGTCACGTAGAGCAAAATATTCTACATAACTAAGAAATTTGAATCAAGAAGGTCATCACTGACACACATTCCTGGCAGGAAAGAGAATTATTTGATTGCTGTTGTTCTTTAAACTCTCTGCTTAATCTACCAATGCAGATGAAAGAACCATCACCTTGCTGACTTCAATGATCCCTAGACTTCCATATATTTAGTACAACTTGTGAGAAAACTGTTCAAAAGGGGTGTTCTATTTCCCCTCCTTTCAATTGTTCTTCATAACACATACTTATAGTACACAAAACTGCACTAGATGCTATAACAACATTCATACCCTTACTAAAGAAGCTTCTCAAAACCAGCCAAAGAAGGTACAGTGATTATATTTAATGATTAGAAACCTTCTGGTGTTTGCATAACTTGCCAAAGTCAATTGATCAGATGCTGGGATGTGTCTCAGCCATTTTCCTAGTTACTTAACTGCCTGTAAAACTGTGATGTACCCAGCACCTTTTTCAATTAGCCAAATCAGTCATGACAAGTTACATGAAACGTATGTAAACACCAATACGATTCTGGCCAATATACGATGGAACTTGTGCTCATAAAAATCAAAGCTCACTGACTTTTAGAATGGCAGAGAGAATGACATCAGTGCAAATCATTCATGCTTCTCTCTTTGTGCCACAATTCTCACAGTACCTAGAAGGAGGAGGTGAATGACTTTACTAGCAACAATATATCCTTATGAGAGCTGTCCTTGGTGCTATGCAAAATATTTTGACATTGCCCTGTCCTGAAGCAGCCTGTACTCTTTCATATGTTAGGGAGGAGGGTTCCATACTGTTAAGATGAAGCATCTCCCTGTTTAGAATTGCACTTGAGACCCGTTGGATTACAATTATCTTGCTTCTGACAGGTAGGAAGATTCCTATGAAGGGATATGCTAGCACAGATCAATAAAACAGTTGCAGTTTTGACTCTTTTTTGATGATAAGGTGATGGGTCTTGTCAAAGAGAGCACATAGACTTCAGACTTTCCTTTCCTGTTAGTAAAATGGTAATGCCAGAACTAACCAGTGTTAACAGAATAATGGAAATGCAATATGCTGATGATACTGCATCACCTTCTCTCACACCTGAGGAGCTGCAATAGTCTCAAGAATGCATGTGATTGTTTTGGCATCACCATAAATGCTCAGAAAACCAAGGTATTTGCACAACCTGCTACAGCTCTTCCAGAGTTCAGTATTACCATCTCAGATTAAACACTGGAAAAGGTAGACCAGTTTTCTTATCTTGGTAGCATCTTGTACAAAAACTGCACCTGTGAATAGGATGTGGTGAAGAGAGTTGGTGCTGCCCATTCTGCCTTTGGTTGTCTATCACACTGGGTCTTCATGAACAAAGATTTAACAATCCAGACTAAGCTCATGGTATACCAAGCTGTTGTTATCTCAGTGTTATTGTATGACTGTGAAACATGGATCCTCTGTTTCCAGGACATCAAAAAGCTTTAGCACTTTCACCAACGGAAGCTAAAGTCCATCTTGAACATCAAGTGGGATGACTATGTCACCAACATCACAGTTCTCACAAACTTGGGAGGCAGCCACCATAGATCACTCACTTTGGCACCAAACCATCACTTTGAAGGAAAATGCTGCAGACACGAACAGGCTAGGCAACAAGCATGAAAGCTTTGTCAAATTCAACTATGCTCTCCACCACCATAATTTTACAATCCCACCACATATGTTTGTATGTCCCAATTTCCAGATGACACCTCCAACATTTTTTTGAGTTGCTACTATTTATTTGATTTAACTGAACTGGCGTCATATACCAGCGCCACAACATCTTATAGTTGTGTTCTTTAACTTTTGTAGACAGATTTCGCATCATCCTACTTTTCCATTTTTTCTTCCAGTTCTTATCTGTAATAATAATACTCAAATCCGATTCCCACATTCTTTTAAGGGTATCCTGGGATTCATCCATGTTGTTTATCATTTTATATAATTTACTTACTATTCCTTTTATCCCCATTGAACCTTTTCTTATTTTATATACCATCTCCTCGAAGTCTGTCAGCTGCCTTATTGGCTGTAATTTCATTTTATATTGTTTATTCCACTTATCCAACGTTAGTATCTGAAGCCAGTTCAACTTTAATTCCTTATAAATTTCTTTTTTTTGTTTCTTCATTCTCAATTCGATCCAGCCAATCTTTTAGTAAAATTATATCATATTTATACATAATATTTTTTAATAATTCTAAATTTTTAACTGGGAATGTTTTAAGATCTTGCAACTCTAATATTGGAGAGGTGTTTGGTGCCAATTTATCTTTCAACTTTATCCATACATTTATCATAGACTTTAGGACATTATTTCTTGGTTTTAAATAAAAAACTGTATTTTCCAGAAATTCTCCCTTTGCACACACATTACTATCTTTCATTTCTATCTCCCTCCATATAAGGTCCTCTATCGTTAAAAGTTTTACCAAGCCTTTAATTTGGAACGCCCTGTAGTACGATTTAATGTTAGGTAACCCTAAACCACCCTCTTTCTGCGGTTTATACCATAGACTTTTAGGTATCCTTGCTCTTTTCCCTCCATTACAATAATCATTCAATAAGTTTTGAAAAACTCCTAGTTCTTTTTCAGATTGTTTAATTTGAAGGACTTCAAATAAAAAGTTAATCTTGGGTAATAAACTCATTTTACAAATTGCTATTCTACCAAACCAGGAGGTCTTCAATACCCTATATCGAACAATTTTCTTCTTAATTTCCTCTTTCACTTTATCATAGTTTAATTTCTTCAAATCCTCTACATTGTCAGCAATGTTAACTCCTAAATACTTTATACTTTTCCTAATTTGAATTTTAAATTTTTCCTTAATTCTCCCTATCTCTTCCTTATTTAATTTACTAAAGATTGTTTCTGATTTCCCCCAATTTATTCTCAGGCCTGTTATCTCTTCAAATTTTTGCAAATGATCTTGTATCTTTTCCATATTTTTTATAGGATCTTTCATTATAATTAAAGTATCATCTGCATACAAACTTATTTTTGTTCCATTTATCCCTTCTATATTCGTATCACTCCTTATAGCTCTAGCCAATAATTCCATAGCCATTATAAACAAAATGGGGGAAAGAGGACATCCTTGTCTCATTCCTGCTTTAATTTCAATATCTTCTGTAAATGAGTCATTTACTTTTACCTTGGCATAACTACTTTTATAAAGTTGATTAACTACATTTTTAAATTTTTCCCCAAATTCTACTTTTTTAATTATTTCCCTGATAGTGACCTATTGTAAAGAATCAAAAGCTTTAAAGATATCTAAAGATAATAGTCCTATTTTACCTTCTTTTCTCTTGTTTATTTGTAACAAATTTAACACCCTTCTTATTAAATCGGACATGTATCTTTCCTTTAAAAAACCTGCCTGATCTGTATGTATATATTCCCCCAGAAAACTATTTAACCTGTTAGCCATAATTGCTGTAAAAATCTTTGCATCCTGATTAATTAAAGAAATTGGACGATATGAATCAACCAATTCTAAATTTTTTCCTGGTTTTGGTATTAATACTATGATGGATCTAAGCCATGAATTTGGAGATTCTCCCCCCTCCAAAATATAATTATATAGCCTAATTAATTTTGGAATAATAATTTGTTTAAATTCTTTATAAAATTCAGCTGGTAATTCATCTTCTCCTGGAGTTTTTCCTATTTTCAATTTGTTTATAACATCTAGTATCTCTTTCTCTGTAATTTGTTCTTCCATTTTAGCCCTGTGCTCTGCTTTTATACTCTCCCCCTTGTGTTCTTGTAAATATTTTTCTAACTTGCTTATATTTATTTTCTTATCTGTGTACAAATTTTGATAAAAGTTTTTAACTATGTTGAGTTTCTCTACTGTTTTATTGCAACTTTTCATATCCAGGATCAGTTTGTTGAGTCACCAGAGATACATCCATCAACTGAGAAAATGACTTCCAGGAAAAAATGTATGCTCGGATATGAGTAGCAGCCACTGCTGCTGCCAAGTGATAGGAATTCCCAGTCTAATTCAAAATTCCAAAATAATCTTAGGTTGTGGTTAGTTGGCTGTGAAGAAATATTTCAAAACCTGTACTTTTCCAAATTGATGTATGGTCACATAGAATATAAACTGAAATTTGTGTTCTTTAATGAAGTCTTGTAAATAACTTAATTTTTATAGTTCCCATCAGCCCTAGGCAGCATAGTCAATGATAACAGATGATACAAAGTGTAATCCATAAATATGTGGAGGGTCACAATTGGGTTCACCTGACCTAAGGAGCTCCTCAGCTATGCAAACATGCCAAAGTCATGTTTGGATGACAGTATCTGTCTTCTAAACTGATAAACATTCAACTCCCATGCATGCTATTATGTGAAATTTGGTCTGGTATTATAGGATACAACTAACCCATTGTCAGTCCCATTCCTGTAAAGACCTAAATAAACAGCAAGAAGAATCTAAAGTAAATCTGATTAACTAAGTGGGAGTTCAGTTTCAGTTTCAAGTTCTATGATGACACCATATCAAACCAGTAATGGAGTTTGGTCCCTGAAGTTTAAAATGATTAGCCAAAAACATCACAAAATTTAAGACATGAAATGTGCAAGCACTATACTAGGCTGGACGGCTTATTCAATTCCTACTTGTTTTTGATGATTATAAACTAGACATCTTGGGCATCAGTGAGGTTACAAGGAAAGAGAGTGGACAAGTTAACAACAATAATAAGACCATCCTATATTCAGGCCATGTAGAATAGTATGAGCATGGCACTGGCCTTGTGTTGGGAGAGTGAACAACAAAGACACTTATGGGATAAAAAATGGTCCACACCCAAATAATTATAGCCCATTTTACCCAATGGGCATGTCAAAGTGACCATCGTACAAGCCTTATGCACCAACAGACAGCTCAGATGACACAGTGAAGGACGAATTTTATTTACAGCACACCTTTGATAATATTCCTGATCTGCAATTGTAATGCCCAACTGAGTAGTGGCTGATGTGGATTAGAGAACATGATGGGAGCCCATGCACCTTCAGCTCAGCTTAGTGACAACTGTGAGCGATTGGTGTCCTTCTGTGAACATAATGGACTGTGTGTTGGAAACACATAATTTCAACATTGATGGATCCATAAAATGACATGGTGATCACTGGATGGACACACCTTAAATGAAATTGACATTATTTGCATTAGTTTCTCTGGCAGATCCTGCATCTATACAGAATACTAGCAATCTTCGTTACCATCTTCCAAGACATAACTACAATTAAGCTGCTGCATTAAGACTGAGAATGGTCATATGGACTGCTTCAAGATTATTACTGGGGTTAGGCAAGGCTGTATTCTATCTCTGTCCCTTTTTCTTGCATCCATTGACTATGTTGTGCAATGAGCAGCATGCAACGAGACAGGCATCCTTTGGTCTGACGAAGATTGCCTTGGTGACCTAGATTTTTGCTGATGATATCGTTTTGCTCAAAAAAGAAGAACTGAAATTACAACAGGCAATGATTGCTCTGGATGGAGAAGCAAAGAAAATTGACCTTAAGATAAGTGCGAAGAAATCAAAGGTCATGCATCTGAATTCCACAACCTGGATGCAGTAAATTGTACTCAGGTCACAGTGGCTAGATGAACTGGAGTGGTTTACTTACTTGGGCAGTGTGATTGCCTGAGATGGAGATGCAGAGATAGATGAGAAATACTGCCTTGGAAAATCAACAGCTTTCTTCTGGTCTTTGTCCTATATCACTGAAAATTAAACTCTTTTTGTTCACCTCCATAGTAATCCCAACAGTCATCTATGCCTGTGGAACTTGGAAGGTATCAACAAGTAATAACAAGAGACTTGACACTGAATTTTAAAGATTCACTATTTTGATCACATTAACAATGGGTAGGTGTTTTGAAGGAGTGGCTCATGCAAGTTACATAACATTATTGCACAAAGAAGACTCCAAATGGCAGGCCAGGATCCCTAAATTGGCAATAAACTGAACTCCTAAGGAAAAATAACAACAAAGACACCCTCAAAATAAATGGCAACGACCTTTCACGGGAGATTTAAAAGACCCTGAAAATGATGTGCTACATAGCATGGGAGGATCCAAGTCTAAGTGAGTAATTATGGGATACACTAGAAAACAATCAGCACTGCGGTGGATTAGTGGTTAAGACACTGAGCTTGGAGATGGAAAGGTCAGGTTTTGACACCTGACTGTTGCATGACAGATCTTAGAGACATAAAAGGAGCTTCATCCGGGCATCCTCTGAGCAGAGTTTCTCCAGCAAAAATCATTTCAACTCAGAGTAATTTCTGACATGAAATTTATTATTTTATCAGAAAACAGGCAAGACTCATTTTGCATAATACAGAAAAAAATCATTGTATATAGTTTTACTACTAGCAAAAACTGTCTCCAAACATGACTGCTGTAATGGCTTGATTTAAAAAAAAAATAGAAATGATTTTCGTGACTTGCATGGTACTTTAGAGAGATTTTACAAGGAGACCGTCTCTGTCTTGAAGACTTTACAATCTAAATTAGACAAATATAGAAGGTGGACACTAAAAAGGGAAACTCCAGTTATACAAAAAAGGAGAAAGACAAGAGGTCTTGTCAGAGCTAGCAGAAACAGGCAACCTTCTGAATTCCTTTACAAATTACGTAAATTTAAAGGATTCTGAGAGATCAAGTCTGTTGTTGTCCTCAGTATAATTACATAATGTTACTCTACTGATACTACACAGAAATGCCTTCCAATTGACAGGATAGAATAGAGGGTGTACACGATGTCTCTAGCAGGCCATTCTGGATAATTGTGATATGAACTTGTGTTCCTGGCTATATATACATTTCTGGAAACTGATTTTTAAAAGGAGACTGTTCTCTGGAAATGCTTAGGGTTTTTCCCACTGTAGATTGACATGGCTTTGGTATGAAACAGAGAAAATAAGGGAAACATATTCTAAGCTTCTTACTAGATCTTTATCCATTTGAGTCCCAAGTACTGCACAATGGAATGAGCTCTCATCTCTGTCTCAGCTCCTGCCAACCTGGCAGTTTGAAAGCAAGAAATTGCAAGTAGATAAATGGGTACCACTTCAGTGGGAAGGTGAACAGCATTCTGTGCACTCCAGTGTTTAGGCATGCCTGCCACATGTCCATGGAAATGCTTGCAGACACAGACTGCACTGGCTCTTTGGCTGTAAACAGAAATGAGCACTGAAACTTAGAGTTGGATACGACTGGTCAAACAAGGGGGACTTTTACCTTTACCCTTACCCGAAGAAGCTCATTTCTTCTGCGTTGCTCTGGATCAAATTATGCTTTTGTAAAAGCAATTAAATTAGGAGCAGTTGATACATTGGGAATAATGAAAGCTATAAGTTTTTGCTATAGGTAAGGTCCAGCATCACCCAAAATTGAGGAATAGGATAAATATTGAAATGGCTAGCAAAATAACAAAGGCTGTGAGTTTATGTTTATACTGACATACTATTTTTGGCACAATAAGGGTAGAATTTCTTTAATTCCTTGCCCACAAAGTCCAACTGTTTATATAAGAATTTCAGTAAGTCTCTGAATATCTTGCTGCTTCCTTCCTTAGCAGGTCTGTATAAGCTCTGTGTTCTTCTGAGAATTAAGATCACAAAAGGAAAAAAGATATGTAAAAATACATTCATTTTCCTTCAACTGGATAAATTAGTCCGAAGGCCATGGGCAAGGAAGGAATATATAAAAAATACATAAATATGCTTTTGATCCCCTTGAGGAGAGGTTCTGAAGCCCTCAGCGAAAAACACAGGAAGCAATGAAAATCTAGCACCAAGCAGCCTTAAGTAAAGGCATTTTCTATCTCAAATTGGCTCTCCTATATCTGTAGATTAATCAGAAAGGTAAAATACTTCATTATAGTAGTTAGTGACATTGTTAACTTGCTGTCATGAAGGTGGTAAAAATAATGTTGTCAGAGATGTAATAAAGAGGAATTTTAGTCTATAATCTTGGCCACACATAATTAGCATAATCTCTACTGAATATATGCATGCCTGCCCTTAGGCAAGCTACACAGAATCAGTTCACACCCAAAAGAAAGGATAGTAATGTCCATTCTGTGCCTGGTAAACCATGGAAAAAGTGGCCCGTAAGTCAGACTTGACTTGACAGCACAGAATTAATTGTTTCATGTTTGGTGGAACTAGATCAGATATGGTGAACCTCGGCACTCCAGGTGTTCTTGGACTTCAGTTTCCAGAAGCCCTGATCAGCAGGAGTGCTGAATTCAGCGTCTGGTAATTGAAGTCCAAGAACACCTGGAGTCCCAAGGTTCACCATCACAGAACTAGATCAACATGATATGATTTATTAGATAGGGATAACTTTCTAGTACAGTACTCTGTCACTTTTAGGGTAAGATAAAGATGAACCATGTCCTATATATGATGCACATAGGAAGTGGAAGAAAGGTCCGATTACAAAGCAGGAGTACAGACAAGTAGAAAGGAACTGCAGGGATGGTGTTAAGAAGACAAAAACTAAGAATGAGCTGAGGTTATCTAGAGACACTAAAAGTAATAAAAAAGCATTATTTGGGTATGCATGTAGCAAAAGACAGAGAAAAGAAACAATGGTTCAGGTATTTAATGGTGACGGGGAAATGATAACAGACAGCAAAGAAAAGGAAGAATCCTTCAATTCCTACTTCAGCTTAGTCTTTCCCCCAAAGGTAGTCTATGTCCATGGTTCACAATGTGTGGCACATACCCGGGGGGGGCATTTTATTTTAAGGGGGCAACAGTGAATGGCCTATTAGGCTTCCTCCATTTGAATAGGAGTTCACTTTTTGAATAATAATAATTATATGTCATCCTAGACATCAATCTCAGGGAATCTTCTGGAGCAGACTATAAAGTGGTCACTCTGCAAGCACCTTGAGAACAGTGCCAAGAAGAGACTAATCTGGATTTTCAAATGGCTTTCTTGGTAGATGGTGGGAATGCTGTAATATATCTTGATTTCAGCAAATCTTGTCTTCAGCAAAACCTTTAACAAAATGTCAGATGATTCTCTGATTAGCAAGCTAACCAGGTATAACCCTGAGAGCACAAGTGTTGAGTAGATACACAGTTGGTTACAGAATTGTACTAGGAGAGTTCTTATTAATGGCTCCTTCTCAAGCTGGAAAAGGTTACAAGTGGAGTATCATAAGGCTCATTCTTGGGCCTGGTGCTTTTTATCATTTTCATTCATAATCTGGATGATGAAAAGCAGAGAATACTTATTAAATTTTCTTCTTGATTGTGCTTGGCAGGCTGCATAGTGTTCATCTCAGCACTAGTCTTTTCAACAGCTCTAATAGGTTAAATGTACATATAGTTACAAACTATCACAACCTCAATTTTATACTGTCAGAAGTGAGGGCAGCAGTTCAAGATGGGTATGAATCTAAGAAAAACTGCTGGTCACTACTGAAACATTCCAGCACGGCTAACAACAATAAATTGTCATCTCATGGAAACCTGCATAGCCAAGGTCATCCAATGGAAAGATTCCTTAGCTGTCCTTACAAAGGCTTCCTAATGCAGCCTTAACTTTCCAAATCACTCTTCACAAAGGCATTCTTTCCCATTTCAGAAAGACTGGAAGTAAACAGAAACAAAGAAATCTTTCTTAACTGGAGCCAAATCATTCTAATCTTGAGTGACCTTGCCTTTTCCTTCACTTCAGAAACACCCAGTTTATCAGTGCAGGCTAATTCAGTTTAAACCACACAAACTGAATATCTTTAAGCAGGTTAAGGCACTGGGTAGTTGTCTATCAAGATAAATAAAAAACCACACCTGAAACTGTGGTAGCCTGTGATAGCAGATGAGGTGTGTTGAAAAAAGATAACTAATGAAACATCAACCAGCTCTCCTAGAGACACCAACTCTCTTCAGATGTTCTGTTCATGTGTAGGTGCTACTTTGAAGTAAAAGAGTAGGGTTGAGAATGCTACTTCTGCCAACATTACCATCCTTTGCCATCTTGTTTTACTCATGTGACAAGTGTGTAGAGAGTTTATTAGTAACTATTTACAAATGATGCAGTTAACTAGTCTGGAGTGTCTGGCAGAACATCCTGCTACAGTAATGGAGTAGACCATACAGCCAGTGACTCAATGCCAAGCTTTTACAGTGTCATGCCATTCCTTTATTAATCCTAAATAGCAAGAAATTGTTAATTTGTTTTGTATATTGCAAATTGCCAATTACACTGCTGGGCGAGAACCCGGAGTGAGTCAGATCAAACACTGGTTAGAGCTGCTACTAAAGCCTATCTAGTGGCGATGGGGGAGGTGAAACATCAATATTTCACCTCCCTTATTGCTTCTGCAGATAATTGGCAAGAAACCCTGTTTCGGGTGACCAGGCCCCTCCTTGGAAGGAGGGGACCGGGCAGAGATGGGATGTAACAGGTTCTCAGCAGTTCTCCAGAACCGGTAGTAACTTTCCCCAGTGTCCCAGAGAACCGGTAGCAGCTTTTGGGGGGAACCACCTTTGGGACTTACCTTTTCACTGGTTCCCCCACTGTGCATGCACGCCAAGCACTTGGTGTGCATGCACGCCTACAGTGCTTGGCATGTATGCACGGCCTCCTTGCTGTCCACCCAAGCGGGGAGGATGAAGAGAAGCTGCTAGCCTGAAGCTCCCTATAGTCTGCTCCCCAGGGTAAGTGACTCACCTTAGGATTTGGTGTGTCTGTATTTTAATGTGTATTTAATACCTTTACCTATATTGACCTACTACCACAGTTCCTAAAAAGGCTGGCAGGCCTGGCTTGGGGGTTTTAAGCAAAGTTGTGGAGTTACCTCATCAATAAGCTACACCTGTGCTGTTCCAATTGCTGTTCCAATTGGAGAACCCTTAAGGAGGTACAGCTGTTTTACATTTACATTAAGGCATATTATCCTAGAGAACTGGTTAGGCAAAGACTTAGTACCTAACTTCTTTAACTGTTGAAAAGTGCCAAAATGAAGCCATCTTGTGGTGAGTTCATTCTGTAGTTCCTTCCATCTGACCTAGTGTGAGAAAGATTAGCCAGAATAAGCTTTAAGCTCTGGTTTAAAAGCTCTGGTTGATTTGTGTTTGGGGTGGGTGGGTGTATTTTAATGTATTTTTTATTTTATTTATTTGTTTATTTTATTTATTTACATGTTTGTGTTGTGGGTGGGTGGGTGGGTGGGTTGAGGAGCGTGTGTGTGCTTATTTTTATTTTATTTTTATTATTTTGTATTTTTGTATTTTTTTTTATTTGGCCTAGCCCATGACATCATGATGTCATGATGTTAGCTCCGCCCACACTGTGATGACATCACTGTGGGGTAGTAATTTTTTTGGGCCTCGGGTGGCAAGGGTCTGCTGAGGATTTTTGCAGATTATCTGATGGAGAAAATCACCCGGATTCGCTCTGGGCTCAACCCTGGCATGGAGAATGATGACCTGGGGGTGTCCAGAGTGCAGTCTTGACATGTTATCTGGGATTGGTTCAATCTAGTTGTCCCTGAGGAAGTGGACAGGCTCCTGGGATCTGTGCACACCACTTCCTGTGCTTTATATCCGTACCTTGCTTGGCTAATAAAAACTGCCAGGACGGTTACAGGCGGCTGGGTCGGAGCAATTTTTAATGCATCTTTGCGGGAGGGGATCTTTCTGGCCTCATTAAAGCAAGCTTTGGTTCACCCCCTCCTTAAAAAACCTTGGCTCGAACCCACACTAGTGAGCAATTACCGACCCGCATCCAACCTACTTTTTTTGGGTAAGTTTCTGAAGAAGGTGGTGGCACGGCAGTTACTTCCTAGATGAAGCAGATTATCTAGACTATTTCCAGTCATGATTCAGGCCTGGATATGGTACCGAGACTGGATTGGTCGTGCTGGTAGATGATCTCTGGGGCGGCTCCAAGGATTGGGGATCCAGGGCACTGTGTTGTCCTGGTTTACCTCTTTTCTGAGGGGCTGGACCCAGTCAGTGTAGTTGGAGGGTGACATGTCCAGCCCAAGGCCCCTCCAATATGGGGTGTCTCAGGGCTCAGTTCCTTTGTCTGTCCTATTTAACTTCTACAAGAAGCCTCTGGGTGAGATCACCCTATGGGGTGAGGTATCATCAATATGGAGATGATACTCAATTATACATCTTGGCCCAGGGGATCCCAAGCAATGCAGTCAAAGTCCTATCCAGGTGTCTGGAGGTTGTGAGGGTCTGATGGGGGACAACGGGCTACAACTGAATCCTGGAAAGACTGAGTGGCTGTGGGTTGGGGTTCCCATGTTAACTAAGGAGTTAACATCTTTGGTTCTGGATGGGGCTAGTTTGTCCCAAAGAGACCCAGTGCACAACTTGGGGGTCCTCCTGGACTCACGACTCCTGCTCGAAGAGCAGGTGGCAGTTGTGGCTAGGAGTGCTTTTGCACAGCTTCATGTAATACGCCAATTGTGCCCTCATAGACTCCTTGTTCATGATCACCCACACTCTGGTCACCTCCAGATTGGATTATTGTAATGCACTCTACATGGGGCTGCCCTTGATGACCATTCAAAGGATTCAGCTGGTCTAGAATACGGCTGCCCAGGTGGTGTTGGGCTGTGGGCATTACTCACGTGCATCCCCACTGCTTCGGGAGCTGCACTAGTTACCAGTTTGCTTCCAGGTGCAATTCAAATTGCTGGTTATCACCTTTAAAGCCCTATATGGTAGTGGTCCAGGATACTTGAGAGACCGCATCTCCCCAAAGTTATCTGTCCATCCCACCGAGTGGTGCCATCTAGTGGTGCACTAGAAGGAGAGCCTTTTCTGTGTCCACCCCGGCACTTTGGAACCACCTGCCCCTAAAGCTGTGGCTCCAGACAGACCTGTTGGCCTTTACGAAGGGTGTGAAGACTTGGCTGGCAGGACAGGTGTGGGGCAGTGATGGTTCATTGACCCCACCCCACTGGTTTATTTAACATCTCAAATGCACTCTCTCCCTTTTTAATGTCAAGTAATTGTTTTTAGCTTGTTGAATTGGTATTTTAACCGCTTTTTAGATTTTAATCTTGTTTTTATGAACTGTGAATTTTTATGTCTCTTTATGACCCATTGTAATCCGCCCTGAGTCGCCTATGCAAGTAGGGCGAAATAGAAATTTGAATGAATAAATGAATAAATAAATAAATAAATAAGATCAACATGCCAACCCTGCAAGGTACAACCCACCTACAAGGATATCAAGATTCCTAGTATCTGGTGATGACAAGACATGGTTTTAGTACTGTAAACCTTCTAAGCCAAAAACCCAAAGAACTGTTTGGATAATATTTTGTATTTTTTCACAGAGTTGGGGGGGGGGAGTTATTAATGTTTCAAGGAGGCTGCAAAACGCATGTGGAACAAGCAGTTGGTTTGTGACATAAAGGTCGCCCTTGCCCAAAAGCCAGTCATATCTGACTGTAGGGTTCAGTGCTCATTTCTGTTTATAGCCAAAGAGCCAGTGCTGGCTGTGTCTCCAAATGTTTCCATGGACATGTGGCACGCATGCCTCAATATTGGAGTGCACGGAACACTGTTTACCTTCCCACCAATGTGGTCTCTATTTATCTACTTGGAATTTCTTGCTTTCAAACTGCTAGGTTGGCAGGAGTTGGGACAGAGATGGGAGTTCATTCAGAAAATGATGCCATTGACCTTCCAGTCAGCGAGTTTAGTGTCTTAACCACTTGAACCACTGCAGTCCACTTGCCCCCACAACAAATATATGGATATATTACTTGATGTAAATTAGGGCCACAGATTTATTTTAAACAATAACTTCAACTGGGCTTGCATAGTATAGGGTCATGAACAGACCCCTGCTCCTGTTCAGCCAATACCTCCAGGATGTACTGTCCATAGACAGCACACTCCCAGTTAGCTATTCAGGTTCCCCTTGTGACCTAGATGGATGGCACCATCCTGGAACAGAATCTTGGAACAGAATTCCCAAATGCTGTGGGCCCTGGAACCCACTCCCGGGTTATCTTGGGACCTCGCCAAAACCAGGTTTCTTCTGCACTGCCCTCCAGTTGTGACTTATTTAAGACATCCCTTCAGATTGGCCCACCCAACTTTACCCCACAGGGACAGTGTGAAATAGGCAAAAACCACCAATCTTGGCCAATCTTGGGTAAGTGTAGAAATTCCTATCTGACCCACAGAGTGACCAGCTAGTCTCACACTGGAAGTATGAGGCGAGTGGCAGAGATATGCATGCCTTGACAAAAGAGGCCAGGAAGGAGGAGAGAAACCCCCTTTTAAGGTTATTCCTTTCCCTCCTCCCCACCAAACCAAGTGGCAAGCTCCTATTGGAACCAGCCATGAGGTGATATCCTGGGGTGGGTAAAAAACAACAATACCTAATGGCATACGTCTGGGGGCAGGGGCTTCTTCACTTTTGAGAACATTCTATTTATTCCCACCATTTACATTCTGTTCTTTAACCTGGCCTCACATCAGTGTTGATATAAAGCAAAACAAAAATTCAAAGTGTAATGCTCATTTTGACAATCATATTAATGCCACCTTGTTAAATCTGTAGTCAAGCGTCCAATTTACTTTGAAAAATGCAAAGTACACTAAAAGGCATGTTACATTGCACAATTTGAGGCAGCTGACCTGATACGATCTAGCTCTTTGAGTATTTCAAAGAAAATGAACATATGATAAGTACAAGACTAATTAACAACATTTGTATAAATGTCTAATGCCAGACTATATGATGTCAAACTGAATGGAGTCTTAGCAGTAAAATGGCACTGTTCATACTTGCCTAGGGAGACTAACAGGCAGCCAAGTTTTTGTCTGAAAAATGTTTAGACTTTCCCAACATCATTCAGGCTCCTCTTTATTCATAACAGTTTGCTTTCTATATATTTTCTTCTTTAAAAAAAAATCTCAATTTGTTCCAGGACACTAAAAGAACTTTTTCAATTGCTCACAATGCTATTTAAAGCAGTTGTTATCAGAAATATGGGATGTAGTTAGTAAATCACATGAAAACATGTGATAAATCACATGAAAACATGTGATACATCCACATATATTTGTTTGTTTTGTAGGCAATTCTCTCCCTTTAGGTAAATATAAAGGTCACCCTTGCTCGAAAGCCAGTCATATCCAACTCTAGGGTTCAGTGCTCATCTCTCTTTATAGCCAAAGAACCAGCGCTGTCTGTGTCTACAGAAGTTTCCATGGACATGTGGCAGGCATGTCTGAATGCTGTTTACCTTCCTACCCAAGTGGTACCTATTTATCTACTTGCAATTTCTTGCTTTCAAACTGCTAGGTTGGCAGAAGCTGGAACAGAGATGGGAACTCATTCCATTGTGCAGTACTCGGGTCTTGAACTGCTGATCTGCCACCTTCCAGTCAGCATCTTAACCACTTGAGCCACCGCAGTCCCTTTAAGGGAATTAATAAATTAGATTAATTGATTTATAAATTACATTTCATGGAACATCTGGCATATCAAAATAGTATAGAGTTTAAAAAACAGATCAAATAATCCTAAATGTGACCATCTGAATAAAACCACAGTATACAAATTGACAGCAAGCAATTCATTACTTTAAAAAACTTAAAAGCAAACTGTTTTTTTTTTTAAAAAAAAATAATAATCCAAAGATTGTGGCAAAGTGCGCTTCCTTGAGGAAGAAGGTTTCATAGATGTGGGAATGTAACAAAAATACTGTGTCACTGACAGCCCTCAATCAGAGATGGGAAATGTCTGAGTTTTTGAATGATAATTTTCAGAAAACTATTGCTACCACAGCCTATAGAATGCAGCCTGTGAAATTCTAGAAGATGTATTTCACAGATAAGATATTTCCAATTTCTGTGGTCAACCTAGCATTTCTCATTGTGAGTGGGGCCTCAGCAGCTTATCACAAAAACCAGACAGACTCATAGGAATGTAGGCTTTTTTTTTAACAAGGTAGCCTGTTTCTAAGCTGTTTAGGGCTTTAAAGTTCAAGACTGGAAATTAAGACAAACAAGCAGCCAATGCAAATGACATATTTCTGGGTAGCATTCTTACTGCTATGCTTGATATCAAATAAATTTTCCAAAATGCTTTTCAGGGGCAACCCCATGTAAATATCAATTATTCAGGAATATTCTAGAATTGGCTGTAGCTGATAAAGCTGATAAAAGGCACGGCTAGCTACCTGTAGCCATTGATTTTTGAACCACAATCAGGTGTACTCTGTTAACCGTAACCTTTTGTTGCCAGCTAATATTTCTCACACTAGATCAGTTGAAAGGAACTGCAGAATGAACTTACCAAAAGGTGCCCTTATTTTGGAAGTTCCACCTCTGGCCTAGACACAAAAGAAGAAGCCTAACTTTGTGCCATCCTTGTGACCCAGGCCATAGGAAAGGAAGTTTGGATCTGTCATAATTCAACTCCTCCTTTGCCCCATCTCTCTCTCTCTCTCTCTCCAACTCTAGCTCTTCTGCAATACTTCTTACAACCCTTCAGCTGAAAGATCCCTCTACCAGCAGATGTGTGAGAACAATAGAAGGTGTTCTGCTTGCAGGTGGTGTATTTTTTTGCTAGCAGAATGGTCACGCATCAGAGGCACCTTCCTCAGGTGCATGCCTTGCCTTGCTCCCTGGGGGAGATGGGCACTCTGGCGCAAGCTTGGGAGGAGGAGTTGAAGTGTGCCTTTAAAAGGGGCATGCTCCTCCCTGCTTGCACCCTTTCGGTTTCTCCCTCAGTGAGGATAGAAGGAGAATGATCCTTTAATACCTCTTAGCTATTACTTGGCTTCGAGGTCCTCCGCCGCAGTTCGGACTCATCCGACCACCTAGCTTGGTTCTTCAAACCACAGATGGTCCCTCATGAGCAATTGGAGCTTCACCCTAATGGCGCGCCTCAGTGGCAGGCCCCTTGGGGCTCCCACCCCATTCTGTCCTTGCCACAGATGCAGCAGGTGGAAGTAGCCCCTCTTGATTCCCATGCCCTCATGGCTCGCATTCCCGTGCCCTCATGGCTCACCTACTCCAAGTGCAGGACCTACTCCAAGTGGGGAACTGCCAGACGCTAGCCCCAATCAGCTACCGATACACAGTGTTCCAACCGAGGCAGCCGCTGTGCAGCCTATGGGTCAGTATGGTAGTCAATTGAGTGCCACACCCCACACACTCCAGGTATCCTGCCACTCAGATGCCTACACAATGGCCCTGACCTCAGCAAACACCTCCCACGGTGTCCCAACCATGGCCAGCCACCTCATCTGGACCCGGCTCCCACTGGATATCTCCCTATCCACCACCACCTCCCATTGAACAAGGTCAGGGTACCATCACCCTGGGGTGGCCTTACTGCCCACTGGGGTATGCCAATTATGGCTTGGTACCCTGGGCAGCTGTCCCCTTTGGTGACCAGTCACTAACATTGGGTGAGCACCTACTCCTGGCCACCAGGGACAAGATCTGGCATCACGAGTATGTGGATATTTTCAGTCTCCATAATAGGAACTCCAGCAAGTAGGAGAAGGAGGATGACAAGGAGATGGCCACGTGCAGGAAGCCCTCCCGCACCTGGGCCAACTGGCTGCCCACATATCTCGCCTATGCCCGGGTCTCTGTCAGGGTTTGCCCTGATCTCGCCCTCCCTCTTATCCAGTGCTTGGATATCATATACAGGGCATACGTCGATTTTCTGGGCCAGGCATGGCTTTCATATGATGAAAACTTCCGTATGCATGCTGTCCTGTGCCCAGATATGCGCTGGGATGAGCATCACCTCCAGTCGTGGTTTCAAATCATGACTCCCTCCCACCTAGCCCTAGGGGATCTTTATGACTGTGGTCACCTTGTGCAGTGGTTAGCCCCTGCACAAGTACCCCACCTCCCAGCCCCTGTGCAGGTACCCCAATCCCATCTGTCAATTATTTCCAAGTATGTTCATTGTACCACTCCCTTTTGCTCAGTGTCTTGTCCCTAGTTTGTAGCATAGCCCCTGACATAATAAAAGGAAAGCTAACATTGTGTGTGAGATGAGGGATATAAGTTTTATATATTACATGGATGTATTGGTTGTTACGTTGTACTGTGCTATTTGTTTGGTGCTGTAAATTCATGAGAAGGGGGATGGACATTTTTTTCAAGTTAAATTTTTTTCAGCAGTGGAGGAAGCTGATATAAGCATTATGACTGATCACAAGGAATCTGTAAATAATCACTTATTGTGAGAACTTGCTCTGAAGCAAAATTAGTTTTATTAGGTGAAAAAAATCTGTCATATTTAGAACATTTTTCCTTTTATACAGTAGGCCCTTTAAACATTAATATAATAATTTTCATTCTTAGCATTCTGTTAGCCTATATAGAGAAATTAAAGTCATTAGTAGAAATGGAAGCAGTTCAAATATAAGCAGTCTTATAAACACTGACACACACACACACACACACACACACACACACACCTTTGACTGCCTCAGCTTATGGCTTTCTGGTATATACCATCAAGCTGCTTCCTCCTAAAGAGGAAAAGGCTTAAATAAAATGTGACCTAAGTCACTTCATAATTATATGAAAAATGAACTCTTGAAGACACAACAATATAAGGCAGATTAAATGAGACAGGTCTGACACAAGACATTCCTTGGTTCTAGCAACATATACTGATAAGGCAATGGCAGTGCTACTAGTTGAATTTGTGAACACCATTCGCATCTTTCACCACCATCTCCTGAATACCCAAAGCCTAAACAAATATGGGAGTACTCAGCATGTGGGAGCAAAATGCTAATGAACTTGTGAACCACTCATAGAGTGCACTAAGCGCTATGGGGTTGTATATTGTGATTGCTTTGCTTTGTTTGTGCATTTCTGTGGAGAATATAGGGAACAACAAAAAGCCCAGGACACTCACAGGTTACAAATATTAAAATTAAAAGACATAATACAATTCCAAGAAGGGAAAAGAAACACAAAAGTATCAATACTTTATGAGTATCAATACTTTATGAGTGAAGGAAACTGACAGTTGCACCCTCACAAGGTCTTTCTTGCACACTGCAACCTTTGTGGTGCTGGAAAAAATATCTGAACAGGCAACAAGGTGATATATATTTCTGGTACTTCTCTGTGGCATAAGGCTCAGCTGCAGTGCAAAGTGAGACTTGTGTTACTGTAAAACATTGCATTGTTGGCCTTGGATTCTCAAATTTCCATCCTCTCCCTGCTTTATACTAAGTATGGAAAGAAATAATTGTCTGCATTCTTGCATGGATTTTGAGTATAGCTAGAGGTTAGGATGTTAGGTTCTGTAGCCCCCCCCCCTTTCCATTTTGATTGTTTTGTTTTTTTGTTAGTGGCATGGTCCTAAAATTCCTTCTTTTTGCTTCTTGCTTTGAGTAAGGTAAAGGAAAAGGTCACCTTTGCTAGAAAGCCAGACGTATCCAACTCTCAGGTTCAGTGCTCACCTCTATTTATAACCAAAGAGCCAGTGGTGTCTGTGTTTGCAGATGTTTCCGTGGATATGTGGCAGACATGCCTCAACACTGGAGTGCACAGAACTTTGTTTAACTTCCCACCAAAGTGGTCCCTATTTATGTACTTGCAATCCGTTGCTGCTACCTCCAACACCAGATGCTCTCCAGCCAGCCCTGACCTGGAGGGAAAGCAGCAGCAGCTGCATGGCTGGCAGAATACAAAGTCCACCACCACCACTGCTAACACCAGACGCTCCCAATCTGGCCCCGAACTGGAGGGAAAGCAGCAGCAGCAGCTGCGCGGTTGGCGGACTACAAAATACACCACTGCCACCACCAACACCGGATGCTCCCCAGCCGCTCCCAACCTGGAGGGAACGCAGCAATAACTGCACAGCTGGCAGACTACAAAATCCACCACTGCCACTGCCAAGACCAGATGCTCCCTCAGCCAATCTCGGCCTGGAGGGAAGAGGACACAGATAGTGGGGTTGAGTTGGCAACGTTTTATTTTTTATTTTTTGAAGTGTTTGTTGGGATGGGTTGATGCTTTGCGATGGTGGGTGGGATATTTTTTGAAATGCTTCTGATATGTCAAAATGCTTTTGAGAAGTTTCTGTGATTGTTATTTTGTAATTGTAACTATGACATTGTGTTTCCTTGTTAGCTGCCCAGAGTCACTCTGTGAGTGGGGTGGCATACAAATTGAAAAATTAAATTAAAATTAAATTAAATTTCTTGCTTTTGAACTGCTAGTTTGTCAGGAGTTAGGACACAGACGGGAGCTCACGCCATCATGCAGTACCCAGGAATTGAACTCCAACCTTCCAGTCAGTGAGTTCAGCATCTTAACCACTTGAGCCACCACAGTCCCCTTGCCTTGAGTAGCCTTAATACATTAAGGCATTAAAAAGCCCTACATATTTCCACTCAATGTTATTTTAAGCTTGCCTATATCTAGTCTATATAATATTTTTCACATCTGTCTATGAAATCTTCCACTTTGATGGCTCTGTGTAGCCCCTGCCCTAAGTCATAGCCATGTATGTTCCCCACTACAAGACAAGGTTGGATATCTCTTAATACTGACCTAGACCTGGGTCATTTAGAACAGGGGTGCTAAAACTTTTTGGGCCACAGGCTGATCATGTGCTTGAGTGGGCTGGTCACATGGTTCCTTCCACTAGAAGCAGAAGTTAAATGTGCACATGCATGTGCAAAATGATGTCATAAATGCACCCATGACAGCAATGAGTGCTTTATGGCAGCATTTTGCACATGCATGGGTGTATTTAACTTCCACTTCTGGGAATGGTGAGGGTGGCATGGGCTGGATTATTAGGTGCCACAGGCTGGATCTGGGCCATGGGCCATAGTTTGGATATCCCTGAGTTAGGAGAATTTCCAAAATGGCACATG